>JAVJIF010030553.1:0-650762 GCA_038442645.1 Agave tequilana
ATTAAAGTTCTGAAATTTCGTTTTTGTGTGCAGGTTTTTGCCTCAATCACCACGCTATTGCCGCGGAACGCAATTGGATAAGTCTGGTTACGCGTTTTCGTGGGAGAGTTGTACTGGGACTCTACATCTTAATCTCCTATAATACCCCTGCAGAGCAACAGAGAGGAGGATCCAGCGACTGAAGCTTAGGTTTTCTTTAGATTTTTCCTTTTTTCGAAATTTCTTGTATTTTCGTTTTTGTTATTTGAAGAAGAATATTTTGAAGAACGAGAGGAGCTTTGTAATTGGTCAGTGATATCCAATAAAAAGGTTATCCATTCTTCATTGCAATTCAATTCAGTTTTTCTGCTTAGATTAATTATTTTTCTTCTTTTCATTTTCATGCAATTTTTCTTATGCAACATAAAAATTGAAAATAAAAAATAAAAATGAATAACTAATTAAAACTATAGTTTGCTAATCTCTCGATCAACCCTAGTTAGTTAAAAGATGAATTGATTGATATCTATTATTATTAGAAACCTAGGATTAAAATTGGTTTTCTTGAAGATGAATCGATGATTAGGTTTACTTAATTCAGGTTGCACTTTTTAAATGATTCTTCATAATTCATACTTAAAAACTTTGATAGCATAATTTTAAGTAAAAAAACTTCTCTTATGCTATACTTTGAAATTAGGATGAACGAAATTTAATCTTTATTAGTGCACACTAGTTAGCGTTCCAACATTATTATTCATCTTACTTGATTCTCAATTAATAGCTCTAGGATGGATACTTCTTCATTCAATATGATGTCACTCTTAGTGACTAATACTTTGGGTTGTGGTAGATGATTAGTAGACTGTACTTCTTTTGCTTGATCAAATATAATCAATCTCTTTTTTTTTTCCAAGCGAATTATAGAGAAGATCATTCTGAAATGCTTCCATCGCATCTTTCCTATGGATCGACCCGTCTAGCCTTTGCTACGCGATTACCTTGAAATGAGATTAAGATTTTTTAAACTATTTATAATACAATTTCCCATTTCAATCAAAATTTTGGGCCGTTGCCGGAGAGGGAACGACACGATATTCTCAAAAACTAATTCTTTTTTTTTTTTTTTCTGTTTGCAGGATCAGAGAACAAGAACTATAACTGCAGCTAAGGACATATAAGCAACTCTGTGCCTCTACTCTAGAAGGCTTAGCAGAGGCTACTATTTAGCCGCGAAAACGCGGCTATATAGTAGGGAAATACTAACTCAAATTTTTTGTTGCTGCAAATTGCAATGATCTGTTTACTGCTTTGATATAAATTGTCTCTGTGATCACCCTGCATGCTGCTAACTAATTAACAGTAACCTATTGGTTGATTAATGAAAAAAAAAATTTAGACTCTTGCATCATAGACGCGTGTCTATTTAAATTTTCTTAATTTCTGTTGAAGAGTGCTAGCGACAAGGTATGTTCGCATTGCATACAGACTAGGAAACACCTTTGGCTGATTTACTTTTTTAAGTGAATACTTGTCTATTACTTTACATGTGCACTAAATCAATTTAAGGGCAAATCCTATATACAAGATAAGTGGGGATTTCATCACCCTTCCTTGGCCACAAATCATCTCCGTCGCACTCACAACTCTAACCCTAAAATAAAAATTGACTAGACGTTGGCCTTAGGTTAACTCGGACTCATTAGGAGATTGGCTGAAGGAGGAAGTTGTTCGAAATTAACTCTCGCCAAATCAGTGCCTAAGAAGGGAATTAAGGGCCAAACCCCAAAGATTGGTGGTTACTTAATTAAGGAACGTCTTTGACGGATAACCTCCACCGATCTTGCCACCTACCTGGTCGATTAACTTGTGGTTAAGATTGGTAAATATACCTTCTAAAGACAGTCTAAAGTTAGGAGTCGTCTAGGTCAAGGCTTACCTAGAATAAGATTTTTGAATATTTTTTCTCTTTCTTGATTGATTGGGTGAACTTGTTTGTTAAACTATGCATGTCAGCTTGGTTGAGAGATCCAGTCACATCTAGACTAACTAGGACCAGTTCACTACCCAAATAAAAACCCGGTTCACACAGACACAAAACCACCATCACTGCAAGATAGGTTCTATCCTATTAGGACCTCTCTTCCATTTTGCATTTAGTTACCCGATGAAGGTGTTGACCAATTTGAGCTCAAACCACAATACATCAACACTCTTCCAAATTTCATGGATTTGAAACCGAGGATGCATACTTTTTCATAAGGGAATTTGAAGAAGTATGTCTTATGATGAAAATACCCAGCCTAGGAGTAGATGCCATTAAATTACGGTTTATCCCATTCTCTTTAAAAGACTTAGTAAAGAAATGGCTCTACAGTTTAGAGGCCGGTCCGGTTCATATCCTCATGGGATAATTTCGTCAAAGCCTTCTTAAAGAAGTTTTATCCCGTTGCAAGACTGCACTAATTAGGAAAAACATCTTACAGCTTAAGCAAACATCCAATGAACCTTTTGGAAGTACTTCGAACGTTTTAAGGACCGTTGCCCAATGCCCTCACCATGGGATAGAGAAATGACGACTTTATCAAGCTCTTTATGATGGATTAGAATATCAAACAAAAACCCTATTAGAATCCATGTGCCAAGGAGGATTTTTGAAAAAGAACGAAAATAAAAGGATGGTTATTATATGAAGAGTTGGCTGATAACACCATCAATAGAAACCAACTCCGAAAAAATTAGGACTAATGACCCTAAACTCTTCTAAAGGAGGTGTCCATTCCATTGAGGCTAACATAGCTACCGAAGCTAAACTAGCCGCTGTGATGCGAAAGACCAGAAGCTCTTGAAACTAAAGAACCAGTCTCAATGAACCAAGTCAAACAAACACCTTTGGCGGACTGTACTTATTGTCAAGATATGAACCATGTGTTCGAGGAATGTCCCGTCTTTATAGCTCACCAAACTTTGCCGAGCATATGAGTGCGCCCATCACAAGGCCGCTAACAATCCATATTCGTCCACCTATAATCCTGATTGGAGAAATTACCTAAATTTCATGGAGCCCAAACAACAATGATCACACAAGGCCCAATTCTCCAACAATTTTCAACAATCTCCTTATCAACAAAATTATCCCAACCAAAATCCTCCACTTCTTTCCAAAATTAACATATGAAAACAAGACTCTCCAATATGGAAAGAAAGGTAGGCACTCTAGGTAAGAGCCAAGACACACTAGCTCAAGTCTAACTAGGATAGAGATGCAATGAATCAACAAGAAAGACAAAAGGGAACTCTACCAAGTCAACCATTGCCAAACCCTAGGAATCCTAGGCAAGCCAATGAGGCTCAAGACCCAAAACTAGTGTAACTTAGTTCATATATTGAGATCATGGAAATAAGTTGATAACCAAGTATCCATGCCACGGGACTCAGCCCAATTGTCCATTCCATCTAGTTCCTCAATCTCCACAAAACTCCAAAGAAACTGAAGTTGATAAGTCAGCAAAAACAAGTGCACCAACTATAGTCCATTTCCAAATAGGCTTAGGAGTAATAATAAGCACATATGGAGAAACTGCTCGAGGTATTTAATCAAATTAGACTTAATATACCACTTCTTGATGCAATCTAACAGGTCCCTAGTATGCCAAATTCCTTAAGGACATGTGCACCAAGAAAAGAAAGACAAAATGTGCCTAAGAAGGTTTTTCTAGCCACTAACATTAGTGAGCTACTGTCCAACCAGATCCCAGTCAAGTACAAAGACCTTGGTTGCCCTACCATTTCTTATACAATAGGTCGAGCTGAAATTAGTAGAGCGCTCCTCGATTTAGGAGCAAACATTATTTGCTTCCCTTCTTCGTATATCAGCAACTTGGCTTAGGCGAACTCAACCCAACTCAAGTTACAATCCAATTAGCTGATCGATCAATTAAAGTTCCAAAGGGAGAAATCAATGATGTCCTTATACGTGTAGGAGAATTCATTTACCCAGTCGATTTCATTGTTTTAGAGACACAACCTGTGTCTAATCTAGGTCCCAAACTCCGTCATCTTAGGACGTCCGTTCTTAGTAATTGCTAACGCAATCATAAATTATAGAAACGGATCCATGAGATGACTTTTGGAGATATGACTAAGGAAGTCAATGTTTTCAACTTAGGAAAACACCTCTACGACACAAACGACCAACCCTTTGATGTCAACTTCATTGAAAATATGACTAGTGAGCACAAAGAGGAGATCACACTAGAATCAAAGGACGAGGAAGAGTTAGAATTTAGTGATCTCAACCTTGATGAGATTGAGTGGGCAGCAAGTCCAAGTTCTATAGAGATGGAGACTTAAGCTTAACACTTCCACCCATCGAGCACCTCCTTCTTTGGAGTTAAAGACCTTGCCTAAACATCTTAAGTACGCCTACCTTGGTGAGCAAGAGACGTTACCAGTCATAGTTTCCTCCAATTTGACTAATAGGCAAGAGGAAGAGCTATTGGCAACCCTTAGGAGACATAGGGAAGCCATTGGTTAGACTATGGCCGATATCAAGGGACTAAGCCCTAAAATAGTCCAGCATAGAATCCATCTAAATGAAGGGGTTAAACCGAAGAGGGACCCACAGCGTAGGCTAAACCCGCTCATGCAAGAGGCTGTACAAGGCGAAATAATGAAACTGTTGGATAATGTGATCATTTATCCCATTTCCGATAGCTAATAGGTCAGCCCAGTGCGCGTGGTTCCTAAGAAGTCCAGTTTTACTATGATGGAAAACGACAAGCAAGAGTTAGTGCAAACACGACTACCTACCAAGGTTCGAGTATGCATAGGGACTATCGCAAGTTGAATGCCACTACTAGAAAAGATCATTTCCCCTCCCAATTATCGACCAAATGCTGGAACGATTAGCGAGCCATGAGTATTACTGTTTCTTGGACGGTTATTCGGGGTATAATCAAATCCCAATAGCCCCAGAGGATGAAGAAAAGACAACATTCATATGTCCACTTGGGATGTTGCCTATCACCGAATGCCTTTTGGCCTATGTAATGCCCCCGCCACATTCCAACGTTGCATGTAAGCCTTTTCTCCGATATGGTCGAGCGCTTCTTGGAGATCTTCATGGACGACTTCTTTCGTCTATGGAAACTCATTTGACCTATGTCTACATCACTTAGAGCTAGTGCTAAAAAAGTGCACCGAAAAGAACTTGACCCTAAATTAGGAAAAGTGCCACTTTATGGTGCAGCATGGGATTGTCCTAGGTCATGAGATATCTAGGAAAGGGATCAAAGTGGATAAGGCTAAAGTGGAAATCAAACCAAACTCCCAATTCCACGATGAGTAAAAGACATTCGTTCTTTCTTAGGACACACCGGGTTTTACCGTGGTTCATTAGGGATTTTAGCAAATTGCTAGACCCCTTATAAACCTTTTACCTAAAGACGTGCCCTTCATCTTTGATGATAAATATAGTGGCGCATGGGAGAAGCTAAAATTGAAACTTATCTCTACACCTATCATCTCACCCTCGGGCTGGTCCAAACCCTTTGAGATCATGTGTGATGCCTCCGATTTTGCGATAGGCGCTGTCTTAGGACAACGCAAAGATAACAAGCAACACGTGATCTTTTATTCAAGTAGGACACTCAATGACGCCCAAGTGAACTATACTACAACCGAGAAAGAATTCTTGGCAGTAGTGTTCGCTTTGGAGAAATTCTTCCTATACCTACTTCGGACCAAAACCACAATATTCACCGACCATTCTGCACTTCGATACCTAATGCTCAAAAAGGTTGCGAAAGCCCGATTCATTCGTTGGATCCTCCTCCTTCAAGAATTTGATCTCGAAATTCGAGATAAAAAGGGTGTCGAAAATGTCGTCGCAGACCATCTCTCTCGTGTGCCAAACGCACCTTCCGACGAACTGCCTATCAACAATAATTTCCCTGACGAACAACTTTTAGCTATCTCTACAGAACCATGGTTTGCCGACATAGTTAATTACTTAATCACAAACCAAACACCATCTAGTTGGTCAAAGCAAGATAGATAACGGTTCTTGTCTCAAGTCTGGTATTTCATATGGGAGGACCCTACCTCTTCAAATATTGTAGTGATTATTAGGAGATGTGTTCCCGAAGAGGAAACTAGAAGTGTTCTAGCCTTTTGTCACGAATTTGCTTGCGGTGGGACACTTTGGTCCCCGCAAAACAGCCGAAAAAGTACTACAAAGGGCTTCTATTGGCCCACTTTGTTTAAAGACGCATTTGACTTTTGTAAAACTTGCACAAGATTCTAAATGATAGGAAGGATTTCAAAACGTAATATGATGCTCCTAAATCCAATTCTAGAAGTAGAACTCTTTGATGTTTGGGGCATTGATTTTATGGGTCCCTTCCCTAATTCCTTTGGGCACCAATACATCTTGTTAGTTGTAGATTACGTATCCAAATAGGTTGAAGCCATCCCTTGTAAGACAAATGACAACAAAGTTGTTGTCAAATTCTTGAAAGAAAACATATTTCATGCTTTGGAACCCCTCGTGCCATAATTAGTGATAATGGTACACATTTTGTAATAGAACTTTTGAAGCTCTTGAAAGTACACCTAGAGGGGGGTGAATAGGTGTACTGCTAATCTAATGACAAATAATGCGAAATTTAAAAACTAATGTAATACACTTAGTGTAACCAAAGAGTATAGCCAAATTCCCGGTGAAGGGCTCTAGACTATCTCCTCAAAATTCCTCTAAATAAGAGTTGAGGTGCTATATGAAGCTCTCTTGGTTAACACAAGTATGGGCACACAATCAAGCCAAGCATGTATATGATATGACAATATGAATCAATGCACAATGTGAGAGAGAGAGTTAGAGAAAGTGGATCAAACGCAAACACCGAGATATGTTTCGAGGTTCGAGTACACTGCTCTACGTCCCCGCCTTCACACAGAAGGATTTTGCTAACTCGTCCACACAGGACTTCTCACACAGGGAACCTCTACTGAGGATTTGGGGCAAATACAATTGGGAGTATACAACTCCTCTCTCCAACAAATACAACCTCTACACTTAGAGGCAAGGCACAAAACAAATCACCTCTACACTTAGAGGGATAGGCATAAAGCCACTCAAATAACAATCACCTCACACTTGAGGGATTCCAACACAATCTCCATCTCTCATTAGTGAAAAACACTTAGAAGGGGGGTGAATAGATGTTAATGCTAATCTAATGATCTTTTTAAACAACTAAGTATAAATGACGCAAGCGGTCACTCAAAATAAGAAATTGAAGCCGAATTCCCCATGAAGGGCTCTAGAACTTCTCCTCTTTGATTCTTCTAGATTATGAGTTGAGGCGCGTAATTGCTTTCTTGTTGAGATGAGTAAAGACCGAAAAATGCAAGTCAATGAAATGATTGAAATGGTGAAGAGCAAACAAACAATATCACAAGTAAGGAATGTAAAGCAATGAAAAGCAATAAGGAAACCAATCGCAAACACAAGTAATTTGTTACGAGGTTCGAGCCACTGCTCTACGTCCCCGCCTCCACCACCGTGAAGGATTTTCACTAAATCCACAAAGAGAATTTTCACATCGGAACCTTTACACCCAAGGGGATTATAATTGGTCTACACAAGACCGGAGTACCCAACTCTCACCAATCTAACCTCTACACAAGAGGGATCTCAACACAAGGAAATACAAGTCACTTGGTGATCAAAAGACCACAAACTCTCTCTTACAACTTCTAATGGAGTGGAGATGATTTATTGCTCAAGAAGTGAAGTGAGAAAAATTTCAGTTGTAAAGAAGTAAAATAGCTTGTAAACTAACTGAAAACTTTAACCAAAGAAAGCACTTTTGAGAATGAAAGCAAGAAAACTTTTATTTTCTTTTGAAACTTGAAAACAATAGGAATTTTTCTTGTGTTCAACAAAGGACCAATAACATCTATTTATAGTGATTTGCTAAATGCATTTCATCATTGAATCTAGGTCAATAGGGCAGAGTATAGCCACCAAAAAATTAGAAATAGCTGAAAGAAATATTAAAATCAAAACAAATTCCAAGAAATAGCCGCTGGGCTCTTTTGGCGGCTGTCGGTCGACCGACAAGCCACATGGCAAAAAAGCCGTTGGCTTCGGTCGACCGGTCCGGTCGACCGCAGGCTACACAAACAAAATGTTAAACTGTCGGTCGACCGGGCCAGTCGACCGACAAAACCCGGGACTAAAGGTCTTGCAGTCGGTCGACAGGTCGGTCGACCGCAAGGTCTGTCGGTCGACTGGCCCAGTCGACCAGCAGACATGCACAGACGTGCACGCCCAAGGCCACAAGGCCCGGTCAACCGGACGGTCGACCGATCTGGCCTGAAATAGATCCGGTCGACCGCCTGGTCGACCGTTTAGGCCTGAGATAGTTTTTATAAATAAAGAATTTTGAACTTTGAATAATTTTTAATTTTTTTTTGAAATGGTTTAAAGTTTAAGTAGCATGCTATAGAGAATGAAATACATGTTTTAAACTAGATGTAAAAATATGAAATATTTTGAGACATGTATATCAATCAAAACATGTACCTAAGCCAACTAACCAAAACAAAACTTGTATTTTTAGAAAGTAAGAATGTGTGTGTGAGTTTTCTTGAGCCAATTTATCATAACCTAACTCTTTAACATTATTAATTCTTACAATGGTTCTACATGACTACAAATCTTCAACATGGGCTTCTCCATATGCAATGTTGAATAACTTGAATCCTTGATCCCGAATTGAGTCAACTTGAGTCAAAAACACCTTCCTTCAACGAAGAAAACATCTTGAATCCTTAGAACCCTGAAACACACTTAAACACTAAAATATGATTAGTACAAATAACTATATATATTTTGTAATCATCAAAACTCCAAAACCGGGTGATTGTAACCTTGGGCCAACAATCTCCCCCTTTTGATGATGACAAAACATATGAGTTATTTATCAAAAAAATAGGAAAGGAGCTTGGAGGCTCCCCCTCAAATCATGCTATATATATAAATGGCTATATACATGAATGAATAGTATGAAAAAGAAAACATCAAAAACAATAACTCAAAACTTCAACAAAAAAACAATAACTCAAAACTTAAACTAACTTTTTCTCCCCTTTTTGTCATACATCAAAAAGGGTAAAAATAATGTTTGAAAAAAATGAAAGAAAATTTCATGAATCCATAACACAAACATTCAATTCACCACAAATGAAAGAATATCTATTATAGTCTAGTGGTTTTGTAAAAATATCGGTAAGTTGAAAATCGGTAGAAACATAATCAATTTCAATATCACCTTTCTCATAATGATCTCTAAGAAAGTGATATCGAATGTCAATGTGCTTAGTCTTACTATGTTGATTTGCATTTTTAGTAATATGATTGGTACTAATATTATCATAAAATATTTTAATATGATCATAATGCAAATCATAGTCAAAGAGAGTATGTTTCATCCAAAGGACTTGTGCACAACAAGCCCCCGCCGCAACATACTCCACCTCGGCAGTTGAGAGGGCTACCGAATTTTGTTTCTTAGAAGACCATGAAACAAGACAATTACTGAGAAATTGACATGTTCCACTTGTACTCTTCCTATCCACTCTACAACCCACATAGTCGACATCTGAAAAACTCGTCATTGAAAATTGTCCGGTTTCGGATACCACAAACCCATTTCAATTGTGCCCTTAAGGTATCTAATAATGCGTTTTACCGCAATCAAATGGGACTCTTTAGGACACGATTGAGATCGAGCACAAAGACATACACAAAACATAATGTCCAGCCTACTAGCCGTTAAATACAACAAACTACCAATCATGTTACCATAGAGTTTAATGTCTACATTTGTACCTTGTTCATCCTTGTCAAGCTTTGTGGTGGTAGCCATGGGAGTTTTGCTTGTCTTAGCTCCTTCAAGCCCAAATTTCTTAATAAGTTCTTTCGTGTACTTGGCTTGATTGATGAAAATCCCATCCTTTCTTTGCTTGATTTGGAGACCAAGGAAGTAGTTAAGCTCGCCCATCATAGACATCTCAAATTCTCCTTCATGCATGATTCAAAAGCTTTGCAAAGATTTTCATTAGTAGAATCAAATATGATATCATCAACATATATTTGAACTATAAGTGTATCATTTTCAACATGTTTGGTAAACAAAGTATTATCTATTTTTCTTTTAATAAAACCATTTGAAATAAGAAATGAAGAAAGTCTTTCATACCAAGCCCTAGGGGCTTGTTTTAAAGCATAAAGAGCTTTGTCTAGTTTTAAAATAAAATCCGGATGTGTAGGATCAACAAACCCGGGGGATTGTTCAATATACACCTCCTCTTCAATAAATCCGTTTAAGAAAGCACTTTTTACATCCATTTGAAAAAGTTTAAAATCTTTATATGAAGCAAATGCAAGTGTCATCCGTATGGCTTCAAGCCGTGCTACGGGTGCAAAAGTTTCCTCAAAATCGATACCTTCGACTTAAGTGTAACCTTGGACCACTAACCTAACTTTATTCCTAACAACATTACCCGACTCATCTAACTTGTTCTTAAAGATCCACTTAGTACCAATTGTTGGTCTATCGTGGGGCCTAGGAACAAGATGCCAAACTTGGTTGCGCTCGAATTGATTGAGCTCTCTTGCATGGCAAGCAACCAATATGAGTCGCCTTCGCCTTCGAGGATGTTCTTTGGTTCAAAATGAGAAATAAATGCATAGTGCCCACAAAGATCATGAAGTTTAGATCGAGTAGTTACCCCTTTTGATACTTCACCTATAATAAGATCCTTGAGATGATGTGGAGTGAATCTCCAATCTTTTGAAAGTGGTTGAGTTGTCTCCACTTCAACTTCTTGAACTTCATTTTCCTCATCAACCTTTGGCTTGTCTTCAAGAGTAGGTGAGTCCTTCAAAGTAATTTTCTCCATGTCTCATTTAGGGAATCTATTTCTACAACATTCTCAACAAACACATTAGATTCCTCAAACTTTACATGTATAGATTCTTCAATAGTCAAAGATGATTTATTGAAGACTCTATAAGTTTTACTAGTGTTAGAGTAACCAATAAAAATTGCTTCATATAATTTTGCATCAAATTTACCTAAATTATCTTTAGTATTTAAAACAAAACATTTACAACCAAAAATTTTAAAGTATGAAACATTGGTTTTCTTGAATAATAAATCTCAAAAGATGTTTTAGAAGTGTTTTTGCTTAAGAAAAACCTATTTGATATGTAGCAAGATGTGTTAACGCCTCGACCTATAGATAATGGGGAGACTGTACTCATTCATCATTGTCCTATCCATCTCTTGTAATGTACGATTTTTTCTCTCAACGACTCCATTTTGTTGTGGAGTTCTAGGACAAGATAGTTCATGTTTAATTCCATATTCTTCGCAAAAAGTGGTAAAGGGTTGGTTATTGAATTCATCACCTCTATCACTCTTATTCTTAAAATAGAAGAATCTTTTCCTTTTTAACTCTTTTCTTAAAAGCTTGAAAATGTGAAAAGGCTTGATTTTTATGTTCTAAAAAGAAAACCTAAGTAAAACGAGAGAAATCATCAACTAAAATAAAAGCACAACGATTCCCACTTAGACTTTTGGTTTTTGTAGGACCAAACAAATCGATATAGATCAACTCCAAAGGTCGTGATGTCATGATATCCTTGATTGATTTGAAAGAGGACTTGGTTTGTTTCTCAAGTTGGCACGCATCGCAAATGCGGTCCTTTTCAAATTCAAGCAAGGAACACCTTTCACCATTTCCTTGTTGTTTAATCTAGATAGATGGTCTAAAGAAATATGGCCTAATCTCCTATGCCACAACCAAGAGTCATCATCGAAGGCATTCAAACAAGTAGCATTGCATAGCATTTTAGACATATCAATCATGTATACATTGTTTTCACGAAATCCGAAAAATATACATGCATTGGATTGTCTATCAATTACACTACATGCTAGGTCATCAAAAATAACATTAAAACCTTTATCACAAAGTTGACTAACACTCAAGAGATTATACTTGAGGCCATCAACTAAAACAACATTTTCTATTAAAGGAGATGTACCAAGTTTTACATTACCAATACCAATGATTTTTCCTTTGGCGTCATCTCCGAAGGTGACGGTGCCACCTTCATGGTATCTTGATAGGGTTGCGAAGTTGTTGATATCCCAAGTCATGTGCCTTGAGCAACCACTATCAAGATACCACCACTCCTTACGTCGTGGGCTTTGGAATGTACCTACATCATTTAATAAATTTGTTGACTTTGGTACCCAAACTTTCTTGGGTCCTTGAATGTTAGTATTCTGAACCCAAACATGATTATGCGATGCATTTATCCTATCATAGCAAAATTTAACCAAATGACCTTACGGTCACAATATGTGCATGCATAAATTTTATCATACATAAATGCATGATGAGTGTACATGTTTAGGGTGCTTAGCATGATGTAAATGTTGTGATTTATGAACATGAGTGTGAGTAGCATTTGATTGTTTCTTTGTGACATGTTTCTTAGAAAACATAGCCTCCAGTCTAGTTTTATCAAATTCACTTTTCTTCAAAACTACTCCTAATGAATCAATTTTCTTCTTTAGCATGGAAATTTCGTTTTCATCAATTTGTGAAATTTACCTTTGCAAGAAATTTTATAATCATCAAAATCCTTTTGTGTAGAAGTGAGAGTTGAAAACAATTCATCTTTTTCTTTTGTGAGAGCGAAAACTTTGTGGTTAAGAGATTCATTTTCCTTTTTCCTTTTTAAGTATTTCTTTTTGAGAAAATCATAGTTATGAGATAGTTTTTCAAAAGTTTCTCTTAATTCATCTATAGATAATTCACAATCATCAATTGATGTATCGGGAGTTACCTTACTTGTGCTTTCATTAGCCATGAAGCACATGTTGGCGGTGTCGACTTTCTCATCGGATTCACTCTCCGAATCCCAAGTAGGCTTTAAAGCTTTCTTCTTGTATGGCTTCTTGGAGGTGGAGGGTTTGCCTTTATTTTTCAGACATTCCGCAACTATGTGACCCGGCTCTGACAATTGAAGCAAATGATTTTCTTCTCTTCTTTACCTTACCATCTCCTTCTATTTTGGAATTTAGCCTTGTTGTACATTCTCCGAACGTTCTTTACAAGAAGAGAAAGATCTTCATCATCCTCTTCCTCATCGTCTTCGTCGGAGTAGGTGGAAGAGCTCTTGAAGGCAATTGCTTTCTTCTTGGGAGGAGCCATCTCTTCTCTTGCTTTTCTTTCCATCTCATGGGTCTTGAGATTCCCAATGAAACCGATGAGCTCCATTTCTTCCTTGTCATTGAGCCCCTTCAAAGTTGTGGCTTTGACTTCCCAAGATGGAGGGAGTGCACGGATGATCTTCCTCACTTTTTGGTCGTTGTCAATGCCGTCACCTAAAGAAGAAAGACCATTAGTAATCTTTGTAAACTTAGTAACCATATCATCTATGGTTTCATTCTCTTGCATGGAAAAGTTTTCATATTGGGAATGAATAAGGTCAATTTTGGCCTTCTTTACTTGTGAAGTTCCCTCATGAGTGACTAATAAGTGAGTTCAAATCTCATAAGCGGATTTGCAATGAATGACTCTAGAAATATCATCGTCATTAAGAACTTGAAGCAAGGCATAGTGTGCCCTAGCATTTGCGTCAAACTCTTTCGTGGTAATGTCGGACCAAGTGTTCTCATCACCAAGGGGTGCGCTAAATGGTTTAGTCGCCGCCTTTGCAACCCGACTCCCTAAGGATTGCAAAAACACGGTCATCTTAACCTTTCATATGGGAAAGTTAAAGCCATCAAACTTGGGTGGGGTCTTAATTCCTTCGGCCATTTTTACTAAGTGTATGAGGATGAAATATGAATAGAGTGATTAGCAATATAGGATCTCTCTAAGGTTGTTAAGCTAAGATCCTAGAAACCAAAGCTCTGATACTAATTGAAAAACACCTAAGGGGGGGTGAATAGGTGTTAATGCTAATCTAATGATTTTTTTAAACAACTAACTATAAATGATGCAAGTGGTCACTCAAAACAAGAAATTGAAGCCGAATTCCCCGTGAAGGGCTCTAGAACTTCTCCTCTTTGATTCCTCAAGATTATGAGTTGAGGCGCGTAATTGCTTTCTTGTTGAGATGAGTAAAGACCGAAAAATGCAAGTCAATGAAATGATTGAAATAGTGAAAAGCAAACAAACAATATCACAAGTAAGGAATGTAAAGCAATGAAAAGCAATAAGGAAACCAATCGCAAACACAAGTAATTTGTTACGAGGTTCGAGCCACTGCTCTACGTCCCCGCCTCCACCACCATGAAGGATTTCCACTAAATCCACAAAGAGAATTTTCACACCGGAACCTTTACACCTAAGGAGATTACAATTGGTCTACACAAGACCGGAGTACCCAACTCCCACCAATCCAACCTCTACATAAGAGGGATCTCAACACAAGGAAATACAAGTCACTTGGTGATCAAAAGACCACAAACTCTCTCTTACAACTTCTTATAGAGTGGAGATGATTTTTGGCTCAAGAAGTGAAGTGAGAAAAATTTCAGTTGTAAAGAAGTAAAATAGCTTGTAAACCAACTGAAAACTTTAACCAAAGAAAGCACTTTTGAGAATGAAAGCAAGAAAACTTTTCTTTTCTTTTGAAACTTGAAAACAATGAGAATTTTTCTTGTGTTCAACGAAGGACCAATGACACCTATTTATAGGGATTTGCTAAATGCATTTCATCATTGAATCTAGGTCAATAGGGCAGAGTATAGCCACCAAAAAATGAGAAATAACTGAAAGAAATATCAAAATCAAAACAGATTTCAAGACATAGCCGATGGGCTCTTTTGAAGGCTGTCGGTCGACCGGGGCCGGTCGACCGGCAAGCCACATGGCAAAAGAGCCGTTGCTTCGGTCGACCGGTCCGGTCGACCGCAGGCTACACAAACAAAAGTTTTGAACTGTCGGTCGACCGGGCCAGTCGACCGACAAAACCCGAGACTAAAGGTCTTGCAGTCGGTCGACGGTCGGTCGACCGCAAGGTCTGTCGGTCGACTGGCCTGGTCGACCGGTAGACGTGCACAGACGTGCACTCCCAAGGTCACAAGGCCCGGTCGACCGGACAGTTGACCGATCTGGCCTGAAATAGATCCGGTCGACCGCCCGGTCGACCGTTTAGGCCTGAAATAGTTTTTATAAATAAAGAATTTTGAATAATTTTTAAAAAAATTTGAAATGGTTTGAAGTTTAAGTAGCATGCTATAGAGGATGAAATACATGTTTTAAACTAGATATAAAAATATGAAATATTTTGAGACATATATATCAATCAAAACATGTACCTAAGCCAACTAACCAAAATAAAACTTGTATTTTTGGAAAGTAAGAATGTGTGTGTAGGTTTTCTTGAGCCAATTTATCATAACCTAACTCTTTAACATTACTAATTCTTACGTTGGTTCTAGGTGACTACAAGATCTTCAATATGGGCTTCTCCATATGCAATATTGAATAACTTGAATCCTTGATCCCGAATTGAGTCAACTTAGTCAAAAACACCTTCCTTCAACGAAGAAAACATCTTGAATTCTTAGAACCCTGAAACACACTTAAACACTAAAATATGATTAGTACAAATAATTTTATATGTTTTGTAATCATCAAAACTCCAAAACCGGGTGATTGTAACCTTGGGCCAACAACTAGAGGGAGTCAAATATCACTTCCACAATCACCTCACACTTGAGGGATATCAACTCAATCACCTCTCACTAGAGGGATATCACAATCAATGGAAGGTTTACAACTTGGTGATCTCTTTCAACCACAAACCAAATCTTTCTCACAAAATAATGATCCTATAGATAGGATTGTTAGATAAGCTCAAGTGTGAGAAAAAAAGAGTTTGAAAATAAAAAACTCAAAGAAAAACTCTTGGGAGAACTTCTAAAGAGATATAAAAATGAAGATCAAAACAAATCCCAAAGACTTTCTTTTTCTTTGAATTTTTCAACCCTTTAAAACAAATAAAGATGAATATTTTTAGCTTAAAAACTCTTTTGAAAACTTGTATTAAAACATTTGTGAAGATGAAAATTTTGCTCTTGAAAATTCTTGTTAAAATACTACTTCAAATGGGTATTTATAACCCATTTGGAAATCTGCCCGTTGGCAGCTGAAAAGGGCCAGAATGCCCTTCCGGTCGACCGGCCAACGGTCAAATTTTTGACCGTTGAGCCCTCCGGTCGATCGCCTGGTCGACCGGTCCTGGATCCAGGGAGCAACGGCTCTCTGGCCGGTCAATCGCCCGGTCGACCAGAGCTGGTTACAGAGAGCAAACTCTCTGTCCGGTCGACCGCCCGGTCGATCGGAGGCTTTTCCAGAGAGCAGAGCTCTCTGGCGGTCGACCGACCCGGTCGACCGGCCTTCCCAGCCTGGCTGCGTGCACGTCTTGTGCACGTCGGTCGACCATCGCGGTCAACCGACCACTGCTACGGTCGACCGGTCCAGTCGACCGGCAGTCAGCCAGTCCAGCCACTTTTGGGACTTAAAAACTTAGATTTTTATCTTTTATAAAATCCCATAAAAACACATAAATTTCACAAAAATCAGTTCATGTTATATCTTTGAAATACAAACATATTTGAATAAAAATCAAAACATGCTACAAACATTTTGAACCATTTTTGTCACAATTAAAATTTTCCTAAAACCAAAAACTGTATTTTCTAGAAACCAAACTTCTAAAGGAAAATACAGTTTTTCTATAAACTTGTAAAAATACAAAAATATGATATTGAAACAACTTTGAAGCATATTGTATATAGATAGAATCCAATATACATGAAAGGAATTATATCTATATTTTTGACATTAAATCCAAAAATAAGTTTTGTCTAAATACAAAACACCAAACTCATGAATAGACTATCAAAATAAGTTTCTCTAAATATATGAAGCATATATGTATATAGATCAAATCTAATATACATTAAACCATGTAAACTTGTTTTAATTCTATCTATTCATGAAAACTAAGATCGATTAAATCAAAAACCGAAAATCAAAACATGAAACTTAAACAAGTGTGTGTGTTGTGAGCTTGAGCATATCACACTATCTAATCTTTACACATGGTCTAAACAAAATCTAAACTAAACAAACCGAAGCCTTCTTGTAGAACGCCGTCTCTAAGTCGACTCGATCCAAACGCGATCCAACGAGCTTGACTCTAACCGAGTGCTAGATGTGAACTTGACGCTCAAGCTCTTGAATCACCATGTGAAAGCTTCAAAACACCTTTATTGAAGCTAATCACTTACTAATATCTTGATCAAATATCTAAAACTAAATATCATAAGATTATTAGTAAACATAACTACATAAGTTAATCATCATGAAAACTAAAGTGAAGGGCCTCTGGGCCAACTATCTCCCCCTTTTGATAATGACAAAACTCATGGAGTTATATATGTATAGATTAAAGTTAAGCTTCAAAGAAGCTCCCCCTTAACTCGTGCATAGCAATAAATAATAAGATATGGCATAAATGCTATAGAAATAAACATGCTCTTGATACCAAATTTAAAAAAAATAAACATGTTCTTAAAAAATAAAGTTGCTCTTGATACCAATAAAAATTCCAATAAAAAATGTTGCTCTTGATACCAATACTTGATACCAATAAAAACAACAAAACAATATGCTCTTGATATCAATGTCAACAAACCAATATCAACAAAATACAAAAACAAATATTTTTGATTTAAACTTGCTTTTGATATAAACCATGCATAAATAAAACATGCATATATACTAAAATACTTCTCCCCCTTTTTGTCAATCATCAACAAAGGAGTTAAAGGAAACAAAAACAATGTTCTCCCCCTTTTTGTCAGAAATCAACAAAGGGATACAAACATAAAACAAAACATTATGATATCCAATTGAAAAATATATCAATTTAGCATGAAGGTATACATAAACATCATGATACCAATTTATGATACCAATTGAAAATAAACAAAACAAAAACATAAACATTTGAAGATAACCAATTGAAAGTAAAAAAACATTTTGAAGATAACAAACAAAAATTTTGATATCAATTGAAAGATATGAATATATATAGGCAATCTTGATACCAAAGAAAAAAATTTGTACCAATTGAAAATATTTTACACTTTTGATACCAATTTGAAAAACATAAACCAATCTTTTTGGTTAAACACTAAACACATTTTGCAATAAAGATATCAAATAGAGAATAATATCAATTTAAGATTTTTGATACCAATATTGAAAATGAAACATATATCAATTGAAAATAATTTTCATTAGGAGCGTATGATACCAAATTAAAAAAATCAATATCATTTGTCAATCATTTTTCAACATAAAGCTTGGGAGTAAAACACTAATTGTAAACAAAAACCGATTAAAAGGTAAAACATGAGTTTTCTCCCCCTTTATGAAATACCAATGAAAAGTATGCATAAGCTTGTATAGAATACCAATTTAAAATAATTTTCATTAAGGTTAAAATCAAGCTTATCATAACATGGTTTGTGCTTTAAGATATAAAAATATAATAAGCACAATCAAAATAAATTACATATATATGTATGAAAAATTTAATACCAATCGAAATTGATACTATATGAATTTAAAACATACATATATAGAAACAAATATGAGTATACAAGATAAATGTCAACTGTGATACCAATTGAAAACACAATAATGAATAAGTGTATAACTCATACTTCCTACCACCCTTTTCATGCACATGTTTAGATAGATTTTCAATGATGAGCATACAAGGCATGGTCGCCCAACTAATCGCACTTGGACGGGTAGGGGTTTTCAAAAATAAGTTTGAAAATAGGTTTAGCATATTTGAAAACTCTACCAAAACGAAGAATACGAACTAGTTTTATGAAAAACTTGAAAACTAGTACGAAATCCTTCAAGGAAGGAATAAAACAAAAATATATTCCATAAAACATGAAAATCACATGATCATTAAACACTCAAAGGTCTATAAGCACATATTGTCTCATGAAAACAAATCATGAGTAAACAAGAATGATGTGAGTGTATAAGTATAATGTGAAAGACAAAGTCATGAAAATAGACAATAAGCTCAATTTGAAATTCCTTAAAACAAATGAAAAAAACATGAAAATCATCAAAAATAAGAATCCTTCAATGGTATATATATGATTTGTACAAACTAGAGTATACATACATATTCAAACATAAACGAGTCCACAAAAATATATGCATGAAGGCAAGTGACTCAAGGATGTATATTATAACTAATAGTTTAGACAAAATAGACATATACTTGAAGTTTAAACAAAAACATGAAAACATGCACAAAAATAGAAAATACAAGTCATAATACATGAATCATCAAAACTAGGCTATACTAGTACATTAATGGGTACAAATGAGCAATCAAGCACAAACATTTAATAATCTATTTGTGGCTCACTAGTTGTACAAGTATATACTCAAGTTTTAATGAAAATTAACATCTAAACATATAATCAAATCATGAAGTGCAAAAATTAAAACAAAACTCATATTATCATTATGTAAATGCACATGAATTAGATCTATAATATACACAATAGCTAAACAAATGTGAGAGCACAAAGTATGAGTCCATATGAACATGGTGTATCTCAAATACTATGCATGTATATCACTAATCTAATTATCATGGCATTTAATATACTAATCATGAAATATCAAAACATGCTAAAACCAATAATGAAAGCATGTAAACATAAACGGGAGTAAGAGATTGTTACCAAAATCAAGAGGGCACATCTCTATATCTCCAAACCGAGGTGGTCATCCCACCAAACTCCCCTTGAAAGTGATGCAACCAAAATAATCATCTTTAGGCTCGGAACGCATCCACCTCAAGGCACCGTCACTCTCACGTCATGTGAGAGCCCACACCACATCAAATAAAATAGGAGTGATATTTGGTACCCATACTCTTTTGGGTCCATGGGGGTTAGCTCCTTTCCTAACCCAAACAAACTTATTTGCTAAATTTTCATCATGTACTCTATCATAACAAAACTTAGCAAGGTGGCCCTTACGTCCACAATGTGTACATGTGTACACATGAGCATACAAAGTGTTATGGGTGTGAACGTGAGGAGCATGTGTATGCCATGGTTTGTGTGCATGCATAGATGAAACTTGTTTCTTTCGAAACATAGATTCCAAACGTGAGTGGTTCATGGCACATTGGCTCAAAGTGGAGCCCAAACAATCAACACTCTTCTTAAGCATGAATATATCTTTTTTAATTTTAGAAGAGGTGCATGCAATAGGTAAGCTAGATGATGAAGCTACACTAGCATAGCAAACATGTGAATCAAAATCATTTTTCAAAGATTTATTTTTCTTGGAGACTAAATCCAAATCCTTTGAAATTAAAGCAATTTTTGTTTTCAAGGATTCATTCTCTTTTAATACAAAATCAAGTTTTGAAGTTAAAGTCTCATTTTCTTCAAAACAATTTCACAATCATTTTTATTTTTCAAAATCTTGTTTTCATTTAAGGCAAGTTCAAGTTTAGATTTCAATGAATCCCTTTCATTAGAAATCTCCACTTTCTCTTGCAAAACCAAATCAAGCTTAGAAACTAAATCCTTATTTTCTTTACTAAGTCCAAAACTATTCTTTTTTAAAATCTTGTATTTTTCAAGCAATTTTTCACATACAATAGAGAGTTCTTTCATTCAATGCATCGGCATCAATATATTCATTATAAGAAGAACTATCACTATCATCTAGTTGCACATCCGAGTTTAACTCAAGGAAGTCATTCCCTTGGACCATGTAGCAATATTGCTCGGATTCTCTACTAGATTCCTTCTCCACTTGGATTGGCAATTGAAGCTTTGGAGAGGTCAATACGTTCCACACTGCAAAGGCGGAATCATAATGAGAAACCAACATAAGATATTTTTTTTGTAAAGCATGCTTCTAAGTGCCTCAATGGCTTGTGCATTGGCCTCTATATGCTTGCTATTACCAAGATAGGATTTCTTGGTAGCGGCAAGGAAAACATGCAAGCCTAAGATTTTTAGATACACACTCATCCTAAATTTTCACATGTCAATGTTAAAAACATCAAACATGGGAGGGGTCAAACAATCCATGAGTGTGTAAATAAATATGTGTGCAAATGCAAATGATAGATTAGCAAACCAAGATCTCACTCCTAGGTGGTTAAACCTAATATCAGGAGCGTAGGCTCTGATACCAATTGAAAGTACACCTAGAGGGGGGGTATATAGGTATATTGCTAATCTAATGACAAATAATGCGAAATTTAAAAACTAATGCAACACACTTAGTGTAACCAAAGAGTGTAGCCGAATTCCCGGTGAAGGGCTCTGGACTATTTCCTCAAAATTCCTCTAAATAAGAGTTGAGGTGCTATATGAAGCTCTCTTGGTTAAACACAAGTATGGGCACACAATCAAACCAAGCATGTATATGATATGACAATATGAATCAATGCACAATGTAAGAGAAAGAGAGAGAGAGTTAGAGAAAGTAGATCAAACGCAAACACCGAGATATGTTTCGAGGTTCGAGCACACAGCTCTACGTCCTCGCCTTCACACAGAAAGATTTCCACTAACTCATCCACACAAGACTTCTCACACAGGGAACCTCCACTGAGGATTTGGGGCAAATTCAATTGGGAGTAAACAACTCCTCTCTCCAACAAATACAACCTCTACACTTAGAGGCAAGGCACAAAACAAATCACCTCTACACTTAGAGGGATAGGCACAAAGCCACTCAAACAACAATCACCTCACACTTGAGGGATTCTAACACAATCTCCACCTCTCACTAGAGGGAGCCAAATATCACTTCCACAATCACCTCACACTTGAGGGATATCAACTCAATCACGTCTCACTAGAGGGATATCACAATCAATGGAAGGTTTACTACTTGGGGTCTTTTTCAACCACAAACCATATCTTTCTCACAAAACAATGATCCTATAGATAGGATAATTATATAAGCTCAAATGTGAGAAAACAAAGAGTTTGAAAATCAAAAACTTAAAGAAAAGCTCTTGGGAAAACTTCTAGAGAGATATAAAAATGAAGATCAAAACAAATCCCAAAGACTTTCTTTTTCTTTGAATTTTCCAACCTTTTAATACAAATAAAGATGAATCTTTTTGGCTTAAAAACTCTTTTGAAAACTTGTATTAAAACACTTGTGAAGATGAAATTTTGCTCTTGAAAATTCTTATTAAAACACTACTTCAAATGGGTATTTATAACCCATTTAGAAATCTGCCCATTGGCAGCTGAAAAGGGCCAGATTGCCCTTCCGGTCGACTGGCCGGTCGACCGGCCAACGGTCAAATTTTTGACCGTTGAGCTCTCCAGTCGACCGCCCGGTCAACCGGTCCTGGATCCAAAGAGCAACGGCTCTCTAGCCGGTCGATTGCCCGGTCGACCGGAGCTGGATATAGAGAGCAGACTCTCTGTCCGGTCGACCGCCCGGTCGACCGGAGCTTTTCCAGAGAGCAGAGCTCTCTGGCGGTCGACTGACCCGGTCGACCGGCCTCCCCAGCGTGGCTGCGTGCACGTCTTGTGCATGTCGTTCGACCGTCCCGGTCTACCGACCACTGCTACGGTCGATCGGTCCTGTCGACCGGCAGTCAGCCAGTCCAGCCACTTTTGGGACTTAAAAACTTAGGTTTTTATCTTTTATAAAATCACATAAAAACACATAAATTTCACAAAAATCAGTTCGTGTTATATCTTTGAAATACAAACATGTTTGAGTAAAAATCAAAACATGTTACAAACATTTTGAACCATTTTTGTGACATTGAAAATTCCTAAAACCAAAAATGGTATTTTCTTGAAACCAAACTTCTAAAGGAAAATACAGTTTTTCTATAAACTTGTACAAATACAAAAACATGATATTGAAACAACTTTGAAGCATATTGTATATGGATAAAATCCAATATACATGAAAGGAATTATATCTATGTTTTTGACATTAAATCCAAAAATAAGTTTTGTCTAAATACAAAACACCAAACTCATGAAATAGACTATCAAAATAAGTTTCTCTAAATATATGAAGCATATATGTATATAGATCAAATCTAATATACATTAAACCATGTAAACTTGTTTTGATTCTATCTATTCATGAAAACCAAGATCGGTTAAACCAAAAACCGAAAACCAAAATATGAAACTTAAACAAGTGTGTGTGTTGTGAACTTGAGCATATCACATTATCTAATCTTTACTCATGGTCTAAACAAAATCTAAACTAAACAAACTGAAGCCTTCTTGTAGAATGCCGTCTCCAAGTCGACTCAATCCAAACACGATCCAACGAGCTTGACTCCAACCGAGTGCTAGATGTGAACTTGACGCTCGAGCTCTTGAATCACCATGTGAAAGCTCCAAAATACCTTTGTTGAAGCTAATCACCTACAATATCTTGATCAAATATCTGAAACTAAATATCATAAGATTATTAGTAAACATAACTACATGAGTTAATCATCATCAAAACTAGAGTGAAGGGCCTCTGAGCCAACAGCTCTTATGCGAAAATATGCCATAACACACAAGTTATCTACACCTTGCCATCCTCAAACCAGTGGGCGGGTAGAAGTCTCAAATAGGCAAGTTAAACTTATCTTAGAGAAAACTGTGAATCAAAATAGGAAGGATTGGTCCACCAAATTAGTGGATGCCTTATGGGTATATAGGACCGCCTTTAAAATGATTCTAGGAATGTCTCCTTATAGATTAGTTTTTGAAAAGGCTAGCCACTTCCTGTTGAGATAGAGCACCGAGCCTTATGGGCAATTAAGCAGCTGAATTTTGATCTAGATAAGGCTGGTGAACTTTGAAAATTACAAATTTCTGAACTTGAGGAGTTAAGGAACGAGGCGTATGAAAATGCGAAAATTATGAAAGATAGGGTTAAGGTTTTCATGATAAGTTCATCATGAGAAAAACTTTTGTTCAAGGACAAAAAGTCTTACTCTATAACTCTAGACTTCACTTCTTTCTCAGAAAGTTAAAATCAAGATGGACAGGGCCTTTCATTGTTAAGACTGTTGTTGATACTCTAAAAAAGATAAGATTCCTAACTGGCCTGAACAACGTCTAACTTGTTGACATCTACAAAAGACAAGCTGCAGACAAGCTGACGACTAGTTCTTTACCCATCTCAAAAGGACGTATCAAACAACTTGAACTCTACTGATCCAGTGAAGAAGACAGTAAACCAAGAAAAGCTCGTGAGAAGGCCCAGGCAGGTTCAGGGTTATTAAGTTAGCTCAACACTTAGTCTCGCACGAGCCCATGAGATAAGTCTCGCATAAGAAGCCAAAGTTGCTTAACATCGCAGGAAGCTCCTTCACAGCCTTGCTGCGAGCTAACTTACAACTTCGCACAGAAATGCTTATTTAACTCTGCAGAGAGTTAGCTTCGCTTGAAGCCCCATGCAGCTGCGCAAAAGGATAATTGGTAGTTTCGCCACAAAGTTATCCAGCTCTGTTGAAGAGCTTTCTTTTAACTTCGCCAGATGCTTCTCCCAGCTCCGCCATGAGCTCAACGCAACGACTCCGCTGCGGGTCTTTTATGGTCACCTTTGACCAATCAAATCTAATTGAGATCAAATCTAATTGAGATCAAATTTGGCAGTTGCTTGCCTTAATCTTTTGACTCTCCTAATTAGGTGAGAAGATCAGGGGAGATCTTTTAGTTATTTGAAAGAATCAAGGCGGATCAAGAGATCAGCGCTACTTGCTATTCCCAACTTCACAAAAGCTGTCTCTTGCCTCGCGGTGAGGCTACTATTCAGATATAAAATAGATTGACTCAATCTGTTTTCAGATTTTCAAGGCGATTATACCCCTATCCCTTCTTATAAATAGCCTGCCAGAGGCATACAGAGGAGGAGAGACTCGAAAAAAGAGAGGAGAGACGGCTAAGGATAGGGATCTACTCTCTTACTTCCAAGAATTCAGAGAATTACTTCTCTAATCAGGGTGCTAATACCCTAAGATCTTCTTCCCTCTCAAGAAATTTCTGGAACCAGGCGAGAAAGAATTCCCAAGCGGAGGCAGCTCGAGAAGTAACAAGAGGGCTCTACCGACCTTCTGTTCTCCGATTCCCTGAACCAGGCGAGAAGAGAATCCTATCAGGCAGCAGTCCGATTATCTGATCGATCGCATCGTCAAAGGGATAAAGCGATCGCGCACTGATCAGATTCCTACCGGCACACTTTCCCAGAAGTCTCAGAGGAGATCTACCTGTAATTTTTTTTTAAAAGAATTACTTGTAATTTCACTCCTCGACACTTTTTTTGTAAGTTTTCCCCTTTGAAAATCAATGAAAAATAAGATGGCGACTCCGCTAGGGACTGCATTCTCCACTGTTGAGAACCAAGTGTTACAATGCGACGAATAGACCTTCGGGTCTACTGCTAAGTGCAAGGAAGTCGGCGTAGCCAGAACCCCTCTGGCTAATTCTTCGAAGCAAGTCTCTATCGAGACAGATAAGGCTCTCCGCAAGCCTACTACGATCTTCTGGCGCAACAAGGAGGGTCAGGATCTTGAGCCTGCCACCTTCGAAAACCTGGTCATTCATTTCGACCAAGGAAAATTCAAAGAACTCTCTGGAGGTGGCCCATTGCTTGACGCACGAAAGCACTCGATGACCAAGGTTTCAGAGCAGAAACCAGCCCTAGATGGCCGAGTAGCCGAACGAATTTCCTCCCAACTCCTTTCAGCCCCGCGCGAGGCTAGCCAGGTTCCCTGCAAACCTAAGTCTCCTCTTTCAAAAAAGATGTGGAGGCCAAAACAAAAAGCTCTATATGAAGCTTTAGGCGTAGCTACGCCACAGGTCCGCATATCCCGCGAAGATAAAGGCAAGATATCTGCCTGCTTTGTTGAGACTATCAGCCGCGAAGCTAAAACAACGACCATACCTTTACCTAATTCAGGAGCAGCAACTCCTCGCGACAACCTTGTTCTTATGAGCAAATTTACTGATGACATGGCAAACACAACGCCAGTACCTCAGGGTACGCGCGGAGTTCCCAGCCGCCAGACTGGAACTAAAGCACTATCTAGTGCTAATTACCTTCGCAGTAAGGAAGCGAACAAAGCACCACAGCGTGCTTCGCCCCCCAGTTCCTCGAACGTTAAGCTCGATCTTCACAGCGGAGCTAAGGGATCATCCCTAAGTGTTGACAGTAGTGCTTATGCAGCTTCAGCACCCAAGGACATTCCCAAAGTTCTTAGTCGCGAAGCTAGAACTAAAGTACTATTTAGTGCTAATTACCTCTGTGGTAATGAAAAGAACAGGGCATCGTCCTATGCGCAATCTAACAGAGCCTCTGCGCTAAACTGCTTAAGCCCGACTGGGTTTGATTTGCGAGAATTCTTGACAAACAAATGGAAGTCAAAATCTTTCCGGACTTTTCCCTCCTATTATCAACAAGTGGGATGTCAGTTGGTGACAGTCCACTCAGTCCATTGCCGGCTAGGACCAATCCCCTGCACTCCTCCAGACCGACGATCAGTTTTTGATCGACTATCAGAACAGGATCCTGTGAAGCATCCAAAAGGAGCGTCTCGCAAGATCTGCCCTCTGCATCCGTTAATATGATCAGAAGGGAACGAGAGCCGCGTAGGGACAGACGAGCATCACATGCCGCTCCCTCCAGTTCTCCAGATTTGGATTATAGTCCAGGCATTGGCGAGACACGAAGAAGGTGTCTTCTGAAACACCAGATCTAGGGTCACAATACCCTACAGTCATGAGCAGTCATCCTCCTCAACTACAATAACCTCACCAGAACTAATGAGAAGATTATTCCAATGGTCTGATGAGGAGGACGAAGACAGTGGGTATGCCTCTTCAGCGACAATCAGCTAGGTACGAACGGATAGAGTATTAGTGAATATGGCTGATAACGGTAATGATGACCTCCGCCGACAGTTGGAAGCTCAAGAACAAACCTCCAAGACTTAACAGGAAGTTTTAGACAACATTCAACAGATGCTCGCCCAACTCCTCATTAATCGAAATAACAATTATACCGGGAGTGATCATAATGAGGAAGAACATCATAACAATGAACAACCAAAGACTGAGAAGTCAAAGGAAAGTTCTTCTATGGACACTGAAGTTCTTAAAGGCATCCAAGCTATGATCGCATCCCTAACTCAGAGGGATGAACTAAAGAAAGTAGGGGCAGTTCGTCCTTACCCTTTAGAATGGGATTCAGTACCATACCCACCAAAGTTCAAGCCACCAACGTTACATACGTATGATGGTAAGAGCTCGCAAACCAGCACATCTACTACTTCCGGTCTAAGAACGGTAATGTTATTGACAATGATGCTATCATGGTAGACTGCTCATTGGCACCTTGAAGGGGGTAGCATTCGACTGGTTCTGAAGCCTTCCTCCGGGCTCTATCAATTCTTGGGTCGACCTAGAAACTCAATTTCTTTCTCGTTTCTACGAGGATGATACCGAGGTGACCATGAACAAACTCCTCTCTACCGTACAGAAGAAGGGCGAATCTGTCCGCGACTACATTGAACGGTTCAGAAACTTGTCTTTGATGTGCCCAGTAGGGATGCCATTACCCATGCTCTTGCAGACATGCATGCATAACTTTCTCAACCAAGTGGAGATTCGTATGGAGGCTATCAAAGCCCATACCTGAAAGGAACTAGTCGAACAAGCTGAGATAGCCGAAAATTCGGCTAAGAAATTTGAACCATCTATCCCTAAAGGCAAATGGGGTATGAATAATAAAGAGTGCAGAGACATGGCGCAGTCTTCCCAAGCTAAAGAAAAAGAGACTATGTCCGTTGAATTATCAGGGGACGTCTATTCGAAGGCCAAGAAAAGTGCTTTCAATAATCAGGAGTTTAAGTTTCTTCGAAACAGTACTCCTTCAAAGACGAGCAGGTGGTCGCAATATTCCATTTACTCCACAAAGGGAATAAACTAAAGCTGCCAGATGTTCGACGCCCTAATGAAATGGGACGCACGAACGATCCCAACTATTGCCTCTTTCATAGGATGGTTCATCATCCTACTGATAAGCGCTTTGTCCTCAAGGACAAAATTCAAGCTTTAGTCGATGCCGGAGTTCTGACTCTGAAATCAGAACAAAAGAAAGTCACTGCAAACATGGTGACCCTTGAGTTCGGCAAAACCCCAAAGGTCACAGTTCCTGATGGGACCTTTCCAATCCCTGAAGCACGGCTAGAAGAAAGCATCCTTCAGCCAAAAGTCAAGAGATTAAGGGTCTTGTTCCCTTGACATTAGAGACAGGGGAAATCATGTGGATATACCCAGACCTTGTCCAAGACGAACAATGGGATTCGAATAAATCTAAGTCGAAGGACAAATCTTGCAATGTTATCTCCATCCTGCCGGATGATGGCAATCTCATAGCTGCTTCTCTCACGATTCTGAAAGGGTAAAGCACGCTTGCACGACGCAGACTAATGTACCTCAGCCACAGGTACTCGATCCGGAAAATCATACTTAAAACAGTATGAGAAAACTACTGACGAGACACAATAGCAGACGACGTCAGTACAAATATCCACACCGGCTCTGCTCCTGACAACAGGAAAAAAGAAGCAGAAAGAAATTCGGTTCGACCATGTCCTGAAGAAGCCTTCAGGCCCAGGGCTTAACATGCCCTTTCGTTTTGATATATTGGCCCATCTGGCTAATATCCCAGTTCGTATTACCATACACGAGCTCCTTCGTCTCTCGAAAGAGACCAGAGAAGCACTTAGAGATGCACTGGCTAACTCAGAATCATTCCTGACATATATACCAGAAATCCCTAAAGATGACACTCAGTCTTCTTGCCCTGAATGCCATCATGTGTAATCAAAGGTACCTGCTATTACCTTCACAGCAGAGGATATGCTTCTCAAGGATAACAAGACGATCGCCCTTTGTGCTACACCGGATACATCGGTTCGACATGCATTAAAAGGGTACAGGTTGATCCGGGGTCTGCACTCAGTATCATCCCAAAAGACTCCTCTATTTTCTTGGCATACCACTGTATCAGTTGTCTACAACTACTACAATAATATACGATTTAATGCAGGGAGTAGTCATTCACTTGGAAAGATTCGACTTCGTTGCCGAATAGGGAGCCTGAAGTCGGAGGTGACGTGTTATGTCATTGATGCTGACGTGTCATACAACTTGTTATTAGGGAGACCTTGGATCCACGCTAATTGGATTGTCCCCTCCACTCTGCAGCAGTGCTTCAAATATGTTGAAGATGATGCAACAGTACGAACTGTCTTTGCTGAGAAGCAACCATTCAAAGGGGTAGAAAATTACTTTACTGATGCTCTCCTGTATCAAGAGATCGGTGATACATCAAAAGAATCATTGCTTGATGACGATGATAGTGGCAATGAGGCGGATTCAGAGTCTGAAGCAGATATGCCAGCCATTTTGATTGGTGAACTGATTGTAGCATGTCTTAATAATCCCCAATGTAACACTCCTTCTGAAGATGAGGGCGAATGGGTAATTAATGACAATATTTCCTTTGATATCCTGTGAGTGTTGAATTGTTTGAATCCGTTACGGATAGCTCTCTGCACATGCCTTTACATAAGTCAAGTACATCAAGTACATCCGTGGAATCTTTAGAAGGATCCGTTTTACTGATTCCTCCATCCAAAGAGGGTCAATTACCAATAATATTCGTTAAAGCCCAACTGCAAAGGTTTACAGCCGCGGATTCAAGTTCAGACTCAGACACCCCATAATTTTTCCATTACGCGCGATCAGCACACCGTATGATGAGAAAAATGGGAACAACCTGCAGCATGGGAAGGGCCTGAATTTTAGAAAAGGAAGATGTAGTTTATTGCGCAACTTTGTGCCAAGAGGGAAACCTGCAAATTACTATGATAACATACGCAGGGGGTTGGGATACGTTATACCTACACCGCCAGTAACGGTTCAATCCGAAGGTAACAAACCAATCCCATCACACTCTGCCTCTTCTTTCGAATGGGACTCGGACGTCAGTGAGGGAATGGTGTTCAAAGAGCTCACTGTTAATATGACTTCAAGCAGCCAATTGGAGCCAGCAGAAGTTACCGATGAGGAACCATGGGGTCAGCAATTGGATCTCCAGTGGGAAAAGCGATTCGAACAACGCGAACCACCTACTGAAGACAAGGTGATACAGGTTAACTTGGGTAGTCAAGATCACCCTAAGCCCATCTTTATAAATAAAAGTTTATCACTCACAGAAAGAGAAGAATTGATGGTACTTATAAAGAAGTATATAGATGTCATTGCATGGAACTACGAAGACATGCCCGGACTTGATTCACAAGTAGCCATGCATCGTCTGAACATCTGACTGACGCCAAGCCAGTCAAGCAGCAGCAACGCCAGTTTCGTCCGAACATTATGGAGGCTATTGAAGTCGAAGTTCATAAGCTCATTGCATGCGGCTTCATACGGGAGGAACATCATCCAGACTGGGTTGCTAATATCGTTCCTGTTCTCAAAAAGAATGAAAAAATACGGATCTGCATTGACTATCGTGATCTCAATACAGCCTGTCCTAAAGACGAATTCCCACCGCCCATCACTGATGTCATGATTGACAATATCTGCGGATTCAAAAGGATGTCCTTCATGGATGGTTTTTCTGGTTACAATCAAATTAAGATGTATCCAGAGGATGAAAAGCATACTTCATTTCGGATACCGTTGGGGATATACTGTTATACCGTGATGCCCTTCGGGTTAAAGAACGCAGGGGCAACTATCAACGTGCGATGAATATGATTTTCCGTGATCATCTTCGAAAAACGGTAGAATGTTATGTCGACGACATTGTTGTCAAAAGTCGCGATAAGAATGACCATCTTCGTGACTTGAGAACGATGTTCGGCATAATGCGGGCTTATTAACTGAAGATGTATCCGACGAAATCCTTCTTGGGGTTTCGAGTGGCAAATTTCTTAGATTTATTGTTACATCAAGAGGAATTCATCTTGACCTGGATAAAGTCAAAGCCATTCAGAACATGCATCCACCTAAGAATCTCAAAGAACTCAGGGGCCTACAAGGTAGACTGGCTTATATCAGAAGATTCATCGCAAATCTCTCAGGCCACTGTCAACCGTTCACCCGACTCATGAAAAAGGGTGTCTCTTTTGTATGGGATCAAGCCTGTCAAGAAGCTTATGAAGATATCAAAAGATATCTCACTAAACCTCCAGTCTTAGTAGCTCCTACATCAGGGAAACCGTTCCTGCTTAATTTGAAAGCTATGGACCATTCTCTCGGTGCTCTGCTTGCTCAAAAAGACGATAATGGTCACGAATAAGATATTTATTATTTGAGCAGGACTCTGATAGGGGCGGAATCTCGCTATAATCCTATTGAGAAAGAATGCTTAGCTCTCGTCTTTGTTATTCAGAAGACACGACATTATTTGGTCGGCCAAACCATACATGTCATTTTCAGAGTAAATCCTTTGCGTCTTCTCATGACGAAACCAGGGTTATTAAATTCAAGATTAGCTAAATGGGCCCTCCTTTTATCTCAGTACGATATGCTCTTTGTCCCTCAGAAGGCGATTAAAGGCCAGGTACTTACAGAATTCTTGGCTGCTCATCCGGTTCCGAAAAGCTCAAAACTTCATGAAGATATTTCAGATGAAGTCTTCGAATCTAATATAACTTCAGAGGATAAAGTTTGGCAGATGTTCTTCGATGGAGCATCACGAATAGGCCCTAAAAGCAAGATCATTGCTGGTGTGGGGTTTTTTTATCTCACCACAAAATCATGTCCTTCCTAGAGCATTTTCTCTGACGGAATCATACTCCAACAATGTGGCAGAATACAATGCTCTACTTATTGGCCTTCAGCTTGCTCATGAAATGGAGGTACACTACCTTGAAGCTTATGGTGATTCGAAACTGATTGTCAATCAGGTTAAAGGCAAGTACGAGGTCCGTCATGAAGACTTGATATCTTATCATCACGCGGTCATCAAAATGGCTAATTTATTTGATGGCTTTTACATCAGTCACGTGTCTCGATCCCAGAATACTAGGGCCAATGCTCTGGCTGCATTAGCAATAACGCTAGCCTTGCCAGTCGATACCAAGTATCACCTTACAATGGCAACTCGATACCTTGTCTGCTCTAAACATATGTTGAGAACCAGAGAGGTCTGTAATATCTCGACGGATCTTGAACCGAGGGATTGACGATTTCCCTCATCGACTATGCTCTGCATGGTTTGCTGCCGGATAACCCTTAAGAAGCGGCATCTATCAGGCGAATGTCTCTCCGCTTTTACTATGATCTAACTCTGAAGACACTTTACCGTCATTCATACGACGGTATCCTCCTTCGTTGCCTTTCTAATTTAGAAGCACAAGAAGTGCTTAAAGAAAGCGCACAATGGCATATGCGGAGCTCATTAGCCAGGTCTAAAACTTAAGGACCGATTACACAGGCTTGAATATTATTGGCCAACCATGATAGTCAATGCCATCCAATATGCACGGAGGTGTAAGGCCTACCAAATCCATGCGGACTTCATACAGCAGCCTCCAGAGTTGCTTCATCTAATTGTTACTTCATGGCCATTTGAAGCGTGGGGAATCGACATTGTAGGGCCAATCACCCCTTCTCAATAAGAGGTCACCGGTTTATCTTAACAATAATCAATTATTTTTCAAAATGGGCAGAAGCTACACCACTACTGGAAGTTAAAACTTCTAACGTGGTTAATTTCATCAAACACCATGTCATCCATCGATTTGGTGTCCCTAGGCAGATCATCCATGATAACGGTCCCCAATTTGTGAGTCAGGTGTTCTATCAGTTCTGTGATAAATACCAAATTTAGAATGTGGCATTAACTGCTTATAACCCGCCGCTAACAGCTTGGCGAAAGCATTCAACAAGACAATCATTAAGCTACTCAAAAAGTTCGTTTTCTTAAATAAGTAAGATTAGAATGAGAAACTTAGTGAATGTCTTTAGGCCTACCGAACCACAATTCAGACCCCGACAGGTAATACACCTTTTTCTCTGATATACGGGTGCGAAGCAGTCATACCGTTAAAAATCCAGATGCCGTCATTATGAGTCGCTTTGATGACTAAGATGACAACGGAGGATAACGATCGGTTGCGACTCCAAGAGCTCGAAGCCCTAGATGAGAAGCAGTTACAAGCTCAGCAACACATTGAGTTGTATCAAGCCTGGATCTCAAAAGCCTTCAATAAGAAGGTCAAGCAAAGAGTCTTTCAGAAAGGAGATTTGGTTTTAGCCATCAGACGACCAATGATCATGACGCACAAAATCAAAGGCAAATTTTAGCCCAAATGGGAAGGACCGTTTGTAATAAAAGCAGTCTATTCAAATGGGGCATATCACCTTATGACTTCAGATGGTGATTTACTCATGATGCCGATCAACGGCAGGTTTTTAAAGAAGTATTATCCTTGATAGGATCCTTCTCATGATCAAGTTAACATTATACCTCTGATCAAGACCTTCAGATCCAAGATATGTAGAAGGAGCGCTCCTCTCTTTCTGTAAACAAAATCATATAACCATAAACTAGTATTGAGTTGATCGTACACTGGTTGTTTCAAAGAAGAATTAAGGTTACGAATACAGTAAACAAATAATCCAACGCCTCTAACGGTTAAGGATAGAAGAAAATGTTGGCTTTTAAGCCCAACATAAGTTCTTGATAACTCATCATACTGAGGGGAATAGCATGGATAGCCCAACTCAAACGGTAGTTGGTAAAGGCATACCAAATCCGTTGACAGCTGAGGATTTACTAAAAATCCTAAGCGACCTGTTTCCATTTGATCCCGCAGTTAAGGATAGAGGAAAACGTTGGCCTTTAAGCCCAACATAAGTCCTCGAAAACTCATCATGCTGAGGGGAATAGCATGGCTAGCCTAACTCAAACGGTAGTTGGTAAAGGCATACCAAATCCGTTGACAGCTGAGGGTTTGCTACAAATCCTAAGGGACCTGTTCCCATTTGATTCCCTCTTCAAAATCACTATACCAATTCCCATCCATGGAATGGTAAGACCACATATAAAGGTATTCATATCCCTTGCAAGATGACCAGTCTAACCTATCAAGTTAACATTAAATGTCTGATAGCAAGACTATAATCTACTCCCTAATGGATAAAGCCAATATCCCCAGTGAATAAACCCCGCTTGTCATTCTCTTCAACAGAATGACAGGTCCACTCAAATTACTGTTATGTTCAAGCACCTCTAATAGTAAATGAACACTTGTCAAGTTAACATCACACCTCTGGCAAGTTGCTTTACAAGACTCCTAACTCCCCAGCAAGTTTCAAATGATTAGTCCTTAGTAGACTTTTCTGGTTGTCACGTTAACAATATTTCTCTGACCATTTCTTCCAAATGACATCTGAAGGAGATATCAAAATCCCCATGGAGTTAATAATCAAGTCTGATTTTCCCCAGTGGAACTATTCCTTTGTCATCATGTCCAGTTCATCACCTCTGAATGACAAAATTTCGAGCTTGGTGGCTTCTCAATCGGTTATGTCTTTGTTACCTCTGAACCGACAGATAGCCAAGTCTCACCTTTCAGTCCAGTAGGGACTATTTCTTTGTCATCATGTCCAGTTCGTCACCTCTGAATGACAAATTTCGAGCTTGGTGGCTTCTCAATCGGTTATGTTCTTGTTACCTCTGAACCGACATATAGCCAAAGTCTTATCTTTCAATCCAGTAAGGACTATTTCTTTGTCATCATGTCCAGTTCGTCACCTCTGAATGACAAATTTTGAGCTTGGTGACTTCTCAATCGGTTATGTCCTTGTTACCTCTGAACCGACAGATAGCCAAGTCTCACCTTTCAGTCTAGTAGGGACTATTCCTTTGTCATCATGTCCAGTTCGTCACCTCTGAATGAAAAACTTTGAGCTTGGTGGCTTCTCAATCGGTTATGTCCTTGTTATCTCTGAACTGACAGATAGCCAAGTCTCACCTTTCAGTCCAGTATGGACTATTTCTTTGTCATCATGTCCAGTCCGTCACCTCTGAATGCAAATTTCGAGCTTGGTGGCTTCCCAATCGGTTACGTCCTTGTTACCTCTGAACTAACAGATAGCCAAGTCTCATTTTTCAGTCTAGTAGGGACTATTTCTTTGTCATCATGTCCAGTTCGTCACCTCTGAATGACAAATTTTGAGCTTGGTGACTTCTCAATCGGTTATGTCCTTGTTACCTCTGAACCGACAAATAGCCAAGTCTCATCTTTCAGTCCAGTAAGGACTATTCTTTTGTCATCATGTCTAGTTCGTCACCTCTGAATGACAAAAAATTTCGAGCTTGGTGGCTTCTTAATCGGTTATGTCCTTGCTACCTCTGAACCGACAGATAGCTAAGTCTCCCTTTTTGCTTACTGTTATGTCCAGTTCGTCACCTTTGAATAGTAAACACCTCGAGTTTGGTAAACCCTAATCGGTCATGTCTAGTCTGTCACCTCTAAACCGATGGATACCCAATCTCATCTTTCAGTCTGGTAGGGACTATTTCTTTAATATGTAACTAACCCTATCAGTTTATCACTACTGATTAGATTAGTTATATTGTTTCCTTTTGAAGGATTGCAATACAACTTGAAAGTGAGAATTGAAAATTTAGAAGATAAAACAAGTTGGAAATACAGCAGAGGAATCAAATAAAATTACTTTTTATTGATTTCAAAAGAGGGATACATGGATGCTTGGATTACAAGCTACGAGGGCGCTTCGTAGGACTTGATCTGTTCTTCAAGAGTAGCCAACCTATTCTTCCTCTCCTTAACAGCTCTGAGAAGTGCCTGTGACCTCAACTCGGCCTCGTTAAAGCTCGCCATTTGGGATAACCGAGCCTCAATTTCAACCAAAGTTGCCCTCTGTGCTAGCTCCTGCTGCAGAACTTCGTCATTCTGAGCCTTAAGCTGCTCTAACTAAGCAATCTCTTCAAGACGCACCGGCTCTGCCTTGGACAAAAGAAGATTAGCCTTCCTGATCATTTCCTTGGCCTTTTTGATCTTATCCTTAGCATCAAGAAAAGCGCTGTTAGAAGCATTTATGGCATCCCTAAGTTCTACTCCTCATCTCCAAGGAATTCAAGTCAGAGGAAATTGCCTTAGCTGCTTCTTGAGCGGCGAGATGGGCTTCATGCATCTGAGTAGTAAGGTGCGCAAGCTGTTCATTAACTGAAGGCTCCAGATCTGAATGGCTAAGATGGCACCATTCGTCCACATTCTTGTCAAGACTGTACACCAGATGGGATGGCCGAATGCTAACCAGCCACTCAAAAACTCCCTAGCTCAGCGACGTCTGCCCATCTCCTACATCCTTAATTCTTTGCCATAGCCTGCACCGCGGATGTGAGAAAAGCAGAGGAAAAGACTGTAAACGTCATAACGGCTCAGCAACTTGTGAACCGCGGCCACATAAGTCATTAACCATGAACACCACTCGAATCGACGGAGAAGCGCCATCCGGACGCCTTCTGGAGGCTCCTGACTGGCTTGGATAATGGAAGGGCAGTGAAGAACCATACCATCAAATAAGTGTATGGCAAACCGATCCTGGGGTTTGGTCCATCGCAAGGCAAGATGGTGTCTTTGCCCCTCTTCGTTGCTGGTGGCCTGCAAAAAGCCTCCGTCAATGCACGAAGGTCCCGCTAAATACAGCACACCATGGACTAAACGAACGGCTGGCAACAAGACAGTCAGAAGGATGACGTCACTAGAAGAAGAGGGCACCACACATCTTTTCAGCCAGACCGATAAAAAACCAGCCAAAAGTGCCTTCTGAGACAGCGGTTGACGAGCCTGATGATGGAAACTCCAGAGAATATCACCTTTTTTGTAAGGTCCTTCATCCTCTTCCAAAATCATATCCCCTTGGGAGTGTTCTTGCATCCTTCAGAAAATGTCCTCATCTGCAACCCCGCAGTGAGCTGCCTCAGGAGCATCTTCCAGGTTGGAGAATAAATAATTTCCCTAGCTCTTCGAGCTGCATGAAGCCCCCTTATGGCTCCCATGCATACTTGAGCAAATATAAAGGTGGCACATCAACTCCCGGTAAGTCTCGATAAGGCGGGCTCCTGCTTCTCTAGAAGTGCCAATTCTGCCTCGCACGGGAAATATTCTTCATATGGGAGAGCTCCCAAGGGCAGAGCAGAGACTTCCCACATCTCGTGCAAAGCCATGCCCAATTCACCTACAGGGGTGAAGAAAGTCCCTGTAGCTGGGCAGTATAACTCAAAAATAGCGTAGAAGTTCACTACGCTCATCTGGATGCCGTAACAGGTCGCCCTGACTGCCTCGTAGAGTCCCAATCTCTTCAGGTTTTCTTCAAAATAGGCCAAACGTATAAGGTTAAGTCCCTCCACCATGCCTTGGGAGGGTGAATCCACCCAGGAGTCCTAAAGTCAATGGGTGGATAATTACCACAAGCTTTGAAGAACTGATTCCCAAAAGTCTGAGCAACCGCGGGATTTTCCCCCACTGGAATGTCCGGGAGATTGTTTCCAGGGTGAAGACCCAATATACAACGAGGAGAACCCGCCCTTGTGTAACCGGGAGACGGAGCTATCAATTTCCCCACGTGAACAGAGTCAGTAGTCCGAGTCACTTGCCACTGCATCTTCTGAGCCTTCGTCATGCACCGGAAGAAAGATAGTGAAAAATGACGCTTGCTAGATGGGAGATAATACTTCTCGCCATCCAAATTGAAAATCCGTTGCCCTCTTCGGCTAACAGTTGATGATCGGTATCAGGCGCTGCATCCCCGAACATGAAGCCAGGCTTCCAATAGACTTTTCGGTCAGAATCTTCAAGGGGAGCAGTGGTTAAGATGCTCCTCATGGTACGCTGATCTCCGGTATAGATAAGTACATCCCGACTGGGAGCATTTCGCTCGCTAAATAATGAAGCCTGCCCTTGGAACTGCAAGCTAACATTGCCATCCAGCCCCCTGGCTGTTCCAAAGAGATTATTCAGAGGACCCGGAGTATAGTGCACTGTAAAAGCAAGAAGAAATCATATTAGTTCATTGGCTAAAGTAAGCTAAATCAGGAATATAATTTTTGTTGAGGCATAGCTTCGCTCTCCGAGTGAAGCTAGCCTAGCATTAGCTTCGCCCTGAAGCTTAGCTTAGCAGCTGCAGCTTAACTCCGCACTCCACATGAAGGCAGGATGCAGAAAAATATCTAAGTGTTAGCTTCGCTCTGGAAGCTTGACTTCGGACAACAGAGCGCGATAAAGCCCCAGGGGCTAACTTCGTCAGAAAGGTACTGTTGCCTAAAAATTATTTTAAGGGCATTAAGGTCCTTTTCAGCTGCGCTCCGAGGGTTAACTTCGCATCCTATCATTTGACGGGATGTGAACCGCCTAACGGATACCTTCGCATAGAAGCTTGGAGAAGAAACCCTTCTATTCTTTGATTCCCAATCGAGAAATCGAGGGAAATTAAGGGATTTGAATTCCCTGAGATCACTAGATCACAATGAATCGTTCTCGATTCATCATGGAATAGCGAGGGATTGGCTTTTAAAAAAGAGATGAAAATATCTGAATAAGAGGGAAAGATCCCTCCCTGCGATAGGTCATTCGATAACCGGAGGAGGAGAAGGTCCCTCCGTCGTAGAGGTTGCTACCTCTTTTCTTGCTCGTCTTTTGGGAGCCATCGGAGAACTGAAGAAGTTCTTGAATTTCTAAACGAAGAAGAAAGAAGAAGAAGAGATTTGGAGTTCTCTGAAAATTCAAAGAGAAGTGATTCCTTCTCTTTCAGCCTAATCGGGCTTTTATAGGCTGATGATTGCCTAAATTTTGCCTCCTCGAGAGGAGAGCAGGCGGTCGTTTCAAATTAATTTGAAACGGCGCCTAAAGCGCCTTTCCTAGAAGCGTTACTTCAGCCCCTCTAAGGTCTAACTCCGCCAGGAGTTCAGTGTTGATTTCGCGCGATGCTTGAGTAACTTCGCTGAGAAACGTGCCTTAGCTCTGCTAAAAGCACATATCTAGCTTCTAACTTCGCCAGAAACTTACTCCTGACTTAGTTGGAAATCTGTCTTCAGCTTCGCTGGAAGTTTAGCTCCGCTGGGAGCTTCTATTTCCTCCTAAGGAAAAGATTTACCTAAGTTAGTCCACTTCAGGTGTTCTCGAATCAAAAAGGAGGGAAACAAAGCTGATAAGCAGAAAATAGACATTTTATTGATTCAAAGGGAAGATACATTGACACTACATCAAGGTGGTCTTTCGTACAACCGAATCATTGCTCCAAAGGCATACAAGTTGTCCTATCTACTTCCAAGGTGATAAGCCAAATCAACTGGACACGAAAGGCCTTCCTCTTGCACAAGGCCGTAATCCTTCGAATAATGGCAGATTTTGCCATCAAGAAGCTAGATCTTCTTTGATGAAAATTGACAAAGGAAGCTGGATCTTCTTTGATCAAAATTGACAAAGGACTGGTTGCCACCAGAAAGCTGGATCTTCCTTAAATTGGCAAAGGAAGGATCCGAGACCTTACAGGTGACGTCCGCCTTCCCGAAGTGGATCAGCTCGGATAAGCGACTACCAGCCTCACCTCGGAGTGGATCATCTCGGATAAGCAACTGCCAACCTCTTGTTGGAACACGCATCAGTTGCTTCAATATGTTCCTCCTGCTTAAGATCAAAGTTTCAACTTGAAGAACAAGAGGCAAGTTTCTGGTCTTTTTCATCAAGTCAAAAGATTGGCGGGCACAGTTCACTGCAATGCAAACTGGAAACAGATTAGCATTAAATCAAAGAGAAAAACTGTAGAGATGAAATGCTAAGTCAAATTCTTTGGGCGAAGCAATTCATATCCGATCCATTGGTGCTTCAGAAAAGCAGAGGATAGCCTCGCTTGCACAGTGATGATGGACTAACTCGGCATAAGCCAAGTCTTAGCTCCGCCTAAGACAGTTAAGCAGAAGAAGCCTCAAAAAGGACCAAGTCCTAGCCTCGCCTATATGGCTAAGCCAGACTGGTCCAGAGGGACGCAATCTTAGCCCCGCCTATATGACAAGACTGGCTCAACCTTGAAGAGACTAAGTCCCAATTCTTGCTTATATGACGGATTTAACAGGTAGATTCAATAGATCACGATAAGAACTCTTCATGAAAAGTCTTTTCCTGATCAAGCGAAAATAATAGCTCGCCGAGAAGCTGGAAAATAGGGTCGAAACCTTTTCTGAAAGTCAGCCAAATGCAAAGATCCCGGGAATTTAATCCCTAAGATAGCTGGTAAAGCTAAGGGAGATGAACCCCCTGAAAGTCTCTGGATGACTGAGACTTACCTGTTGGCCCAAAGGCCTATCACCCTAGTTTTGATGATGATCAACTCATGAAGTTATGTTTACTAATGATCTTGTGTTTAATTAGTGACAGATTCATTATCAAGATCTTAGTAGGTGCATAGCTCAACAAAGGATAAAATGTCAAGATTTGGAGCTAGCATGGTGTGATCTAAGGAGCTTTTGGATCAAGCTTGGACCAAGTCAAGAAGATAAGAAGCCTTCAAGTGAAGACTTCAAGAAGATGAAGACTTGTGTCTAGGTATAAGATTTTAGTTTGTTTTTAGTTAAAAATGTAAAGGATAGAATAGTGGTGGATTGCTCAAGTTCATATCACACACACACTCTTGATTTATGTATTTTCATAAAAGATTTTTAGTTCTAGAAAAATACCGTTTTGGTTTTTTTTGTGTTTCAAATATACATGTGTTTTTAATCAAAACCATTTTAGAACTCTCGGTTTTCTCGGTCGACCGGGCGGTCGACTGTTCTGCTGATCTGCTCGACATTCTTTTAGTTTTCTAGTCATAACTTTTGATTTTTATATTCAATTAATATGATTTAAATTGTATTTTAAAGATGACTTTCAGAGATACATTTAATATTCGATAATCATTTTCTGATTTAAATTTTAAGAATGTCAAATATTGGGTTGAAGTCTGTTCTTGTTCTAAAAACAGTTTACAATTTCTGATTTGATATATTTTAGTATTTTATTGATAACTTTCAATTCTGAATTGATATTGATTTGATTTAAGTTGCATTAGAAAGAAGACTTCAATATCTACAACTTCATCCTATATTCTTATTCCCAAATTCGAACGTTTTAGACCTCAAAACTGTGCTCCAAGTTAACCCATTGCACAGAGGTCGGTCGACCGGGCGGGTCGACCGGAACCAAGGGCAGGTCGACCCCAAGGGTTGACCGACGTGCACAGAACCGTGCACGTCTGTCAGTGCAATGGGCGGGTTGACCGGGCGGGTCGACCGGAACTGAGAGCAGTGCTCTCTGTTCTTCTGGGTCGACCGGGCGGGTCGACCGGAGGCTCCAACGGTCGGATTTTTAACCGTTACGGGTCGACCGGCCGGGTCGACCGGCAGGTATGACAGACCCCAACGGCTATATTTTTCTGGCCTATAAATTTGGGGGTTTGGTCATTGTTTTGTAACAAGATTTTAGGAGAGCTTTGAGCCAGTTTTTCCCACTCCATAAAAGAGTTTTCTCCACATATTTGAGAGCAAATACTTCCAATCTAAAGGGAAGATTTTATCAAGAGTGTTTAAAGTGATTCTTTGAGTTTTTCACTATAGTTCTTTCCTTGCTTTCTCACACAAACACTTCCATTGCTATATCTACCTATAGGAGTGTTGTAGTGAGATTGTTTTTAGGTGATCAAAGTGTTGTGATCACCAAAGACTTCATTTGTTCTTTGAGGAGACGGGCAAGTGTGCTCGTGGTGGTTTGGAGTTCGGTTGTGAACTCTTTGGTTCGAGGTGCGGCCTCGGCGAGCTAGTGAGCTTGCGTGTGTACGGGACTAGGGAGTCCGAGGGCTTGTAGGTGTTGCGGCACCGAGGAGAGATCCATTGGGATCTTGCATAGTGGAAATCCTTCGTGTGTCGAAGGCGGGGATGTAGAGCAAGTGTGCTCGAACCTCGAAACAAACCCTTTGTGTTTGCGATTGCCATTTCTCTCTCTCTCCCTTGTTTATATCTTGCATTCAATTATTGTCTATCTTTATATGCTTGATATATTCATTTGTGCTTAATTGATATACTTGCGTGGGATTGTTGCTAACACTTGTATTCAACCAAGAGAGCCAACGCGGCACCTCAACCCATTCAAGGGGAATCTAGAGGAGTTTGTCCAGAGCCCTTCACGGGGAATTCGACAACACTCTTTGGTTATACGTGGTGTTTAGTGTAAAAGATTTAATTTGGTCATAATTGTTTTAGCTTCCGCATTATTTGGCATTAAGTGACCATTAGATTAGCCATCACCTATTCACCCCCCTCTAGGTGAACTTACATTACCAGCTCTTAGCCGGTTAGTGACCAGGGTAGGTACCCCCACTATTGCAGAGATTTGAATATCCTTTCCTGGGCAACGAGGGGATGTCATGAACAGATTGTTTCTCTGAAGAGGACTTTAAGTGTCCTATTTATAGGCCTCATGGCCTGACCACGCCGCTGCCACTTCAAGCCTAGAGAAGCGCGAGCGAACTTAAAGCATTTAAATGCTTACCCTCGAGGAAAGGAACAATCTCCCTCGTTAAAAGCAAGAGAGTTTATTCTAACCTCGGAAAAGAGAGCAACCCTTCTCGTAACTAGCCGAAAAGCAGTTAGTCTCAGGAAAAGAATGTCGTTCCAACACCAAGTTAAAGCGAAGCTATCCAAACGCAAAGCTACCCAGAATCGCGAATCTACGCGATTCCTCAGCGAACTTATTCTAATCTTAAAACAGGATTGAAAGTGGAGCTGAACTTAACCACTATGGCGACGTTCGCATTTCACATATCATCAATAAAAGCAGTTCAAAGTATTTCGGAGTCCGAACCATTCCATTACAGACTCACGAAAACTTTGAAGGGGGTCTTGTTGACACTCTAAAAAGGACAAGATTCCTAACTGGTCAGAACAATGTCTAACTTGTTGACATCTATAAAAGACAAGAGGCAGACAAGCTGACGACCAGTTCTTTACCCATCTCAAAGGGACGTATCAAATAACTTGGACTCTACTGATCTAGTGAAGCAGACAGTTAGCCAAGAAAAGCTCGTGAGAAGGCCCAGGCAGGTCCAGTAACACTAAGTTAGCTCAACACTTAGTCTCGCATGAGCCCACGAGATAAGTCTCGCAAAAGAAGCCAAAGTTGCTTAGCATCGCAGGAAGCTCCTTCACAGCCTTGCTGCGAGCTAACTTACAACTTCGCACAAAAATGCTCAGTTAACTCCGCAGAGAGTTAGCTTCGCTCGAAGCCCCATACAGCTGCGCAAAAGGGTAATTGGTAGCTTCGCCACAAAGTTATCTAGCTCCGCTGAAGAGCTTTCTTTTAACTTCGCTAGATGCTTCTCCTAACTTCGCCATGAGCTTAACGCAACGATTCCGCTGCGAGTCTTTTATGGTCACCTTTGACCAATCGAATCTCTAGATGAGATCAAATCTAATTGAGATCAAATCTAATTGAGATCAAATTTGGCAGTTGCTCGCCATAATCTTTTGACTCTCCTAATCAAGTGAGAAGATTAGGGGAAATCTTTCAGTTATTTGGAAAGAATCAAGGCGGATCAAGAGATCAGCGCTACTTGCTATTCCTAGCTTCGCAAAGCTATCTTTAGCCTCGCGGCGAGGCTACTTTCCAGATGTAAAACAGATTGACTCAATCTGTTTTCAGATTTTCAGGGCGATTATACCCCTATCCCTCCTTATAAATCTTGCCAAAGGCATACAGAGGAGGAGAGGCTCGAAAAAGAGAGGAGTGACGGCTAAGGATAGGGATCTACTCTCTTGCTTCCAGGAATTCAGAGAATTACTTCTCTAATCAGGGTGCTAATACCCTAAGATCTTTCTCCCTCTCAAGGAATTTCCAGAACCAGGCGAGAAGGAATTCCCAAGTGGAGGCAGCTCGAGAAGTAACAAGAGGGCTCTACCGACCTTCTGTTCTCCGATTCCCCGAACCAGGCGAGAAGGAAATCCCATCAGGCAGCAGTCCGATTGTCTGATCGATCGCATCGTCAAAAGGGATAAAGTGATCGTGCACTGATCAGATTCCTACCGGCACACTTCCCCAGAAATCTCAGAGGAGATCTATCTGTAATTTTCTTTTTTTTAAGAATTACTTGTAATTTCGCTCCTCGACACTTTTTTTGTAAGTTTTCCCCTTTGCAAAATCAATAAAAAACAACTGTGTTTCCACATGGAGCCATAGAGATATACGACCCTAAAAATGAAAATGTATTCAAGATAAATGGTCAACGTCTGAAATCATTTTTGGAATCAGTACCGGAAGCAAACGCAGTCATGGGACTTTTTGACCCAATGTATCAGTAACTCTACCTCTCTGCTAGTTCATTTCATGCATTTATACATACATGCGTACATTGGGGACAATGCATGAGATAAGTGTGGGGGAGGGTACTAACCTTATAATAAAAATATATATATAAAATATAAAACATATACAAAAAAATATTTATTTTAACATAGATTATTGACTAATTGTAGGGAGCTGTTAACATAACTCACTAACCTTAGGTTATTAACTTAATATAAAAAATATATATAATAAATTTTTTTTAAAAATAATAAAAATAAAAATAAAAATAAAAAATAAAATATATATATACATATAATTGACAAAGGAGACAATATTTTGACTTATCTTTTGAAAGAAATCCAAGTTAATCTTAAGAATTAGGAAAATCATGATTAGGATTTCTAAAAACTTGGTCAAAATAAAATAAATTGTTGGATTTTTTTAGGTGTAGGAAGAAAAATTGAATAATTAATTAGTCTTGATTTTTACCTTAATGAAATGTGCATTCCTAATACACTTCCACATGTAGGATTCTAAGACAAAGACTCTTGTGCCTTATAAAGAATAAAAAAAAATAAATATAATAGAGTTCACTAATTAAGCTGGTACATGTGCCTCAAGAAGCATAAGTATTCACGTCTAAAGGTGATTTTATAAATTAAGACCTTGATTTTGTGGCCTAGTTCACTTAAGTCCTTAAGTCTGTAGGGTGTTTTCTCACCTGGTGCCCTAAAATCGATCAGTTTGGGATCCACCGACCTTAGGCTCGCTACATGGGTGAATTAGAAATCTAAGAAAATCAAGAAATATTATCTATATATGTACTAACACATCTAATAGTCAATTAGTTAGGTATAAGGGCCTCAAGAAGGCTTGATACTTATACAAAGAAAATTAGATGAGTTGTACATATTAAAAAAAAGAGAAAAAATAATAATAAAGAAGTATGAGAGTCTAAGTTAAAGAATCCCTAGTGAAGATTCACAAGGATGCATATGACTTAGGGTAACGAAAGAGACTATATAAAAATTCAATTTTAATCCTTACCAAAAATTGATAACAAATTATTGTATATAGACTAAGTTCAAGAATGAATAAAAATGATAATCCTAAAACTTATAGATTACTTAGTTTCTTCAAATATATTTCAAATATTTCTTTCCTTTTTCAAAATAAAATAAATAAATAAATAATAAAATTAATTAATTAATTAAATCACTAACATTTTCCTTTTATGGATTTTGTGGGTGTAATCCGCTGAAAACCCTCACGAGACAACACTCGTCCTCTAGGGGTAACCTAGAGGTTTAATGGCTTGTTGCACGTGCTAAGTGCAACTGTGATGCCTATAAAAGTGAGTTAGGATAGGTTAGTTTTTCTTTCTTTTTCTTTTTATCTTTACTCGAGGGCGAGCAAAAAGATAAGTGTGGGGGTGTGATAGGTAGTAAAAAGTATATATTTATCATCATATTTTCCTATTTATTCTTTTACTAAGCACTGCTACTAATGTTTTATTGTTTAATATGTGCAGGCCTTGAGTAATTAAATAAATAAAAAATAAAGCACAAGTGAAGACCAAAAGCCCAAGAATCCCGTAAGCCCACATGCATAATTAATTGTAGTAAGTTAAAAGCTTCTATTTTATCTAACCTAATCTAAACTTATATTTTAAATTAATAATTTAAAATCTAGGGGAAGAAGAGGAAGATAAAATAGAACTCCTAATTGCTAAAAAGAGGAGGAAAAGGATAAGATAGCTCAAAAACATGTGCATCTATCTTATTGATCATATTGGTTTATGTTTATGATATTTTGATTACATGTTTAGATGTAGTTTTCATTAAAACTTGTGTATAAACTTGTACAACTAATGAGGCACATTTGATTATTATATGTTTGTGCTTAATTACTCATTTGTACCCATTAGATGTACTAGTATAGCCTAGTTTTGATGGTTCGTGCATTTTGACTTGTATTCCCTATTTTTTGTACATGTTTTTTATGATAATGTGTTTAGCTTCATGTATATATTAATTTTTTTAATACTTTAGATATACATGTATACCCTTGAGTCACTTGTTTTTCATGCAAATTCTATTATGGACTCATTTGTATTTGGGATATTGATTGAGGTAGACCTGCATACAAGAATACAAAATTTCAGAACAAAGAATGAAAAGTGTAAGTTACTCAATTCTACCGCATTAGCAAGGGGCTATGCGAGTCATGATCCACAAGGAGGGACGAGCGATGGAAGCTTTTTAGTAAGTTCTCTTTTAGGCTACAAAGAATGGTTAAAGTTCTTCTTTAGTTCTTTAAAAGAAAAGAGAAAAATGGAGTTAAAGTCAAGTTAGGAAGAAGGTGGTAGAATGAGAAGGTGAAGAAAATAAAAGTGATATGTACAAAGAAATTAAAAAAAAGTGAAAGAGATTTGGGTGATTATGGTGTTGGCGATCTACACTAAAAGTTACAAGAAAAGAAAAAAAAAATTAAAACCTAAAAACTATACTTACCTCTTCGGCGCCTATTTACCTTTCACCTGTATCGATGATGTACCTCTCTTTGAAGGTGAGCGAAGCATGGCAGATGAGATCTTCCCCATTCCCGATTTGCACTATAAAATGAAGGGGCGAGCTATTCTACCATAGAAATGGATGTCCATCACCATAAGCCATCAACGACACTTGTAAGGACAAGGCAACTTTGAGACTATCGGTCTCATTTGGATCCACAAACACAAAAGAGGAAGCAAACAAAAATAAGAATAGAAAAGAAAAGGAAACCTCATTCAATTCAAATAATAATGGAAGAAAAGATCACTTACACCGGTGTCACCTTTAGTACAAGCTTGCTCTCATTCCTCCATGAAAGTCTCCCTCCTCTCAGTTACATAAATAAAGAAAAATTACATGAAAGAAAATAAAAACCTAAGTTACAAATTACAAATTAGCCTAAGTTCTACTCTCTGCTTGGTCCTTCTTTGTACGCTCTGCAAATCCCAGTATTTATGGCCAAAAACCCATGTAGGAGAGCGTATGAAGGTAGGGGGAGCAAACTCTCCCCTAACTCTCTAACAAAGCTGCGAAAACGCGGCTTTGGCCGCATTTTCGCGGTCAGGGTGTGGCCACCACACCCTCTGGCTGGTTAGTGGAACTCCCCGGCTTCACGATTGATGTTTATCGTCAGCTGGATTTGCAGTTTAAGTCTGGAATTTTGACGAAATGATCTTTGATCCTTGGCTTTAACCGATTGATTTGTAGGGATTTATTCTAACTGGTTTTCAACCGATCTGAACCGACCTGATTTATTGAGTTCGAATTAATTCTGATTTAATTCAGAATTTGATGGGCTTTTGAGCTCATTTCTCTTCACTCTCCTTTAGGAATGGGCCTGCAAATAAATTAAACAATAATTAGAAAAAAGAGAGTTTATTTTATAATAAGTATGAGAATATGATAATGAATGTGCAATATTAGCGACCGATCAACTTCGCCACGATTTTGATTGAGCTGGAACCTGCACACAAAATACAGAATTTCAGAACTAAAGATGAAAAGTGCAAGTTACTCACTTCTACCATAATAGCAATTGGCAATGCGGGTCGTGATCCACAAAGAGGGACTAGCGATGGAAGCTTTTTTAGTAAGTCTTCTTTTAAGATACAAAGTATGGTTAAAGTTCTTCTTTAGTTCTTTAAAAGAAAAAGGAAAAAATAAAGTTAAATTAGGAAAGAGATGGTAGATTAAGAAGATGGAGAAACTAGAAATGATATGTACAAAGGAATGGAAAAGGAGTGATAAAAGAAGTGGTAGATTGTGGTGTTCTAAACTAAAGAATAAAAAGAAAAGAAAGAAACTAAAAGTTACTTACCCCTTTTTGTACTCATATACCTTGGATTCATAGCTACGACTTACCTTGTCTTTGAAGGCGATCAAGTATGGCGTGTAGGATCTTCCCCATTCCCAATCTATACTAAGAATAAAAGGGTAAGCTATACTAGTAAGAGAATGGTTGTTCATCACCATAGGCCATCAAGGGCACTTGTAATGGCAAAGCAGTCTCGAGGCTAACAGATTCACTTGGATTGCAACACATTAGAGGAGAGTAATCGAAAACAAGAGTAAAGAAGAAAAAATAACTTTGATTCAATTCAAATAACAATGGAAGAAGAGATCGCTTACACCGGTATCACCTGCAGTACAAGCTTGCTCTCATTCCTCCATGAAAGTATCATCTCCTCTCAGTTACATAAAGAAAATGAAAATTACATCAAAGAAAATAAAAACCTAAGTTACAAACTACAAATTAGTCTAAGTTCCACTCTCTGCTTGGTCGTCCTCTGTTCACTCTGAAATCCCAGTATTTATAGGCAAAAACCCACGTAGGAGAGCGTATGAAGATAGGGGGAGCAAACGCTCCCCCTAACTCTCTAACAAAGCCGCAGAAACGCGGCTTTGGTGGCCACACCCTGTTGGTGGAACTCCCCAGCTTCGCGATTGATGTTTATCTTCAGCTAGATTTGCAGTTTAAGTCCGAGATTTTGACGAAATGGCCTTTGATCCTTGGCTTCAACTGATTGATTTATAGGGATTTGTTCTAACTAGTTTTCAACCGATCTGAACCAACTTGATCTGCCCTGATTTACTGAGTTCAAATGAATTCTGATTTAATTCAGAATTTGAAGGGCTTTTGGGCTCGTTTCTCTTCACTCTCCTTTAGAAATGAGCGTGCAAATAAATTAAACAAAATTAGGAAAAAATAGAGTTTATTTTATAATAAGTATGAGAATATGATAATGAGTGTCCAATATTAGCGACCGATCACACCTCCATACCTATCTTTTGCTCGTTCTCGAGCAAAACAACTAAACAAAAAATTATTAGACCACTTTCGCAGGTCACGCGATTGCACTGAGCATGTGCAACAAGCCGTTAAACCTCTAGGTTACCCCTAGAGGACGAGTTTTGTCTCGTGAGGGTTTTCAGTTGATTACATCCACAAAATTCGTAAAGAAAGAGAAAAATGTTAGTATTTTAAAAACACATTTTGAAAGAAAAATATTTGAAATATTATTGTAAGATTTAAGTAATCTATAAGTTATAGGAAAACAAAATTTTTCATTCCTAAACTTAGTCTCTATTTAAAAAATTGTTATCAATCAAAGTAAGGGGTCAAATTGTATTTCTCATCTAGTCTATTACTTTACCCTAAGTCATATGCAACTTGTGACCGTGAAAACTTTGACTAAGGGTTCTTTAACTCTAACTCTTATGCCTTATTTATATTTTTTGGTGATATTATTCCTTAGTTCTATTAGGCTTTCTAATCTGCCCATGTAACGAGCCTTTAATCGATGACTCCCAAACCAAACGGTCTTAGGGCACCGGGTGAGAAAACACTCCAAGGACTTAAGCTTTATTAGGGTAATCAGAGTAAATAAGGCCACAAAACTAAGGATTTTATTATATGAATCGCTTTTAGGCGTGAATACTTATGCTTTATTAGGGTAATCAGAGGATTTATATATATATTTTTCCTCAAACTTATTTAATCATCTTTCGCATAAATACCAAGGCTTGCTTAGGCCAAAGCACCTAGCTAATCAATAATTAGTATATATATATATTTTTAAGGCATAAGAATCTTTGTTTTTGAACCCTAAGTGTGTAAGTGTATGAAGTATGCATATTTCATCAAGGTAAAGATTAAGACTAAATTATTTTGACAAATTATCTTCCTAACCCTAAAAATTAAACAAATAATCTTATTTTAACTAAGTATAAGAAATCCTAATTTTGATTTTCCTATTCCTTAAAATTGACTTAATTTCTTACAAAAAATGTCAAAATATTGTTTCTATTTTCAAAAAGTTTTAAAAGTAAAGAAAACGTTAATAATTCTTTTAAATAAAAAGAAAAACCTAAGTTATGTTAGAACCCTCCCCTACACCTATCTCATGCATTGTCCTAAATGTATGAATTAATGCATAGATGCATGAAAAAGAAGAAAGGGAAAGAAAATATTACCTTAAGGTGGTGGTTCCGGTGGTGGTCTGATTGGTCCACGAAATGCGGCCCAATCGACTTTTTGTGGAGTTCGGAGGAACCCACCAGAAATCTCTCTTATATAACCCACTAAAATAAAGTATATATGATCAGTTTTTATTAAAAATTTAACCACATCTAATTTTCAAATTCCATAATTAATTTCTGAGTCAATTTTGTCAGCCGCCTTGTCCCAAAATAGAGTGTGAAAAGATAGAATGATTGACTTGAACTTAGAAAGTATGGGAACTAATACAGACTCAGGAAAGAGACTTAAGTCAAGTAAAGGTTTAGGAGTCGAGATTGGTTCAGGAAGTGGGTCCAAATCAAGAAGTTGAAACTCAAGTCCACATTCATTTTTTCACAATGGAATGTGACTTAATATTGGTGATTCAAGTTTAAGAATGACAGGTGTGGGAATCAAAACTGACTCTAAAATATTACTTAAGTCGGGTAACAAAACAGGAGTCAATATTGATTCGGGAATTTGAACTGGATCACAAAATTGAGAATCTAGGTCACATTCTCATTGAGTTCAATTTCATAAAAATGAGAACTTACCAATTTGTCAATGGGACTTTCAAAAGTATGAAATTGGTCAAGTTCAATATGATGATCATTAAAGATGGGCGATTCAATTTCATTATGAATTGGCACAGGATCCAATGTTGACTCGAAAAAAGATTGAAATCAGATAAAGACACCAGAGTCATAATTGAATCAGGAAGTAAAATTGAATCACTAAGTTGAGGTTCATGATCATATTCACTCTCAAGTTCAATTTCAAGAAAGGAATAACTTGCCAAACTGTCAATGTCGCTTTCAAAATTTGGAGTTTGGGCAAGTTCAAATGATTGTGCTAAATGGAACCTTGTTTTCCAAAACAACATGACTCTTCGGCTCTAACAGAATGGTTAGGGACATCAGAATGGTCAAACGGTGAGAACATAAAGTTTGGACCATCATATCTATGTCATGATTATGAGCATTTTGAGCCTGAATCATGGCTTCAAGCATCTTTTTATAGTTGATTGGTTCATCGTTTTGTTACGATTGGACTTGAAAAGATGAAGTATTGTTTTAGAATTTGTGGTGAAATTGTGAGTCCATTAGATTTTGTGATTGTTGTTTGGACTCAAGCATACTCATTTCGAAAATTGATGGTTTTCTATTTTGGAGTGGTGGAATGAGCATGAATCTTGGAAATATTGTGGACAAGGGGGATAAGGAGGATAAGTTGGTTGAAAATTGGACTCGGGGGAGGTGAATCCCCATTGACTCTGTGAAGAGTTGAAATTATTTTGAAAACTATGGTTATAAGATTGGGGGCATGGGTTATATTGATTCGGATAAGACCAATTCGGTACACTAGGTTGGTTAAAGTTATGATATGTCGGGTTGGTAATATCCGAAAAAGAGGTCGGAGTGTAATATGGATTACCATTAAAATTGAAAAATTATTGTTATAAGCCATATCACACAGGAAATGTTAACACAAACAAAGAGAAACAAACAAATAAGAAAACAAATAAAAAGAAAGAAAAAGAAAAAAAATTCTAAACTAAGTTAGGGTAGACCTTTGACCTAGACGACTTCTAACTGGTTAGACTGTCCACGGGAGGTATAATGTAGACTTTGATCACAAGCTTATCAGCCAGGTCAGAGAAAGATTGGTGGGAGGTATCCGCGTAAAAGTGACGGGCCTAATTAAGTCAAACCACCAGCCTTCGGGGTTTCGCCCCTCAATCCCTTTCCTTAGACACTGATTTGATATGAGTCAAATTCTAACACATTCCCCCTTAGGATAATCTCCTAATTGAGTCTGAGATGTTCCTAAGGCCAACATCTACTCATTATTAGTTAGGCTTTGGTTAGTGAGTGAGGAGATTGTTTGTGGGTTAAGGGAGGGTAATGACTTCCCCACCTTATCTTGTTTGTAAGACAAACCCTTAGATTAATTTAGTGCAGTGTACAAGAAAAATAATACTTAAGCAATGTAAACAATTCAAAAGTGTTCTTATACTAGATGCTATGCACACGTACCTTTACTCTAACACTCTTCAATAGTAATGGAAAATGTAAACGAATTAGACACGTGCCTAAATGCAAGTCTAAACCATTTTTAGCATTTAACAAACATCATTTTACTGTTGTGTTTGAAATGTATATACAGTAAGTCAAATAAGAAAATAAATGGCTACAGATTTAAACTTTGCAATTCAGCTAACCTGCAAAAAATATAGGCTAGTAGTTCACTCAGATTGCCACAGGAATGTAGTAAATCTGAGGGTTTCTTGGCTCTGCTTTCTTGAGCAGAGTCCAAGGCCACTTTATGTCTACTGCAGCAAAAATTTCTTGTTGTCAAACCTGTACACTAAAAACCAAGAAGAAGGTTAACAAAAAATGTAAACTTTAATGAGAATTACTTACCGTCCCTCCCCGGCAACGGCGCCAAAATTTTGATTGAGCTGGAACATGCACACAAAATACAGAATTTCAGAACTAAGAATAAAAAGTGCAAGTTTCTTAATTCTACCGCAATAGCAAGTGGTTATGGGGGTCGTGATCCACAAGGAGGGACTAACGATGTAAGCTTTTTTAGTAAGTCTTCTTTTAAGATACATAGTATGGTTAAAGTTCTTCTTTAGTTCTTTAAAAGAAAAAGGAAGAATTAAAGTTAAATTAGGAAGAAGATGGTAGATTAAGAAGATGGAGAAACTAGAAATGATATGTACAAAGAAATAGAAAAGGAGTGATAAAAGAAGTGGTAGATTGTGGTGTTCTAAACTAAAGAATAAAAAGAAAAGAAAGAAACTAAAAGTTACTTACCCCTTTTTGTACTCATATACCTTGAATTCGTAGCTACGACTTACCTTGTCTTTGAAGGCGATCAAGTATGGCGTGTAGGATCTTTACCATTTCCGATCTACACAAAGAATAAAAGGGCAAGCTATACTAGCAAGAGAATGGTTGTTCGTCACTATAGGCCGTCAAGGGCACTTGCAATGGCAAAGCAGTCTCGAGGCTAACAGATTACTTGGATTGCAACACATTAGAGGAGAGTAAACGAAAACAAGAGTAAAGAAGAAAAAGTAACTTTGATTCAATTCAAATAACAATGGAAGAAGAGATCACTTACACCGGTGTCACCTGCAGCACAAGCTTGCTCTCATTCCTCCATGAAAGTATCTTCTCCTCTCAGTTACATAAAGAAAATGAAAATTACATGAAAGAAAATAAAAGCCTAAGTTACAAACTATAAATTAGCCTAAGTTCTACTCTCTGCTTGGTCGTCCTCTGTACGCTCTGAAAATCCCAGTATTTATAGGCAAAAACTCACGTAGGAGAGTGTATGAAGATAGGGGAGCTCCCCCTAACTCTCTAAAAAGTCGCGAAAACGCGCTTTGGCCACGTTTTCGCGGCCAGGGTGTGGCCAGGTGGCCACACCGTGTTGGCGGAACTCCCCGATTTCACGATTGATGTTTATCTTTAGCTGAATTTACAGTTTAAGTCCAGGATTTTGACGAAATGGCCTTTGATCCTTGGCTTCAACCGATTAATTTGTAGGGATTTATTCTTACTGGTTTTCAATTGATCTGAACTGACCTGATCTGCCCTGATTTACTGAGTTTGAATTAATTCTGATTTAATTCAGAATTTGATGGGCTTTGGCTCATTTATCTTCACTCTCCTTTAGGAATGGGCCTGCAAATAAATTAAACAATAATTAGGAAAAAGCAGAGTTTATTTTATCATAAGTATAAGAATATGATAATAAATGTGCAATATTAGCGACCGATCAGATATGTATGTATACTTTTAGTTTTAACTAAACATACATATACCTTAATGCCTATTAATTTTGATGATTTTCATATTTTTGAGAAGGAGTTTTATATGAGCTTCATTGCCTATTTTCATGATTATGCTTTCCACATGATTTTTGTACACTTACATTATTTGTGTTTACTAATTACTTTATTTTATGAGTACTTTGTTGATCTTTATATATTTTGAGTGTCAATTTTTATGTAAAATGCATGCTTCATGAAATATATAATTTGGTTTCATGTTTTGAAGAACCTATAACTAGTTATTTCAAAAATCATCTTAAACTAGTTCATATTCTTCTATTGGTAGAGTTTTCAAACATATTAAACTATTTTAAACTCATATTTTTGAAAACCCCTACCTTTCAAGGCGGTTGGATGGACGACCATACCTTATATGCTTAAATTGAATATCCTTTTAACATGTACATGAATAAGGTGGTAGGTATGAGATATACATGATTTTAATAAAATTCTATTTTTGTATACTCATATGTGTTTCTTATATATGTATGCTTCAAATTTCATATAGTATCAATTGGTATATTCATTTTCATACATTTATATGATTTGATTGTGCTTACTATGTCTTTACATCTTTAAGTACAAATTATTTTTATATTAAGCTTGATTTAGTCCATAATGATAATTATTTTTTAATTGATATTTTATACAAGCTTATGCATTATTTTTATTGGTATTTTATAAAGGGGGAGAAAATTCATGTTTTATCTTTCAGTCAGTTTTATTTTCAATTGGTATCTTACTCCCACTCTTTATGATGAAAAAATTCTTTGTTATGGTATATGCTAACTTTTTCAATATCTGTATCAATAATCTTAAATTGGTATTATTCTTAATTTGATATTCTTATTGCAAAATGAGTTGTGTTTAACCAAAATTTAGTTTTTACTTTCAATTGGTATCAAAAATTTACTAGATATTTTTCAATTGGTACAAATTGATTTCAATTGGTATCAAACCTACAATGTTTCATTTTCAATTGGTATCAAAAATCTTCTATTGGTATCTTAAAAATTTTATTTATTTACAAGTGGTACCAACATTTGTTTTTTGTCAACTACAATTTTCAATTGGTATTTACAATTTGATTTCATTGGTATCAATTTTTTTTTTGTTAAGAAAATTCATAAATTTGTTTTATAAGTGATTTCAACATGTCTTGATATGTATTACTTGTATGCAAGGGGCGCTTAACATCTTCTCTATATATAGATTCATGTTGAGTGTATCTCACATTGAGGAGTTTAACCTCTCTTCTTTATGTGACACACGTGTGTATGGGAAGCTTTACATCTCCACTTATACATTATATATTATGCGTTATGTGGTTAGGGTTTAGTAATCTCTTTTCATGTAATGGATGTATGCAGGGGGAGTTAACTTTACGTCTCTCCTCTTCATGAATGTTATATCGCATATATAACCTTATTGTTTAATTTATTTTTGCCCCTTTGTTGTTGAATTGATAAAGAGGGGGAAAAGTATTTGGAGAGTTTATATATACATGTTTATTTCATTTGCTTGTTTATGCCAAAAAGGGAAAAGAATTTGGAGTATTTATGCATGTTAATTTTCTTATTTTGCATGTATGTATTGTTTGATTTATGCTTTCAATTGAATATCTTTATGTTTATTGCTATGCATGAGTTAAGGGGGAGCTTCTATAAAGCTTAACTTTAATCCATGCATATATAACTCCATGAGTTTTGTCATCATCAAAAAGGGGGAGATTGTTGGCCCAAAGACCCATCACTCTAGTTTTGATGATGATTAACTCATATAATTATAGTTTACTAATGATCTTGTGCTTAATTAGTTTCAGATATTTGATGAAGATATTAGTAGGTGTTTAGCTTCAACAAAGGAGTTTTGGAGCTAACACGTGTTGATTCAAGAGCTCGCACGTCAAGATCGCATCTAGCACTCGATTGAAGTCAAGCTTGTTGGATCGCGTTTGAATCGAGTCGGCTTAGAGACAAGAAGACTTTGATTTGTATTTAGTTTGTATTTAGATCTTGTGTAAAAATTAGATAGTGTTGATATGCTCAAGTTCACATATACACACAAGTTTAAAGTTTATTGGTTTTTGGTTTAACCGGTTTTGGATTTCATGTCAAAAATATAGATACATATCTTATATGTATATTGAATTCTATCCATATATAATATGCTTCAAATTTGTTCCAATATCTTATTTTTGTATCCATATGAGTTTTGGAGAAAAACAGTTTTCCATTTCAAAGTTTGATTTTTGAAAAATACAATTTTTGTTTAAAGGCCAAATTTCAATTTCACAAAAATGGTTCCAATATTTGTAATATGTGTTGAATTTTAGTCACACATATTTGTTATTCAAAGATTTTATAAGAACTTATTTTTGTGAAATTTATGTGATTTTATGGAAGCTAAAAAGACAAGTTTTTAATCCCTAAAACTTCAGCTAGACCATACTGGCGATCGACCGGACCAGTGATCGGTCGACCGGGCCAGTCGACCGATGTGCACGAGACGTGCACAAAGGCCAGCCTACTCGGCCAGTCGACCGCGCGGTCGACCGACTGAAAGCACCCTACTCTCGGGTGCTGGGCGATCGACCGGGCGGTCGACCGGAGGCACAACAGTCAGAAATATGACCGTTGCGCCGGTCGACCAGGCGATCGACTGGAAGGACAATTTTGCTCTTTCCTGCTGCTAACGGGTAGATTTCTTGAGGGGTTATAAATAGGCCCCCTCTTGAGTTGTTTTAGATATAGTTTTTGAGAGCTAAAATTTCTATCTATTTCAATGATTTAACAAGAAGTTTTCAAAGAGTTTTTGGGTTAAATAGATTTATCTTTATTTGTTTTAAAGGGTTAAAATATTTCAAAGAAAGAGAGTCTTTTGGGAATTGGTTTTGATCTTGATTTCAATATCTATTTGGAGATTTTTTCAATTATTTTTCTTTGTTCCAAACACCTTATTTTCTCACACTTGAGCTATCATCTCTATCCGATCTATAGGGTTTTGTTTTTGTGAGAAAGAATTGGTTTGTGGTTATTGAGATGTGGGTATCCCTCTTGTGTAAAGGTGATTATGGAGGTTGTGTTTGAGTTTGTTGGTATCCCTCTAAGTGTAGAGGTGAATGAAGTTGGAGTTTTGGCTTTATCCCTATCCCTCTAAGTGTAGAGGTGATTGTTGGAGTTTTGGCTTTGTGCCTATCTCTCTAAGTGTAGAGGTGATTGTTATTTGGCTTAGTGCCCATCCCTCTAAGTGTAGAGGTGATTGTTGTTGTGCCTTACCTTTTGTGTAAAGGTTGTTTGTTGGAGAGAGGAGTTGTGTGCTCCTAAGTTGTATTTGCCAAATCCTAAGTGGAGGTTCCCAGTGTGGGAAGTCCTGTGTGGACGTATAGTGAAAATCTTTCTGTGCGAAGGCGGGAACGTAGAGCAGTGGCTCGAACCTCGAAGCATATCTCGGTGTTTGCGATTGATCCACTATCTCTAAACTCTCTCTTATCTTGCATTGATTCATATTGCTCATATGTTATATGCTTGATATTGTTTGTGTGCCTCACTAGTGTTGATCCAAGAGAGCTTCATACAACATCTCAACTCTTATTTAGAGAAATTTAGAGGAGATAGTTCAGAGCCCGTCACCGAAAACTCGGCTACACTCTTTGGTTACACTTAGTGTGTTGAAATTAATTTTTAATTCCGCATCATTTGTCATTAGGTTAGCCATACAACTTTTTACACCCGCTAGGTGTATTTTGAATTGGTATCTGAGCCTACGATCCTGATATTAGGTTTAACCACCTAGGAGTGAGATCCTGGCTAGCCAATCTAGTATTGCATTAGCACACTTATTATTTATACACTCATGGATTTCATGACCCCTCCTATGTTTGATGTTTCTAACATCAATATATGGAAGCTTAAGATGAGTATGTACCTTAAGACCCTAGAAATGCATGTTTACCTTGCCACTGCCAAGAAACCCTCTCTTGGTAATGACAAGCATATAGAGGCCAACGCCAAGCCTTAGAGGCAATTAGGCGCACTCTTAACAAAGAATATTTATGTGAGATTTCTCATTGTGATTCTCCTTAGAGGCAATTAGGCGCACTCTTAACAAAGAATATTTATGTGAGATTTCTCATTGTGATTCTGCTTTTACAGTATGGAACTCTTTGGCCTCTCCCGCGCTATAAACGACGAATTATGTGAAGAAAGAATCAAGTGGAGATGAGTCCGACGATGCTTGTTACATGGTCTAAGGGATTGACTCCCTTGAGGTACATTCGGAGACTCAACTAGATAACTGTGCTAGCTCTTCTAATGATGATTATGATAATATGGATGCTTATGCATTAAGTGAAGAGCTTTTCATAGTTTATGAAAACTTGCTAGAAAAGTATCAACTTTTGAAAAAGAAAAGTTTTGCATTAAAAGAAGAAAATAAAAATTTGTCTTCTAAACTTAATATTGTTTTGCAATAGAGGGATGAGATTTCAATTGAAAGGGACTCATTGAAATCCCAACTTATTCTTACCTAAATGAAAACAAAATTTTAAAGAGTAAAGATGATTGTAATGATGTTTTGAAGAAAAATGAGGTTTTGTCTTCAAAACTTGATTTTGTTATAAAAGAGAATGAATCTTTGAAAAATAAAATTGTTTTAATTTCAAAGAAATTGGATTTGGTTTAAAAAAAATACTATTTTGAAACATGATTTGTCTTCTCATATTTGTCATAATTCTAGTGCTTCATCTTCTATTGATAATTATGTTACTTGCTCTATATCTTCTTCAATCATTGAAAGTGATATATGTACTTTAAAGAAGAGTGTAGATTGTTTGGGCTCTACTTTAAGCCAATGTTCCATGAATCACACATGATTGAAATTCATGTTTTGCAAAAAATATGCTCCTCATATTCATGCACACCATATACGGCATACACATGCTCATCATGTTTACACACATGATTCAAAATATGCTCATGTGTACACTTGTATACATTGTGGACGTAAGGACCACCTTGCAAAATTTTATTATGATAGAATAAATGATTTATTGCAAATAGATTTGTTTAGGTTAGGAATGGTACTAACTCCCATGGACCTAATAAGGTATAGGTACCAAAATTCACTCCTATTTTATTTGATATAGGTGTAGGCTCTCACATGACGTGAGAGGTATTGGTGCCTTGATGGTGAATGCGTTCCGAGCTATACGGTGACACTTTTAGATGCATCACTTTCAAGAGGACCACCATGGTTTGGAGATCTAGAGATTAGCCTTAATGATTTTGGTAACTATCTCTAACTCCCATTTAGTTTACATACTTTCATATTATTGATTTTTAGCATGTTTTATTTTCCATGTTCATTATATTAGATGCAATGTAAATTAGACTTATGATATACATATGTAGTAATTGAGATACATCCATGTTCGTATGGATCCATATTTTGTGTTCTCACAATAGGTTAGCTATTGTGTATATCATAACTCTAAAACGTGTGCATCTATCTTATTGATCATATTGGTTTATGTTTATGATATTTTGATTACATGTTTAGATGTAGTTTTCATTAAAACTTGTGTATATACTTGTACAACTAATGAGTCACATTTGATTATTATATGTTTGTACTTAATTGCTCATTTGTACCCATTAGATGTACTAGTATAGCGTAGTTTTAATGATTAGTGCATTTTGCTTTGTATTCCCTATTTTTTATACATGTTTTTCATGATAATGTGTTTAGCTTCATGTATATGTTAATTTTGTTTAAAACTTTAGATATACATGTATACCCTTGAGTCACTTGCTTTTCATGCAAATTTTATTATGGACTCATTTGTGTTTGGGATATGTATGTATACTTTTAGTTTTAACTAAACATACATATACCTTGAAGCCTATTTAGTTTTGATGATTTTCATGTTTTTGAGAAGAAATTTCATATGAGCTTCATTGCCTATTTTCATGATTATACTTTCCACATGATTCTTGTACACTCATATTATTTTTGTTTACTCATTACTTTATTTTATGAGTACTTTGTTGAGCTTTATATGTTTTGAGTGTCAATTTTGTGTAAAAATGCATGCTTCATGAAATATATGATTTAGTTTCATGTTTTGAAGAATTTATAACTAGTTATTTCAAAAATTATCTTAAACTAGTTCATATTCTTCTATTGGTAGAGTTTTCAAACATATTAAACTATTTTTAAACTCATATTTTTGAAAACTCCTACCTTTCAAGGGCGGTTGGATGGGCGACCATGCCTTGTATGCTCAAATTGAATATCCTTTTAACATGTGCATGAATAGGGTGGTAGATATGAGCTATACATGATTTTAATGAAAATTCTATTTTTGTATACTCATATGTGTTTCTTATATATGTATGCTTCAAATTTCATATAGTATCAATTTCAATTGGTATATTCATTTTCATACATATATATATGATTTGATTGTGCTTACTATATCTTTACATCTTTAAGCACAAATTATGTTTATGCTAAGCAAGTGTGATTGTGATTATGATTGAAATATATGATTTTGTTTTTGTGGGAAAGAATTGGTTTGTGGTTATTGAGACCACCAAGTGTTGTAAATCTCTTTGCTTTGAGTTTGTGGGTATCCCTCTTGTGTAGAGGTGATTGTGGAGGTTGTGTTTGAGTTTAGTATCCCTCTAAGTGTAGAGGTGATTGAGGTTAGAGTTTTGACTTTGTGCCTATCCCTCTAAGTGCAGAGGTATTGTTGGAGTTTTGGCTTTGTGCCTATCCCTCTAAGTGTGGAGGTGATTGTTGGAGTTTTGGCTTTGTGCCTATCCCTCTAAGTGTAGAGGTGATTGTTGTTTGGCTTAGTGCCCATCCCTCTAAGTGTAGAGGTGATTGTTGTTGTGCCTTGCCTCTTGTGTAGGGGTTATTTATTGGAGAGGAGTTGCGTACTCCTAAGTTGTATTTGCTAAATTCTCAGTGGAGGCTCCCTGTGTGGGAAGTCCTGTGTGGACGTATAGTAAAAATCCTTCTCTGTGAAGGCAGGGACGTAGAGCAGTGGCTCGAACCTCGAAGCATATCTCAGTGTTTGTGATTGATCTACTATTTCTAAACTCTCTCTCATCTTGCATTGATTCGTATTGCTCATATCTTATATGCTTGGTATTGTTTGTGTGCCTCACTAGTGTTGATCCAAGAGAGCTTCATATAGCACCTCAACTCTTATTTAGAGGAATTTAGAGGAGATAATCCAGAGCCCGTCATTAAGAATTCAACTACACTCTTTAGTCTCACTTAGTGTGTTGCAATTAGTTTTTAATTCCGTATCATTTGTCATCATTAGATTAGCCATACATCTATTTACTCCCACTTTAGGTGTATTTTCATATGAAGCATCGACGTGTATGGATGAAATCAAAACACAAATAAACCATATAAACTTATTTTGATAAAATTTATTCATAAAACATAAAAATGTATTCTTTGAAAACCAAAACCAAAGCTGTATTTTTCAAAAACTAAAACTATTTAACATGAAATATTTTTGAAATATTTTTTTTGTATATAAATCAGCTTGAACATTCCTTAGCTAATCTATTCTTTATATTTTATCTAAAACAAAAATCTTAAAACTTATAAACACTTGACTCAAATCTTTAAAATCTTCTCTTGAAAATCTTCTTTTTCATCTTGACTTGATCCAAACTTGATATATGAGCTAGACTCCTCTTTGAGCACTTGATGCAATCTTGAAGCACGAGCTCTTAAATCAACATGTGTTAGCTTCAAAACTTGACTTCAAATCTTTTTTTTGAAGTTAAACACCGACTAAGATCTTGATAAATATCTGAAACTTAATAAACATAAGATCATTTGTACTATAATTACATGAGTTAATCATCATCAAAACTAGAATGATGGGCCTTTGGGCTAACAATCTCCCCTTTTTGATGATGATAAAACTCATAGAGTTATATATGCATGGATTAAAGATTAAGCTTCATAGAAGCCCCCCTTAACTCATGCATAGTGAAAGCATAAAGATATTCAATGAAGCACATAAACTAAAGAAAAATATATGCATAAATAAAACATAGCATGCATATATAAACTAATTTTCTCTCCCTTTTTATCAATCATCAACAAAGGGATGAAGAAAAAGCAAACAAGATAAATGTATATGCGATATAATTCATGAAGAGAAGAGACGTTAAGTTAACTCCCGCTGCATACATGCATGTAACACCCCATTCCCGAGATACGTACTTAGATAAGTATTCAGATTTTTTGATCATATTTTTCAATTTACTTCCCATATTTATTTTGTTTTATGATTAATTATGTGATTATTTTGCATTGGATCTGGATCATGCGCTCTGGGTCAGCCCTATTTTAAACTAGGGAACCGATCCTAGTGTATTGCTCGATTTATCCTTTCTGATAATCAAATTTGACCGATTTCTGTTTCAAACACTGTTTTCCAACATTTTAGAATTTTCATGATTTTTCATATTTTTTCTGAATTATATTTATAAAAACCCTAAAATCGGGATTAATAGGTACAGATAGTTTATTCTCGAATTTTTATAAATAGAATTGAATTTTGAGAAACTACTTTCACATATTTTATTAAATAATATTTACTATCTTAATACATTTTTTGAGGATTTTTAGAATTTAACAGATTTCGACCAGATTTGGCGTCGACCGGTATCGGCGGTTGATTTCAGAATTTTTTAATTTAAAAATCATAGAGAATTTCTTGAAATAGATTTCATCATGATTCTTAGAATAATATTCTTGATTTTTAAGAATATTTGTAGGTCGTTCCGAGATACTTGATTTTCAAACGATTCCGATATTTTTCCAAAAGTTTTCCGCATCCGCGATCGAACCTAGGGATTTCACCATTCCAATTATTTTTCTATTTTCTTTAAATTACTTTTCTTCTTTTTTTCTTTTCTTTTCTTTTTCTTTTTTTCTTCCTTCCTTTTCCTTCCACTGTATTCTAAAACCTTCTCCATTCTTCCATTCCATTCTACACCCTTCCTCCAAAATATCTCCTCCAAAATATCCCAAATCACTCAACACTCCGGCCGGCCAAATCCATCTCACCCCCTCTCCATTTTACCAAACAACCCTAACCCTAATCCTTTCCTATCTCCTTTAACTCCAACTCCAAAACCAACACCCTTCCTTCTCTTTCACCTTCATTCCTCCATCAAACCCTAAAACCCCCAACACCTCGTTCATCTTCACTAAAGCAACAAGAAACTCAACTTCTACAATACCTTACCATTATCTTCTTCTTCCTCCATCTCCATTTATTTCACCACAACTTCAAATTTCACCATAAAAATCACCATCTCCTTTACGTTCTCCAAAACTATCGCCACCACTTAATCCCTCCACAAAACCACCCCCCCCATCTCCTTCATGGTCGGCCACCACCTGAAGCTTAAGGCCAAGCTCCTCTTCAGCAAAAACATCTCCGGCAACCATTCCGACGATTATTCCGATGACCATTCCGGCGATCATTCCGGTGACAACAACAACGACAACACTAACATCACCACCACCATCTTCATCACCATCTCTTCAACTCTTCTCAACCACCACCACCATCACTATCACCACGATAACACTAACCTCTCACCACCATTTCAAACTTTTACATCACCCTCCCTGATTGAAAAACTGAGATTGCAAAGAAAGACTTCAAGTTTATGAATTCTCAGTCTCAATTCTATCCGCTGCAGCAAGGGCCAAAGCGGGTCGATCCAAGGGAAGGATGCGATGCAAGCTTTTCGGACGATTTCTCTGTATCCTTAGAACAAAACAAAAGAGAGATTAGATTTGGAATATATGATTGAAGATATGTGGTTTTACTGATCTTCTACCACAACCCATAGTGCAAGGCTTGAATATTGAATGTCATCTTGAAATACATAAAATCTATCCTAGGTTTATTAGAAAAGATTCAAGTAAGAAAAAATGATATTAGAATCTAACTAGTTTGTACTACTAAAAATCCAACAAGTGTTCATCCTAACTACTATGTACAGCATAAGAAAAGTCTCACCTTAAGGTTATGCTGTCAAAGTACTTAAGCATGAAGTTGTGAAGAATAGTGTAGAGGTGTAACCTAGATTAGAAAAACTAACTATCAATTTAATCTTCAAGCAATCTGTCTTAAACCTAGGGTTTCTAAAAATTATTATCAATCCATTCAATTCCTAAACTGCTCTAGGGTTGTTTAAGAAATCAACAACCCACACTTTAGAATTAGTTAATCATCTTTTTTTTATATTTTTAATTCTTTTATATTGTTTAATATGAAGAATTGTGAGAGAAAGAAGAACAAAACAAATAGAAAGATCACAGAGTAAAACGAAATTAAATGACAAGAATTTAGGCAAAAAAGGTAACCTTTATTTGAAATCGCGTCCAAACACAATACTTCTTCTCCAAAGTATGCTAAAAACGAAATGAAGATTACAGAAATTTGAAAACAGAAAAACTAAAGAAACCCTAATTTCCCGTCTCTGGATGCGCCTCTCTGTTGCTCTGCAGGGGTATTTATAGGAGCTGGAAGAAGTAGAGTCCCGGTAAAACTCTCGTGCAAAGCCGCGTTTCCGCGGCCACAGCCTTGTCCCTGGCCACGCGCTTTCGCGCGTGGCCTCCTCTGGTCCGTCCATCTGGGTACATCCGTTTAGATCTGGCATCTCGACTCTTTATTTTGAAAATTCGGGATAGCTTGGGAAGCAAGTTACCCTAAATCTAAATCTCTTCAAAACGAATTTTATCTTTGCACTCTCCTTCTTTTATCTTTATCCTCATCCTGCAAGCATTTAGGGTTGAGTAGAAGTCTATCCCTTTCCTCTTCTTTTAGTATTTGCAACTTTGGCACTTGGTAATTGCAACTTTGACATTTGGTAATTGCAACTTTTGCATTGGGCTTGGACATGGGCTTTTGGGCTTCATTTAGGCTTTTATTCTTTATTTGAATAAATAATCAAGACCTGCACACATTAAATAACAAAATTTTAGTAATAGTGCATAATTAAAAGAATAAATAGGAAACATGATAGTAAATGTAGTGATAAATATGCAATTTTTACTACCTATCACACCCCCACACTTATCTTTTTGCTCGTCCTCGAGTAAAAATCAAAAAGAATAAGAAAAGAAAAACTACTCTAGCTAACTCACTTTCGTAGGAATCACGGTTGCACTTAGCATGTGCAACAAGCCGTTAAACCTCTAGGTTACCCTAGAGGACGAGTGTTGTCTCGTGAGGGTTTTCAGCAGATTACACCCACAAAATCCATAAAAAGGAAAATATTTGAAATATATTTGAAGAGACCAAGTAGTCTATAAGTTTTAGGATTATCATTTTTATTCATTCTTAAACTTAGTCTTTATATAGTAAATTGTCATCCATTTTAGGTAAGGATCAAAATTGAATTTTTGTATAGTCTTTTTCGTTACCAAAAGTCATATGCATCCTTGTGAATCTTTACTAGGAATTCCTAAACTTGGACTCTCATGCCTCTTTATTATTTTTATGATTATTTTTTATTTTTTCTTTTTTTAATATGTATAACTCATCTAATTTTCTTTCGTGTAAGTATCAAAGCTTCTTGAGGCCCTCATACCTAACTAATTGACTATTAGATGTGTTAATACATATATAATATTTCTTAGTTTTCTTAGGCTTTCTAATCCACCCATGTAGCGAACTTAAAGTCGGTGACTCCCAAACTGGTTGGTTTTAGGGCACCGGGTGAGAAACACCCCACGGACTCAAATTCGAGTGAACTAGGCCACAAAACTAAGGACTTTATTTTATAAAACACCTTTAGGCTTGAATACTTATGCTTCTTGAGGCACATGTATCCAGCTCAATTAGTGAATTTCTTTATTTTTTTATATTTTTTTTTACGAGACACACGAGTCTTTGTCTTAGAATCCTAGATATGCATTAGGTATGCACATTTCATTAAGGTAAAAATCAAGACTAATTACTTATTCAATTTCTCCTCCTATACCTAAAAATTCAACAATTTATTTATTTTGACCAAGTTTTTAGAAATCCTAATCATGATTTTCCTAATTCTTAAGACTAACTTAGATTTCTGTCAAAAGATAAGTCAAAATATTGTCCTTTTTATAATTTTTTTTTAATTTTTTAATTTTTTATTATGTTAGAACAAATAAAGAGAAAAAGAATTAAATTTTTTATATATATATATATTTTAATTTTAATTTTTAATTTTTTTATTTTTACATTTTACCCTTCCCCACACTTGTCTCATGCATTGTCCCTAATGTATGAATGAAATGCATGGATGCATGAATTGGCAGAGAGATAGAGTTACCGATACATTGGGTCAAAAAGACCCATGACTGCTTTTACTTCCGGAACTGATTCCAAAAAGATTTTAAGACGTTGACCATTTACCTTGAATGTACTGCCATTTTTTGGGTCGTAGATCTCTATGGCTCCGTGTGGAAACACAGTCTTAACAATGAAGGGCCCTGTCCATCTTGATTTTAACTTGCCGGGAAAGAGATGAAGTCTAGAGTTATAGAGTAACCCTTTTTGTCCTTGGACAAAAGTTTTTCTCGTGATGAACTTATCGTGAAAAACCTTAACCCTATCCTTCGCAATTTTCGCATTGTCATATGCTTCGTTCCTCAATTCTTCCAGTTCAGAAATTTGCAATTTTCGAAGCTCACCGGCCTTTTCTAGATCGAAATTCAGCTGCTTAATTACCCATAAGGCCCGGTGCTCTAACTCAACAGGAAGGTGGCAAGCCTTTCCAAAGACTAGTCTGTAGGGAGACATTCCTAGAATCGTTTTAAAGGCAGTCCTATATGCCCATAGGGCATCCACCAGTTTGGTAGACCAGTACTTCCTATTATGATTCACAGTTTTCTCCAAGATAAGCTTGACTTGCCTATTGGAAACTTCTACCTGTCCACTGGTTTGAGGATGGTATGGCGTAGATAACTTGTGAGTTATGGCATATTTTCGCATAAGAGCTTCAAAAATTCTATTGCAAAAATGTGTATCATTGTCACTAATTATGGCACGAGGGGTTCCAAAGCGCGAGAAGATGTTTTCTTTCAAGAATTTGACAATAACTTTGTTGTCATTTGTCTTGCAAGGGACGGCTTCAACCCATTTCGATACGTAATCTACGACCAACAAGATGTGTTGGTACCCAAACGAATTAGGAAGGGTCCTATAAAATCAATGCCCCAAACATCGAAAAGTTCTACTTTTAGAATTGGATTTAGGGGCATCATATTTCGTTTAGAAATCCTTCCTATCATTTGATATCTTGTGCACGTTTTGCAAAATTCAAATGCGTCTTTAAATAAAGTTGGCCAATAAAAGCCACTTTGTAGGATCTTTTCGGCAGTTTTGCGGGGACCAAAGTGTCCACCGCAAGCAAATTCATGACAAAAGGCTAGAATGCTTCTAGTTTCCTCATCGGGGACACATCTCCTAATAATTTGGTCGCTATAATATTTGAAAAGGTAAGGATCTTCCCATATGTAATACCGGACTTGAGATAAGAATCGGTATCTATCCTGTTTTGACCAATTAGGTGGTGTTTGGTTTGTGACTAAGTAATTTACTATGTCGGCAAACCATGATTCCTTAGAGATAGTTAGAAGTTGTTCATCGGGAAAATTGTCATTGATGGGCAGTTCGTCAGAAGGTGCGTTTGGCACAAGATGGTCTGCGATAACATTTTCAACACCTTTTTATCTCGAATTTCGAGATCAAATTCTTGAAGGAGGAGGATCCAACGAATGAGTCGGGCCTTCGCATCCTTTTTTAGCATTAGGTATCGAAGTGCAGAATGGTCAGTGAAAATCGTGGTCTTGGTCCCATGTAGGTATGGGCGGAATTTCTCCAAAGCGAACACTACTGCCAAGAATTCTTTCTCGGTTGTAGTATAGTTCATTTGGGCGTCATTGAGTGTCCTACTTGAATAATAGATCACGTGTTGCTTGTTATCCTTGCGCTGTCCTAAGACAGCGCCTATCGCAAAATCAGAGGCATCGCACATGATCTCAAAAGGGTTGGACCAGTCCGGAGGTGAGATGATAGGTGCAGAGATGGGATCCAATTTCAACTTCTCCCACGCGCTATTACACATATCGTCAAAGATGAAGGGCACGTCTTTAGCTAGGAGGTTTGTAAGGGGTCTAGCAGTTTTGCTAAAATCCTTAATGAACCTACGGTAAAACCCAGCGTGTCCTAAGAAAGAACGAATGTGCTTCACGCATCGTGGAATTGGAAGTTTGGCAATGATCTCCACCTTAGCCTTGTCTACTTTGATCCCTTCCCTAGATATCTCATGACCTACGACAATCCCATGCTGCATCATGAAGTGACACTTTTCCCAATTGAGGGTCAAGTTCTTTTCGATGCATCTATTCAGCACTAGCTCCAATGATGGAGACATTGGTCAAATGAATTCCCATAGACGGAGAAGTCGTCCATGAAAATCTCTAAGAAGCGCTCGACCATATCAAAAAAAGGCTTAACATACAACGTTGGAATGTGGCGGGGGCATTACATAGGCCGAACGGCATTCGACGATAGGCAAATGTCCCAAATGGGCACGTGAACGTTGTCTTTTCTTGGTCCTCCGGGGTTATTGGGATTTGGTTATACCCTGAGTAACCGTCCAAGAAATAGTAATACTCATGACCGGCTAATCGTTCCAGCATTTGGTCGATAAATGGGAGGGGAAAATGATCTTTCCTAATGGCGGCGTTCAACTTGCGATAGTCTATGCATACTCGAACTTTGGTGGACATCGTGTTTGCACTAACTCATGCTTGTCGTTTTCTACCACAGTAAAGCTAGACTTCTTAGGTACCACATGCATTGGGCTAACCCATTCGCTATCGAAAATAGGATAAATGATCCCATTATCTAACAGTTTCACTATTTCAGCTTGTACAGCCTCTTGCATGAGTGGGTTTAGCCTACGCTGTGGATCCCTTTTCGGTTTAACCCCTTCCTCTAGATGGATTTGATGCTGGACTATCGTAGGGCTCAGTCCCTTGATATCTGCCATAGTCTAACCAATGGCTTCCCTATGTCTTCTAAGGGTTGCCAGTAGGTCTTCCTCTTGCCTATTAGTCAAATTGGAGGCAACTATGACTGGTAACGTCTCTTGTTCACCGAGATAGGCGTACTTAAGATGTTTAGGCAAGGTCTTTAACTCCAATGAAGGAGGTGGCTCGATGGGTGGAGGTGTTAAGCTTGAATTTTCCATCACTATAGAACTTGGATTTGCTGCCCATTCAATCTCATCAAGGTTGAGATCACTTGATTCTAACTCTTCCTCTTCCTTTGACTCTAGTATGATCTCCTCATTGTGCTCACTCATCATGTTTTCAATGAAGTTAACCTCAAAGGGTCGGTCGGTCATGTCGTAGGGATGCTTACCTAAGTTGAAAACATTGACTTCCTTGGTCATATCCCCAAAAGTCAATCTCATGGATCCGTTTCTACAATTTATGATTGCATTCGCGGTTGCTAGGAACGGGCGTCCTAAGATGACGGGAGTTTGGGACCTAGGATTAGACACAGGTTGTGTCTCTAAAACAATAAAATCTACTGGGTAAATGAATTCTCCCACCCGTATGAGGACATCATTGATCTCTCCCTTAGGAACTTTGATTGAGCGATCAGCCAATTGGATTGTAACTTGGGTTGGGTTGAGTTCTCCTAATCCAAGTTGTTGATATACGGAGAAAGGAAGTAAATTAATGCTACCTCCTAAATCGAGGAGTGCTCGATTGATTTCAGCTCGACCTATTGTGCAAGAAATGGTAGGGCAACCAAGGTCCTTGTACTTGACTGGGATCTGGTTGGACAATAGCTCACTAATGTTAGCGGCTAGAAAAACCTTCTTAGGCACATTTGTCTTTCTTTTCTTGGTGCACATGTCCTTAAGGAATTTGGCATAACTAGGGACTTGTTGGATTGCATCAAGAAGTGGTATATTAAGCCTAACCTGATTGAATACCTCGAGTAGTTTCTCCATATGTGCATTATTATTACTCCTAAGCCTATTCGGAAATGGGGCTATAGGCTGGTGCACCTGTCCTGCTGATTTCTCAACTTCAGTTTCTTTAGAGTTTTGCGGAGATGGAGTGGAACTAGATGGAATGGACAACTGAGATGGGTCCTGTGGCATGGATACGTGATTATCAACTTGTTTCCCTAATCTTAGTGTATGAACCAAGTTACAGTGGTTTTGGTCTTGAGCTTCATTGGCTTGCCTAGGATTCCTAGGGTTTGGCAATGGTTGACTTGGTAGAGTTCCCCTTTGTCTTTCTTGTTGATTCAGTTGGATCTCTATCCTAGTCAAGACTTAAGCTAGCGTGTCATGGCTTTTAAGTAGAGTGTCCACCTTTCTTTCCATGTTGGAGAGTCTTGTTTCCATTTGTGAATATTGGAAAGAGTGCTGAGGATTTTGACTAGGAAAATTTTGTTGATAGGGTGGATTTTAGAAATTGTTGGAGAATTTGGGCCTAGTTTGATCATTGTTGCTTGGGCCCCATGAAAAATTGGGATGATTTCTCCAACCAGGATTGTAGGTGGGCGAATATGGATTGTTGGCGGGCCTTGTGAAGGCCGCACTCATATGTTCGGGTAAGGTTTGATGCGCGATAAAGACGGGACATTCCTCGAACACATGGTTCATGTCTTGACAATAAGTACAGCCCGCCGAAGGTGTTGGGCTGACTTGGTTCACAGAGACTGGTTATTTAGTTTCAAGAGCTTCTAGTCTTCGCATCACAGCAGCTAACTTAGCATCGGTACCTATGTTGGCCTCAATGGAATGGATACCTCTTTTAGAAGAAGTAGGGTCATTAGTCCTAAATTTTTCCAGAGTTGGTTTCCATTGGATGGTATTATCAGCTAATTCTTCATATAATAACCATCCTTCATTTTCGTTCTTTTTCAAAAATCCTTCTTGGCACATAGATTCTAATAGCGTTTTAGTTTGATATTCTAATCCATCATATAGAACTTGGCAAAGTCGCCATTTCTCTATCCCATGGTGAGGGCATTGGGCAAGGAGGTCCTTAAAACGTTCGAAATATTTTCAAAAAGGTTCATTGGCTGTTTGCTTAAACTGTAAGATGCTCTTCCTAATTAGTGCAGTCTTGTGGACGGGATAAAATTTCTTTAAGAAGGCTTTAACGAAATTATCCTACGAAGATATTGAACCGGCCTCTAGACTGTAAAGCCATTTGTTTGCTAAGTCTTTCAAAGCGAATGGGACAAACCGTAGTTTGATGGCATCTTCTCCTAGGCTGGGTATCATTATTTTGAGACATACTTCTTCAAATTCTCTTATGAAAAAGTATGCATCCTCAGATTCAAGTCCATGAAATTTGGGAAGAGTGTTGATGTATTGTGGCTTGAGCTCAAATTGGTCAACACCTTCATCGGATAACTGAATGCAAGAAGGAAGAGAGGTCCTAATAGGATAGAACCTATCTTGTAGTGACGGTGGTTGTGCCATGTGTGAGTCGGGCTTTTGTTCGGGTGGTGAACTGGTTCTAGTTAGTCTAGATGTAAGTGGGTCTCTCGACCAAGCGGACATGCACAATTAGCAAACAAGTTCACCCAATCAATCAATAAAAAAAAAGAAAAACAGTCAAAATTCCTATTCTAGGGTAAGCCTTGACCTAGACGACTCCTAACTTTAGAATGTCCTTAGGAGGTATATTGCCTACCTTAACTACAAGTTAATCGGCCAGGTAGATGGCAAGATCGGTGGGAGGTTTTCCGTCAAAGACGTTCCTTAATTAAATAACCACCGATCTTCGGGCTTTCGGCCCTTAATCCCCTTCCTAGACACCGATTTGGCAAGAGTTAATTTCGAACAACTTCCTCCTTCGGCCAATCTCCTAGTGAGTCCGAGTTAACCTAGGGCCAACGTCTAGTCAATTTTTACTTAAGGTTAGGGTTGTGAGTGTGACGGAGATGATTTGTGGGCCAAGGAAGGGTGATGAAATCCTCACCTTATCTTGTTAATGGGTTTTGCCCTTAAAATTTTTTTGTGTACGTGTAAAGCAGTAGATAAGTAATCACTCAAAAAGCAGTAAATCAGCCAGAGTGTTTCCTAATCTATATGCAATGCAAACGTACCTTGTCGCCAGCACTCTTCAACAAAATTAAAAAAATTGAATAGACACGTGCCTACGATGCAAGAGTCTAATTTTTTTTATTTTTTCAACAAGTAAGTTACTGTTAATTAATTAGCAGTATGCAGGGTGATCATAGAGAATATTTAACAGAGCAGTAAATCAAACTTGCAAATTACAGTAACCTGCAGAAAATAGAGTGAGTAGTGAACTACTCAGGCCGCGGAAACGCGGCTTTTGCCGCGTTTGCGCGGCTGTGTAGTAGGCTCTGTTGCTCTGCCTTCGAGGGCAGAGGCACAGAGTTGCTATATGTCCTTTGTTGCTATTAGTTTTCCTGTTCTCTGAACCTGCAAACAGAAAGAATAAAAGAATTAGTTTTGAGAAAATCGTGCCGTTCCTTTCCCGGCAACGGCGCCAAAATTTGATTGAAAAACTTAGATTGCAAAGAAAGAGTTAAAGTTTATGAATTCTCAGTCTCAATTCTATCCGCTGCAGCAAGGGCCAAAGCGGGTCGATCCACAGGGAAGGATGCGATGCAAGCTTTTCGGACGATTTCTCTGTATGCTTAGAACAAAACAAAAGAGAGATTAGATTTGGAATATATGATTGAAGATATGTGGTTTTACTGATCTTCTACCACAACCCATAGTGCAAGTCTTGAATATTGAATATCATCTTGAAATACATAAAATCTATCCTAGGTTTATTAGAAAAGATTCAAGTAAGAAAAAATGATATTAGAATCTAACTAGTTTGCACTACTAAAAATCCAACAAGTGTTCATCCTAACTTCTAAGTACAGCATAAGAAAAGTCTCACCTTAAGGTTATGCTGTCAAAGTACTTAAGCATGAAGTTGTGAAGAATAGTATAGAGGTGTAACCTAGATTAGAAAAACTAACTATCAATTTAATCTTCAAACAATCTGTCTTAAACTTAGGATTCTAAAAATTATTATCAATCCATTCAATTCCTAAACTGCTCTAGGGTTGTTTAAGAAATCAGCAACCCACACTTTAGAATTAGTTAATCATCTTTTTTTATATTTTTAATTTTTTAATTTTGTTTAATATGAAGAATTGTGAGAGAAAGAAGAACAAAACAAATAGAAAGATCACAGAGTAAAACGAAATTAAATGACAAGAATTTAATGGCAAAAAGGTAACCTTTATTTGAAATCGCGTCCAAATACAATGCTCCTTCTTCTCCAAAGTATGCTAAAAACGAAATGAAGATTACAGAAATTTGAAAAGAGAAAAACTAAAGAAACCCTAATTTCCCGTCTCTGGATGCGCCTCTCTGTTGCTCTGCAGGGGTATTTATAGGAGCTGGAAGAAGTAGAGTCCCGGTAAAACTCTCGTGCAAAAGCAGGTATCCCCTCTCATCCACAGCCTTGTCCCTGGCCACGCGCTTTCACGCGTGGCCTCCTCTGGTCCGTCCATCTGGGTACATCCGTTTAGATCTGACATCTCGACTCTTTATTTTGAAAATTCGGGATAGCTTGGGAAGCAAGTTACCCTAAATCTAAATCTCTTCAAAACGAATTTTATCTTTGCACTCTCCTTCTTTTATCTTTATCCTCATCCTGCAAGCATTTAGGGTTGAGTAGAAGTCTATCCCTTCCCTCTTCTTTTAGTATTTGCAACTTTGGCACTTGGTAATTGCAACTTTGACATTTGGTAATTGCAACTTTTGCATTGGGCTTGGACATGGCTTTTGGGCTTCATTTAGGCTTTTATTCTTTATTTGAATAAATACTCAAGGCCTGCACACATTAAATAACAAAACTTTAGTAATAGTGCATAATTAAAAGAATAAATAGGAAACATGATAGTAAATGTAGTGATAAATATGCAATTTTACTACCTATCACTCCCCATTATCTCCATCTCATTCCTTTTCATTCTCCTCCAAAACCACCACCACCACTACAAATCCTCCATCTTTACCACCACCTCTTCTATTTCCTTCCCCATCACCACCATCTTTACTTGCACCATACAACACCACCTTCATCACCACTATTTCAACCTCCAACGTTATCCTCATCATCACCTCCTTTACTTCCTTTTTCGTTCTCCATCAAAATCCATCTCCACCACCAAATAATCCCACCACCAACTCCAACACCATCACCTTCACCCTCTCTTATACTCTCTCTCCTCTCACCATAGGGTTGGCTACCCCCTATCCACCTATGGTGGCGGCGCACCACCTTTAGGGCCGCCATCCTTGGGGCCAAGCCTCCGTTCATTTTCGCTTCGGTGATTTCCCCGCCTCGGGACTCGTGCACGCGGCGTTTTCGTGAAATCGTGTTTTAGGCGAGTGTCCTCGCCTTAATTTGGGTACCCCGCTTTGACGGGTGTATTGTATGGGTATTTGTATTTTCATGAATTCATGTCGTGACTTGTATTGGGTCGATGTACTGTAATGCTTATAATAGTATAAATGGTACAATATTTATGTACGCGTTGGTATTAAGCATACAGGTACCCATATATAGCCATCGTGACTTCTGTCAACTCCAGAGATGGCTACCCAATTGGTCTAGGCCTTACAACCTTATGGGTTTCATGGTAGCTACCGAGAGTGCGCTTAGACCTCGGGCCTACTTCAGCCCTTATGGGCTTACACACAGCCTTCGGGCTTCACACACTATATAGATGGTCTAACTACTGCCATTTATATGCATGATTGTTTGGCACTAACATCTTGTGCAGGTACTCTTATACTAATCTGAATTTATGCCCACTCCTAGGCTAGCTACCCAAATGGTTTTAGGCCTGCACCTTTATGAGTTTCGTGGTAGCTATCGAGAGTACGCTTAGACCCCGGGGTACTTTAGCCTCTGGGCTCTCTCGCCCACTTCCTCGAAAGAGAAGTGCGCTTAGATCGTTAGATCTCTCAGTTACGCCTGGTAGGCACGCTTAGTGCTCAGCGCTTTATCACTAGATTCGTCTAGGCGAGATGCTGTCAGATTTTCTACTTGCACTTTAAGCCGAGTCGTCATGGTAACCTCACCAAGCGCTTTAGTGACTAAACATTGCTCATTGTCCGTGCCTCCAGCTTGCTCAACTCCGCTTAAATGTGCTCAGTTATTACTCTATCACTTGCCATGTACATACTTGTTATGTTAATACTTGACATGTTAGTTCTTGACCCATATCTGTATCACCTGACAATTGATGTATTATCACCTGACATGCTACTACTTGACATCTGCTCCTGTTATGTTATCACTTATCAGTTGCCCCTGTTATAGCATGACTTATCACCTGTCACTTGCCTGATCACTTGTCCTTATCATGTTAAAACCTGATACCTGTCATGTTTAACTCTCTACCCGTGATTATTACATTACGGGAATGTAGTATTTGATCTCTTGTTATGTACTCCCGTTATGCTTTTATGTACTCCCGTTATGCTTGTTATGTACTCCTGTTATCATCAGTTATGTTCTTGCTCATTCTCATAATCTAATAATTATGTTTAATAATCTATAAAAAGGACAACCTACACTGGGTGTGGGAGGAAGTGATGAATGTCGGTATGATGCCTTACTTATAGTAGTGGAAATATTAAACTGACGATTCATGTTAGGGTGCTTTTAGGCATCCATAAGATACGTGTTATGGGGATTTCAGGCCCCCGTTGGCTGTGTCCCGGGCGGACGGGAACTATTATAAGTATGTGCTATCAGTTCTTTATCAGCTTCTAATAACCAACCTCAACTTACTTATATATGGATGTATGTGTGCTGAGATGTACACCAGGATACATACATAGATATATGAGTCAGACGGTAATAATAATATGTCAAGATAATAACTTGTTGTGTTGCTTTGCAAACTTGGTTATACTACTTGTTTTGCCATAATTGCTTTCATCGGGTTTTACTTCAGATTTTTCAGTTATATTAATCATTATTATGTTTCTAGTGTACCACCTGTGTATTACTCCTCTGATCTCCTAACTTGATCACTCCTTATTTCATACTGATTCCTGGTTACCACTCATTACTGATGTCTCATTTATGAGAATATGTAGGGGATTGACTCTCGAAATGACATGAATGATTTGGCCAACCAAATAATGTCATGTCTTCTGGACAATGAATACAAGAGCTAGACACTCCTCGATAGGGTTGTATTGAAATTTAGTTTCAATCAGAGTTCTGCTCAGGTAGCAGATGGCCTGTTCGCAGCCTCTATATCTTTTGTGCCAAAAGAGCACCCAAGGAGTGATTCATAGCTCGTACATAGAGCAAGAATGGTTTCTCCGAAATGGGACCTACTAAGACTGGAGGCTTGGTGAGGTACTTTTGATATCCTCAAAAGCCTTTTGGCAAGTTTCATCCCATATGAAGGAGACGCCTTTTTCATTAACCGTGTGAAAGGTTGGTAACGACCCGAAAGATTTGCAATGAATCTTCGGATATAAGCGATCTACCTTGTAGACTTCTAAGCTCTTTAAGGGTCTTTGGAGGTTGCATGCCTTGAATGGCCTTGACTTTGTCAGGGCCAAGGTGAATTCTTTTGGATGTGACAATGAATCCAAGGAACTTGCCACTCGACACTCCCAAGAATGATTTGGTCAAATTCATCTTCAGCTGGTGAGCCCGCATGATGTCGAACACGGTTCTCAGGTCATCAAAATGGTTGCTTCTGCTACAACTCTTGACTGCAATGTCAACATAGCATTCCACCATTTTTCGTAAATGATCATGAAAAATTGTGCTCATGGTATGTTGGTAAGTTGAACTCGCATTCTTCAATCCGAACGACATTACTGTGTAATAGTATACCTCCAATGGCGTTCTGAATGATGGATGCATTGATTGAGATTTTCCCTGCACACAAAATATAGAATATTAGATTTAGAAGTAAAGATGTGTAAGGTGCTCAATTCTAATCGCGGTAGCAATGGCTATGCGGGTCGTGATCCTCAGGGAGGGACTAGCGATGGAAGCATTTAAGTAAGTTCTCTAAAAATTTCTTCTTTTAGTTATTAAAAGAAAAAGTTAGGTTAGAAAGAAAGTGGTAGGTTAAGAAGATGGAGAAGTAGAAGCAGTATTTACAATGAGTCAGGAAAGAAATTGAAAAGATGTGGAAGATGTGGTAATCTATACTAAAGAAATAAAAGAAAGAAAATTAAACACATACCTACCTCTTCTGCCCTGCTTACCTTGCTCTGTTGCAACAACTTACCTTGTCTTGGAAGGCATTCAAGTATGGCGTATAGGATCTTCCACCTTTGCAATCTATACTACGAAAAGAAAAGACAAACTAAAGAGAAGGCTTGTTCATCTCCATAGGCCATCAAGGGTACTTTTTCGGCTAGGTAGTTTCGAAGCGATCGGATCTCATGGTTTGCAAGACATCAGAGAGAGAATTAAAGTAGAACAAGAATAGAGAACAAGAATAAAAGAACAAAAACAGAAATAGAAATAAAGACAAACTTTGAGCAGATTTAATTAACAATAGAGGAAAAGTAAGACTTACACCGATGTCACCTCAGTACAAGTATGAACTCATTCCTCCATGAAAGCATCCTCTCCTCTCAGTTACAAAAATTACAAAAGAAAACGAAAATAAAACCTAACATAAATTACAAGTTAGCCTAAAAACCCTAGACTTTTGCTCTGTAGTTCGCTGTACGTCCCTTCTCTGTTGCTCTGCAGGGGTATTTATAGGAGATATAGAAAGTAGAGTCACAGTACAACTCCTCAACGAAAACGCATCGCCAACCGCCTCTGGATTGCCGCGGAAACGGGAAATTTGCCGCGGAAACGCGGTACTTTTGTAGCCAAATGCCACGCGCTTTCTCGCGTGGAATCCTCTGGTCCGTCCATCTGGGTTTATCCTTCTGGAAATTATATCCTGACTCTTTATTTTGAATTTTCGGGATAACTTGGGAAGCAAGTTACCCTAAATCCAAATCTCCCAATATCTTTTAACAACGAATTTGTTATCCTTCTTTGGCTTTTATCCTCATCCTGCAAGTATTTAGGGTTGAATAGAAGTCTATCCTTCCCTCTTCTTTTGGTATTTGCAACTTTTGCCCTTAGTAATTGCAATTTGACATTTGATAATTGCAACTTTTACATTGGGCTTTAAATATGGGCTTTTGGGCTTCTTTTGAGGCTTTATTCCTTTATTTTTATTTCTCAAGGCCTGCACACAATAAATAATAAAATATTAGTAAATGTGCAGAATTATAGGAATAAATATGAAAATGTGATAGTAAATGTATTGAAAAATATGCACTTTTTACTACCTATCACACCCCACACTTATCTTTTTGCTCGTCCTCGAGTAAAAATCAAAAGAAAAACTAATCTAGCTAACTCACTTTCGTAGGAATCACGGTTGCACTTAGCATGTGCAACAAGCCGTTAAACCCCTAGGTTACCCTAGAGGACGAGTGTTGTCTCGTGAGGGTTTTCAGCGGATTACACCCACAAAATCCATAAAAGGAAAATATTTGAAATATATTTGAAGAGACTAAGTAGTCTATAAGTTTTAGGATTATCATTTTTATTCATTCTTAAACTTAGTCTCAATAAAATGAATTGTTATTCATTTTAGGTAAGGATTAAAATTAAATTTTTGTATAGTCTTTTTCGTTACCAAAAGTCATATGCACCCTTATGAATCTAAGAATTCCTTAACTTGGACTCTCATGCCTCTTTATTATGATTATTTTATATTTTTAATATATATAACTCATCTAATTTTCTTTCGTGTAAGTATCAAGGCTTCTTGAGGCCCTCATACCTAACTAATTGACTATTAGATGTGTTAATACATATATAATATTTCTTAGTTTTCTTAGGCTTTCTAATCTACCCATGTAGCGATCTTAAAGTCGGTGACTCCCAAACTGGTTGGTTTTAGGGCACCAGGTGAGAAAACACCCCTCGGACTCAAATTCGAGTGAACTAGGCCCCAAAACTAAGGGCGCTTATTTATAAACTCACCTTTAGGCGTGAATACTTATGCTTCTTGAGGCACATGTATCCAGCTTAATTAGTGTTTTTTTTTATATATATGAGGCACAAGGGTCTTTGTCTTAGAATCCTAGATATGCATTAGGTATGCATATTTCATTAAAGAAAAAATCAAGACTAATTACTAATTCAATTTCTTCTCCTATACCTAAAAATTCAACAATTTATTTATTTTGACCAAGTTTTTAGAAATCCTAATCATGATTTTCCTAATTCTTAAGACTAACTTAGATTTCTTTCAAAAGATAAGTCAAAATATTGTCCTTTTTATAATTTTTTATTAGCAAATTTTGGTTAGTTTCTAACTATGTTAGTATGTTAGTAAGGCCTACCCCCACACTTATCTCATGCATTGTCCTCAATGTATGAATGAATGCATATATGCATGAAAAAGAAGAAGGGAAGGCAGAAGTTACCTTAAGGTGGTGGTTCCCGTGGTGGTCTAATTGGGCCAAGCGTTGCTACCCAATCAAGATAAAGTAGTATTTGGAGGAACCTACCAGAAATTTCCCTTGTATAACCCAAATGTATGTATGATCATTTTTTAGCAATTTCACCCCATCAAATTTCCATAATTCATAATTATATTCAGAGTCAATTGTATCAACCGCCTTGTCCCAAAATGGAGTGTGAAAAGATGGAATGATTGACTTGGACGTCGTAAGTATGGGAACGAATACCGACTCAGGAAAGAAACTTAAATCAAGTAAGGGTTCAGGAGTCGGCTTAGGTTTAGGAAGTGGGTCCAAATCAATAAGCTGAAACTCAAGTCCACAATCAATTTCCCAAAATGGAATGTGACCCAATGTTGGTGATTCAAGTTCAAGAATGATAGGTGTGGGAATCAAAACTGACTCTAAAAGATTACCTAAGTTGGGTAACAAAACAGGAGTCAATAATGATTCGGGAATTTGAACTTGATCACAGATTTGAGAATCTAGGTCACATATCTCATTGAGCTCAATATCATAAAATGAGAACTTGCCAATTTATCCATGGGACTTTCAAAATGATAAAATTGGTCAAGTTCAATATGATCATCAAACATGGGTGATTCAATTTCATGATGAATTGGTACAGGATCCAATGTTGACTCGGGAAAAGTAAAATCAGGTGGAGACACCAGAGTCATTATTAAATCAGGAAGTAAGATTGAATCACCAAGTGGGAGATCAGGATCATATTCATGCTCAAGTTCTATTTTAGGAAAGGAATAACTTGCCAAACTATCAGAAATTGGAGTTTCAGCAAGCTCAAATGATGGTACTGAATTAGAATCTTGTTGTCCAAAACAACGTGGCTCGTCGGCTCTAACAGAATGATTAGCGATATCAGAATTGACCGAACGGTGAGAACGTAAAGATTGAACCATCATATCTATTTCATGATCACGAGCTAATCTAGCCTGAGTCATGGCTTCAAGCATCTTTTCATAGTCGATTGGTGCATCATTTTGTGATTGGACTTGAAAAGAGGAAGTGTAATCGTGATGAAGTTGTGAGTCGGTGGACTCACGCATCATCATGTCTAAGATTGATGGTGATTGTTGCTTGGACTCCTGCATACTCATCATTTCCCGATAGATAGTTTTCTATTCTGAATGGGTGGATCTGAGTATGAATCTTGGGAATATTGTGGACAAGGTGGATATGGAGGACAAGTTGGTTGAAAATTGGACTCGGGGGAAGCGAAACCCCATGAACTCTGTGAAGAGTTGAAAGTGGTATGAAAATTATGGTCATAAGATGGGGGGTATGGGTTATATTTATTCGGATAAGACCATTCCGGCACACTAGATTGGTCAAAATTATGATATGCCGGGTTGGTAATATCCGAAAAAGAAGTTGGTGTGTAATATGGATCCTCATTAAAATTGAAAAAATTGTTGTTATAGGCCATATCACACAAACACAAACAAAGAAAAAGAAAACAAACAAAAAACAAAAAAAATTCTAACCTAAGTTAGGGTAGACCTATGACCTAGATGACTCCTAACTGGTTAGACTGTCCACGGGAGGTAGGGTGTAGACTTTGACCACAAGTTAATCAGCCAGGTCAGGGCAAGAGTGGTGGGAGGTTTTCCGTCAACGACGTTCCTTAATTAAATAACCACCAATCTTCAGGCTTTCGGCCCTCAATCCCCTTCCTAGACACTGATTTGGCAGGAGTCAAATTCCAACACTGTTCCCCCTTAGGATAATCTCCTAATTGAGTCCGAGATGTCCCTAGGGCCAACGTCTACTTATTTTTAGTTAGGCTTGGTTAGTGAGTGCTTGGAATATGATTTTTGGGCCAAGGAAAGGTGATTAAATCCCCACCTTATCTTGTTATGGGTTAGTGCCCTTAAGATAAGTTTGTGCAAGTGTACAAGATATGTAAATAAGATTCACTCAAAGTAATGAAAATCAACCAAGAGATGAGTCCTATTCTACATGCAATGCGAACGTACCTTACTCCAGCACTCTTCAACAGTAAAAATAAATGAATTGAAAAGACACGTGCCTAAAATACAAACGTCTAATCAATTTTTTATCTTTTTCAACAAGTATTTTACTGTTGATTAATTAGCAGTATATAGGTTTATCACAGAACAAATATAACAGAGCTGACAAATCAAATTTTAGATTGCAGCAACCTGCAGAAAATTCAGTAAGTAGTTCTCTACTACTGCCGCGGATCCGCGGCTATTGCCGCGTTTGCGCGGCAAGGTAGTAGTCTCTGCTGCTCTGCCTTCGAGGGCAGAGGCACAGAGTTGCTATATGTCTTTGCTTCTATTTCCTGTTCTCCAAACCTGCAAACAGAAAGAATAAAAGAATTAGTTAATAATTTTTTTTAGAGAAAAACTTACCGTCCCTCCCCGGTAACGGCGCCAAAATTTTGATTGAGATTTTCCCTGCACACAAGATATAGAATATTAGATTTAGAAGTAAAGATGTGCAAGGTGCTCAATTCTAATCCACGGTAGCAATGGCTATGCGGGTCATGATCCTCAGGGAGGGACTAGCGATGGAAGCATTTAAGTAAGTTCTCTAAAAATTTCTTCTTTTAGTTATTAAAAGAAAAAGTTAGGTTAGAAAGAAAGCGGTAGGTTAAGAAGATGGAGAAGTAGAAGCGATATTTACAATGAGTCGGGAAAGAAATTGGAAAGATGTGGAAGATGTGGTAATCTATACTAAAGAAATAAAAGAAAGAAAATTAAACACATACCTACCTCTTCTGCCCTGCTTATCTTTGCTCTGTTGCAACAACTTACCTTGTCTTGGAAGGCATTCAAGTATGGCGTATAGGATCTTCCACCTTTGCGATCTATACTACGAAAAGAAAAGACAAACTAAAGAGAAGGCTTGTTCATCTCCATAGGCCATCAAGGGCACTTCTTCGGCTAGGCAGTTTCGAAGCGATCGGATCTCATGGTTTGTAAGACATCAGAGAGAGAATTAAAGTAGAACAAGAATAGAGAACAAGAATAAAAGAACAAAAACAAAAATAGAAATAAAGACAAACTTTGAGCAGATTTAATTAACAATAGAGGAAAAGTAAGACTTACACCGATGTCACCTCAGTAAAAGTATGAACTCCTTCCTCCATGAAAGCATCCTCTCCTCTCAGTTACAAAAATTACAAAAGAAAACGAAAATAAAACCTAACCTAAATTACAAGTTAGCCTAAAAACCCTAGATTTTGCTCTGTAGTTCGCTGTACGTCCCTTCTCTGTTGCTCTGCAGGGGTATTTATAGGAGATATAGGAAGTAGAGTCCCAGTACAACTCCTCAACGAAAACGCATCGCCAACCGCCTCTGGATTGCCGTGAAAACGGGAAATTTGCCGCGGAAATGCGATACTTTTGTAGCCAAATGCCATGCGCTTTCTCGCGTGGCATCCTCTGGTCCGTCCATCTGGGTTTATCCTTCTGGAAATTATATCCTGACTCTTTATTTTGAATTTTCGGGATAACTTGGGAAGCAAGTTACCCTAAATCCAAATCTCCCAATATCTTTTAACAACGAATTTGTTATCCTTCTTTGACTTTTATCCTCATCCTTCAAGTATTTAAGGTTGAATAGAAGTCTATCCTTCCCTCTTCTTTTGGTATTTGCAACTTTTGCCCTTAGTAATTGCAATTTTGACATTTGATAATTGCAACTTTTACATTGGGCTTTAAATATGGGCTTTTGGGCTTCTTTTGAGGCTTTATTCCTTATTTTTATTTCTCAAGGCCTGCACACAATAAATAATAAAATATTAGTAAATGTGCAGAATTATAGGAATAAATATGAAAATGTGATAGTAAATGTATTGAAAAATATGCACTTTTTACTACCTATCATGCATCCATCATCCGGGTGCATCTTGATTTGATTGTACCCTAAAAAGTCATCTATGAAAAATATCCTGTCGAAGCCACATGTATTGTCAATTATGACATTAGTGATGGGCAACGAAAATTCATCTTTTGGACAGGTTGCTTTGAGATCATGGAAGTCATTACAAACTCTAATCTTTCATTTTTCTTGAGCATAAAGACAAATTAGCAACTTAGTCTGGGTGCTGTTCTTCTCGAATGAAGTCACATTCGATGAGTTTATGAACTTCAGTTTCGATTGCTTCCATGATGTCGGGTAAAAATCGTCGTTGTTGTTGCTTAACCGGTTTGGCATCCAGTTTAATGTTGAGATGATGCATAGCCACTTTAGGATTGAGGCTATGAATGTCTTCACAGCTCCAAGCAAAGACATCAATATACTTCCGTATGAGAGATATGAGGTCTTACTTCTCTGTTGGCGATAGACTTTTTCTTATAGAGATGAGATTTGGATGTGCTTGATCACCCACATCGACTTGGATCACTTTATCTTCGGTCGGAGGTTCACGCTGTTCGAAACGCTTCTTCCATTGAAGATCTAGTTGTTGAGCCCACAAATCAGCATTGATTGGCTTCATGTATTTCGTCTTGCTCTGTCTGACTGATAGATGTCATGTTAGCAGAGAACTTTTTGAAAACTACCCCCACACTAACATCAGAGTCCCAACTGGATGAGCCTGACGATTATGATGGCAGGGACTCGTCAGATTCTGACTCTGACTGAGGAGACGGAGTGACATATCTCAACTCCCTGCGTGTGCGATCATGATAGTTGGGTGGTTTTCCTTCTGATACGAAAGGTTGCAAAGGTATGCGCTGCCCTTTACCGAAATTCAAACCATCCCCACGATTTAAGCAGTACTGCGTTCTTTTCATCATGTGGTGTGCTGACCGCGCGTAATGAAAGAATTACGGGGGTTCCAAGTCATTGTCTGATTCCCTGGATGTCGTGGCCCTAGCTTTGCCTCTGCTAAATACAATCGATGGTTGGTCCCTTTATAATGAGGAACAATAAAAATAGACCTTTCATTATCTCCTATATGCATGCATGCCATTTTCGAGATTGGTAAAGGCATGTGCAAGGAGCTAATATCGACAGATTTAAATACATACTCAAGACACAAAGAGTAACCAAAAGCAACATTTTCATTAAGGACCCACTCACTCTCATTTATGGCGGTGTTATTACAATGAGGATCATTTAGATATGCTACAATTGGTTATATGCTAAAAGTAGTAGGCACATCTTCTTCTAATTCTGAGTTCGCCTCGTTGCCACTGTCAACATCATCGGGCAATAATTGCTTCAATGGCTTTATACCAGTACAGTACAGAGGTCTATCATGTTTATTATCTTTGAGGATTATGTCCTCAGGAGTGAATGTAATGGATGGCACCTGTTGTACTAAATGACATCGGGGACATGGGGTCCCATTGTCATTAATAGGGGTTGCCGGAACTTGTGTCAGGAAGGACTGAGTCAACAAGTACATTCCTAAGCACCTCTCTTGTCTCCTTTGAGAGGTGAAGCAGCTCGCACAGAGTGATAGGAGCTGGGATATTGGCAAGCTGTGCCAATATGTCGAAGCGAAAAGGAGCGTTGTACCACTTTGAAGGATCTTTCTTCAATGATTTGACGAATCGGGCCTCCTTTTGCTTCCCTTTGTCCAGTGGCGAGGATGGTGCTAAAGTTTGGACTGGTGCAGCTGTTTCCGACGTTGTTGGTTGCTGTGTCTTGTTGGGGGTCTGGTCGTACTATCACAAGTATGGTCTTCCAGACCTGTATTCGAGAAGGATTGTATTGCCATATACCTACTTGATGTCATGGGAACTATACTTCCTAAATTTAAATCCACCGAATTTTTAGGGGATTTAATTTCCCTTTAATTTTGTGAATTGAAATTTAGAAACCGAATGGTTTCTTCTCCAAGCTTCTATGTGAAGTTAGCCCTTAGGGCAATTCACGTTCTGTCAAATGGCAGGATGTGAAGCTAGCTCTGGAAGCATAACTGAAAAAAGGATTTTAGAGTCCTTAGAATAACTTTAGGCACAAGCGCCTTTCAAGCTAAGTTAGCCCTTGGGGGCTTCTTTGCATTCTGTTCAGTGATAGGATGCGAAGCTAAGCTTCTGGAGCAAAGCTAATCACTTAGTGATTTTCTGCACTCTGCCTTCTTGCAGAGTGCGAAGCTAATGCTAGGCTAGCTTCGCTCGGAGAGCGAAGTCATGCCTTAGCAATTTTTTTTGCTTTAACTTTCCTTCTCTTTGGCTAATGGACTAATATAGTTTCTTCTTGATTTGCAATGCACTATACTTCAGGACTTTTGACAGCCTCTTTGGAACAGCCAGGGGACTGGATAGAAATGTTAGCCAACAATTCCAAGAGCAAGCCTCATTATTCAGTGAGCGGAGCGCTCCTGGCTGGGACGCCTTGATCCACGTCGGAGATCAGCGTACCATGAGGAGTATCTTGACTACTGCTCCCCTCGAGGATTGTGACCGAAAAATTTACTGAAAGCATGGTTTCATGTTTGGGGACGCAGCGCCTGACATCGATCATCAGCTGCTGGCCAGGGAAGGGCAGTGGATCTTCAATCTGGATGGCGAGAAGTATTGCCTCCCATCTAGCAAGCGTCATTTCCCGCTATCTTTCTTCCAATGCGTGATGAGGCCTTGGAAGATAAAGTAGCAGGTTACCTGGACCACTGACTCAGTCCATGTGGGTATCTTGATAGCTGCTTCTCCTGAATATTCAAGGGCAGTCCTCCTCGCTGCCTATTGGGTCTTCACTCTGGAAACGTTCTCCAAGATATCCCGGTGGGAGAAAATCCCGCTTTGGCTCAAACCTTTGAAAATCAGTTCTTTGGAGTCCATGGTAACTATCCGGTGATCGATTTCAGGACTCCAGGCTGGATTTATCCTCTAAAGGCCTGGTGGAGGGACTTAACCCTATACGTCTTGGCCCATTTTGAAGAGGATTTAAGGAGGCTGAGACTTTATGAGGCTGTCAGAGCAACCTGCTATGGCATTCAGATGAGCGTAGCGAATTTCTACACCATCTTTGACTTATACTGTCCTGCTACATGGACTTTCTTTACCCCTATAGGTGAACTGGGCATGGCTTTGCATGAGATGTGGGAAGTCTCTGCTCTGCCAATGGGATTTCTCCCTTACGAAGAATACTTCCCATGCGAGGCGGAATTGGCACTTCTGGAGAAACAGGAGCCCGCCCTGTTCGAGACTTACCGAGAATTGATGTGCCATTTTACATCTGCTCGAGTATGCATGGGAACCATAAGGGAACTTTGAGCAGTTCGAAGAACTGGGGGAATTATCTATTCCCCAACCTGGAAGATACTCCTGAAGCGGCTCACTGTGGGATTGCCGACGAAGACATCTTCTGGAGGATGAAAGAGCATTCCCAGGTAGATATTGTCTTGGAAGAAGACGATGATATCTATGAGAATGGTGACATTCTTGGGAGTTTCCATCATCAGGCCCGTCAACTAATGTCCTATGGCCGGGTTTTTATCGATTTGGTTGAAGAGATGTGTGGTGTCATCTTCTTCTAGCGACGTCATTCTTCCGACTGTCTTATTACTGGCCGTTCGTCTAGTCCATAGTCGCTCCCTTGGACTTCTTCCGGCGATGGTGTGCTGTATTCAACGAGGCCTTCGTGCGTTGACTACGACTTTCTGCAGACCACCAACGACGAAGAGGGAAAATGGGACGATCTTACCTTGCGACGGACCTGAAAGTACACCTAGAGGGGGGTGAATAGGTGTATGGCTAATCTAATGACAAATGATGCGGAATTAAAACTAAATTATAACACACTTAGTGTAACCAAAGAATGTAGCCGAATTTCCGGTGAAGGGCTCTGGACTAACTCCTCTAAATTCCTCTGAATAAGAGTTGAGGTGCTATGTAACGCTCTCTTGGTTCAACACAAGTATGGGCACACAAACAAACTAAGCATATATATGATATGAACAATATGATGCAATGCACACAAACAAACCAAGTCTTCTTACCTCTAAGCCGACTCGATCCAAACGCAGTCTAACGAGCTTGACTCTAACCGAGTGCTAGATGCGATCTTGACGTGCGAGCTCTTGAATCACCATGTGTTAGCTCCAAAATACCTTTGTTGAAGCCAAACACCTACTAATATCTTGATCAAATATCTAAAACTAAACATCATAAGATTATCAGTAAATTATAACTACATGAGTTAATCATCATCAAAACTAGAGTGAAGAGCATCTGGGCTAACAATCTCCCCCTTTTTGATGATGCCAAAACTCATGGAGTTATATATGCATGGATTAAAGATAAGCTTCATAGAAGCTCCCCCTTAAATGCATAGTAATAAACAAATAGATATATAATGAATGCTCAAAACAAATATGCATAAATGGAAGTAAACATGTATAAACTCACAAAATACTTCTCCCCTTTTTGCATAAAACAAAACACAAAGCATATATCATTAAACAACTTCCCCTTTTTGTATAAAACAAGGAAATGAAATAAATCATGCATAGTAATAGACAAATAGATATACAATAAATGCTCAAAACAAATATGCATAAACGGAAGTAAGCATGTATAAACTCACAAAATACTTCTCTCCTTTTTGCATAAAACAAAACACAAAGCATATATGCATTAAACAACTTCCCCTTTTTGTATAAAATAAGAAAATGAAATAAACATGCATATATAAATCTCCAAAAATACTTCTCCCCTTTTTGTCAATTCATCAACAAAGGGGCATGAATAAACACACAAAAAATGTTCTCACCCTTTTTGCCCAAAAAAAATCAACAAAGGGGCATAAATGAACTCTTAAAAAAAAAATTTCTCCCCTTTTTTGTCAAATTCTAACAATAGGGATATATAAATATGTTATATATATACATGAAGAGAAGAGGCGTAAAGTTAACTCCCCTTACATACATACATTTATATGAAAAGAGATGACTAAACCCTAATTACATAATGCATAATATACAATGTATAAAAGGAGATGTGAAGCTCCTACTACACACGTGTAAGACATAGAGAAGAGCGGTCAAGCTCCTCAATATGAGATACACTCAACATGATCGATATATAGAGAAGATGTTAAGCTTCCCTTGCATATAAGCAATGTATTTCAGAATATTAAGATACCAATTTATGATACTAATTGAAAATAAACAAAAAAAATTTTAAGATACAAATTGAAAGTAAACAAAATTTTTAAGATACTAAAAGATACCAATTATAAATAAACAACATATTTAAGATAAAAAGATACCAATTGAAAATATCTTGTAAACTTTTGATGCCAATAGAAAATGAAACATTGTATGTTTTTGATAGTTACCAATTGAAAGATATATATAATGTAAATCTTGATACAAAAAAATATTTTATAATTTTGATACCAATTGAAAGTAAAAACCAAAATTTTAGGTAAAAATAGCTCATTTCAATATATATACCAATTTAAAATGAAACATGATACCAATTGAAAAAACAACCTAACCTTTTGGATAAACACTAAAATCATTTTGCAATAGAGATACCAAATAGAGAATAATATCAATTTAAGATTCTTGGTACCAATATTGAAAATGTTAGCATATACCAATCGAAAATATTTTTCATATGGAGCGTAGGAAACCAATTGAAAAATAAGACACCAATAGAATAATATCATTTTTCATATAAGAGTGGGAGTAAGATACTAATTGAAAATAAAACCGATTAGAAGATAAAATATGAATTTTCTTCCCCTTTATGAAATACCAAAGAAAATGATGCATAAGCTTGTATAGATACCAATTGAAAAATAATTGTCATTAAGAAGTAAATCAAGCTTAGCATAAACATAATTTGTGCTTTAAGATGTAAAGATATAGTAAGCACAATCAAATCATATATATATGTATGAAAATATAAATACCAATCGAAATTGATACTATTTGAAATTTGTAGCATACATATATAAAAAACCAAATATAAGTATACAAAAAAAAATATCAATTGTGATATCAATTGAAAATATGATGAGGATCAAGTGTATAACTCATACTTCCTCCCTTTTCATGCACATGTTTAAATAGATTTTCAATTTGAGTAGACAAGGCATGGTTGCCCATCCATCCACCCTTGGCGTTGGTAGGGGTTTTCAAAAATAAGTTTAAAAATAATTTGAAAACTCTAGCAATAGAAGAATACGAACTAGTTTTATAATAATCTTATAAACTAGTATGAAATCCTTCAAGCAAAAAAGAATATATCCATGAAAACATGAGAATCACTCAACAATTGACGCTCAAAGTTTATAAAGCACATATAAGACTCATGAAAACAAATCATGAGTAAGCATCAAACATAGAGCGTAAAAAGTCATGTAACCAACTTAATCATAGAATAAGTCATTTAAACTCAATTATGAAATTTATTCTCAAAAACATGAAAATCATTAATACTAAATAGGCTTCAAGGTATATGTGTGTTTAGTTAAAACTAAAAGTATACATACATATCCTAAACACAAGTGAGTCCAAAATAGAATATTGCATGAAAAGCAAATGACTCAAGGGTATACATGTATATCTAAAGTTTTAAAAAATTCATATACATGAAGCTAAACACGTAATCATGAAAAACATGTACAAAATAGGGATCACAAGTCAAAGTGCATGAATCATCAAAACCAGGCTATACTAGTACATCTAATAGGTACAAATGAGCAATTAAGCACAAACATAAAAGAATCAATTTGTGACTCACTAGTTGTACAAGTATATACACAAGTTTTAATGAAATGAAGCACGACACGAAAATATAAACCAATATGATCATTAAGATAGATGCACATGTTTTAGAGTTATGATATATACAATAGCTAAATAAGTGTGAGAACACAAAATATGGGTCCATATGAACATGGGTGTATCTCAATTACTATACATGTATGTCATAAGTCTAATTATCATGGCATTTAATATAATAATCATGAAAAATCAATACATCTTAAAAATTAATAAATGAAAGCATGTAAATATAAATAAAGAGTTAGAGATAGTTACCAAAATCATTAGGGTTATCTCTAGATCTTCAAACCATGGTGGTCCTCCCACCAAACTTCCCTTGAAAATGATGCATTCAAAATTGTCACCATTTAGTTCGGAACGCATCCCAATCAAGGCACCAATGCCCTCACGTCAAGTGAGAGCCCACACCTACATCAAATATAATAGGAGTGACTTTTGGTACCCATACTTTATTGGGTCCATGGGGGTAAGCACCTTTCCTAATCCAAACAAATCTATTTGTAAAATTTATATTATGTACTCTATCATAACAAAACTTTGCAAGTTGGCCCTTATGTCCACAATGTGTACATGTGTACACATGAGCATACCTAGTGTAATGCGTGTGAACATGAGAAGCATGTGTATGTCGTGCATGGTGTGCATGAATATGTGGTGCACGTTTCTTGCGAAACATAGATTCCAATTTCTTATGATCCACAACACATTGGCTCAAAGTGGAGCCCAAGCAATCAACACTCTTCTTTAAAGCACATATATTACTTTCAATAATAGAAAAAGAGGTGGAGCATGCAATAGGTATACTAGATGGTGAAGCATGGCAAACATGTGAATCTAAATCATTTTTCAAAGTAATATTTTTCTTAGAAACTAAATCTAGCTCTTTTAAAATTAAAGTAATTTTATTTTTCAAAGATTCATTTTCTTTTAACACAAAATCAAGTTTTGAAGATAGAGCTTCATTTTTCTTCAAAACATCATTACAATCATTTTTATTTTTTAAAATTTTGTTTTCATTAAGAGCAAGTTCAAGTTGGGATTTCAAAGAGTCCCTTTTATTTGAAATCTCATCCCTCTCTTACAAAACCAAGTTAAGTTTTGAAAATAAATCCTTATTTCTTTATTTAATTTATTACTTTTCTTTTTCAAAACTTTATATTTCTCAAGCAAGTTTTCATAAACTATGGAAAGCTCTTCATTTAATGTATCAGCATCCATACTATCATGATCATCATAAGAAGAGATAGTATAATCATCTAGTTGAGTTTCTGAATGCACCTTAAGGGAGTCATTCCCTTGGACCATGTAGCACGCTTGTTCGGATTCATCCTCACTAGATTCCTCCTTTACATATTTTGGCGTTTGAAGCTTGGGAGATGTCAAAATATTCCACACTGCAAAAGCGGAATCACAATGAGAAACCATAAACAATTATTCTTTACTTAATACTTGCCCAAGTGCCTCTAGGGCTTGTGCATTGGCCTCTATATGCTTGCTATTACCAAGATAGGATTTCTTGGTAGCGGCAAGGTAAACATGTAAACCTATGGCTTTTAACTAAGCACTCATCATAATCTTCCATACATCGATGTTAGAGGCATCAAACATAGGAGGGGTCAAGAAGTTCATGAGTGTGTGTAAACAAATATGTGTGCAAATGTAAAAATAGATTAGCTAACCTAGATCTCACTCCTAGGTGGTTGAACCTGATATCAAGAGTGTAGGCTCTGATACCAATTGAAAATACACTTAGAGGGGGGTGAATAGATGTATGGCTAATCTAATGGAAAATGATGCGAAATTAAAACTAAATTACAGCACACTTAGTGTAACCAAAGAGTGTAGCCGAATTTCCGGTGAAGGGCTCTGGACTAACTCCTCTAAATTCCTCTGAATAAGAGTTGAGGTACTATGTAAAGCTCTCTTGGTTCAACACAAGTATGGGCACACAAACAAACTAAGGATATATATGATATGAGCAATATGATGCAATGCACAATATAAAGAGAGAGAGAGAGAGAGAGAGAGTTAGAGATAGTGGATCAAACGCGAACACAAAGATATGTTTCGAGGTTCGTGCACCCAGCTCTACGTCCCCGCCTTCACAGAAGAATTTTCACTATATCGTCCACACAGGACTTCTCACACAGGGAACCTCCACTGAGGATTTGGGCAAATATAACTAGGAGTACACAACTCCTCTCTCCAACAAATACAACAACCTCTACGCAAGAGGTAAGGCACTAAGCCAAACAAGATCAACCTCACAATAGAGGGATAGGCACCAAGCCAACAAATCACCTCCCATTAGAGGGACAAGGCACAAAGACAAACAACTACAATCACCTTTACACTTAGAGGGATACCAACAACTCAAACTCAACCTCCACAATCACCTCTACACAAGAGGGATACAACAATCACAAAGAAGGTTACAACACTTGTTGATCTCAAAGACCACAAACTAATTTTCTCGCTAAAAATAAGATCCTAATAGATAGGATAGATAGCTCAAGTGTGAGAAAATAAAGTGTTTAAAAATGGAAATAATAAAGAAAAACTCTTGGGAAAATACTAGATAGATATTGAAATAAAGATCCAAAAACTCCTACAGACTCTCTTTTCTTTCATTTTCCAACACTTTAAAACAAACAAAGAATAAATCTTTTGGCACAAAAACTCTTTTAAACTTGTTGCTAAAACATTTAAGAGGATGGGAATTTTTGCTCTTGAAAAACTTGTTTAAAACAGCCCAAGAGGGAGCTATTTATAAGCCACCCAAAAATCTACTGTTGACAGCAGGAAAGGGCAAAACTGTCCTTCCGGTCAACCGCCTGGTCGACCGGCCAACAGTTATATTTGTGACCATTGTGCCTCCGGTCGACCGCCCGGTCGACCGACCCTCACCCGAGAGTGGGATGCTTTCAGTCGGTCGACCGTGCGGTCGACTGACCGAAGGGTTTGGCCTTTGTTGACGTCCCGTGCACATCGGTCGACCGTGCTGGTCGACCGACCGCTGGTCCGGTCGACCGGCGCGGTCGACCGGCAGTCAGTTTGGCTGGATATAATAGGGATTAAAAACTTAGGTGTTTTGATTCCAATTAAATCCCATAAAAATTAAATCCCATAAAATTACATAAATTTCACAAAAATAAGTTCTTATAAGATCTTTGAAATACAAATATGTATGACTAAAATTCAACACATATTATAAACTTTTTGAACCATTTTTGTGATATTGAAAGTAGGTCTTAAATCAAAATCGATATTTTTCAAAACTTGGATTTTTGAGAGGAAAACTGTCTTCTCCAAAACTCATGTAAATACAAAAACATGATATTGAAATAAATTTAAAACATGTTATTTGTGTATATAATCCAATATACATGTAAGATATATATATCTATGTTTTTGATATGAAATCCAAATACCAGTTAAACCGAAAATCAAAAACTAATAAACTTTAAACTTGTGTGCGTATGTGAACTTGAGCATATCAACACTATCTAATCTTTACACAAGATTTAAACATCTAAACTGTACACAAACCAAATTCTTCTTATTTCTAAAACAACTCAATCCAAACGCGATCCAACGAGCTTGATTCCAACCGAGTGCTAGATGCGATCTTGACGTGCAAGCTCTTGAATCACCATGTGTTAGCTCTAAAATACCTTTATTGAAGCCAAACACCTACTAATATCTTGATCAAATATCTAAAACTAAATATCAAAAGATTATCAGTAAACTATAACTACATGAGTTAATCATCAAAACTAGAGTGAAGGGCCTCTGGGCCAACAGGACCGAACCCTAAGATTGAATTGCCATATGCCTACTTGATGGCATGGTTTGCTCTTCACTGTCCAGCTATTATTCAGGCTGGTGAAGAGCCTCGAAAGGGTGTTCAAATGGTGCTTCTCCGCCAATTTGAGCGATCTTCATGGTCACGGACTTATGTGGTCGCGGTCCGCAAGCTGCTGTGTCAGTACGACGTCTATAGTCTCTTCTGGTGCTTCCCCTACATCCGCGATGCGGGCTATGATGAGAAATTCAAGGATGTGGGAGATGGGAAGACGTTACTGAGCCGGGAGATCTTCGAATGGCTGGTTAGCATCCGGCCATCTCATCTGATGTACAGGAGCGGGGATACCTGTTATTTGGAGCCGTATGTCCCCAGTTGATTTGCTCGTCAGTTCGGGTATGACCAACTCTATGTTGGTAATGAAAATTACCTAGAGGGGGTGAATAGGTGATATGGCTAATCTAGAAACTAAATGCGGAAGCTAAAAACAATTTGCAACTACACTTAATACAACCAACGAGTATAGCCGAATTCCCCGTGAAGGGCTCTGGACTAACTCCTCTTGATTCCTCTGAATAAGAGTTGAGGTGCTATATGAAGCTCTCGTGGTTAAGTACAAGTGAGGCACACACAAGCAATCCAAGCATATAAGGATAGGCAATATGAAAGATGCAAGGCACAACACAAGCAAATATGATATGATGCTAAGAATGATGCACAACACAAATAAAGAAAGAGAGAGAGTTTAGAGGCAATGGATCAAACGCAAACACAATGATATGTTTCAAGGTTCGAGCCCCTAGCTCTACGTCCCCGCCTTCACCGAGAAGGATTTCCAATTTACTATCTTGTCCACCGAGGACTCCCACCGAGGAAACCTCCACTGAGGAGGATTTGTACAACCGGGAGTACCGAACTCCACTCTCAAACACTACCTCACAACCGAGGGGGTAGGCCCATAGCAAACAACCACAATTCACCTCTATCGAAGAGGGATACAAACCAATACCACTCCGATCAACCTCTACCAAAGAGGGATACAACAAAACAAGGAGGATTTACAACTTGGAGGCTTAATCAACTTCAAACACTTCTCTTTTTTACAAACAAAGATCCTAATAGACTAGGATAGAATGATAAGCTCAATGTGAAAAACTGGTGTTTTTATCAAAGAAAATCTCTTGGGAAAAATACCAAATGGATATAAAAGTTTTAGATCAAAAACAAATTCCCAAAAACTAATTTTCTTTGAAATGAACAAAACACTTTAAAACAAATAAATGAATCCTTTTGTCACAAAAACTATTTTGAAAATTTGTTTAAACACTAGAGAAACACTGAAATTTTTCTTATCAAAAGTCTTATAAAAATCCCCAAAGAGATGGGGTATTTATAGCCCCAAAAGAAAACTAGCCGTTAGGCTGATCTGTCAGCCTGACAGGCTTGCGATCGACCGGCCGGTCGACCGCGAACGGTCATAAATATGACCGTTGGGGCAACCCGGTCGACCGCCCGGTCGACCGCCCAGATACAGAGAGCAAAGCTCTCTGGTCCGGTCGACCGCCCGGTCGACCGGCCCACTGTGTCTGCCAGACGTGCACAAGGCTGTGCACGTCGGTCGACCGACCTGGCCTGTCAGCCACAGTCTCTGTCAGAAACTGTGTAAAAATAATTTTTAAAAATTCTTTTATCTCTTCTAAAAATCCCAAAAATAGTTTTAACATTTTGCATTGATATATAAACATGTGATAAAAATTTCAACTCAAATATCAAGCAATTTGAACTATTTTTGTGTCTTATCATTTTTACCAAAAAAATAAAAACTGTATTTTATCAAACTTGGATTTTTCTATAGGAAATCTAATTTTTTCTAAAACTCATTGAAATACAAAAACATGATATTTGAACACATTGAAGCATGTCGCATATGGACATAAGTCCAATATACATGAAACATATATATATCATAGTTTTTGTCGTTAATTCTAAAATAATGTTTTGTTAAAAATACCAAAACATAAACACATGAATAGGTATGTCAAACTAAGTTTGTATAAGAAGTTTAAGCATGCATGTATAGAAAGAATACATCTACTATACATATAAACCATTTAAACTTATTTTGATCAATCTATTCATGAAAACCAATATCAAAACCAAAACGTGTGTGTGTTGTGCACTTGAGCATATCAACTATTCTTATCTTTACAAATGGATCTAAACACACTTAACTATGGATACCTAAGTCTTCTTGACGATCTTCCATCTTCAAGTCGACTCGATCCAAAACGTGATCCACAAGCAAGGCAATGTATGATCTTTGATGCTCGGACTCTGGAATCACCATGTGAAGGCTTCAAAACTCATCTTGTTGTAGCAATCACCAACTAATATCTTACTAAATGATCTGAAACTAAAATCACAAGATTATTAGTAAACATATTATATGAGTTAATCATCATCAAAACTAGAGTGGAAGGCCTCTGGGCCAACAATCTCCTCCTTTTTGATGATGACAAAACTCATGGAGTTATATATGCATGGATTAAAGTTAAGCTTCAAAGAAGCTCCCCCTTAACTCATGCATAAACAAATAAACATAAATATGCAATGAATATGAAACATGAAACATGCATAAATATGCATAAACAATAAATGCTCTTGATACCAATGAAATTTTCAAAAACAAAACATGCTCTAGATACCAATTAAACTTTATATATGCAACACATAAATATGCATATATAAAACTCAACATCTTTCTCCCCCTTTTTGTCAATCATCAATAAAGGGGTAAAAGCAAAAGCAAAACAATAAATTTTTCTCCCCCTTTTTGTTCGAAACAAAGAATCAAAAAAGGGTCAAAAATAATAAAAACAATGTTCTCCCCCTTTTTGTCTAAAACAAAAAGAATATCAATAAGGGGTTACAATCAATTAAGATATCAATTTAAATATATGTCAAAGATAGCATCTTGATACCAATTGAAAGTGAACATAGATCAATCAACAAATGGTATATGCGATATACATTCATGAAGAGGAAGATGTGAAGCTTCCCTACATAGATACATTACATGAAGGAGGGATGACAAGCCCTAATTCACATAACGTACACTATGCAATGCATAAGAGGAGATGTGAAGCTCCCCCTACACACGTGTACCACATAAAGAAGAGTTGTCAAGCTCCTCAATACAAGATACACTCATCATGAATCTATATGTAGAAGAGATGTTAAGCTCTCCTTGCATATAGGCAATACAAATCAAAACTTTTTGACTATTTTCTTTAAACAAAATTTTGAGATACCAATTTAAATCATTCAAATAAACATCTTGATATCAAAAGAGAGTATTTTTTTAAACATATGAAATCAATTTGAAATTTTTATTTTCTATCATAAAGTAAGGGAGTGAAAATACAAATACCAATTGAAATATGAAAATCGAATTTTCTCCCCCTTTATGAAATACAAACTAAACACATGCATAAGCTTGTTTAAGAATACCAATTGAAAACTAATCAATTGAAACATGATGATCATTAAAACTCAAGCTTAGCATAAACAAGATATATATATGTATGAAAAATAGATACCAATCGAAATTGATACTCTTCGAAATGTAAGCATACATATATAAAAATATATGAGTATATAAAATGTCAATATCGATACCAATTGAAAGAATCCAATGATACTAATTGAAACAACAATAATATCAAGTGTATATCTCATATTTCCTATCCTCCCAATCATGTTCAAGTTTAAAAAGATTTTCACTATAAAGCATACATGAGCATGGTCTCCCATCCAACCGCCCTTTGAAGGTAGGGGTTTTCAAAAATAGGTTTAGAAAATAAAGTTTATTTGAAAACTTCTACCATATCGAAGAATCCCGCAACTAGTTAAATGAAAAACTTGTTAACTAGTACGAAATCCTTCAAGCAAGGAATAAAACAAAAATATTTTTCAAGAGACAAGAAATCCACATGATATCCAACACTCAAGTCAATGAAGCATAAATATGACTCATGAAAATAAAACATGAGTAAATAAGAAAAGTGAGTGTACAAATAAAATGTGAAGATCATAATTATGAAAAATAGACATTAAGCTCAATATTCATTTAAAACAAGAAAATCATCAAAAATTATTTAAGCTTCAAGGCATATGTATGTCTTATACAAACTAAGGTATACATACATATCCTAAACACAACGAGTCCACAAATGTATATGCATGAAGGCACATGGCTCAAAGGATGTATATGTATAATCAATACTTTAGAGAAGATGGACATATACATGAAGTTAAACATGAAAAACATGAAAATATGGATAAAATAAGAATACAAGTTGAATGCATGAATCATCAAAACTAGACTATACTAGCACATCTAATGGGTACAAATAATCGTTCAAGTACAAACATATATAAATTTACTTGTTGCCCACTATATATACAAGTATAAATCCTAGTCTTAATGAAAACTAACATTTAAACATATATTCAACATTTAAAGCATAAAAACAAGACAAAAATCAACATGATAAACATAAACATGATTATTATGTAAATCCACATGTTATTAGAGCTATGATAAACATGATAGCTAAACAAAGGTGAGAACACTAAAATAATGATCCATATTAAACATGGGTGTCTCAAATGCTATACATGCATGTCAAGAGTCTAATAATCATGGCATTTTCATAATGATCATATAAACAACAAAACATGCTACAAATAATGAACATGAAAGGCATGCATAAATAAATGAGGAGTAATAGACCGTTACCAAAACCTATAAGGCAACTTCTCCATGTCTCCAAAACACGGTGGTCCTCCCACCAAACGTCCCTTGAAAGTAATGCATCCAAATGATTTCCATGAAGCTCGGAACGCATCCACTCCAAGGTACCGCTACTCTCACGTCATGTGAGAGCCCACACCTACATCATAAACAAGAGGGGTGGTCTTTGGTACCCATATCTTTTTGGGTCCATGGGGGTTAGTCCCTTCTCTAACCAAACAAATTATTTGCTAAATTAACATCATGTATTCTATCATAGCAAAATTTAGCAAGGTGGCCCTTACGTCCACAATGTGTACAAGTGTACACATGAGCATACATGATGTGATGATATCCGTGAGGAGCATGTGTATGCCGTGTATGGTGTACATGCAAAGATGGAATTTGTTTCTTGTAAAACATGGATTCCAAACGTGTATGACTAGAAATACAATGGCTCAAAGTGAAGCACAAACAATCAACACTCTTCTTAAGCATAGATATATCTTTTTCAATTAAAGAAGAAGTGTGGCATGCAATGTGTGAACTAGATGAAGCTACACTAGCATGGCAAACATGAGAATCAATTTTATTTTGTAAAAATTCATTTTCTTTAGACAAATTTCTAAATATTTACAAATAGAAGCAATTTTTATTTTTAAAGAATCATTCTCTTTTAAAACAAAATTAATTTTTGAAGACAAGTTTTCATTTTTCTTTAAAACTTTTTCACAATCATTTTTATTTTTCAAAAGTTTATTTTCTTTTAGTGCAAGATCAAGTTGAGATTTTAATGAATCCCTCTCATTAGAAATCTCCACTTTCTCTTGCAAAACAGTGTCAAGTCTAGAAATCAAAATTTTATTTTCATTGTTAAGGCCTAGACTTTTCTTTTTCAAAACATTATATTTTTCTATTAATTTTTCACAAACAATAGATAGTTCTTCATTCAAAACATTAGCATCCACATATTCATCACATGAAGAACTAGCATTATCACAATCTAATTGAGATTCTGAAGATACCTCAAGGGAGTCATTCCCTTGGACCATGTAGCATTGAGATTCGGATTCTCCACTAGACTCCTCCGGTTGGATTGGCAATTGAAGCTTGGAGGTGGATGTGGTTGTCAACTTGTTCCACACTGTAAAGGTGGAATCAAGGTTAGAAACATGCATAAGATAATCTTTAGAGAGCGTGCTTCTAATAGCCTCAAGGGCTTGTGCATTGGCCCCTATATGATTGCTATTACCAGGATAGCATTTCTTGGTAGCGGCAAGGAAAACATGCAAGCCTAGGGTCTTCAAATAGCAACTCATCTTGACCTTCCAAATATCAAGTTTAGAAATATCAAACATAGGAGGGCTATCCATGAGTGCAAACTAAAAGTGTGCAAGCAAACAAATGTGCAAATGCAAATGGTAGATTAGCAAACAGGATCTCACTCCTAGGTTGTTAAACTAGGTTGTTAAACCTAAGTATCAGGAGCGTAGGCTCTGATACCAATTGAAAATCACCTAGAGGGGGGGTGAATAGGTGATATGGCTAATCTAGAAACTAAATGCGGAAGCTAAAAATAATTTGCAACTACACTTAATACAACCAACGAGTGTAGCCGAATCCCCGGTGAAGGGCTCTGGACTAACTCCTCTTGATTCCTCTGAATAAGAGTTGAGGTGCTATATGAAGCTCTCGTGGTTAAGTACAAGTGAGGCACACACAAGCAATCCAAGCATATAAGGATAGGCAATATGAAAGATGCAAGGCACAACACAAGCAAATATGATATGATGCTAAGAATGATGCACAACACAAATAAAGAGAGAGAGTTTAGAGGCAATGGATCAAACGCAAACACAATGATATGTTTCGAGGTTCGAGCCCCTAGCTCTACATCCCCGCCTTCACCGAGAAGGATTTCCAATCCACTATCTTGTTCACCGAGGACTCCCACCAAGGGAACCTCCACCGAGGAGGATTTGTACAACCGGGAGTACCGAACTCCTCTCTCAAACACCACCTCACAACCGAGGGGTAGGCCCATAGCCAAACAACCACAATTCACCTCTACCGAAGAGGGATACAAACCAATACCACTCCGATAAACCTCTACCAAAGAGGGATACAACAAAACAAGGAGGGTTTACAACTTGGAGGCTTAATCAACCTTAAACACTTCTCTTTTTCACAAACAAAGATCCTAATAGACTAGGATAGAATGATAAGCTCAAGTGTGAAAAACTAGTGTTTTGATCAAAGAAAATCTCTCGGGAAAAATACCAAATGGATATAGAAGTTTTAGATAAAAAACAAATTCCCAAAAACTAATTTTCTTTGAAATGAACAAAGCACTTTAAAACAAATAAATGAATCTTTTTGGCACAAAAACTATTTTGAAAACTTGTTTAAACACTAGAGAAACACTGAAATTTTTCTTGTCAAAAGTCTTATAAAAATCCCCAAAGAGATGGGGTATTTATAGCCCCAAAAGAAAACTAGCCGTTAGGCTGATCTGTCAGCCTGACAGGCTTGCGGTCGACCGCCAACAGTCATAAATATGACCGTTGGGGCAACCCGGTCGACCGCCCGGTCGACCGCCCAGATACAGAGAGCAAAGCTCTCTGATCCGATTGACCGCCCGGTCAACTGGCCCACTGTGTCTGCCAGACGTGCACAAGGCTGTGCACGTCGGTCGACCGTACGGTCGACCGACCTGGCCTGTCAGCCACAGTCTGGGTCAGAAACTGGGTAAAAATAATTTTAAAAAATTCTTTTATCTCTTCTAAAAATCCCCAAAAATAGTTTTAACATTTTGCATTGATATATAAAATGGTGATAAAAATTTCAACTCAAATATCAAGCAATTTGAACTATTTTTGTGTCTTATCATTTTTACCAAAAAAACAAAAACTGTATTTTATCAAACTTGGATTTTTCTATAGGAAATCTGATTTTTCCTAAAACTCATTGAAATACAAAAACATGATATTTAAACACATTGAAGCATGTTGCATATGGACATAAGTCCAATATACATGAAACATATATATATATCATAGTTTTTGTCGTTAATTCCAAAATAATGTTTTTTTAAAAATACCGAAACATAAACTCATGAATAGGTATGTCAAACTAAGTTTGTATAAGAAGTTTAAGCATGCATGTATAGAAAGAATACATCTACTATACATATAAACCATTTAAACTTATTTTGATCAATCTATTCATGAAAACCAATATCAAAACCAAAACGTGTGTGTGTTGTGCACTTGAGCATATCAACTATTCTTATCTTTACAAATAGATCTAAACACACTAAACTATGGATACCTAAGTCTTCTTGACGATCTTCCAACTTCAAGTTGACTCGATCCAAAACGTGATCCACAAGCAAGGCAATGTACGATCTTTGATGCTCGGACTCTGGAATCACCATGTGAAGGCGTCAAAACTCATCTTGTTGAAGCAATCACCAATTAATATCTTGCTAAATGATCTAAAACTAAAATCACAAGATTATTAGTAAACATAACTACATGAGCTAATCATCATCAAAACTAGAATGGAAGGCCTCTGGGCCAACAGGTAATTCGAATATTAGCATGGCCTTCATGGGGAGCCTCATTGATGGTGCTCGCGCCTAACAGTTCTTCATTGTTGGCTGTACTGAGGCACGACTGTGCAAGCCGTTGTGGACCCTGAACCTACTGATGACTTTGGGGTTCTATTAATGGTACAGAACTTTAAACTCCACGCCTACCGGACCTTCTATTAATTCTTTTGGCGTGAAGTTAATCTCCCAGCGACGGAAGCAAAAAGTCACCAAGAAGGATGAGGGCAAAAGGGTCCGGGTGCCAGGCGTCCCGGAGTTCATCGCCACTGCTGATAGTGAAGCTTCGGACGCGAAGGTCCTCGATTTGAAGAAGTTGTAGGCGCTGAGATTCTAGCAGATGTTCCTGACGGGGTAGTCATGGCTCCTATGGAGGATGTGGTGGTGGAAGAGGTGGAGGGAGAAGATCCCGATGTCCACTTCAAACGGAAGCAGCAAGGTGGGTCCTGTAGGAAGAGGGTGGTGAAGAAGCCTCGTCGCTACACTCCCACCATTATTACAGAGGGTGAATCAGCTATAGTGCCTCCTCCTTCTATCCCGTTAGTTATTAAACTATCGGTTCAGAAGCAAACGACTGATAAAGCTGTTCCCGGCCTGGGTAAGACCAGTTTCATTTTTTCAACATGTACTTATATATTTCATACAGCTTATTCGTTTATCCTATGATTTAGGAACCGAGACTGCAAGAGAAGCAGGAGCCGAGGCTATAGGAGAATAGGGGTTTTATTATGATTCTCTATTTACTTACAAGGAAGGTGACGAGGCTAGCTACTCGTCATCTCAGAAGATTCCGAAGGTGACGCGGCTGACGTCAGTCCTTTGGGTACTGGGACCTCGAAAGATAGTCCAATGGCTTCAAGCTCTATAGGATGGACCACAGAGACCTCGGCGAGCAAATGTGAGCCGGACGTCCCTCCTGCAACTGCCAAAGTCTCTTCTATGGAGCTTGGCGGAATTAGCGCTGCCGTCGAGGGAGTCCTGAGAGGGACTGTTGCTAAGGCGGTTGAGGAAGTATCACCTCTTGGTATTGCTTTGATCTCTTGTAAGCAATTCTCCCCTGATATTCATTATGCCCTATTTCAATAAAGTCTTTTTTTTAGGTGTCCCGCCTTTAGGTGCATTGACTTCAAGGGGATCAGCTGATCTTTATGAGGGAATCAGGGGTGAGACAAATACTTTAGCCGCAACAGACGTTGCTGAGTTGCATGTCTTGTATCACGACCTGCCATCTTATCAGCCTGAGCCTGCCGGTGGAGCTAAAGAGGCTGAGGAGATGACGGCTATAGAACCAATCTCACTCCTAACTGAATTGACAGGTGAGATGCCGAAGGTTTCTTTGACGTTGCCTACCTTGACAACCACTGGGCTGAGGATAATTACCAGCCCTACATCTCTGACACTGGTTCTTGAGCCAGTTCTTCCTGAAATAGTGACCAGCCTTATTTCTATCGTGGCTGGTGTACTGATTTCAATGAAGACTCCCCCTAGATCACCGGTGATCCCTCGTCTTTCTCCAGCTAGTGCTTCTGCCATTTTCTCTACCGTTATGACAGTAAAACTAGTGAAAGCTTTATCTTCAGGGGCCACTCATTCACCAGGAGTAGTTGAAGCCAAGAAAAAATTTGTGGCAAAGATGGTTGATAGCTTTTACAAAAGCCTAAAGCGATCTGTTGCTCTAGTCTTGAAGGGCTCAACCACCTCATTCTCTGCTTTAAAGGTAGTCCCCTCTCGAAATATCGAAAGCATTTGAGACTTTAGAGGGGATGACTAGGTTGCCGTATTGGAGCTTCTGGTGGAAAGGCTCGAGAAGGATGTCAACGAATGGCACCATCTCAGTGGTTCAAACCTGGATTCCTCCGCTAATGAAGAGCTTGAATGCCTTATTGCTCAAATGCATGAGGCCTACCTTACAGCACAGGAAGCAGCCGAGGTAATATCTTCAGACTTATAATCCTTAGAAACAAGGAAAGTAGAGATTGGAGATGCCATTGACGCTTCCAGTTGCGCTCTTCTTGATGCCGAGGATAAAATTAAGAAGGCCAAGGAAATGATCAAGAGGGCTAATCTTCTTTTGTATAAAATTGAACCGGTGCGCTTAGAAGAGATGGCTCGATTGGAGCAGCTCAAAGCTCAAAACGATGAAATCCTCCAGCAGGAAATAGCTCATAGGGCAACTTTGGCTGAAATTGAGGCTCGTCTGTCCCAGATGGCGAACTTTAATGAGGCCAAGTTGAGATCGCAAGCATTCATCAGAGCTGCTGAGGAGAGGAAGAATAGGCTGGCCATCCTTGAAGAACGGATCAAGTCTTACGAAGCACCCTCGTAGCTTGTAATCCATGTATCCCCCTTTTTGAATTAATAAAAAGTAATTTTATTTGACTCCTCTGTTGTTTTTCCAACTTATTTTATCTTCTGAGTTTATAATAATCTTAAGTTATATTATAACCCTCAAAAGAAAGGACTGATTTATTCAGAGATGATAAATTGAACATGATAGAATTAGTGATTTGATGATTATCACCAATAAGAAATGATACGATTCAAACCCTATTAGGATAAAAAATAGGACAAAGTGAATTTGATGATCTTTACTATTCAGAGGTAAACATTAACATAACAGATTAAAGACTATCAGATTTATAAATGGTTGTGATGGATTAAACGCCAGAATGAAGTCTAGAATTTGTCAGTTAAATATAACAAACTAGCTATGATCAATCGAAATTTTGCCATTCAGAGGTGATGACTTGGACATGATGACAAAATGGAGGTGAGTTTGATTTTAGGGACCCGTCTATTCTGAGGTAGTAATCTGAACATGATAGATTAAGACACACTAAACTTCGAATCCGCTGCCAGAGGTAGCCATATTAACTTGGCAACTAGTCCACAAGGGACTACAAAGATAGATTAGATCTGGGGTCCTATTGGTTCAGAGGTGGTGTACTTAACATGACCAACAGAGAGATCTCAGATGTACAATCTGCTATTCAGAGGTTTAATGTTAACATGACAGTAAGAACTTCCGGCCCTGATTGGGGAAGGAGAATAAAGTTATTGACTCATCCGTTCAGAGGTAACGAACTGGACATGACAGTTAGAGTACCATATAAGGGAGGAATCTAGGCATTCGTCAGTTCAGATGTAATATGGACATAACCGATTACTAGACTCAGAGCCCTACTGTTCAGAGGTGGCGAATTGGACATAATGGCAAAGAGATAGTCCCCACTGGACTGAAAGATGAGACTTGATTATCTGTCGGTTCAGAGGTATCATGGATATAACCGATTGAGAAGCCACCAAGCTCGGGATTTTTACCGTTCAGAGGTGACAAGTTGGACATGACGGTAAAAACAATAATCCCATTGGGGGAATAATACTTGATCATAAACTCCGTGGGAAAAATTAATATCTCTTTTGGATATTATTTGAAAGAAATTATCAGAGGTGTATTATTAACGTGACAACTAAGAAAGTCCACTGGGGACAGAAAAGGGAAATAATATATTTCGAGAGGAGTCTACCAGAAACTCGTTGGGGAGTTAGAAAATAAATCCCAAAAGAGATTATATGTCAGAGGTAATCATTAACGTGATAAAAAAAACTTCGTGGGGATTCGATAGGAAAAGGATTATTCCCTAAAAAGTTGTCAAAGGTAATCATTAACGTGATAATCAAATCTCTTGCTGGGGAATTAGAAGGAGATATTGTATAAGTGATCATAATAGCTTCTCCGCTTGGGAATTTGTAAAGCAACTTGTCAGAGGTGTAATGTTAACTTGACAAGGATTTTGTTACAGTTAGAGGTGTTTAATCATAACAGTAATTTTCAGTGAACCTTGTTATTCTATTGAAGAGAATGATAAGTGGATTTTAATTTGCTGGGGATGTTGACCAGATTCGCAGCGATGTTGATTTTATTTGCCGGAGAATATGTTAAAGTCTTACTATCAGAGGTTTAATGTTAACATGATAGGTTTGACTTGTTATTTCGTCAGGGAAATGAATATCTTCTTATGTGGTCCTACCATTCCATAGACGGGAATTGATAAGTGATTTTGGAGAGGAATCAAGTGGGAACAGGTCCCTTAGGATTTTTAGCAAACCCTCAGCTGTCAACGAATTTGATATGCCTTTACCAACTACCATTTGAGTTGCGCTAGCCATACTATTCCCCTCAGTATGATGAGTTATTGAGGATTTATGTTGGGCTTAAGGGCCAACATGTTCCTCTATCCTTAGCCGTTAGAGGCGTTGGATCATTTTATTACTTTGAGTAACGTAATGCTGGGTTTTGACTCTGTAGGTGAGCTGAAAATCAAAGGAATGGACACGAAATCCATGAGATCTTGATCTGAAGATTGTCGTTCCTCGTGGACTCTCTGTCAATCCTTATCTTATTTTCATATTGGAAAGATTCTGTAGAGGGATGCGTCACGAACCTTCTTCAATGAGTTTGGCTTGACAAGTCATCAGCTAAACTCCTTTGATCTTTCATTCGATCAATCACCATGTTTTTGATATGAACGTGAAAATAGTGGAAAGGTTCTGCAAGAGAATGCGTCACGAACCTTCTTCAATAAGTTTGGCTTGATAAGCCAGCAAGTAAACTCATTTGATTGGTCGGACCTTTTGTTGTTAGATCGAGCTTCGATCGATCGAACATGAGCAGGGAGGTATGCCACCACTTGTTTCTTTTTCAATGTCACCGGTGTTCGATCGGCTCGACACTGGTCGACAATGAATTAGAGAAGAATGATAAGGCTAAAACTAAAGTTCATAACCTTGGTTCTTCTTTAATGCAATCAGTGTCTGATCGACTCGACAATGATTTATGGCAATATGATCCCTTTAGAGAAAGAAAGGAGCTCTCTTTCCAAATATCTTAGATCTGAAAGTCCTGATCAGAGGTGTAATGTTAACCTGATCATAAGAAGGATCCTATCAAGAATAATACTTCTTTAAGAACCTGCCGTTGATCGGCATCATGAGCGTATCATCGTCTGGGGTCATAAGGCGATATGTTCTGTTTGAGTAGACTGTTTCATCATGAACGGTCCTTCCCATTTGGGTTGAAATTTGCCTTTGGTTTAATGAGTCATGATCATTGGTCGTCTGACGGTTAAAACTAAATCTCCTTTCTGGAAAACCCTTTGCTTAACCTTTTTATTGAAGGCTTTCGAGATTCGAGCTTGATACAACTCAATATGTTATTGAGCTTGTAGTCGCTCTCATCTAGGGCTTCGAGTTCTTGAAGACGTAACCGATCATTGTCCTCCTTTATCATTCTGATCATTAAGGCGACTGTTTTCCATCGATTTTGCGAAGGGAAAAACTTAAAAAAAAGGGTCGAGGAGCTAAATTACAAGTAATTCTTTAAAGTAAAAAGATTACAGGTAGATCTCCTCTGAGATTTCTGGGAAAATGTGCTGGTAGGAATCTGATCAGCGCGCGATCACTTTATCCCTTTGACGATGCGATCGACCAGACAATCGGGCTGCTGTCTGATGGGATTCTCTTCTCGCCTGGTTCGGGGAATCAGAGAACAGAAGGTTGGTAGAACCCTCTTGTTACTTCTCGAGCTGCCTCCGCTTGGGAATTCCTTCTCTCCTAGTTCCGGAGATTCCTTAAAAGGGAGGAAGATCTTAGGGTATTAGCACCCTAATTAGAGAAGTAGTTCTCTGAATGCTTGGACGCAAGAGAGTATATCTCTGTCTTTTTTCCTCTCGTCGGGGGGGCTCTCTCTTTTTCTGTACACCTTGGGTACGATATTTATAGAGAGAGTAGGGGTATAATTGTCCCTTGAAAGTCTGAAAATAGATTGAGTCAATCTGTTTTAATCTGGAAAATAGCCTCGCCGCGAGGCTAAAGATAGCTTTTGCGAAGCTTAGAATAGCAGGTAATGTTGATCTCCTAATCCGCTTTGATTCTTTCTAAATAACTGAAAGATCTCCCCTGATCTTCTTACTTGTTTTAGGAGAGTCAAGAGATTATGGCAAGCAATTGTCAAATTTGATCTCAGATTTGATCTCGATTATATTTGATCTTGAATAGATTTGATCTCATCTGGAGATTTAATTGGTCAAAGATGACCATAGAAGACCCGCAGTGGAGCTGCAGCATCGAGCTTACAGCGGAGCTGGGGGAAGCGTCTGGCGAATTTAGAAAGAAAGCTCTTCAGCGGAGCTGGATACTTTCGTGGCGAAACTACCCATTAGCCTTCTGCGCGACTGCATAGGATTTTGGGTGAAGTAGATCGCCTGCGGAGTTAACTGAGCACCTCTTGCAGCGAAGTTCGCGAGGGGACTCTCCGCGATGCTAAGCAATTTTAGCTTCTCATGCAAGACTCATCTTGTGGGCTCATGCGGGGCTAAGTGTTGAGCTAACTTAGTGTCCCCTTACGAGCTTTTCTTGGTTTACTATCTGCTTCGCTAGATCAGTAGAGTCTAAGTTGCTGATTCGTCCCTTTTGAGATGGGTGAAGAACTGGTCGTCAGCTTGTATGCCACTTGTCTTTTATAAATGTCAACAAGTTTGACATTGTTCAGGCCAGTTTAGGAATCTTGTCTTTTTTAGAGTGTCAACAAGACCCCCTTCAAAGTTTTTGTGAGTCTGGAATGGAATGGTTCAGACTCCGAAATACTTTGAACTGCTTCGATTGATGGTATGTGAAATGCGAACGTTGCCATAGTGGTTGAGTTCAACTCTACTTTCAATCCTGCTTCCGGATAAGTTCACTGAGGAATCATGTAGATTCGTGATTCTGAACACCTTCGCGTCTGGATAGCTCCGCGTTTGAGCCTCCTGGAGTAGCTTCGTTTCAAATTAGTTTTGGAATGACGTTCCTTTCCTGAGGCTAACTGCTTTTCGGCTAGTTACGAGAGGGATTATTCCCTTTCCCGAGGTTGAAATAACCTCTCTTGCATTAACAAGGGAGATCATTCCTTCTGCGCGCATTTCCGAGGGAGACTATTCCCTTTCTCAAGGCTCAGTACTTGAATGTCTTAAATTCGTTCGCGCTTCTAGGCTTGAAGGGGCAGCGGTGTGGTTAGGCCATGAGGCCTATAAATAGGACACTTGTAGTCCTTCTCAGAGAAATATACTTTTCTCATGACATCTCCTCATTGCTCAGGAAAAAAGATTGAGGTCTCTGAAGTAGTGGGAATGCCCACTCTGGTCATTACCCGACCAAGAGCTGGTGAGTCTCGGTCATCCAGAGACTTTACTAATGAACTAGTGACTTTAGGGATTTATCCCCCTTAATCTTAGCTTTACTAGCTACCTCAGGGATTGATTTTTCTTGTTCTTCATTCCGTATCTGATTGATTTGGATTTGCAGAGAAGGGCTTCAGCCCTATTTTCCAGCCTCTCGGTGAAGCAATCCTTCTCATTAGAAATAGACTTTTTCTTGCAGGATTCCTGTCTTGATCTGTTGAATCTTTCTATTAAATCCGCCACATAAGCAAGAATTGGGACTTAGTCTCTCTGAGGTTGAGCCAGTCTTGCCATATGGGGGGCTAAGACTGTGTCCCTCTGGATCAGTCTGGCTTGACCATATAGGCGAGGTTAGGACTTGGCTCTTTTTGAGGCTTTCTTAGTCTAACTGCCTTAGGCGGAGCTATAACTTGGCTTATACTTAGTTAGTCCATCATCACTGTGAAAGCGAGGCTATTCTTTGCTTAACTGAAGTATCACTGGATCGGATATGAAATGCTTCGCCCAAAGAATCTGACTTAGCATTTCATCTTCGCAGTTTTCTCTTTGATTTACTGCTAACCTATTTTCAGTTTGCATAGCAGTGAACTGTACCTGCCAGTCTTTTGTCTTGATGAAAGAGACTAGGAACTTGCCTCTTGATCTTTCAATTGAAACTTTGATCTTAAACATGAGAAATATACTGGAGCAGCTGATGCGTGTTCCAAGAAGAGGTTGGCAGTTGCTTATCCGAGATGATCCATTTCGAGGCAGGACTGGTAGTCGCTTATCCGAGATGATCCACTTCGGGAAGGCGGACGTCACCTATAAGGTCTCGGATCCTTCCTTTGCTAATTTGATTATGGAAGATCCAGCTTTCTGGTAGCAACCAGTCCTTTGCCAATTTTAATCAAAGAAAATCCAGCTTCCTTTGCTAATTTTCATCAAAGAAGATCCAGCTTCCTGATGGCAAAATCTGCCATTATGCGAAGGATTACGGCCTTGTGTAGGAGGAAGGCCTTTCATGTCCAGTTGATTTGGCTTATCACCTTGGAAGTAGATAGGATAACTTGTATGCCTTTGGAGTAATGATTCGGTTGTACGAAAGATCATCTTGATGTAGCGTCAATGAATCTTCCCTTTTGGATCAATAAAAATATTTATTTTCCGCTTATCTGCTCTGTTTCCCTCCTCTTTCTTTTGAATTTTGGAGGCAATTGGAATGGGCCGGCGGAGTTAAACTTCCTACGAAGTTAAATATAGAATCCCAGCTAAATCAGGAACGAGCTTCGAGTGAAGCTATCATGAATTTTATGCAAAGTTAGAGCCGAGCTTTCAACGGGGCTAAGGTCCCTCTTTCAGCGAAGTTACTCAAACGTCGCATGAGGTCGGCGCTGAACTCACGGCGGAGTTAGCCCTTAGCGGGGCTGAAGCAATGCTTTTTAGGAAGGCGCTTAGGCGCCGTTTCAAATTAATTTGAAACGACTGCCTGCGCTCCTTTCGAGGAGGCGACATTTAGGCAGTCATCCGCCTATAAAAACCCGATTAGGCTGAAAAGAGAAGGCACCACTTCTCTTTGAATTTTCAGAGACCTCAAAATCTCTTCTCCTTCTTTCTTCTTCGTTTGGAAATTCGAGCACTTCTTCAATTCTCCAATGGCTCCCAAGAGACGAGCAAGAAAAGAGGTAGCAACCTCTACGACGGGGAGTCCTTCTTCTCTTCCGGTCATCGAACGACCTATCGCGGGTAAGGATCTTTTCCTTTTACTCAGAGATTTTCATCTCTTTTGGAAGCCAATTCTTGACTATTTCATAATAAATCTAGAACAATTCATTGTGATCCAGTAATCTTAGGGAGTTCAAGTCCCTTAATTTCCCTTGATTTTTTGATTGAGAATCTAAGAACCGAAGGGGTTTCTTCTCCAACCTTCTATGCGAAGCTAACCCTTAGGTGGTTCACATCCTGCCGGATGATAGAATGTGAAGCTAACCCTCATGGCATAGCTGAAAAGGACCTTAATGCCCTTAAAATAATTTTTAGGCAACAGTACCTTTCTGACAAAGTTAGTCCCTGGGGCTTTGTCGCGTTCAGTTGTCCGAGGTCAAGCTTCCAGAGCGAAGCTAATACTTAGATATTTTTCTGCATCTTGCCTTCATGTGGAGTGCGGAGTTAAGCTGCAGCTGCGAATCTGAGCTTCGGGGCAAAGCTATTGTTAGGCCAACTTCGCTCGGAGAGCGAAGGTATGTCTTAACAAAAAATTATATTCTTGTTTTAGCTTTCCTTCAGCCGATGAACTAATCATAGTTTCCCTTTGTTTTTTGCAGTGCACTATATTCCTGGTCCTCTGAACAGTCTTTTTGGAACGGCTAGAGGGTTGGATGGCAATGTTAGCCTACGGTTCTAAGGGCAGGCTTCACTATTCAGCGAGCGGAGAGCTCCTGGTCGGGATGCACTTATTCATGCTGGTGATCAGCGCACCATGAGGAGCATCTTAACTACTGCTCCCCTTGAAGATTCCGACTGAAGAATTTATCAAAAAGTCTAGCTTCATGTTCGAAGATGCAGCGCCAGACAATGACCACCAGCTGCTAGCCGGAGAGGGGCAGTGAATTTTCAAACTGGATGGAGAGAAGTATTATCTCCCATCTAGCAAGCGCTATTTTCCCTTGTCCTTCTTTTAATGTGTGACGAGGGCTTGAAAGATGCAGTGGCAAGTGACGCGGACTAACGATTCCGTTCACGTGGGAAAATTGATAGCTCCGTCTCCTGGTTATACAAGGGCAGGTCCTCCTTACTGCATATTGGGTCTCCACCCTGGGAACGTACTTCCGGACATCCTAGTGGGAGAAAATCTTGCAGTGGCTCAGACTTTTGGGAATCAGTTCTTTAAGGCTCACGGTAATTATCCAGTGACTGATTTCAGGACCCCTGGGTGGATTCATCCCCACAAAGCATGGTGGAGAGACTTGAATTTATATGTCCTTGCCCATTTTGAAGAGGAGCTAGAGAGGTTGGGACTTTACGAGGCCGTCAGGGTGACCTGTTACGGCATTCAGATGAGCGTAGTGAACTTCTATGCCATCTTTAAGTTGTACTGCCCAGCCACAGGGACCTTCTTCACCCCTGTTGGCAAATTGGGCATGTCTTTGCACGAGATGTGGGAAGTCTCTGCTCTGCCTTTGGGGTCTCTCCCATATAAAGAATATTTCCCATGTGAGGCGGAATTGGCACTTCTGGAGAAGTTGGAGCCTGCCCTGTTTGAGACTTACCGGGAGTTGATGTGCCACTTCTATATTTGATCAAGCATGCATGGGGGCCATAAGGGAGCTTCATGCAGTCTAAAGAGCTGGGGAAATTATTTGTTCCCTGACCTGGAAGGTACTCCCGAAGTAGCTCATTGTGGAGTTGCAGATGAAGACATCTTTCGCCAGATGCAAGAGCACTCTCAAGGGGATTTGATTCTGGAAGAAGATGGCGGACCCTATGAGAAAGGTGATATTCTTCAGAGTTTCCACCACCAGGCTCGTCGACTGACGTCCCGAAAGGCAGTTCTAGCTGGCTTTTTAACTGTTTGGTTGAAGAGATGCGTGGTGCCATCTCCGTCTGGCAACGTCATTCATCTAACTGTGTTATTACTGGCTGTTCGTCTAGTCCATGGTCATTCTCTTGGACTTCTTTCAGCCATGGTGTGCTGTATTCAAAGAGGCCTTCGTGCATTGACGGAGGCTTTCTGTAGGCCACCAACGACGAAGCGGGGAAAGGGGACTATCTTGCCTCGCGATGGACCAAACCCCAGAATTGGTTTGCCATATACTTATTTGATGGCATGGTTCGCTCTTCACTGCCCCTCTATCATCCAAGCCGGTGAGGAGCCCCCAGAAGGTGTTCGGATGGCGCTTCTCCGTCGATTCGAGGGGTGTTCGTTGTCACAGACTTATGTGGCTGCGGCCCGCAAATTGCTATGCCGTCATGACGTCTACAGCCTTTTTTGTTGCTTTCCCTACATTCGTGATGCAGGCTATGGTGAAGAATTCAAGGAGTAGGGGTAAGGCAGACGTCGTTGAGTCAGGGAGTCTTCGAATGGCTAGTCAGCATCCGGCCATCCCACTTGTTGTATAGAAGCGGGGACACCTGTTACCTAGAATCCTATGTTCCGAGTCGGTTTGCTCATCAGTTCGGGTATGACCAACTGTATGTAGGCAATCTGAACAGCAGCCTGGCCTTCATGGGGAGCCTCATCGATGGAGCTCGTGCCTGGCGGTTTTATATTGCTGGCTGTACTAAGGTGTGGCTCTGCATGCCGCTAAGGACTCCGAACCTTCTGACGACCCTGGGATTCTGCCAATGGTATAGAACTTCGAACTCCACACCCACTGGATTTTCTATTAATTCCTTTGGTGTGAAGTTGATCTCTCAGCGGTTGAAGCGGAAAGTCACTGAGAGAAGCGAGGGTAAGAGGGTCCGCGTTCTAGGCCTCGGGGAGTTCATTGTTGTTGATGATAGCGAGGCCTCAGATGCATGAAGTCCTCGCTTTGAAGCGGATACAGGTGCTGAGGCTCTAGCAGCTACTTCTGGTAGGGTAGGTACAGCACCCGTGAAACATGTTGATGTGGAAGAAGTGGAGGAAGAAGATCCTGACGTCCATTTCAAGCGAAAGCGGGAAGGCTGATCTCGTAAGAAGAGGGTAGTGAAGAAGCTGCAGTGCCTCCTCCTCCTACTCCATTAGTCATTAAGTTGTCAGCCCTTAGGCAGACCGTCAGTAAAGCTATTCCGGACCCGAGTAAGATCAGTTCCGTTCTTGCAATACACTCTTATATATTCCATACAGCTCATTGTTTACTTCATGATTCAAGAGCTGAGGGCGGTGAGAGACCCAAGAGCTGAGGCTGCGGGAGAACAGGGGGAGCGTTATGATCCCCTGTTCACTTATAGAGAAGGTGATGAGGCTAGCTATTTCGCCGTCTCGGAAGAATCTGGAGGTGATGCGGCCGATGTAGGTCTTTCAGGTGCTGGGACCTCAAAAGGAAGTCTCATAGCTTCCAGCTCTATAGGATGGACCACCGAGGGTTCGACGAGCGAAGGTGGGCCGGCCGTCCGTGTTGGCTCTGCCAAAGACTTTCCTATAGAGCCTGAGGGGACTGATGCCACCGTCGAGGAAGTTTAGAGAGAAACCGCGGCTAAGGCGACTGAGGCGATATCATCTTTTGGTAGTGCTTTGACCTTTTGTGAGTAATTCTCTCCTGATATTGATTATATCTTGCTTAAACAGAGTCTTGCTACAAGTGTTCTACCTTTGGGTGCATCGACTTCAAGAGATCCAACAGTCTCCCTGAGGGACTTCGGGGTGAAACAAGTACTTCGACCACGGCGGATGCTGCTGAGTTGGATGTTTTGTACCACGACCTGCCTTCTTATCAGCCCGAACCGGAAAGTGGCCTTAAGGAATCTGAGGGGATAGTGGTTACGGAACCAATTTCACTTCCAACTACATCGGTAAGTGAATTGCCAGTGGTTTCGCCAGCGCTGCCTATCCTGCGAATTGTGAAGCTAGAGGTGATTGCCAGTCCTACTTCTCCAACACTGGTAGTTGAGCCAACTCTCCCAGAAGTCGTCACCAGCCTTACGTCGATTGTGGCTAGTGTACTGGTTTCAATAAGGACTCCTCCGAGATCACTGGCGATCTCTCATGTTGCTCCAGCCAGTGCTTCTATTATTCCTTCCACAGTATGTCAGTGAAACCGGTGGAAGCTTTGTCTTCAGAGGCTGCTCGTTCACCGAAGTAGTTGAGGCCGAGAATGAATTTGTGGCTGAATTAGTCGACAGCTTTTATAAGGGCTTGAAGCGCTCTATTGCTTTAGTCTTGAAGGGCTCGACTGCGTCATTTTCTTCTTTGAAGGTGGTCCTTTCTCGAAGTATTGACAACGTCTGAGACTTTAGAGGGGATGATCAAGCTACCACATTGGAGTTTCTAGTGGATAGGCTTGAGAGGGATGTCGACGAATGGCACCGTCTTAACCATTCAGATCTGGAGTCTTCAGTTAACGAACAGCTTGTGCACCTTGCTGCTCAAATGCATGAAGCTCATCTCGCCGCTTAAGAAGCAGTCAAGGCTATTTCTTCTGACTTGAAATCCTTGGAGATGAGGAGAGTAGAACTTGGGGACACCATAGATGCTTCTAACAACGCTTTTCTTGACGCTGAGGATAAGATTGAAAAGGCCAAGGAAATGATCAGGTAGGCTAATCTTCTTTTGTCCAAGGTTGAACCGGTGCGTCTTGAAGAGATTGCTCGGATAGAACAGCTTAAGGCTCAGAATGACGAAGTCTTGTAGTAGGAGCTAGCGCAGAGGGTAACTTTGGTTGAAATTTAGGCTCACCTGACCCAGACAGCCAGCTTTAATGAGGCCGAGTTGAGGTCGCAGGCACTTATCAGGGCTACTGAGGAGAGGAAGAATAGGCTGGCCACTCTTGAAGAACAGATCAAATCCTACGAAGCACCCTCGTAGCTTGTAATCCGAGCATCCTTGTATGCCTTTTTTGGAATAAAAAGGTGATTTTATTTGACTCCTCTGTTGCATTTCCAACTTGCTTTATCTTCTAAATTTTCAATTCTTGTTTTCAAGTTGTATTGCAATCCTCAAAAGGAAAAAGAATAACGGTATAACCAACCTAATCAGTGGTGATAAACTGATAGTGTTAGTCACATATTAAAATAAATAGTCCTTACTGGACTAAAAGGTGAGACTTGGCTATCTGTTGGTTTAGAGGTCGCAAGGACGTAACCAATTGGGAAGCCACAAAGCTTAAAATTTGTCATTCAGAGGTGACGAACTGGACATGATGACAAAGAAATAGTCCTTACTGGACTGGAGGGTGAGACTTGGCTATCTGTCGGTTCAGAGGTCGCAAGGACGTAACCGATTGAGAAGCCACCAAGCTCAAAATTTGTCATTCAGAGGTGACGAACAGGACATGATGACAAAGAAATAGTCCTTACTGGACTGAAAGTGAGACTTGGCTATCTGTCGGTTTAGAGGTCGCAAGGACATAACTGATTGAAAAGCCACCAAGCACAAAATTTGTCATTCGGAGGTGACGAATTGGACATGATGACAAGGAAATAGTCCTTACTGGACTGAAGGTGAGACTTGGCTATCTGTCGGTTCAGAGGTCGCAGGGACGTAACCGATTGAAAAGCCATCAAGATCAAAATTTGTCATTCAGAGGTGACGAACTAGACATGATGACAAAGAAATAGTCCTTACTGGACTGAAGGTGAGACTTGCCTATCTGTCGGTTCAGAGGGCGCAAGGACGTAACTGATTGAGAAGCCACCAAGCTCAAAATTTGTCATTCAGAGGTGACGAACTGGACATGTTGACAAAGAAATAGTCCTTACTGGACTGAAGGTGAGACTTGGCTATCTGTCGGTTCAGAGGTCTCAAGGACGTAACTGTTGGCCCAGAGGCCTTCCACTCTAGTTTTGATGATGATTAACTCATGTAGTTATGTTTACTAATAATCTTGTGATGTTTAGTTTCAGATCTTTAATCAAGATATTAGTAGGTGATTAGCTTCAACAAATATGTTTTAGAAGCTTTCACAAGGTGATTCAAGAGCCCGAGTGTCAAAGATCATATATAACACTTGTTGGAGTCTAGCTCGGTGGATCACGGTTTGGATCGAGTCGACTTGGAGACAGCGCTCTACAAGAAGACCTCGGTTTGTTTTAGAATAGTTAGTTTAGATCCATGTGTAAAGATTAGATAGTGTGATATGCTCAAGTTCACAACACACACGTTTCATGTTTTGGTTTTCGGTTTTGGTTTAACCGATCTTGGTTTTCATGAATAGATAGATCAAAACAAGTTTACATTGTTTAAATGTATATTAGATATGTTCTATATACAAGTATGCTTCATATCGTAAACAAACTTATTTTGATATGCCTATTCATGTGTTTGGTGTTTTGGTATTTTTAACAAAACATATTATCGGATTTATTGTCAAAAACATTGATCTATATCTTTATATGTATATTGGAGTATATCCATATACTACATGCCTAAAAGTTGTTTAAATATCATGTTTTTGTATTTGGATGAGTTTTGGAAATATCGGATATCCATTTGAAAAATCCAAGTTTTCAAAAATACTGATTTTGGTTTTCGGCAAAATTTCTAAGTCACAAAAATGATTCAAAAAGTTTGAAATATGTGTTGAAATTTTTCGCACATGTTTGTATATCAAATATAATGTTAGAACTTATTTTTGTGGAATTTTAGAAGTTTTATGGGATTTATTTTAAAAATTAGAACCCAAGTTTTCAGTCTTTAATTGCTGCCTGCCAGGCTCTGGCGGTCGACCGCACGGTCGACCGGACCAGGAGCCGGTCGACTGGAGCGGTCGATCGGACGTGCACACAAACGTGCACGCAGCCAGCCCCTTGGGCCGGTTGACAGACTGAAAGCAACCCATTCTCGGGTTGTTCCGGTCGACCGGGCGGTCGACCGGCCAGAGAGCCGTTGCTCTCTGGTTCTGGGCGCGGTCGACCGACAGTCGCTAACGGTCAAATTTAGACTGTTGGCCGGTCGACCGGGCGGTCGACCGGATGGTCAATTCTGACCATTTTTTGCTGCAACGGCTACTTTTTTAAAGAGGCTAAAAAAACCCATTTGAGAGAGGTTTTCACCAATTTTTGAGCTAAAAATTTTCTACTCTCTAGTGTTTTTGCAGCAATCAAAAAGAAGTTTTTGGGCTCTATAGTTTACATTCAATTTGGTGTTTTTCTAGGGTTTGAAAAATCAAAGAAAAGTGATTTTGGGAAAAGTGTTTTGATTCAATTTCTTCATCTTTATTTCTAGTTTTTTCCAACAATTTTCTTTGAGTATTTATTTTTCCATTCCTTTGGTTTTTCTCACACTTGAGCTTCATTCTATCCTATCTATAGGATCTTTGTGTTTGTGAGAAAAGAATTGGCTTATGGTTGAGATATACCATCAAGTTGTAAACCCTTATCATTGCTTGGCTTTGTGCCTTTCCCTCTAGGTGTAGAGGAGGTTGTGCAATTGGGTTGTATCACTCAAGTTGTGAGGTGATCATTGTTTGGCTTTGTGCTTATCCCTCAAGTTGTGAGGCGATTGATATTGGTGGTTTTGTGCCTAGCCTCTAATGAGAGGTTGTTTTTGTAAAGAGAGGAGTTGTGTACTCCCGGTTGTTGTTGCCCCAAATCCTCGGTGGAGGTTCCCTGTATGGGAGTCCTGTGTGGACAAGCTAGTAGATTCGAAATCCTTCTGGGTGAAGGAGGGGACGTAGAGCTGGGTGCTCGAACCTCAAAACAAATCTTGTTGTTTGCGCTTGATCCATTGACTCTAACTCTCTCTCTCTCTCTTTATATTGTGCCATTGCATCATTTCATATTGCTCATTCATATTATATGCTTGGCTTGTTAGTGTGTGCCTCACTTGTGCTTAACCACGAGAGCTTCATATAACGCCTCAACTCTTATTCAGAGGAATCAAGAGGAGTTAGTCCAGAGCCCTTCACGGGGTATTCGGCTACACTCGTCGGTTGCATTAAGTGTTGATTGCAATTAAGTTTTAATTTTCGCATTTAGTTTAAATTGATTAGCATCATCAACTATTCACCCCCCTCTAGGTGATTTCAATTGGTATCAGAGCCTACGCTCCTGATATTAGGTTTAACCACCTAGGAGTGAGATCTTGGCTAGCTAATCTTAGATTTGCATTTGCATACTTATTGTTTATACACACTTATGGATCCCCTTGCCCCTCCCATGATTAATGTTTGTGACTTTGAAATATGGAAGATTAGAATGAGTATTTATTTAAAATCCCTAAGTAGTTATGTATACCTTGCTGCTACCAAGGAATCTTTTATTAGTAATAGCAAGTATAAAATGGCTAGTGCTCAAGCCCTAAGGGCTATTAGAAACTCACTAAGTAAAGAATATTTATCTATGATTTCTCATTGTGATTCTGCCTTTGCAGTGTGAAACATTTTGACCTCTCCCGAGCTTCAAACACAAATCAATATGGAGAAAAAATCTAGTGGAGAAGAATCCGACCAAAGTTGCTTCATGGTCCAAGGGAATGACTCCCTTGAGGTATATTTGGAAACTCAACTAGATAATAGTATTAGTTCTTCTTGTGGTGATTATATAGATGCACATGCTTTATATGAAGAACCATCTATAGTTAGTGAAAAATTGCAATCAAAATATAAGGTTTTGAAAAATAAAAATTCTAAACTAAAAGAAGAAAATAAAAACTTGCTTTCTAAGGTTGATTTGGTTTTGCAAGAAAAGGATGAGATTTCAAATGAAAGGGACTTATTGAAATCCCAACTTGATCTTGTCATAAATGAAAATAAGATTTTAAAAAGTAAAAATGATTGTGATGGTATTTTGAAGAAAATGGAGGTTTTATCTTCAAAATTAGATTTTATTTTAAAAGATAACCATTCTTTGAAAAATGAAATAGATTTTATTTCAAAAGAATTAGATTTAGTTTTAAATAAAAATAAATCTTTGAAAAATGAATTGTCTTCACATGTTTGCCATGTTAGTGTAGCTTCACATAACTTATCTATTGCATGCCCCTCTACTTCTTTAATTGAAAATGATATAAATTTGTTAAAGAAGAATATGGATTGTTTGGGCTCCACTTTGAGCCAATGTGCTTTAAATCATACACATTTGGAATCCATGTTTCGCAAGAAACAAATTCCATCTATGCATGCATACAAACCACGGCATACACATACTTCTCACGGTCACACCCATAACACGATGTATGCTCATGTGTACACTTGTACACATTATGGACGTAAGGGCCACATTGCTAAGTTTTGTTATGATCGTATACATGATGCAAATTTAGCAACTAAGTTTGTTTGGATTAGGAAAGGTACTAACCCTCATGGACCCAAAAGAGTGTGGGTACCAAAAATCACCCCTATTGTATTTAATGTAGGTGTGGGCTCTCGCATGACGTGAGAGTGATGGTGCCTTGAGGTGGATGCGTTCCGAGCCTAAAGATGACATTTTGGATGCATCACTTTCAAGGGGAGTTTGGTGGGAGGACCACCTTAGTTTGGAGAACTAGAGAGGTGCTTTCATCGATTTTGGTATCGATCTTTAACTCCCGTTTATATTTACATGCTTGTCACATTATTGAACTTTAGCATGTTTTAATTAGTATGTTAAATGCCATGATTATTAGACCATTGACATGCATGTATAGCATTTGAGATCACCCATGTTTATATGGACCCATATTTAATGTGTTCTCACCATTGTTTACCTATTATGTATATCATAGATCTAATGCATGTGCATTTGTCATAATGATCATATGTATGTCTATGAGTTTTTGTTTTCTATGCTTCATGATTTGATTACATGTTTGAATGTTAGTTTTCATTAAGACTTGGATATATACTTGTACAACTAATGAGCCACAAATAGATTATTACATGTTTGTGCTTGAACGCTCATCTGTACTTATTAGATGTACTAGTATAGCTTAGTTTTGATGATTCATGCATTTTAACTTGTATTCCCCATCTTGGACATGTTTTATGATCATGTGTTTTCACTTCATGTATATATCTATTTTGCCAAATTTTAAGATATACATGTATACCCCTTGAGTCATTTGCTTTTCATGTAAATCTTTATTATTGACTCAATTGTGTTTAGGGATATGTATGTATAATTCTTACTTTGTCAAAACATACATTTGCCTTGAAGTATAAATTGTTTTTAATGAAAATTTAGTTTTGACGATTTTCATGTTTTCATGTTTAAAAGGAAATTCAAAATTTAGCTAAATTGACTATTTTCATGATTATGTCTTTCACACAAAATGTGTACACTCACATTACTTATTGGTTTCTCATGATTTTATTTTCATGAGTCATATATGAGCTTTATATCTTTTGAGTGTCAATTGTTGAGTGATTTTCATGTTTCATGAAATATATTTTTGTTTTATTCCTTGCTTGAAGGATTTCATAATAGTTTTCAAATTTTCTTATAACTAGTTAGTATTCTTCAATATGGTAGAGTTTTTCAAACATACTATATTTTCAAACCTATTTTTGAAAACCCCTACCCATTAAAGGGCGGTTGGTTGGGCGACCATGCCTTATATGCTTATTATTGAAAATCCTTTTAAACATGTGCATGAAATGGGTGGTAGGTAATATGAGTTATACACTTGATCTTATTATTGTTTCAATTGGTATCATTGGATCATTTCAATTGGTATCAATATTGACATTCTTTTTGTATACTCATATATGTTTAATTTGTGCTCAAGGATATCACAAATTTTGGTTATGCTAAGCTTGATTTTTAATGACTATATTTCAATTGATTATTTTTCAATTGGTACTTATACAAGCTTATGCATCATTTCTTTTGGTATTTCATAAAGGGGGAAAAAATTCGTATTTTATCTTTCAATTGGTATTTGGTTTATCTTTGATTTCCACTCACATACTTTATGATGAAAAATGATTGAAAAATTAATATTGATTTTAATTTGGTATCATATGAAAAATACTTACAATTGGCATCAAGATGCTTATTTGTTTACTTTCAATTGGTATCAAGTAAGAATTTGTAATGAAAGATGTATAGATATTTTCATTTTTGGTATCAAAATTTTGATTGGTTTCTTCAAGATTTGTCTTCAATATTGATATATTTTTTAATTGGTATCATATTGGTTTTTGATTCGAACAAAAAGAAGAATATGTTTTTATTGGGTTTGTCTTTGACCCCTTTGTTGATGATTGACAAAAAGGGGGAGAAGAATTTGAGTTTATATGCATGTTGGTGCATTTCTTGTTTGATATCAAGAACATGTATTGTGTTTTATGTTTGGTATCAAGAGCTATTTTGGTATCAAGAGCTTGTTTTATGCATATTTATGCATTTTCATGTTTAGTATTTATTGCATATCTTATTATTTATTGCTATGCATGAGTTAAGGGGGAGTTTCTTTGAAGCTTAACTTTAATTCATGCATATATAACTCCATGAGTTTTGTCATCATCAAAAAGGGGGAGATTGTTGGCCCAGAGGCCTTCCACTCTAGTTTTGATGATGATTAACTCATATAGTTATGTTTACTAATAATCTTGTGATGTTTAGTTTCAGATCTTTAACCAAGATATTAGTAGGTGATTAGCTTCAACAAAAATGTTTTGAAAGCTTTCACAAGGTGATTCAAGAGCCCGAGCGTCAAAGATCATATATAGCACTCGTTGGAGTCTAGCTCGGTGGATCACGGTTTGGATCGAGTCGACTTAGAGACAGCGCTCTACAAGAAGACCTCGGTTTGTTTTAGAATAGTTAGTTTAGATCCATGTGTAAAGATTAGATAGTGTGATATGCTCAAGTTCACAACACACACGTTTCATGTTTTGGTTTTCGGTTTTGGTTTAACCGATCTTGGTTTTCATGAATAGATAGATCAAAACAAGTTTACATTGTTTAAATGTATATTAGATATGTTCTATATACAAGTATGCTTCATATCGTAAACAAACTTATTTTGATATGCCTATTCATGTGTTTGGTGTTTTGGTATTTTTAACAAAACATATTTTCGGATTTATTGTTAAAAACATTGATATATATCTTTATATGTATATTGGAGTATATCCATATACTACATGCCTAAAAGTTGTTTAAATATCATGTTTTTGTATTTGGATGAGTTTTAGAAATATCAGATATCCATTTAAAAATCTAAGTTTTAGAAAATAAGGATTTTGGTTTTCAGCAAAATTTCTAAGTCACAAAAATTGTTCAAAAAGTTTGAAATATGTGTTGAAATTTTTCACACATGTTTGTATATCAAATATAATGTTAGAACTTATTTTTGTGAAATTTTAGAAGTTTTATGGGATTTATTTTAAAAATTAAAACCCAAGTTTTCAGTCTCTAATTGCTGCCTGCCAGGCTCTGGCGGTCGACCGCACGGTCGACCGGACCAGGAACCGGTCGACTGGAGCGGTCGACCGGACGTGCACACAAACGTGCACGCAGCCAGCCCCTTGGGCCGGTCGACCGACTGAAAGCAACCCACTCTCGGGTTGTTCCGGTCGACCGGCCAGAGAACCGTTGCTCTCTGGTACGGGCGGTCGACCGGGCGGTCGACCGACAGTCACTAACGGTCAAATTTAGACCGTTGGCCGGTCGACCGGGAGATCGACCGGATGGTCAATTCTGACCATTTTTGGCTGCAACTGCTACTTTTTTAAAGAGGCTATAAAAACCCCATTTGAGAGAGGTTTTCACCAAGAATTTTTGAGCTAAAAATTTTCTACTCTCTAGTGTTTTTACAGCAATCAAAAAGAATTTTTTGGGCTCTATAGTTTACATTCAATTTGGTGTTTTTCTAGGGTTTGGAAAATCAAAGAAAAGTGATTTTGAGAAAAGTGTTTTGATTCAATTTCTTCATCTTTATTTCTAGTTTTTCCCAAGGATTTTCTTTGAGTATTTATTTTTTCATTCCTTTGGTTTTTCTCACACTTGAGCCTCATTCTATCCTATCTATAGGATCTTTGTGTTTATGGGAAAAGAATTGGTTTGTGGTTGAGATATACCACCAAGTTGTAAACCCTTATCATTGCTTGGCTTTGTGCCTTTCCCTCTAGGTGTAGAGGAGGTTGTGCAATTAGGTTGTATCCCTCAAGTTGTGAGGTGATCCTTGTTTGGCTTTGTGCTTATCCCTCAAGTTGTGAGATGATTGATATTGGTGGCTTTGTGCCTAGGCTCTAGTCAGAGGTTGTGTTTGTAAAGAGAGGAGTTGTGTACTCCCAGTTGTTGTTGCCCCAAATCCTCGGTGGAGGTTCCCTGTATGGGAGTCCTGTGTGGACAAGCTAGTAGATTCGAAATCCTTCTGGGTGAAGGAGGGGACGTAGAGCTGGGTGCTCGAACCTCAAAACAAATCTTGTTGTTTGCGCTTGATCCATTGACTCTAACTCTCTCTTTATATTGTGCTATTGCATCATTTCATATTGCTCATTCATATTATATGCTTGGCTTGTTAGCTAAATCACGAGAGCTTCTTATAGCGCCTCAACTCTTATTCAGAGGAATCAAGAGGAGTTAGTCCATAGCCCTTCACGGGGTATTCGGATACACTCGTCAGTTGCATTAAGTGTTGATTGCAATTAAGTTTTAATTTCCGCATTTAGTTTAAATTGATTAGCATCATCAGCTATTCACCCCCTCTAGGTGATTTCAGTAACTAATTGAGAAGCCACCAAGCTCAAAATTTTTCATTCAGAGGTGACGAACTGGACATGATGACAAAGAAATAGTCCTTACTAGATTGGAGGGTGAGACTTGGTTATCTGTCGGTTTAGAAGTCGCAAGGAAGTAACCGATTGAGAAGCCACCAAGATCAAAATTTGTTATTCAGAGGTGACGAACTGGACATGATGACAAAGAAATAGTCCTTACTGGACTGAAGGTGAGACTTGACTATCTATCGGTTCAGAGGTCGCAAGGACGTAACCGATTGAGAAGCCACCAAGCTCAAAATTTGTCATTCATAGGTGACGAACTGGAAATGATGACAAAGAAATAGGATTTAACTTTGAACTCCATGGGGATTTTGATATCTCCTTCGGACGTTATTTGGAAGAAATTGTCAGAGGTATATTGTTAACGTGACAACCAGAAAAGTCCACTGAGGACTGATTATTAGAAACCCGCTGGGGAGTTAGAACATGAATCCCATAAGAGATTACATGTCAGAGGTGATCGTTAATGTCACAAAAAAAACTCCGTGGGGATTTGTAAAGCAATTTGTCAGAGGTGTGATGTTAACTTGATAAGAATTCATTTACTGTTAAAGGTGTTTGAACGTAACAGAAATTTGAGTGGACCGTCGTTCTGTTGAAGAGAATGACAAGCGGGATTTATTCACCAGGGATATTGGCTTTTATCCGTTGGGGAGTAAATTAAAGTCTTACTATCAGAGGTTTAGTGTTAACATGATAGGTTAAACTCGTTATCTTGCAAGGGATATGAATACCTTTATATGTGGTCTTACCATTCCATGGATGGAAATTGGTAAGTGATTTTGGAAAGGGAATCAAATGGGACAGGTCCCTTAGGATTTTTAGCAAACCTTTAGCTGTCAACGAATTTGGTGTGCTTTTACCGACTACCATTTGAGTCGGGCTAGCCATGCTATTCCCCTCAACATGATGAGTTATCAAGAACTTATATTGGGCTTAAAGGCCAACATTTTCCTCTATCCTTAACTGCGGAATCAAATGGGGATGGGTCCCTTAGGATTTTTAGCAAATTCTCAGTTGTCAACGGATTTAGTATTCCTTTACCAACTACCGTTTGAGTCGGGCTAGCCATGCTATTCCCCTCAGCATGATGAGTTATCGAGGACTTATGTTAGGATTAAAAGCCAACATTTTCCTCTATCCTTAACCGTTAGAGGTGTTGGATTATTTGGTTACTCGATTCGTAACCTTGATTCTTCTTTGAAACAACTAGTGTACAATGATCTCGTTTAGAGAAAGAGAGGAGTGCTCCTTCTGCATATCTTAGATCTGAAGGTCTTGATCAGAGGTGTAATGTTAACTTGATCATGAGAAAGATCCTATCAAGGATAATACTTCTTTAAGAACTTGTCATTGATTGGCATCATTAGTAAATCACCATCTGAAGTCATAAGGCAATACGCCCCGTTTGAATAGACTGTTTCTATTACAAGCGGTCCTTCCAATTTGGGCTGAAATTTGCTCATGATTTTGTGTGTCATGATCATCGGTCGTCTGACGGCTAAAACCAAATATCCTTTCTGGAAGACTCTTTGCTTGACCTTTTTATTGAAGGCTTTTGAGATCCGGGCTTGATACAACTAAATGTGTTGCTGAGGTTGTAACCGCTTCTCATCTAGGGCTTCAAGCTCTTGGAATCGCAACCGATCACTGTCCTCTGTTGTTATCTTAGTCATTAAAGCGACTCGTAATGATAGCATCTGAATTTCTAATGGTATGACTGCTTCGCATCCGAACACCAAGGAAAAAGGTGTATTACCCGTCAAGGTCCAAATTGTGGTTCGGTAGGCCCAAAGACATTAACTAAGCTTCTCATTCCAGTCTCGCTTATTTGATGAAACGAATTTTTTAAGTAGCTTAATGATTATCTTGTTGAATGCTTCCGCCAAGCCATTAGCGGCAGGATTGTAAGCGGTTGATGCCACGTTCTGGATCCGGTACTTATCGCAAAACCGGAAGAACACCTGACTCACGATTGGGGACCGTTATCATGGATGATCCGCCTAGGGGCACCAAATCGATGGATGATATGGTGTTTGATGAAATTAATCACGTTAGAAGTTTTAACTTCAACCTGTGGTATAGCTTCTACCCACTTTGAAAGAAATTAGTTATCGCTAGGATAAACCGGTGTCCTTTTGCTGAAGAAGGGCTAATTGGCCCTACGATATCGATTCTCCACGCTTCAAGTGGCCATGAAGCAACGGTTGGATGGAGCAACTCTGAGGGCTGATGTATGAAGTCTGCATGGATTTGGCAGGCTTTATACCTTCGTGCATATTGGATGGTATCGGCTATCATGGTTGGCAATAATACCCAAGCCTGTGCAATCAGTCTTTGAGTTTTGGACCTGGTTGATGAGCTCCGCATATGCCGTCGTACGCTTCTTTAAGGACTTCTTGTGCTTCTGAATTAGAAAGGCAACGGAGGAGGATACCGTCATATGAGCGACGATAAAGTGTCTTCAGAGTGGGATCATAGTAAAAACGGGGAGACCTTCGTCTGATGGATGCCACTTCTTTAGGGTCGTCCGGCAGTAAACCATGCAGAGCATAGTCGATGAGGGAAAATCGCCAATCTTTTGGTTTAAGATGCGTCGAAATATTATAGACTTCTCTGGTTCTCAACATAAGTTTAGAGCAGAGAAGGTGTCGAGTCGCCACTGTAAAGTGATACTTGGTGTCGACTGGTAAGGCTAGCGTCGTTGCTAGTGCAGCCAGAGCATCGGCCCTAATGTTCTGGGTCAAGAGATGTGACCGATGTAAAAGCCATCAAACAGATTAGCCATTTCGATGACTGCGTGATAATAAGGTACCAAATCTTCGTGACGGACCTCATATTCACCTTTAACTTGATCGATAATCGGTTTTGAATCGCCATAAGCTTCAAGGTAGCGTACTCCCATTTCATGAGCGAGCTGAAGGCCAATAAGTAGAGCATTATATTCTGCCACATTGTTGGAGTATGACTCCGTCAGGGAAAATGCTCTAGGAAGGACATGATTTTGTGGAGAGATAAATACAACCCCCACACCGGTAATGATCTTGCCTTCAGGGCCTATTCGTGATGCTCCATCGAAGAACATCTGCCAAACTTCATCCTCTGAAGTTATATTGGATTCGAAGACTTCATCAGGTCATGAAGTTTTGAGCTTTCTGAAACCGGATGAGCAGCCAAGAACTCTGTAAGTGCCTGGCCTTTAACCGCCTTTTGAGGGACAAAGAGCATGTCGTACTAAGATAAAAGAAGGGCTCATTTAGCTAATCTTGAATCCAGTGATCCTGGTTTCGTCATGAGGAGGCGTAAAGGGTTCACTCTAGAAATGACATGTATGATTTAGCCAACCAAATAATGTCGTGTCTTCTGGATAGCAAAGACAAGAGCTAAGCATTCCTTCTCAATAGGATTATAGCGAGATTCCGCCCCTATCAAAGTCCTGCTCAAATAATAAATAGCTTGTTCGTGATCATTATCATCTTTTTGCGTGAGCAGAGCACTGAGAGAATGGTCCATAGCTTTCACATAAAGCAGGAACGGCTTTCCTGATGTGGGAGCTACTAAGACTTGAGGTTTTGTGAGATAACTTTTGATATCATCGTAAGCTTCTTGACAAGCTTGATCCCATACAAAAGGAATACCCTTTTCATGAGTCGGGTGAATGGTTGACAGCGGCCTGAGAGATTTGCAATGAATCTTCTGATATAAGCCAGTCTACCTTGTAGGCCCCTAAGTTCTTTGAGATTCTTAGGTGGATGCATGTTCTGAATGGCTTTGACTTTGTCCGGGTCAAGATGAATTCCTTTTGATGTAACAATAAATCTAAGGAACTTGCCACTCGAAACCCCCAAGAAAGATTTTGTCGGATTCATTTTCAATTGATGAGCCTGCATATGTCGAACGTCGTCCTCAAGTCTTGAAGGTGGCCATTCTTATTACAGCTTTTGACAACAATGTCGTCGATATAACATTCCACCGTTTTTCGGAGGTGATCACGAAAAATCGTACTCATTGCCCGCTGATAAGTTGCTTCTGCGTTCTTTAACCCGAAGGGCATCACGGTATAACAGTATATTCCCAACGGTGTCTGGAATGAAGTATATTTTTCATCCTCTTGATACATCTTAATTTGATTGTACCCTGAAAAGTCGTCCATGAAGGACATCCTTTCGAATCTGCAGGTATTGTCAATCATGACATCGGTGATGAGCAGTGAGAATTCGTCTTTAAGACAGGCTGTATTGAGATCACGGTAGTCGATGCAGATCTGTATCTTCCCATTCTTCTTGAGAACAGGAACGATATTGGCCACCCAATCTGGATGTTGTTCCTCCCGTATTCAGCCGCATGCAATGAGCTTACGAACTTCGACTTCAATAGCCTCTATAATGTTCGGATGAAACCGGCGTTGCTGCTGCTTGACGGGCTTGGCGTCAGGTCTGATGTTCAGACGATGCATGGCCACTTGTGGATCAAGTCCGGGTATGTCTTCGTAGTTCCATGCAAAGATATCCATATACTCTTTTACGAGTACTATCAATTCTTATTTTTCTATAAGTGATAAGCTTTCACTTATAAAGATGGGTTTAGGGTGATCCCGACTACTCAATTTAACCTGGATTACGTTGTCCTCAGTAGGTGGTTCACGCTGTTCGAATCGCTTTTCCCACTAGAGATCCAATTGCCGAGCCCATGGTTCCTCATCAGTGGTTTCCGTTGACTCCAATTGGCTGCTTGAAGTCATATTAATGGTGAGATTCTCGAACATCGTTCCCATACTAACATCTGAGCCCATTCGGAGGAAGAGGCAGAGTGTAACAGGATCGATTTGTCATCCTTGGACTGAACCATGGCTCGTGGTGTAGGTGTAATGTATCCCAACCCCCTGTGTGTGTTATCATAGTAGTTTACTGGTTTCCCTCTTGGCACGAAGTTACGCAGAAAATTACGTCTTCCTTTTTCGAAATTCAGGCCCTTTCCATGCTGTAGGTTGTATCTCATTTTCCTCATCATATGGTGTGCTGATCGTGCATAATGGAAAAATTGTGGGGCGTCTGAGTCTGAACTTGAATCTGCGGCTGTAGACCTTCACAATTGGGCTTTACCGAATATTATTGGTAGTTGACCCTTTGGATGGAGGAACCACTAAAACGGATCTTTCTATAGATTCCACGGGTGTAATTGATGCACTTGGCTTACGTAAAGGGCGTGTGTAAGAAGTTATCCGTAACGGATTCAAACAATTTAACACTCACAGGATAATCAAAGGAAATATTGTCATTAATTATCCATTTGCTCTATCTTCAGAAGGAGTGTTACATTGGGGATTATTAAGACATGCTACAATCGGTTCACCGATCAAAATGGCTGGCATGTCTGCTTCAGATTCTGAATCCGCCTCATTGCCACTATCGTCGTCGTCAGGCAATGACTCTTTTGATGTTTCACCAATCTCTTGATACAGGAGAGCGTTAGTAAAGTAATTCTCCACCCCCTTTGAATGGTTGCTTTTTGGCGAAGATAGTTCGTACTGTTGTATCATCTTCAATATATTTGAAGCACTGATGCAGAATAGAGGGAACAATCCAGTTGGCGTTGATTCACGGTCGTCCTAGTAACAAGTTATATATGAAGTGTTAGCGTCAACGACATAGCACGTCACCTCTGACTTCAGGCTCCCTATTCAGCAACGGAGTCAAATCTTTCCAAGCGGATGACTACTTCCTGCATTAAAATCGTATATTGTTGTAGTGGTTGTGGACAACTTATATAATGATATGCTGAGGAAGTAGATGAGCCTTTTGGGAATGATACTGAGTGCAGACCCCGGATCAACCTGTACCCTTTCAATGCATGTTGAACCGATGTATCCGGTGTAGTACAAAGGTCGATCATGCTTTTTATCCTTGAGAAGCATATCCTCCGCTATGAAGGTAATAGCAGGTACCTTTGATTGCACATGATGGCATTCAGGGCAAGAAGACTGAGTGTCATTGATTGGAGTTCATTTATGCATCAATTTCTACCACCATGCTATGTTTTATCTGAATAAATATTGGATTTTTATTGCTTTTTTCTCTATTTTTTTAGGTCCAATGTTTAATGGAGAAGAAAGCGCAACAATTATGATTTTTGAGGAATTAAAGAGTAATTTAGAAGCCCACAAGAAGAAAGCCCAGGTCCGAACAGATCCAAAGCGTATTCTCACTTTCTAGAAGATCCAGCTGGGGATACGAGATACAACAGAAAGGCACAAAAATCCGCTAGCGCAGCGGCCAAGATAAGGCCGCGGAAACACGGCACTTGCTGCGGAACCGCGACAATCCTCTGGCCGTTACTTCAGTGTTTGATCCGAAGGCTGAGGTGGGATGGCCTGTTCTCATGAAGACTATAAATAGACCCCTAGGGCCTCTGTAATCAGGGAGGAGAAAAGAGCATTGTTTATAGGGAAATTGTTAGGGTTTCTCTAGGTTTTCTTTTAGTCTCTTATGTGATTTTCTTTTTCTCCTTCTAGAATCCAGAAAAGAGAGAGTGAGAGTGAGCAATCTTTGTAATTGGAGAAGGTGACAACGCAATACAAGGATCAAGCTTTCAATCTTCCAATCTTTTCTTGTTCTAGTGCATTATTTTCTTTAAGCTTTTATTTTCTTCTATTTAATTTCTACAATGAACTGTTGCTTGTTCTTTATTCCCATGTCTAGCTAATTCATTAACATGACTAACTAACTTTTAATTTTACTAACTACTAACTCTTGGGTGATTGCTAACTTATATGAATCATTGGATGCTTTATTCTTTTTAGTCTTGCAAATTACAAGTCTATCTTACCCCAATGAAGATGAGTTACTTTTTATTCTTTGCAAATGCTATGTTCCCCCTCCATATGATTCATGTGAGCCTCGCTTAGAGCCTTGTCTTTAGAACAAGTGCCTTGATGGAACATGAAGATGGAGCACTTCACTATGCTAATGACTATATTACAAGTTTCTTATTTCATGCTCGCTTGATTATAGCTTTGATAGACTAATGAATCTTGCATATTTTCTTAGCATCCTTACGGGTGGTTATCCTTGTTCCATTATTGAAAATCTATTTAGGGAGCTAATGATTTAAGGAGGCAACTAGCCTAGCCTAGATGAGAAACACCCTCGACATGGGACAATACAAGGACTTGGCAAAGCAAGACATATCATTGCCTATGAATCAATATGAGGCATGCATCACCCAATGAGAGTAGTTAGTAACTTAGAATGTTAGTTAGTTGTGGCTTTTCTTTCTATCATACTTAAAAAACCCCTCTTCTGAAAACTTTCTCTTTTCAAATATCTCCGTTTTTCTTCCATCTTTATTTTTGTTTCTTCCCTTCTTCTACAAAACCCACAAAGATTTTTCACTCACTTTCTACATCGTTTTGTTTTTCATTTCTTAAACAAAGAAGAACCTTCATTTTTCTTCACGAAAATTTCAATATAAAAACCTTGAATGCTTCTACTGCTAACCCTCCCTGCGGATATGACCCGTCCTAGCTTATGCTACAAACGGTGATTCGGAAGGAGTAAAGTAAACCTACATATACATTCAGAGTTGTTGATCATCTGTACACGAACATCAACGGTTTACTCTAAACCCTTTCTCAATACAATTAATCCTTCCAAACAGTCATCTTTAGGGATTTCTGGTATATGTGTCAGGAATGATTCTGAGTTAGCTAATGCATCTCTGAGTGCTTCTCTTGTCTCTTTTGAGAGACGAAGGAGCTCGTGTATGGTAATACGAGCTGAGATATGGCCAATTGAGCCAATATGTCAAAACAAAAGGGCGTGTTAAGCCCTAGGCCTGAAGGCTTCTTCAAGATATGATCGAACCGGATTTCTTTCTGCTTCTCTTTTCCCGTCGTCGGGAGCGGAGCCGGCGTGGATATTTGTACTGGCGTCGTCTGCTGCTGTGTCTCGTCAGTAGCTTTCTCACATTGTTTTAAGTATTATTTCCCGGATCGAGTACCTGTTGGCTGAGGTACATCAGCCTGCGCCGTGCAAGCATGCTTTTCTCCTTCAGAATCGCTGAGAGAAGCTGATGTGAGATTGCCATCATCCGGCAGGATGGAGACAACATTGTAAGATTTGCCTTTCGTGTTGGATTTCTCCGAATCCTATTGTTCATCTTGGACAAGGTCTGGGTGTATCCACATGATTTTTCCTATCTCCAGTATCAAGGGAATAAGACCCTTATTCTCTTGAGTTTTAACTGAAGGATGCTTTACTTCCAGCCGTGGTGCAGGAATTGAAAAGGTCCCGTCAGGAACTGTGACTTTGGGGTTTTGCCGAACTTGAGAGTCACCATGTTTGTAGTGACTTTCTTTTGCTCTGATTTTAGAGTCAGAACTCCGGCATCGACTAGAGCTTGAGTTCTGTCCTCAAGGACAAAACACTTATCGGTAGGGTGATAAACCATCCTGTGAAAGAGGCAATAGTTGGGATCGTTCGAACGTCCCACTTCATTGGGACACCGAGCATCCGGTAGCTTCAATTTATTCCCTTTGTGGAATAAATAGAATATTGTGACCATCTGTTCGTCTTTGAAGGAGTACTATTTTGGAGGATATTTAGACTCTTGATTATTGAAGTTGCTCTTCTTGGTCTTCGACTGAACGTCTCCTAACAATTCAATGGACATAGTCTCTTTTCCTTTGGCTTAAAAGACTGTGCCATGTCGCTGCTTCCTTTATTATTCGTACCCCATTTGCCTTTAAGGGTGGATGGCTCGAACTTCTTAGCTGACTTTTCGGCTATTTCAGCTTGTTCGACTAGATCTTTCCAGGTATGGGCTTTGACCGCTCCCATACAAATCTTCACTTGGTTAAGGAAGTTATGCCCGCACGTCTGTAAGAGTATGGGTAATGGCATCCCTGCTGGGCACATTAAAGACAAGTGTCTACATCGTTCAATGTAGTCGCAGATAGATTCGCCCTTCTTCTGTACGGTAGAGAGGAGTTTGTCCATGGTCACCTCGGTATCATCCTCATAAAAATGAGAAAGGAATCGAGTTTCTAGGTCGATCCAAGAATTGATAGAGCCCGAAGGAAGGCTTCGAAACCAATCGAATGCTACCCCCTTCAAGGTGCTAATGAACAGTCTGGCCATAATGGCATCATTGTCTATGACATTACCGGTATGAGATCGGAAGTAGTAGATGTACTGGTTTGGCGAGCTCTTACCATCATACATATGTAACGTTGGTGGCTTGAACTTTGGTGGGTATGGTACTGAATCCCATTGTAAAGGGTAAGGACAAACTGTCCCTACTTTCTTTAGTTCATTCCTCTGAGTTAGGATGTGATCTGGGCTTGGATGCCTTTAAGAACTTCAGCGTCCATAGAAGAACTTTCCTTTGACTTCTCAGTCTTTGGTTGTTCATGGCTATGATGTTCTTCCTCATCGTGGTTACTCCTAGTATCATTGTTATTCCGATTGGTGAGGAGTTAAGCGAGCATCTGTTGAATGTTGTCCAAGACTTCTTGCTGGGCCTTAGAGGTTTGCTCTTGGGCTTCCAACTGTCGTCAGAGGTCATCATTACCGTTATCAACCATATTCACTGACACTCTATCCGTTCGCACCGAGCTGACTGTCGCTGAAGAGGCATACCGCTGTCTTCGTCCTCCTCCTCAGACCATTGGAATAATTTTCTCATTGGTTCTAGTGAGGTTAATATGGTTGAGGAGGATGGGTGCTCATAACTGTAGGGTATTGCAACCCTAGATCTGGTGTTTCGAAAGACGCCTTCTTCGTGTACTAAGACTTCACCAAGGCCTGGATTATAGTCCGGATCTGGAGAACTAGAGGAAGGAGAGTTAGGGCCATGCGACGCTCGTCCGCCCCTATGTGGTGCCCGTCCCCTTCCGATCATGTTGACAGACGCAGAGGGCAGATTTGATAGATCTTGCGGTACGTTCCTCTTGCTATGCTTCACAGGAGCTTGTTGCGATAGTCGATCAAAAATTGATCGTCGATTTGGAGGAGAGGAGGGGATTGGTCCTCGCCGGCAATTGACTGAGTGGATTGTCACCAACTGGCATCCCACTTGTTGGCAACAAGAGAGAGAAGTTCGGAAAGGTCTCGACTTCTGTTTGCTTGTCAAGAATTCTCGCAAGTCAGACCCAGCCGGGCTTAAGCGTTTTAGCGTAGAGGCTCTGTTTGATCGCGGATAGGACGATGTCCTATTCTTTTCATTACCACACAGGTAGTTAGCACTAAATAGTGCCTTAGCTCTAATTTCGCGGCTAAGAACTTTGGGAATGTCCTTGGGTGCTGAAGCTGCATAAGTACCGCTGTCAGCACTTAGGGATAATCCCTAAGCTCCGCTGCGAAAGGCGAGCTTAGTGCTTGATGAACTGGGGAGCGAAGCACGCTGTGGTGCTTTATGAGCTACTCTGCTGCGAAGGAGGTTAGCACCGCTGGGTGCTCTAGTCCTAGCCTGGCGGTCGGGAACTTCATGTGTACCCTGAGGTACTGTGCTTACCGCACCATCAGTAGCTTCGCTCATAAGAACGAGGCTGGCGCGAGGAGTTACTGCTCCTGCATTAGGCGAAGGTATAGTCGCCGTTCTAGCTTCGCTGCTGATAGTCTCGACGAAGCAGGCAGGCATCTTGCCTTTGTCTTCGCGGGACAGGCGATCCTGTGGTGTTGCTACGCCTGAAGCTTTATACAGAGCTTTCTGCTTTGGCCTCCATATCTGCTTTGGAAGAGGAGATTTAGGTTCGCAGGGAACCTGGTTAGCCATACACGAGGCTGAGAGGGGTTGGAAGGATTCTACTTCTGGTGTCTGCTCTGAAATCTTGGCCATCGAGACCTTTCTATGCTTTCGTGCATGGAGCATTGGACCACCCCCAGAGAGGAGTTCTTCGAATTTTCCTTGGTCGAAATGAACGACTAGCTTCTCGAAGGTAACGGGCTTAAAATTCTGACCCTTGCATTGCAGGCCTGCTTCCTTGTTGCGCCAGAGGATTGTGGTAGGCTCACAGGGAGCCTTATCTGTCTCCACGGAGACTTGCTTTGAAGATTTAGCCAGAGGGGCTCTGGCCATACTGGCTTCCTTGAATTCAGAAATAGACCTGAAGGTCTGTTTGTTGTATTGCGACACTTGATTCTCAACAGTGGAGAATGCAATCCCCAGCGGAGTCGCCATTTTTTTTCCATCGATTTTACGAAGGGGAAAACTTACAAAAAGGGTCGAGGAGCTAAATTACAAGTAATTCTTTAAAGTAAAAAGATTATAGGTAGATCTCCTCTGAGATTTCTGGAGAAATGTACCGGTAGGAATCTGATCAGCACGTGATCACTTTATCCCTTTGACGATGCGATCGACCAGACAATCGGGCTGCTGTCTGATGGGATTCCCTTCTTGCCTGGTTCGGGGAATCGGAGAACAAAAGGTTGGTAGAACCCTCTTGTTACTTCTCGAGCTGCATCCGCTTGGGAATTCCTTCTCGCCTGGTTTCAGAGATTCCTTGAAAGGGAGGAAGATTTTAGGGTATTAGCACCCTGATTAGAGAAGTAGTTCTCTGAATGCTTGGAAGGAAGAGAGTAGATCTCTGTCTTTTTTCCTCTCGTCGGGGGCCTCTCTCTCTTTTTCTATACGCCTTGGGTACGATATTTATAGAGAGAGCAGGGATATAATTGTTCGTTGAAAGTCTGGAAACAGATTGAGTCAATCTGTTTTAATCTAGAAAATAGCCTCACCGCGAGGCTAAAGATAGCTTTTGCAAAGCTAGGAATAGCAGGTAATGTTGATCTCCTGATTCGCTTTAATTCTTTCCAAATAACTGAAAGATCTCCCTGATCTTCTTACTTGATTTAGGAGAGTCAAGAGATTATGGCAAGCAACTGCCAAATTTGATCTCAGATTTGATCTCGATTACATTTGATCTTGAATAGATTTGATCTCATGTGGAGATTTAATTGGTCAAAGGTGACCATAGAAGACCCGCAGTGAAGCTGCCGCGTCGAGCTCACAGCGGAGCTGGGGGAAGCGTCTGGCGAATTTAGAAAGAAAGCTCTTCAGCGGAGCTGGATACTTTCGTGGCGAAACTACCCATTAGCCTTCTGCGCGGCTGCATAGGATTTTGGGCGAAGTGGACCACCTGCGGAGTTAACTGAGCACCTCTTGCAGTGAAGTTCGCGAGAGGACTCTCCGCGATGCTAAGCAATTTCAGCTTCTTATGCGAGACTCATCTTGTGGGCTCATGCGGGACTAAGTGTTGAGCTAACTTAGTGTCCCCTTACGAGCTTTTCTTGGTTTACTGTCTGCTTCGCCGGATCAATAGAGTCCAAATTGCTGATTCGCCCTTTTGAGATCGGTGAAGAACTGGTCGTCAGCTTGTATGCCACTTATCTTTTGTAAATGTCAACAAGTTAGACATTGTTCAGGCCAGTTTAGGAATCTTATTTTTTTTAGAGTGTCAACAGCGACTCGTATTGATGACATCTGGATTTCTAACTGTATGACTGCTTCGCACCTGTATACCAGAGAAAAAGACGTATTGCCTGTCGGGGTCCGAATTGTGGTTCGGTAGGTCCAAAGATATTCACCGAGCTTCTCATTCCAGTCTCGCTTATTTGATGAAACGAATTTTTTTAGTAGGTTGATAATTGTCCTGTTGAATGCTTCCGCCAAGCCATTAGCAGCAGGGTCATAAGAGGTTGATGTCACATTCTGAATCTGGTACTTATCATAGAACCGATAGAATATCTGGCTTACAAATTTGGGTTTATTATCATGGATAATCCGCCTAGGGACACCAAATTGATAAATGACATGGTGTTTGATAAAGTTGAACACGTTGAAAGTTTTAACTTCAATAAGTGGTATAGCCTCTGCCCACTTTGAGAAATAATCGGTTATTTCTAGGATAAACTAATTACCTTTTGTTGATGATGGGTTGATAGGCCCTATGACGTCGATTCCCCATACTTCAAATAGCCATGAAGCAACAATCAGATGAAGCAACTCTGGAGGCTGATATATAAAGTCTGCATGGATTTGACAGGCTTTACATTTTTGCGCATATTTGATGGCATCGACTATCATGGTTAGCCAATAGTATCCAAGTCTATGTAATCGATTCTTGAGCTTCGGACCTGGTTGATGAGCTCTACATATTCCGCCATGTGCCTGTTGAAGCACTTCTTGTGCTTTTGAGTTAGAAAGACAACAGAGGAGGATACCGTCATATGAGTGACGGTAGAGCGTCTTTTCTATCGGATCATAGTAGAAACGGAGAGACCTTCGTCTGATAGACGCTGCTTCTTTAGGGTCATCGGGCAATATGTCATGCAAAGCATAGTCAATGAGGGAAAATCGCCAATCTCTCAGTTCGAAAACCGTTGAGGTGATGTGGACCTCCTTGATTTTCAACACATGTTTAGGATAAACAAGGTATCAAGCAGTCACTGTAAGATGATACGTTGTGTCGATCAGTAAGGCCAATGTAGCTGCTATTGCAGCCAGAGCGTCAGCCTTAGTATTTTAAGATCGGGACACATGACTGATGTAAAAACCATCAAATAAATTAGTCATTTTGATGACTACATGATAAAAGGTACTAAATTTCTGTGGCGGACCTCATATTCTCCTTTAACCTGATTAATAATCAGTTTTGAATCACCATAAGCTTTGGGTAGCGTACCCCCACTTTATGGGCAAGCTGAAGGCCAATGAGTACAGTATTATATTCTGCCACAATGTTAGAACATGGTTCCGTCAATGAAAACGCCCTAAGAAGACATGGTTTTGGGTGAGATAAATACAACCCTCACACCAGCAATGATCTTACCTTTAGGGCCTATTCTTAATGCTCCATCAAAGAACATTTGCCACACTTCATCCTCTGAAATCATATTAGATTCAAAAATCTCATCTGGAATATCTTCATGAAGTTTTGAGCTTTCCGGTACCGGATGAGCAGCTAGGAAGTCTGCAAGTGCTCGGCCTTTAATTGCCTTCTGAGGAACAAAGAGAAGAGCATGTCATACTGAGACAAAAGGATGGCCCACTTAGTTAATCTTGAATTCATTGATTCTGCTTTTGTCATGAGAAGACGCAAAGGATTAACTCTGGAAATGACATATATGGTTTGGCTAACCAAGTAATTTCGTGTCTTTTGAATAGCAAAGACAAGAGCTAAGCATTCCTTCTCAATAGGATTATTGCGAGATTCAGCCCCTATCGGAGTTTTGCTCAGATAATAAATGGCATGTTCGTGACCGTCATCGTTCTTTTGAGCAAGCAGAGTGTAACCCCCTGCTTCCCGGTGTACGTATCACCGTATCAGTACGCGATACGACGTACAAAATTGATTTGATCTCCATGGTAGTCCGATTGAGCTGATTTCAGTTTTAAAATCATTTTCTAATATTTTAGATTTTTTAGAATTTTCTGGCATTTTTCTGGATTATTTTGGAAAATCTCAGTAGTCGGTGTCGACCGATACCGATAATCAGCTCTACGATTTTTCTTTCATAAACGGAGTCGAATTTTGAGAATCCGCTTTCACCATGAATCTTAGAATCGTGTTCTCTACGTTAGGGCATTTTTGAAAATTTTTCTGAATTTATCGAAAATCCGGCCAAACCGGTGCCGCCCAGTGCCGGCGACAACTTTCAGGATTTTTAATTTGCAAATCAGCTAGACTTTCTTTAAACCGTTTTCATATTACGTCTTAGCGTAATATTCTCTATTTTCTGTGATTTTTGGGTACCGTTCGGAACTAGTCGAATTTTGGGCCCAATTAAATAATATTATTTTAATAATTAAAACCCTTTTCTTTTCTTTTCTTCATTCTTCTCCAAGCTTCCTCTCCCACCGCCTCTTTCAATCAAACCCAACTGCCATTCCCACCGCCTCTTCTCTCTCCCCCTAATTTAAAAATCTCCCTCTCTCTCTCTCATTCACACAATTTCTCTCTCTCTCCAAGTCCTCTCTCTCCTCTCTCTCTCTCTCTCTTCTCTTTCCCTCTTTTTCCCCCCAATTCTCTCTCTCCCTCTCTCTCTGTACAAACCCAAGCAAGGGGGGAGCCCGACCCTTGCCTGCACCGCCGGCCAGGCCGCGTAGGCGCCGTCGCCGGCCAGGCGACCGCCGGCGAGGCGGCCAGACCTAGCCGCCGCCTCTACCTCCTCTCTATCTCTCGTTATCTCTCTCCCTATCTCTCTCTATGTCTCTCTCCCTCCCCCTCGCTGTGGCACCACCGCCGGCGGCTAGGCCCGCCGCCGGCGGGTCGTACTGGCTGGCAGGCCCGCGTTGGGGCAGCAGCAGCAAGAAGCTGTTGCTGCTGCTATGGGATTCCCTTATTGGGTTTGGGTAGAACCCAAACCCAATAAGCTTATTGGGTCCATACTAAACCCAATGAACCCCAATCCAACCCGTTAACCCGTGACCCAATAACTTAAGTTAAACGGGTTTGGGTTGTGGATCTGGACCCGACCCGTTATGAGCCAAACCCGCATCCAAACCCATTACAGGTAATTTTACAGAAAACCCCCTTGTACAATTCAGTATTTGCATTTATTATTTTATTTACATATTTAACCCTATTTGTTATGATTTAGTATTCGGGCGATATCGGGAGCATTCGGACTCCTATTGGGACGATTCTGGATCCGTTGCGATCGTGGGAAAGAGAGCTACCTTCCCATGACTAGTTTGTGAGTGTTTTTCTTTTTGAAATTATATTTATTTCTGTTTAATACCATGAGTGATTACTTTAGTTATGCACTTGACATTATGGGTTAAGCACTATAAATGTTCTGTTTTATAATAAGAACTGTATCATAGGATAGTAAACATAAACAAGAAACGAATACGGATAAAGGACCACGAGACACTGTCACTACATGGATTACTGGTATGGTTCTACAATACTATGACAGGTACACTGATACGCGTCTGGTTACACCACACATACACGCGTACTCTATGATACGAACTCGTGTCACTATTCCCCTGTTACCCTTACCGACCCCTAGTACACGGAACACCGTATTTCATATACATAGCAGTTACCCTGGATATCATTATTTCATGTAAGTGTCAGGTAGTTTCATGTACACGTCTCACCATGACGTAGATACTGAGATTCACGACACGATGACATGGATACTGTAGGTCACTGGACACGGTATGACATTACACACTGACCACTGTTATTACATGTGCTATCACATAGATTGCTACACATATATGTTCCACTGGTACACGGATATACCCATGCATAGACTACCGTCATGTCATATAGTGTGATTATCGTTACATGGCTTCTCGGTATATCACTGTTACACATGCATGTATGGTTTCTTTATTCTTGTCATATGGATTCCCGTTCATACTACATGTATTATTGTTCCATGGTACCGTCGTCATGTTATATGATTGTTTCCTGTTACTGATATGGATATTCCCGATACTGGATATGAGAGCTGTTGATATGCGATATGTGAAATCCCACATCTATTGTTCCCGTTATATTGTTCCCGTTTCCCGTTATATTGTTCCTGTTATATTGTTCTCGTTTCTCGTTTTATTGTTCTATGTTATCAACAGAGCTCTGGTCCAGTTATCATATTACCCGTATCATGTACAGTAGTTGTTCTTGTTACATTGTATACTTGACATATCAGATCATAAAGTTAACTGGGGTATGGGGGAGACTTGACGGTTGATTAGATCTTATCGGGTGATGTACTGGATCCATATTGTTCTCCCACTGCAGGGGACGGTAGTGCTACCTACCAATTGCTCCATGAGCTCTTGTTACTTGATTATTGTTCCTCTCTTAGCGGAGGGCCCTGGTCTTAGCAGCCAGGGGTTTGATAAAGGCCGTGATCCCGGGTATGCACGGGATACACTTACCCGATAAGAACTCCTCAACCATGGGTTTCCAATTAACATAATAAAACAGTATACACAATAGTGACGTCGGGAACACTTGTTATTTGATCACTCTCTCGTTTGGATAATGGTACCCGTAGGCCAGTCCGGATGGGTTCGACTGGAGTGCGGGCTCCAGTATGAACTGCCAGTGGTATAGGACACTGGAAGAGATTGATTAAAATATCAGGTGGTACTGATTGTTCCTATTGTATAAATAACATGACTTGCCTGATACATGCTTACTACTTGTTACTGTTCCTTGCCTGATACATGTACTTCTTATTGTACCTGATCATTTATCCGATATCATGTTACATGTCTATTTGTTACTTTACCCGATACATGTTACACTTTCTGTAGGAGCATACTATTCATGTATATGTGCATATATTCTATTTTCTGTATACCTTGCATACATCATTACTGTCTATGCACCACACCGTATACTGGTTAGGTAGCATATGCCCATCTGCATGTTCACTGCTATCACATCACCACTAGCATGTACACTCGTCACCACAAGATAACATTATATATTATATAAAATGAATACGACTATAGACATGACCTGGAGATAACTGGCTAGGTAGTGATGGTATTAAAAGATAACATGTTTATATCTTTATACTGCTTCGTATATGCGTATTATATGGTATCACTATTATCACATCTTGTATTATATCTTATTATCGTGCTTGTATTACTATTGTATCTATTACTGCCTCCTTCATTTTACCACTCACTAGGTCGCTTTCTGACGACCCTGGGTTTGCATGCCCACGTTGGAGATCCGAGCTACCATATTATCAGATAGTGCCTTGGAGTCACATAGGAGATTCCTCATCGAGACTCTTTATAGGTATCTTGGTAATTTTATTTCTGTTATCTCATTTATCCCTGTTTTTATATCTGTTATGATCACTAACCCCTTTCTGCAGGTATTCTTGTACTTATATCCTGCTGGAACCATTATGTCTATGGAGGTGATTCCCTATACTGAGGCTTAACGTACGCGTGAGGTTGTTTTCACCCCGCGTATGTACGTCGCCATAACGTCCCCGTACCTGCGGGATCGGGACGTTACTGTAAGATCACCTAGAGGGGGGGTGAATAGGTGATGGCTAATCTAATGGTCACTTATGAACAAATAATGCGGAATTAAAACTAAGTTGACCAAATTAAACTTCTTTTAATTAAACACTTATGTATAACACAAGAGTGTTGCCGAATTCCCCTTGCGAGGCTCTGGACAAACTCCTCTAGATTCCCCTTGAATGGGTTGAGGTGCCGCGTTGGCTCTCTTGGTTGAATACTAGTGTTAACAACAATCCCAAGCAAGTATGTATATCAATTATGAGCACAAGGGAATATATCATGCATATATAAGATGAACACAATAAATTGAATACAAGATATAAAATAGAGACAAAAAGAGAAAGAGAGCAAGAGTGAGCAATCGCAAACACAAAGGGTTTGTTTCGAGGTTCGAGCACACTTGCTCTACATCCCCGCCTTCGACACACGAAGGATTTCCACTATGCAAGATCCCACCGGATCTCTCCTCGGTGCCGCAACACCTACAAGCCCTCGGACTCTCTAGTCCCTTACACACCACAAGCCCACCGCTCGTCGAGGCCGCACCTCAAGCTACAAGTCCTCACTATGACCCAACAACACCAAGTCCTCACTAGGACCCTCAATCAAACCGCGAACACAACCGTCCGCCTTCTCAAAGAACAAGAAATGATCTCTTGGTGATCTAAACACTTGATCACCAATTACAAACTCTCACTACAACTCTCCTATAGGATGAATAGCTCAATGGATGCTCAAGTGTAGTGTGAGAAATCATGGAAAGAACTTTCGATGGAAAACTCAAGAAATCACAATAAACACTCTCTTGATAAAATCCCTTTTGATAGGAAATATTGGCACTCTATTTTGTGGAGAAAACTCTGCTAAAAGAATGGAAATAACTGGACAAAAGCTCTCCTAAAATCTTGGCTCAAAACAATGACAAAACCCCCTTTTATAGAGGCCAGAAAAATCTGACCGTTGGGCTCTGTCAGAGCTACCGGTCGACCGGTCCGGTCGACCGGCAACGGTCTAAAATCCGACCGTTGCAGCCTCCGGTCGACCGGCCCGGTCGACCGAGCAACTGGAGAAGAGAGTAAACTCTCTGTCGGTCGACCGGCCCGGTCGACCGATGTTTCCCGAGAGCAAAGCTCTCTGAAGCGGTCGACCGGCCCGGTCGACCGTTCTCCAGTGCACACTGGTGTGCACGTCGTGCACGTCCGTCGACCGACCCGGTCGACCGGCCTCTGTCAGTTCTGAAAAATCAGAACTGACAGAACCAGAAAATAGGGATTAAGGATTGGTCTTGTGGCTTAATAAAATCCCAGAAATTCACAGTAAATCCAGAAAAATAGTTTCAATCAAAATAAAAACTGTTTTTCTAAAAATATGTTTTTCTAAAACTTGTTTTTCCATAACTTCACAAAATACAAAAACAAGATATTTTGAACTTATAAAGCAAAGTGTGTATGGATATGATCCACCACACAATCAAGATGAAATATCTAGTTTTTGATATAAAGCACTAAACTTGTTTTGGTTAAAGGATATGTATATAAGAAATTACCAAAACCAAAGTAGATATTTTGTCATAAGGAAAATCTCATCAAATACAAAAACAAGATATACTTTTAAAGCATAGTGTGTATGGATATGATCCACTACACAAATAAGATGAATATCTAGTTTTTGACATAAGGCTCTAAACATGGTTTTGGATATAAGATATGTATACATGAATACCAAAAACCAAATTGTATTTTATCACAAATAAAAATCTTTTCTAACTAGGAAATCTTTTATGAAAACCATTCTATCAAGAGTTCTATCAAGAGTGTGTGTGTGATATAGACTTGAGCAATCCACCAACTATCTATCCTTTACATTTTTTCTAAAACAAAAACAAAATCTTATACCTAGACACAAGTCTTCATCTTCTTGAAGTCTTCACTTGAAGGCTTCTCATCTTCTTGACTTGGTCCACATGCAATCCACCGAGCTCATCTCTAGATGTGATCTTGATGCATAGGCTCGTGAATCAACCGGTGCTAGCTTCCAACTTGACTTTAAATCCTTTGTTGAAGCTCCACACCTACTAAGATCTTGATAATGAATCTGTCACTAATTAAACACAAGATCATTAGAAATCATAACTTCATGAGTTGATCATCATCAAAACTAGAGTGATGGGCCTTTGGGCCAACAATCTCCCCCTTTTTGATGATGACAAAACTCATGACGTTATATATGCATGGATTAAAGTAAAGCTTCAAAGAAGCTCCCCCTTAACTCATGCATACAAAATAAATAATAAATATGATCATGAAGCACATGAATATGGATGCAAATATGGAGATGCAACAAGCATAAATCAAAATCTTTTTACTCCTATTGCATAAATCAAAACACATATGCATAAATACAAATCTTAATTCCCCTTAAGTAAGAAGGACAAATACTTCTCCCCCTTAAGCAAGGAAATCATGCATATATATCAAAACAAAAACACAAATACTTCTCCCCCTTTTTGTCAATCATCAACAAAGGGTTCAAAGTAAAATCAAATCAACAAATTTTCTCCCCCTTTATGTCAAAAGTAAAGAAGTCAAGGAGGGCAATACAAATCAAAAATTTTGAATTTTTCTCATCAAAACAAAATCATTAATTCTATTTTATCAAAACAAATTTTGAATCAAATAAAAAATATTGATACCATTTTAAAATCTAATGCATAAGCTTGAAAAATAAGATTTGAATTAAGCTTAGCATTAACAACACATGAAGAATTCGAACTAGTTAAATGAGAGTGTTTAACAACTAGTACGAAATCCTTCTATCAAGGAATAAATCTAAGGATTTTCATGAAATAGCAATGAAACACAAAACACTCAAACACTCTAATCTATAAAGTCCAAATAGTTTCAAAAGAAGTGAGTGTACTAATGTTATGTGAAACATGGCATCATGAAAATGGCAATAAGGTACAATATTCCTTAGAAAATCATAAACATCAAAATCATCTCACATTTTTTTTTATTAAATCATTGAAAACAAAATCTATATGTCAAGATATATGTATGTTTTGACAATACATGAAATATACATACATATCTCTTAAACTCAAGTGAGTCTATATGAATGGATTTGCATTGAAGGCAAAAGACTCAAGAGTTATACATGTATATTTTAAGGTTTGGCAAAATACACATATACATGAAATAAAAGGCACATGATCATAAATCAAATCCAAAAGGTGAACATAAGTTTAAATATGTATGAATCATCAAAACTAAGCAATACAAGTACATTTCAAGGGTTCAAATAAGCATTTAAGCACACTTACTAATAGATCTTTTGAGGCCCATGATATGTTCAAGTATAAATACTAGTGTTGACAAAAACTAACATATAAACTAATATTCAAATCATGAAGCATTAAATTTTAAGAAAATAGAATCATGTGACAATCTCAAAAACTATTTGAAGAATACATAACTAGTATAAATTGTTTTTGAAAACTAGTTAAAGATCCTTCAAATATGTCAAATCATATGTTTTTCATGAATGAGACTAAGTACATAAAAATCCAAGCACTCATAGTCCATAAAGCTCATAAATATATTTTTGAATAAAAGATGAGTGTTCAAAGGTTATGTAAATAGTATTTTCATGAAAGTTGTCATTGAAGCTCAAATCACATGGAAATCATTGTTATCAAATCAACACAAAATTATTTTTATTAAAAACTACAATCTTCATGGTATATGTATGAATTATACAAATCTAACAATACACATACATATCCCAAAATTGTAAAAGAGTCTATCAATATTTGCATGAAAGCTAGAGACTCACGGGTATACATGTATATTTATTAGATTTGAATTAAACATGCATATACATGAAGTAAATCATAAAAATTGGCAAAACATGTATAAAGGAGAATCATCAAAACTAGTCTATACAAATACATAAAGTGGATACAAGTGAGCATGAAGTCCAAATATTTAAGAATCAATTGTAGTTCACTATTTGTATATGTATACATACAAGTTTGACAAATCTACATCTAAGCATGTAACTACCACATAAAGCACACAAAATCTTAAAATATGAACATGCTATGAATATTATGAATGAACAAGCATGTACATAAATGAAATAGGAGTTTAGAAATTGTTACCAACTCCAAAGCTCCTAGCATGGTGGTTGATCCACCAAAGCTCCTTGATAGCGATGCAACCCAAAAGTATGTCCATCATGTCCAAGTGCATCCACTACCAAGGTACCATCCCTCTCACGTTTTGAGAGAGCCCTCACCTACATCACAAGCAAAAGGTGGGGGTTTTGGTACCCATATTTTCTTGGGTCCTTTGAGGTTAGTCTTGTTGTAAGGCACCCAAAAATTCTTATTCTTGGCAAAATTGAAATGACCTAATCTATCATAACAATATTTTCTTAAATGGCCTTTGCGGCCACAATGTGTACAAACGTACACCTTAGTATGCTTATGTGTAGGAGTGTGATCATGTTGTGCAACATAAGCATGAGCATGATGTGTATGTGCATGAGTATGAGGAACTTGTTTCTTTTGAAACAAGGATTCCAATCTAGTATGATTGAATGCACATGAGTTCAAAGTTGAACTCAAATTATTCATTTTATTTTTCAAATTCTTAATCTCATTAGTGGTGGCATGAAAAGCATGATGAGATGAAGAGTCAATTTTCTTTTTCTTTTGAAAAACTTTATCCTTTTCTTTTTCAACAAATTTTCTTTTAAAGACTTATTTTCTTGCAAAATAACTTCCTTTTGTTTTTCCACCATATCAACTTTATTTTTCAAAATCATATTTCCTTCACATAAATCATTCAATTTAGACATTAAGGAAATATTCTCATTTTTCAAATCTTCATTTTCTTTTTCTAAGAATGCCATTTTATTTTCTAATGAATCTTTATCATTAAGCATGGCATCAAAATTCTTTTTCAAAATTTTATTATCTTTTTCTAAACATGCAATGTTACTTCTAAAAGAGTCATGTTCTACATGCATGCAATCAAGTTCCTTTTTCAAATTTTTATTTTTCTTTTTAATCATGTCATATTTTTCAAGCACAAGATGACAAAAGGTAGCAAGCTCATCATATGACATGTCTACATCCTCATCATCGGATTCGGTGTTTACCTCAAGGGGGTTATCCCCTTGGACCATGTAGCATACGTTGGAGGTGTCGCTCCCAACGTCCGAATCGCTCCCCGCATAGTATAGATCCTTTTCGCCAAGGGAGGTGAGGGTATTCCACACTACAAAAGCCGAGTCAAGATTAGTTAACTTAGACAAATAATCATCATCTAAGCTAGATACTAAAGCATGTAGGGCCTTTGCATTAGCCTCAATGTTCTTACCATTTAAGCAATATTCTTTATTAGTTGTGGCAAGATATACACTAAGGCCAAGTCCTTTGAGGAACAAAGACATCTTAACCTTCCAAATTTGGATGTTAAGGATGTCAAAGGTGGGTGGTGACATGAAGTCCATTGTGTGTACAAATCTTGTGATTAGCCTAAAAAAGGATCTTTAACTCTTAGGTTGTTAGACCCAATATCAAGAGCACTAGCTCTGATACCAATTGTAAGATCACCTAGAGGGGGGGTGAATAGGTGATGGCTAATCTAATGGTCACTTATGAACAAATAATGCGGAATTAAAACTAAGTTGACCAAATTAAACTTCTTTTAATTAAACACTTATGTATAACACAAGAGTGTTGCCGAATTCCCCTTGCGAGGCTCTGGACAAACTCCTCTAGATTCCCCTTGAATGGGTTGAGGTGCCGCGTTGGCTCTCTTGGTTGAATACTAGTGATAACAACAATCCCAAGCAAGTATGTATATCAATTATGAGCACAAGGGAATATATCATGCATATATAAGATGAACACAATAAATTGAATGCAAGATATAAAATAGAGACAAAAAGAGAAAGAGAGCAAGAGTGAGCAATCGCAAACACAAAGGGTTTGTTTCGAGGTTCGAGCACACTTGCTCTACATCCCCGCCTTCGACACACGAAGGATTTCCACTATGCAAGATCCCACCGGATCTCTCCTCGGTGCCGCAACACCTACAAGCCCTCGGAATCTCTAGTCCCTTACACACCACAAGCCCACCGGCTCGTCGAGGCCGCACCTCAAGCTACAAGTCCTCACTATGACCCAACAACACCAAGTCCTCACTAGGACCCTCAATCAAACCGCGAACACAACCGTCCGCCTTCTCAAAGAACAAGAAATGATCTCTTGGTGATCTAAACACTTGATCACCAATTACAAACTCTCACTACAACTCTCCTATAGGATGAATAGCTCAATGGATGCTCAAGTGTAGTGTGAGAAATCAAGGAAAGAACTTTCGATGGAAAACTCAAGAAATCACAATAAACACTCTCTTGATAAAATCCCTTTTGATAGGAAATATTGGCACTCTATTTTGTGGAGAAAACTCTGCTAAAAGAATGGAAATAACTGGACAAAAGCTCTCCTAAAATCTTGGCTCAAAACAATGACAAAACCCCCTTTTATAGAGGCCAGAAAAATCTGACCGTTGGGCTCTGTCAGAGCTACCGGTCGACCGGTCCGGTCGACCGGCAACGGTCTAAAATCCGACCGTTGCAGCCTCCGGTCGACCGGCCCGGTCGACCGAGCAACTGGAGAAGAGAGTAAACTCTCTGTCGGTCGACCGGCCCGGTCGACCGATGTTTCCCGAGAGCAAAGCTCTCTGAAGCGGTCGACCGGCCCGGTCGACCGTTCTCCAGTGCACACTGGTGTGCACGTCGTGCACGTCCGGTCGACCGACCCGGTCGACCGGCCTCTGTCAGTTCTGAAAAATCAGAACTGACAGAACCAGAAAATAGGGATTAAGGATTGGTCTTGTGGCTTAATAAAATCCCAGAAATTCACAGTAAATCCAGAAAAATAGTTTCAATCAAAATAAAAACTGTTTTTCTAAAAATATGTTTTCTAAAACTTGTTTTTCCATAACTTCACAAAATACAAAAACAAGATATTTTGAACTTATAAAGCAAAGTGTGTATGGATATGATCCACCACACAATCAAGATGAAATATCTAGTTTTTGATATAAAGCACTAAACTTGTTTTGGTTAAAGGATATGTATATAAGAAATTACCAAAACCCAAAGTAGATATTTTGTCATAAGGAAAATCTCATCAAATACAAAAACAAGATATACTTTTAAAGCATAGTGTGTATGGATATGATCCACTACACAAATAAGATGAATATCTAGTTTTTGACATAAGGCTCTAAACATGGTTTTGGATATAAGATATGTATACATGAATACCAAAACCAAATTGTATTTTATCACAAATAAAAATCTTTTCTTAACTAGGAAAATCTTTTATGAAAACCATTCTATCAAGAGTTCTATCAAGAGTGTGTGTGTGATATAGACTTGAGCAATCCACCAACTATCTATCCTTTACATTTTTTCTAAAACAAAAACAAAATCTTATACCTAGACACAAGTCTTCATCTTCTTGAAGTCTTCACTTGAAGGCTTCTCATCTTCTTGACTTGGTCCACATGCAATCCACCGAGCTCATCTCTAGATGTGATCTTGATGCATAGGCTCGTGAATCAACCGGTGCTAGCTTCCAACTTGACTTTAAATCCTTTGTTGAAGCTCCACACCTACTAAGATCTTGATAATGAATCTGTCACTAATTAAACACAAGATCATTAGAAATCATAACTTCATGAGTTGATCATCATCAAAACTAGAGTGATGGGCCTTTGGGCCAACAGTTACATAGTGGTATCAGAGCTTAGGTTCACACCTGGTGTGGGTAACCACCTGGGACAATCCTTGAGCTCTTACCAACAGTACAATCAGGTTCAGATTAATTGATTTGTATCTGAATTTGGAGATTCCTGCAACGAGTACAAGAATACCATGACCTTGACAATTCATTCCGTGACTCGTTTGTATTCCTTCCTTCCTTTCTGTTGTCCCCCAGAACATCCGATTTCCTTCTCGCTTTCCTTGCATTGTCTTGCTTCCAATCCGTTAGGATGAGTTCACTACCATACTTCTCCATCCCGAGTTCCTTATAGATAGCAGAGTGCGCAGCGAAAGTGTCGTGGACCCGTAACATTTTGGCTTTGGGGTTGAAAATCCTGTTCTCACACCTGATTGAAATTGCGAGGACGCAATTTTTTGTAAGGTGGGGAGAAATGTAACCCCCTGCTTCCCGGTGTATGTATCACCGTATCAGTACGCGATACGACGTACAAAATTGATTTGATCTCCGTGGTAGTCCGATTGAACTGATTTCAGTTTTAAAAATCATTTTCTAATATTTTAAATTTTTTAGGATTTTATGGCATTTTTATGGATTATTTTGGAAAATCTCCGTAGTCGGTGTCGACCGATACCGATAATCGGCTCTACGATTTTTCTTTCACAAACGGAGTCAAATTTGAGAATCCGCTTTTATCATGCATCTTAGAATCGTGTTCTCTATATTAGGATATTTTTGGAGATTTTTCTGAATTTATCGAAAATCCGGCCAAATCGGTGCCGCCCGGTGCCGGCGACAACTTTCAGGATTTTTAATTTGCAAACCATCTAGACTTTCTTTAAACCGTTTTCATATTACATCTCAGCGTAATATTCTCTATTTTCTGTGATTTTTGGGTACCGTTTGGAACTAGTCGAATTTTGGGCTCAATTAAATAATATTATTTTAATAATTAAAACCCTTTTCTTTTCTTTTCTTTTCTTCATTCTTCTCCAAGCTTCCTCTCCCATCGCCCTCTTTCAATCAAACCCAACCGCCATTCCCACCGCCTCTTCTCTCTCCCCCTAATTTAAAAATCTCTCTCTCTCTCATTCACACAATTTCTCTCTCTCTCTCTCCAAATTCTCTCTCTCCTCTCTCTCTCTTCTCTTTCCCTCTTTTTCCCCCCAATTCTCTCTCTCCCTCTCTCTGTACAAACCCAAGCAAGGAAGGAGCCCGACCCTTGCCTGCACCGCCGGCCAGGCCGCGCAGGCGCCGCGGCTAGGCCGCGCAGGCGTCGTCGCCAGCCAGGCGACCGCCGGCGAGGCGGCCAGACCTGGCCGCCGCCTCTACCTATTCTCTATCTCTCTCTTTATCTCTCTCCCTATCTCTCTCTATGTCTCTCTCCCTCCCCCTCTCTGTGGCACCACCGCCGGCGGCTAGGCCCGCCGCCGGCGGGTCGTACTGGCCGCCGCCGGCCCGCGTTGGGGCAGCAGCAGCAAGAAGCTGCTGCTGCTGCTATGGGATTCCCTTATTGGGTTTGGGTAGAACCCAAACCCAATAAGCTTATTGGGTCCATACTAAACCCAATGAACCCCAATCCAACCCGTTAACCTGTGACCCAATAACTTAAGTTAAACGGGTTTGGGTTGTGGATCTGGACCCGACCCGTTATGAGCCAAACCCGCATCCAAACCCATTACAGGTAATTTTACAGAAAACCCCTTGTACAATTCAGTATTTGCATTTATTATTTTATTTACATATTTAACCCTATTTGTTATGATTTAGTATTCGGGCGATATCGGAGCATCCGGACTCCGATTGGGACGATTCTGGATCCGTTGCGATCGTGGGAAAGAGAGCTACCTTCCATGACTAGTTTGTGAGTGTTTTTCTTTTTGAAATTATATTTATTTCTGTTTAATACCATGAGTGATTACTTTAGTTATGCACTTGACATTATGGGTTAAGCACTATAAATGTTCTGTTTTATAATAAGAACTGTATCATAGGATAGTAAACATAAACAAGAAACGAATACGGATAAAAGACCATGAGACACTGTCACTACATGGATCACTGGTATGGTTCTACAATACTGTGACCGGTACACTGATACGCGTCTGGTTACACCACACATACACGCGTACTCTATGATACGAACTCGTGTCACTATTCCCCTGTTACCCTTACCGACCCCTAGTACACGGAACACCGTATTTCATATACATAGCAGTTACCCTGGATATCATTATTTCATGTAGGTGTCAGGTAGTTTCATGTACACGTCTCACCATGACGTAGATACTGAGATTCACGACACGATGACATGGATACTGTAGGTCACTGGACACGGTATGACATTATACACTGACCACTGTTATTACATGTGCTATCACATAGATTGCTACACATATATGTTTCACTGGTACACGGATATACCCATGCACAAACTACCGTCATGTCATATAGTGTGATTATCGTTACATGGCTTCTCGGCATATCACTGTTACACATGCATGTATGGTTTCTTTATTCTTGTCATATGGATTCCCGTTCATACTACATGTATTATTGTTTCATGGTACCGTCGTCATGTTATATGATTGTTTCCTGTTACTGATATGGATATTCCCGATACTGGACATGAGAGCTGTTGATATGCGATATGTGGAATCCCACATCTATTGTTCCCGTTATATTGTTCCCGTTATATTGTTCCCGTTTCCCGTTATATTGTTCCTGTTATATTGTTCCCGTTTCTCGTTATATTGTTCTATGTTATCAACAGAGCTCTGGTCCAGTTATCATATTACCCGTATCATGTATAGTAGTTGTTCTTGTTACATTGTATACTTGACATATCAGATCATAAAGTTAACTGGGGTATGGGGGAGACTTGACGGTTGATTAGATCTTATCGGGTGATGTACTGGATCCATATTGTTCTCCCACTGCAGGGGACGATAGTGCTACCTACCAATTGCTCCATGAGCTCTTGTTACTTGATTATTGTTCCCTCTTAGCGGAGGACCCTGGTCTTAGCAGCCAGGGGTTTGATAAAGGCCGTGATCCCGGGTATGCACGGGATACACTTACCCTATATGAACTCCTCGACCATGGGTTTCCAATTAACATAATAAAACAGTATACACAATAGTGACGTCGGAACACTTATTATTTGATCACTCTCTCGTTTAGATAATGGTACCCGTAGGCCATGTCCGGATGGGTTCGACTGGAGTGCGGGCTCCAGTATGAACTGCAAGTGGTATGGGACACTGGAAGAGATTGATTAAAATATCAGGTGGTACTGATTGTTTCTATTGTATAAATAACATGACTTGCCTGATACATGCTTACTACTTGTTACTGTTCCTTACCTGATACATGTACTTCTTATTGTACCTGATCATTTATCTGATATCATGTTACATATCTATTGTTACTTTACCCGATACATGTTACACTTTCTGTAGGAGCATACTATTCATGCATATGTGCATATATTCTATTTTCTGTATACCTTGCATACATCATTACTGTCTATGCACCACACCGTATACTGGTTAGGTAGCATATGCCCATCTGAATGTTCACTGCTATCACATCACCACTAGCATGTACACTCGTCACCACTAGATAACATTATCTATTATATAAACTGAATACGACTATAGACATGACCTGGTGATAACCGGCTAGGTAGTGATGGTATTAAAAGATAACATGTTTATATCTTTATACTGCTTCGTAATGCGTATTATATGGTATCACTATTATCACATCTTGTATTATATCTTATTATCGTGCTTGTATTACTATTGTATCTATTACTGCCTCCTTCATTTTACCACTCACTAGGTCGCTTTCTGACGACCCTGGGTTTGCATGCCCAGGTTGGAGATCCGAGCTACCATATTATCAGATAGTGCCTTGGAGTCACATAGGAGAATCCTCATCGAGACTCTTTATAGGTATCTTGGTAATTTTATTTCTGTTATCTCATTTATCCCTGTTTTTATATCTGTTATGATCACTAACCCCTTTCTGCAGGTATTCTTGTACTTATTTCCTGCTGGAACCATTATGTCTGGAGGTGATTCCCTGTACTGAGGCTTAACGTACGCGTGAGGTTGTTTTCACCTCGCGTATGTACGTCGCCATAACGTCCCCGTACCTGCGGGATCGGGGCGTTACACAGAGCACCAAGAGAATGGTCCATAACTTTCACATAAAACAGGAATGATTTTTCTGATGTGGGAGCCACTAAGACTGGAGGTTTAGTGAGGCATCTTTTGATATCCTCGAAAGCTTCCTGACAGGTTTTATCTCATACAAAAGAGACACCATTTTCCATGAGCTGGGTGAATGGTTGACAACGGCCTGAGAGATTTGCGATGAACCTTCTGATATAGGCCAGTCTATCTTGCGACCTCTAAGCTCTTTGAGATTCTTAGGCGATGCATGCTCTGAATAGTTTTGATCTTGTCTGGGTCGAGATGAATTCCTTTTGATGTAACAATGAATCCTAGGAACTTGCCACTTGAAACCCCAAGAAGAATTTTGTTGGATTCATGTTCAGCTGATGGGCTCGCATTATATCGAACATTGTTCTCAGATCATGAAGGTAATCATTCTTATGACGATTTTTGACAGCAATGTCGTTGACATAGCATTCTATTGTCTTTCGAGGGTGGTGGCGAAAAATTGTACTCATTGCACGTTAATAAGTTGTTCCTGCATTCATTAAGCCAAAGGGCATTATAGTATAGTAGTATACCCCTAACAGTGTCCGGAATGAAGTATGCTTCTTATTCCTTGGGTACATCTTGATTTGATTATACCCTGAAAAGCCGTCCATGAAAGACATTCTCTCGAATTCGCAGGTATTGTCAATCATGACATCGGTGATGGGCAGTGGCAACTCATCTTTAGGACAAGCGGCGTTGAGATCACGGTAATCGATGTAACCCATATTTTCCATTCTTTTTAGAACGGGGACAATGTTGGCAACCCAATCCGGGTGTTGCTCTTCCCGTATGAAACCACATGCGATGAGTTTATGAACTTCAGCTTCAATAGCCTCCATGATATCGGGACGAAATCGTCATCGTTGTTGTTTCACTGGCTTGATGTCGGGTTTAATGTTCAATCGAAGCATGGCTACTTGCGGATCAAGTCCGGGCATATCTTCATAATTTCATGAAAAGACATCAATATACTATCATACGAGTGTTATCGATTCTTCTCTCTCTGTAAGTGATAAACTCTCACTTATGGAGATGGGTTTAGGGTAATCTTGACTACCCATGTTAACCTGAATCACATTGTCTTCAGTAGGTGGTTCGCGTTGTCGAACCACTTTTCCCACTGAAAATCCAGTTGCTTAGCCCATGGTTCAACATCAAATGTTTCCATGGCCTCCTCATGCTCCAATTGACCGATCGAAGCCGTGTTGATGGAGAGATTTTTGAAAAGCAATCCCACACTAACATCTGACTCCCACTCAGAGGAAGAGGCGGAGCGTGATGGGATCGATTTGTTGTCTTCGGATTGAAATGATATAGAAGATGGAGGTGTGACATATCCCAACCCCCTACGTGTTTTATCATAGTAATTTTCGGTTTTCCTTTCGGCACGAAATTACGTAGAAAATCACGTCATCCTTTTCTGAAATTCAGGCCACCCCATGCTGCTGTATCCCATTTTTCTCATCATATGTTGTGCTGGTCGTGGATAATAGAAAATTTGCGGGGATTCTAAGTCTAAACTTGAATCTATGACCATAGACCTTCGTAGTCGGGCTCTACCAAATACTATCAGTAATTGACACCTTTTGGATGGAGGGACCACGAAGAACGGACCCTTCTACACATCCCACAGATGTACCTGGTATGCTTGGTTTATGCAAGGACATGTGTAGAGATGTATTGGCGATAGATTCAAGCAATTCAACACTCTGAATCTGAATCTGCCTCGTTGCCGCTGTCGTCATTGTCAGGCAACGATTTTTTTGATGCTTTACCGATTTCCTGATATAGCAGTGCATCAGTAAAATAATTTTTCACCCCCTTGAATGGTTGTTTCTCAGCGAACACTATTTGTACTGTTGCATCATCTTCCACGTACTTGAAGCATTAGTGCAGCGTAGAAGGCAGGATCCAGTTAGCATGGATCCAAGGTCGTCCTAGCAACAAGTTGTATGATATGTCAGCGTCAATGACGTAACACATCACTTCTGATTTCAGGTTTCTGATTCGACAACGGAATCGAATCTTTCCAAGTGGGTGACTACTCCCTGCGTTAAAACCGTATATCTATTAGTAGTTGTAGACAACTGATACAGCGGTATGCCAAGGAAGTAGAGAAGCCTTTTGGGAATAATGTTGAGTGCGGACCCTGGATCAACTTGTACTCTTTTAATGCACGTTGAGCCGATGTATCTATTATAATACAAAGGTCGATCGTGTTTATTATCTTTGAGGAGCATGTCCTCAGCTGTGAAAGTAATAGCAGGTACTTTCGACTGTACATGATGACATTCAGAACACGAGGGTTGAGTGTCATCTCTAGGGATTTCTGGCATATGTGTCAAAAATGATTCTGAATTAGCCAGTGTATCCCTGAGTGTCTCTCTTGTCTCTTTAAAGAGGTGAAGCAGCTCGTGTATGTTGATACGAGCTGGGATATTAGCTAGCTGGGCCAGTATGTCAAAGCGAAAAGGGGCGTTAAGTCCCTGGCTTGAAGGTTTCTTCAGGACATGGTCAAACCAGACTTCTTTCTGCTTCTCTTTTCCTAGGGTCAGGACTAGAGCTAGAATGGGTACTTGTGCTGACGTTGTTTGTTGTTGTGTCTCGTCAGTAATTTTCTCATACTGTTTCAAATATAATTTTCCTAATCGAGTACCTGTCGGCTGAGGTACATTAGCCTGCGTTGTGCAAGTATGTCTCTCACTTTCAGAATCACTAAGAGAACATATTGTCACATTGCCGTCATCAGGCAAGACAGAGATAACGTTGCAAGATTTGCCCTTTGACTTGAATTTCTTCGAATCCCACTGTTCGTCTTGGGAGAGGTCTGGGTGTATCCACATGATTTTTCCCGTTTTCAATGTCAAGGGAACGAGACCCTTAATCTCTTGATATTTAGCTGAAGGATCGTTTATCTCCAGCCGTGCTTTAGGGATTGGAAAAGACCCATCAGGAACTGTGACTTTTGGGGTATTGCCGAACTCAAGGGTCACCATGTTTGCAGTGACTTTCTTTTGTTCTGACTTTAGAGTTAGAACCCTGACATTGACCAAAACATGAATTTGTCCTTGAGGACAAAGCACTTGTTAGTAGGATGATGTATCATCCTATGAAAAAGACAATAATTGGGATCTTTTGTGCATCCCACTTCATTAGGGCGTCGAGCCTCTGACAGCTTCAATTTATTCCCTTATTGGAGTAGGTGGAATTTTGTAACCACCTGCTCGTTTCTGAAGGAGTACTGTTTCGGAGGAAACTTAAACTCCTAATTGTTGACGCTGCTCTTCTTGGTCTTCGGAGGAACGTCCCCTGACAATTCGACGGACATAGTCTCTTTCCCTTTGGCTTGGAAAGATTATGTCATATCACCTCGCCCTTTATTACTCATACCCCATTTGCCTTTTAGGGGTAGATGGTTCAAACTTTTAGCCGACTTTTCGGCTATTTCAGCTTGTTCAACTAATTCTTTTCACGTATAGGCTTTGACAGCTCTCATACGAATCTCCACTTGGTCCAGAAAATTATGCCTATATGTCTGCAAGAGCATAAGCAATGACATCCCTGCCGGGCACAACAGAGATAAGTTTCTGAACCGCTCAATCACGGAGAGATTCTCCTTTCCTCTGCATGGTGGAGAGGAGTTTATCCTGGTTATCTCGGTATCGTTCTCATAAAAATGAGAAAGGAATCGAGTCTCTAAGTCGATCCAGGAATTGACAGAGCCTAGAGGAAGGCTTCGGAATCAGTCAAATGCTACCCCCTTCAAGGTACCAATGAACAGTCTGGTCATGATAACATCGTTATCTATAACACTACTGGTCTGAGACCGGAAGTAATAGATATGCTGGTTTGGCGAGCTTTTACCATCATACATATGTAACGTAGGTGGTTTAAACTTTGGAGGATATGGTACTGAGTCCCATTCAAGTGGGTAAGGACGAGTCATGCCTGCCTTCTTCAATTCATCCCTCTGAGTTAGGGATGCGATCTGAGCTTGGATGCCTTTAAGAACTTCAACATCGATGGAAGAACTTTCCTTTGACTTCTCAGTTTTAGGTTGCTCATCATCATTATGTTCCTCCTCATTATGATTACTACCGGCATCATTGTTATTTTGGTTGGTGAGGAGTTGAGCGAGCATCTGTCGAATGTTGTCCAAGGCTTCTTGCTAGGCCTTGGAGGTTTGCTCTTGAGCTTCCAATCGTCGATGGATGTCATCATTACCATTATCGGCCATATGCACTGACACTCTGTCCGTTTACACCGAGCTGACTGTTACTGAAGAGGCATACCCACTATATTCTCCCTCATCGTCAGACCATTGGAATAAACTTTTCAGTGATTCTGGTGATATTACTCCAGTCGAAGAGGATGGCTGCTCATAATTGTAAGGTATTACCACCCTAGATCTGGTATTTCAGAACACACCTTCTTCTCCTGCCAAGACTTGGCCTAAGCCAGGGCTATAGTCCAGTCTTAAGAACTGAACGAAGGGGGGTTAGTACCACACGGCGCTCGTCTGCCCCTATGTGGTTCACGTCCCCTTCCTATCATGTTGACGGATATAGAAGGCAGATTTGGTAGATTTCACGATTTGCTCATTTTGTGATGCTTAGCAGGAGCTCGCACTGATAGTCGATTAAAAACTGACTGTCGGTCTGGAAGGATGGCGGGCACTGTTCCTAGTCAGCAATGGACTGAATGGACCGTCACCAACTGACATAGCACCAGTTCACAACAAGAGAAAGAAGTATGGAGTAGTTCTAACTTCTGCTTGTTAGTTAGAAACTCTCGTAGATTAGTGTTAACCACGCTTACGTGAGGTTGTTCGGACCAGAGACCTCTAGCCTTGAGGCTTCTGCTTTTAGGTGATTTAGAAATCACCTCATCATCTGTATTAACTTTGCTTAGCGAAGTTAGACGAGTAGCGCCACGAGGCGCGAACTTAGCACTGGAAGATTTTGATAGCGAAATCATAATGACTTTGCTTTTAGCACGCTGTGGTGCTTTGTTCTCGGCCTTGTAGCGAACGTGAGTACTTCAGTTCCAGTCTTGCGGCTGAGAATTTTGCTAGTACCTTTAGGTACTGGCACTGGGTTAGCTACACCATCAGTAACTTCACCTATATGGGTCAATATTCTCAGATTGGACGAAGGCAGAGATACTAATTTAGTCTCATGGTTAATAGTCTCGGCAGTGCTGCCAAACTGTATAGGCATTTTGTTTTTGTCTTCGCGTAATAGGCGAAGTTGTGCTAGAGCTTCGCCTGAAGCTACGCGCAGAGCTTTCTGCCGGCCGCCACATCTGCTTGGGAAGTGAAGTTTTAGGTTCGCAGGGAACGTGGCTAGCCTTGCGTGAGGCACTTTTAGCCTTAGTTGAGGCTGAGAGGAGTTGGGACGAGGCTCGTCCAGTTGCTCGCCCGGCTAAGGCTGACTTCTGCTCTGAAGGCTTGGCCATAGAGATCATCCTGTGCTTCCAAGTATGGAGCATTGGACTACCCTCAGAGAGCAATTATTCAAATTTTTCTTGGTCGAAATGAATGACCAAGTTTTTGAAAATGACGGGCTCAAGACTCTGACCATTGCATTGCGACACTGTCTCCTTGTTGTGCCGAAGACACTCTTCCCTAGCAGAGTCGCCTCTTGGTTTTCATTGAGAATTCAATAGGAAAAACTTACAAAAGAAATTGAGGAGCGAAATTACAAGTAATTAAAAGAAAATTACACATCGATCTCCTCTCAGATTTCTGGGGAAGTGTGCCGGTAGGAATCTGAACAGCGCGCGATCACTTTATCCCTTTGAGGATGCAGTCGATCAGATAGTCAAGCTGCCTCCCACTAGGATTCCCTTCTCGCTTGATTCTAGAAATCGAGTAGTTGAAAGCAAGACAATAAGAGACTATTCTCTAAAAGAATCTTTGATTGAATTTCTTTCAGACAATGTTCTTTCTTAGCCCGATAGCCTTTTTGCTCCTCTCTTTCCGTGTGAATGCCTCTTTCTCCCTTCTATCCATCCCCGTGCCTTGGCTCAACAAGGGATCATTTATAGCAAATGTGGGGTGTAACCGACCCCTTGAATTCAGCAAAGCTGAATCAGTTTTTAGCTTCACGCGAGATTCGCAAATGACCTTGTCGCGAAGCTCCTTGTGAGCATCTGGCGAAGTTAGAGAGTTCCTGTGAACGTCTTCTTGCCGTCATGGCTTAATTGTCTCCACTTAATGTGGGACAAAGTGGGCAGATGTAACTGCCCACTTAAAGTAGCGTTAATCCCACTAAATTAGTGGGGTTCACCCATTAATCTCTCGTGGGATTTTGAAACGGTGAATTTGATCACCTGGCAAAGCTCACTGCGGAGCTAGATCATGCGAAGCTAAGACTTGGCTCATAGCTTCAGAAAATGTTACCTTCAAAGCCTCGTGCGAAGCTAAGACTCAGTCCATAGTGGAGCTATGACTCAGCTCATAGCGGAGCTAAACTAGCTAGGGATAAGGCTTCTGGCACGAATCTTCTGGACCAGCCTCTGGCGGGGCTAAATGGGAAGCTTCAAGCAAAGCTAATAGTTAGCCTCAAAGTGAGGCTACCAAGGAAGCCTTAGGTGAAGCTGTTAGTTCTATGCGAAGCTATGAAGCTTACCTTGGACTCATGCTAGGCTAAATATTGAGCTAACTTAGCGTTTTAGGCCTGCTTAGGTCTCTCCAAAGGCAACTTTGGCTTACTACCTGCTTTACTAGATCAGTAATGTCCATGTTGCTGCCTTGTCTCTGGTCATCAGCTTGTCTTCGACTTATCTTTTGTAGATGTCGATAAGTTAGACGTCGTTCAGACCGGTTGAAGATAAATGCGGGAGTTCTGTCTGTTTAGAGTGTCAACAAGATCCCCTTCAAAGTTTTCGTAAATCTGTAATGTAATGGGTTAGATTTCGAAATACTTTGAACTGCTTTGATTGATGATCAATGGTACGTAAATGTGAATGTCGCCTTGGTGGTTGAGTTCAACTTCACCTTTAGCTTTGTGCTTCTGAGTAGTTTCGCCATTGGGCTTCCTGAAGTAGCTCCGCTTCAAACCGGGTTAGAATATGAGCATTAGCCTCGCGCTCGTTGTGATGGAGCGACGTTCCGTTCCCGAAGCTAACCGCTTTTACGAGTTACGAGAGGAATTGCTCCCTTTTCTGAGGTTTGAATAACTTTTCGTGCATTTACGAGGGAGATTATTCCGTTTTTGAAGTTCAATTAACTTCATGTGTATTCCCGAGGGAGATTATTCTCTTTCTCAAGACCAAGCATTTGAATGCTTTAACTTCGCCCGCGCTCCCAAGCTTGAAGTGGTAGCGGCGTGGTCAGGCCATGAGGCCATAAATAGGACTCTTGTAGTCCTTCTCAGAGAAACATACTTCTTTCATTCTAGGAGATTTTTTATGACCCCTCCCCATTGCTCAAGCAAGTAAACTGAGGTCCCTGAAGTAGTGGGAACTCTCACTCTGGTTATTATCCGATCAAGAACTGGTGAGCCTCGGCCATCCAGTGACTTTAGGGAGCTTATCTCTCTTAATTTTCTTAGCTTACTAGCTATCTTAGGGATTAAATTCTCTTGGTCTCTGTATTTGCCTAACTTTCGGAGAAGGGTTCCAATCCTATTTTCAAGCTTCCTGGCGAAGCTAACATTCTTGCCTGATCAGGCAAAGGATCTTTCCACACGAAGTTCCTACCTTGATCTGTTAAATCTACCATATAGGTGAGGGTTATGACTTGGCCTCTCCAAGGTTGAGCCAGTCTTACCATATAGGTGGGGTTAAGGCTGCGCCCTTTCGGTCCAGTCTAACTTAGCCATATAGGCGAGGTTAGGACTTGGTCCTTTTTTAGGCTTCTCCAACCTAACTACCTGGGGCGGAGCTAAGACTTGGCTTATGCTAAACTGCTCTAGCATTGCCGTGCAAGCGAGGCTATCCTCTGCTTATCTGAAGCTTATCCTCAGGACATAACAGGGCCGGATCTGGATAGCTTCGCCCAAAGAATAAAACTTTAACTTAGCATTTCATCCCTCCCCTTTTTTTTAATGCTAACTTTTTCCTGTTTGCATTGCAGTGTACTATGCTCTTTATTCTTTCGTCCTGATGAAGGAGAACAAAAACTTGCCCCTTGATTCTCGAGTTGAAGCTTTGATCATAAGCAGGAGGAACATACTGGAGTAGCTGATGCGCGTTCCAAGAAGAGACCGGCAGTCGCTTATCCGAAATGATCCACTTCAGGAAGGGGCTGGTAGTCGCTTGTCCAAGATGATCCACTTTGGAAAGTGGCTGGTAGTCGCTTATCCGAGATGATCCACTTCGGAAGGGGCTGGTAGTCGCTTATCCGAGATGATCCACTTTGGGAAGGCGGACGTCACCAGTAAGGTCTCGGATCCTTCCTTTGCTAATCTTGATTAAGGAAGATCTAGCTTCTGATGGCAACCAATCTCTTGCCAGTTTTGATCAAAGAAGATCCAGCTCCTTGATGGCAAAATCTGTCATTAAGCGAGGGATTATGACCTTGAGAAGGAGGAAGACCTTTCGTGTCCAGTTGGTCTAGTGGCTTGGAACGGCTTATCATCCTGAAAGTAGATACGATAACTTGTACGCCTTTGGAGCAAAGACCTTATTGTATGAAAGACAATCTTGATGTATTATCAATGTATCTTCCCTTTTGAGTCAATAAAATTTTTACTTTTTGCTCATGTGGATAACGAATGAAAGTTCTCCCCCCATCACCTCGCGTTACATGGAAAAAACTCAAAGGTCACCCCATCAAGATCCATTTTAAGGTGAGAATGGAGTGAACTACAAGTGCACGATTGGTATCGGTAAGGATGAATAGGTATTCTCTAACTCACCAAACAAAATAAGGTCAGTATATCAATAGATCATCTAGAACACATAGTTAAGCATGAGATATGAGAATTACCTTGCATGTTAGTGTGTTAGAGTTAGAACCCTTCATCGTTAGCCATCCATAGCTCTTTCTTGCACAAGGCTCATTATGAGGCTTATTGATTCATGTGGGTTATCAAACAAATAATTAGAGGTTAGTGAGTTAGTAGTTAGTTAGCCATACCAATGGAGAAGTTAGCTAGACATGAAATTGAAATGCAAGAAAATAAACATCATTACGCTATTTGGAAAGAAGAAGAAAGCTTGTAAAAACAACAAGAAAATTAGAGAAGAAAGAAGGAGAGTGTATTGATTGCCACAAGTCAACTATAGAACTCTCACTCTCTCTATTTTCTAGACTAATAAAGAGAAAAGAAAATTACACAAAATTTCTAAAAAAAATACCTAAAGAAATTTCTAAAATTCTTCTTTAATTCTATAACTCCCCCTCTCGCAGAACCAGAGGAGTATTTATAGCCTCAAAACCCTAGAACCAATCAATCACAGCCATAGAAGAAAGTGATACATCAATGGCCAGGAAATTGTTACGGAAACGCGGCCAGAGCTGCATTTCTGTGGCAGAATCTTAACTGTTATGTGAGCGTCTGCTCTGAAAACCTGGCTCTGTTCAGGTGTCATTTAGAAGCTTCTTATTCTCCTGTATATTATCTGGTTTGTTACAGAACTGGGCTTCATGGATTGACTTCAAATGATTTTCATTAAATCCCAATTAGATTAATATTTTGGGCCTTCTTCTCCATTAAATTGTGGACCTAAAAATTAAGAGAAAATTCATTAGAAACTAGCATTTTATTAACAAAAAAAGGGAAAATGTGATGTAAATAATGCAAAAATGAATACTAATCAACGGGGTGCCTATCGGCTGAGGGTAGCAGGTTGCATTGATAAGTAAAGCTTCTCTTCTTCTTAGTCATTGAGAGAAGGTATAGTCACAGCGTCATCATCCGTTGCGAGGGAGACGACATTACATGACTTGCCTTGAGCTTTGGCTTGCTAGACTTCCATTGCTCATCCTTGATGATATCCAAGTGGACCTACATGATCTCTCCAGATTTTGTCGTCTTTGGAATGAGGCCTTTGACTTTCTATTTTTCCGGCATTGGGTTGACAACATCCAGTCTGGCCTTTAGGGACCGGGGTCGATCCATCTTGGACCGTCGTCTTTGGGAAGGTCCTGATATTGAGAGTCACCATGTTGGCAGTGACTTTCTTTTGCTCTGACTTGAGAGTCAGAACTCAGCTACTTGGATCTTGTCCTCGAGGACAAAGCCTCTGTTGGTGAGATGATCCACCATTCTGTGGAAGAGACAGTAGTTAGGATCGTTTGTACGTCCCATCTCTTCCAGTCGCCGGATTTCGGGTAACTTGAGCTGGTTACCCTTATTGAGTAGGTGGAAGATGGTCACCACTTGTTCATCTTTGAAGAAATATTATCTCAGCGAAAATTTGAATTCCCGATTATTGCTGGTGCCACTCCTTTTCTGCTTTTATGGAGCTTCTCCAGGGGACAGATGTTATCTTCATAAAAATTTGAATTCCCGATTATTGCTGGTGCCATTCCCGAAAATTTGAAATATTATCTTCACATTTATTTCATATTAAATTTTGCTAATAAACACCTCTCTTGCATGTTTTTAGGTCCATGGTGTGCAATGAAGAAGAAGATACTAAATCACCATTTAATGGATGATTAAAGGCCTAATCTAGCCATTAACTTTGGAGAGCTGATTCGTCAAAACCAGAGGCCCAAAACCAGAAACCGGGAACTACATCTGACAGGGGACAGATGCAACAGCGCGCGGCGCCAAGGCGCCGCGCGTGTGGCTCTAGAAGAGCCGCAGAAACGCGACCTTGGCCGCGTTTTCGCGGCCGTACGGGCGCGTCCGCGCCCGTACTTTGGGCCAGGGTTTGCCCCCTGGCCCCCCTTTCCCCTGGTGCCTATAAATACCCCTTGGGGTTTCCAGAGCAGAGATGTGCAATGTTTTAGGGTAGTTTCATCTCCAGTTTATAGTTTAGGATAGTTTAGGTTAGTGTTTTTCTTCTTCCTCCTTTGTATTTTCTATTTCTTTTAGATCTTATAATAGGAGAGAGAGTGGACACGGTTGGAAAGTAAGAGTGCTTGTAATAGAATGTGACAAACTATGAAAGGTGCTCTCTTAACTTATCTTTATTTTTTTCCTGACTCCTTTTACATGTTTAGCTAATCTTTTCTCTCATGGAAACTAACTACTAGCTACTAACTAGTCTAACTTTTTAGTTGATAATCCACATTAATCTAATAGCCTCTACTTGGCCTTGCTCTTGCAAGAGCCATTGATGGCTCATGATGATGAATCTAACACTCTAACATCTAAATCTCTAACAAGCTAACATTACTTTACTTCATGCTTGCTCTTATTGGGTTTTGATGATTTAAGTGTAGCGTGCACTTGTTGGTTGAATTTGGATGTGAAAGTTAACATATGAGCCATACTTTGTAACACTCTTAAACCAAGGACTAGTGATGGCCAATGATATATGTGAGGCAACTATCACTAAGAGGTTAGCATGTTGGTAGAGTCATTAGTGGTTAGTAGCCATGAGTTTTCTTTCTTTTTCACTTTATTTTAGATATACAAATAAAAATCACAAAAACTATTTCTTCTATGTTTCCCACTTCTTTGTGTCTCATCGTACTTCTCTTTTCATTCTTTGTTTTCTTTTCTTTTCATTCTTTAAAACATTGAAGAACTTTTAACACACACGTGAATCAACCGGTAAAACTTCTATCGCCTCTCGTCCTTATGGATTCGACTCGTTTTAGCCTCTATGCTATAACGGAAATATCGAGGAAACCAAAGCACACACATTTTAACTCTTGATTTCAAAATGACATATTTTGTGCACGGTTTTCCCCAATTAATGGGCAAATGTATGCCTGCGGGGCACATGAGAGAGAAAGATTGCAGAATCTTTCAATTTATTCCCATATGAATTGTCCTCCTTTTTTAACCGTCAAGAGGAGCTTATCCATGGTGATCTCATTGTCATCTTGGTAAAATCGAAAGAGGAGCCATGTTTCTAGGTCAATCCAAGAGTTGATGGAGCCGTTGGGAAGGCTTCTGAACTAGTCAAAGACTACTCCTTTAAGAGTGCTGATGAATAGTCTGGCCATGATAGAATCATTGCTTATCCCGTTGCTGGTTTGTGATCGAAAGTAATAGATATGCTGATTGGAAGAGCTATTGTTGCCATACGTTTGTAACATAGGTGGCTTGAACTTTGGCGGATGGGGAGCTGAATCCCATTCCAATCGGTAGGGACATGTCATCCCTATTTTTTTCAGCTCATCCCTCTGAGTTAAGGATGCGATCTGAGCTTAGATGCCTTCGATAACATTGGCATCAATTGCAGAACTTCCCTTTGACTTTTCAGTCTTAGAGGGTTCCGTGTTGGGGTTCTCCTCTCGTCATGATTGCTAACGGTGATTTCATCATTGTTTCGGTTGTTTAGGAGTTGCACCAGCATTTATTGAATGTCATCCAAAGTTGTTTTGAGCTTTGAAACTTAGCTCCTGAGCCTCCATACGCCGATGAAGATCATTATCATGGTGTTATCGGCCATATTGGGCGATACAGTCCCTGCTTGCTCCGAGCTAACAGTGGCAGAGGAAGCATAGCTGCTGGCTTCTCCTTCATCGTCTGACCACTGGAAGAGGCTTCTCGGTGGTTCCAGCGATATAGCCTTTGTGAAAGAAAAGGGTTGTCCATAGTTGTAGAGTATTACTACCCTAGAGCGGGTACCTCAGGAGGCACCTTCTGGTTCAACCAGAATCTGACTTAAACCTGGCCATAGTCAGGATCTGGGAAACTAACTGAGGGAACGCGAACCCCTTATTTTCCTCTTCGGGATCACATCGAATCCCTTCTTCTGCTCATCATATTAACAGACGCTGCAGCGAGGTGAGCCTTCTTGGCTTTCCTTTTCCTCCTAGGCTTGGACTCTTCAAAGGTCCAGACTGACAATCGGTTGAATACCAACAATTTGTTAGGAGGAAGTGTTACGGGGATTGACCCCAAACAACAATCGGTGAAGTGCATGGTTACAAGTTGACACCCCGCTTGTCCGCATTTAGACGGCGGGATGTAAACTTGCTTTTCAGAATAGGACTTCCAATTATTGCTCAGAAATTCTCGCAAGTCTGTGTTGGCTGGACCCAATCGATCCAACATGGCCACTCAGGGAGGCTGGATATAAGCCTGGACAAGCTGAATAGTCTTAGGTTTAAGTACCCTAGACTTAGCCTTAAAGGCTCTTTCTTGGCTGGGAGATAGTTTCGCCTCAGTACTTGGTGTTTTAGTACTGTGAAGCACTTTTTCTTTGAGTGAAGCAACTTCACTGTTAGTACCAAAGTGTGCTTCAGATTTAGCTTTACGGACAGAAGTTTTGGCAGTAGGGAGCGAAGTTACCGTAGCTTTGCTGCTAGTACTTATGAGTGTTTTGTCGTTAGCTTCACAGGAGAAGCAAAGCTGAACTCTGTGAAGAGCTGAAGTAGTCTCGCAATCAGAGACTATGTGAGCTTCTATCGAAGATGAGATCAAGGATCCATTAGCCTTGCACGGGGTTGAATTGGATTTTTTAATCCAGAACCTTTGAGATTGATTTAGCTTCACGCACAACATGATGGTGTTGGTGTGAAGCTAATTCAGCTCTGTTAAGACTGAACTAGGCCAGCAGACGACCTTCTTTGTCCCATCAGTGACTTGCTTCCGAGTCATGGATAGAGGAGACCTAATTAATGAGATCTTCCTGTGTTTGCGCGCACTAGTAAGGCCAAAACTGCCATTGGAGAGAAGTTACTCAAACTTCTCTTGATCAAACTGGATGACCAATGTTTCAATGTTGATCCAAGGGTCTCATCATCGCATTACATCACTGTCTTCTTGTTGTTGAAGAAGTCCCTCTCCAGCGGAGTTGCCATCTTATTTTTCATTAAAATCGGTTGTGGGAAAACTTTATAAAAATTGAAGAGAATTACAGGTAATAAAAAGAAAATTACAAGAACTCTCTTCTAGAGTTTCTAGGAAAGTGTGTTAGTGGAAGTTTGGTCGGCGAGTGACCACTTTGCTCTGTTGACAATGCGAATGATTGAGTCTTCGAATCTTTCCTAGGGATTTCTTTCCCACTTGGTTTAGGAAATCCTTTGAGAAAGAAAGATCGTGTAACTCCCTAATCCCTGATGTACGTATCATAGTATCAGTACTCGATACACTGTATAAAATGAATTTGACCTTCCTGGTAGTCAGATTGAGCCGATTTCAATTTCAAATATTATTTTTCAATATTTTAGATTTTTCAGAATTTTCTGAAAATTTTTCTGGATTATTTTAAAAAATCTCCATAGTCGGTGTCGATCGATACCGATAATCGGCTCTACGATTTTTAATTCCCAAATGGAGTAGAGTTTTAGAAATCTACTTTCACCTTGTATCTTCAAATCATATTTTCTACGATAGGATATTTTCGGGGATTTTTCTGAATTTATCAAAATTCAGGTCGAGCCTGTGTCGCCTAGTACCGATGAAACCTTCCAGGATTTTTAATTTGCAAACTGAACTAAATTTCTTCAAACTGTTTTCATATTATGGTCTTCAGATAATATTCTCTATTTTACAGAATTTTTGGGATTCGTTTGGAACTAGTTCAATTTTGACCCAATTAAAATATTCATTAAATATTATTATTTATTATTTTTCTTTTCTTTTCTTCTTCTCCTCCAATCGTTTCTTTTCCTTCTCCCTTACTCCACCGTCTTACCCAACCGCCTTCTCTCTCTCTTCCCTCTTAAAATCTTTCTCGCTCTTCTATCTCTCAATTTCCCCCCTCTCTCTCCTCTCTCTCTCTCTTTCCTCTTTTTCTCACTCTCTCTGTTTTTCTTCCTAGCCAAAGAGGCCGATCGCCAGCGGCCTTGCCGCCGGCAAGTTGCCGCGCCACCGCGCCTTCTCCCACCGGGTGCCACCCCTTCTCTCTCCTTTTCTTCCCCTTCTTCTTCTTCTTTTCTTCTTCTTCTTCTCCTTCTTTTCCTGTTCTTCTTCTTCTTCTTCTTTTGTTTCTTTTCTTTCTTCTTCTTGTATTTCTTCTCTCTCTCTCTCCATCTCTTTCTCTCTCCCCCTCTCTCTCGTTCTCTGGACTTCGCCGCCGGCAAGGCGAAGCCACCGCGGGCAAAGTGACGTCGGCGAAGGGGCTGGCCGCCACCAGCCCCTGCCCCCCTTTCTCTCCCGTTCTCTTTCTCTCTCTCTCTCTGATGGGTTTAACCCATTAACCCTATTGGGTTAGTTTGAAACCCATTAAACCCAATAACCCTCAAACCGGACCCGATAACCCATAAACCCATTAACCCATTGCCCATATTAACTTAAGTTATGGGTTTGGGTTATCAGATCCAAACCCGACCCGTTATCTTACCAAACCTGCATCTAAAACCCAATAAAAATAATATTACAGAAAACCCCCTGCTAATTTTTATTATTTGCACTTGAGATATCTATATTACATTACATATTTAATTATTTCGATTACTTTTAGTGTTCGGGTGATATCTGGAGCATCCGGAGTCCGATCTAGACAATTCTGGTGTCTTTGCGATCGTGAGAAAGAGAGCTACCTTCTCATGGCCAGTTTGTGAGTATTTTTCTTTTATAATTATAGTTATCATGTTTAATTAAAGTGATCGTAATTCTTGTAAATAGAATTAAATAGAATTCTTGCTTTATTATAAAATATAGATGACTTGTATATCGAGATTCATACGCTAATAATTTTACTAAGTAAATTAACTAATAAATTGATAATTAAAATAGAGTTATGTAATAATTTTATGATCTTGATTATATTAATCATATTGTAATATTTATTACAAATATGGAGATCTAATACTCAATTATATGGTATGATCACCGTTACCAGACTCACACTAGACACCGTTACAACATGTACCCTACTCAAACATTCTAGTACATTGGATATTGTATTTTCTAGATACCCATTACCAGATATTGTTATTCACAGATACTGATATCATTGCACACATTTATTGCATTATTCTTTATTACATTCCACATTTATCATATAATAAATCTGCTAAATTCCTTGTCTTAAATGTCTATTTTGCAGAAGATAATCATGGGGAGAAAGAGGATAAAATCAAATAAATATCAGTTAAATTCAGATTTAACTAGATTTATTTGGTTAGAGGAGGATGATCCCAAATCCAGTTGGTTAAATTCAGTTTTTGTTGAATTAGGTGGTTAAAGCTAAAGTTCAACCAAGGATAACGTCAAATACAGAGTCCAAATCCAAAGGAATAAATGGATGAGAGAAGATCAATGGATGAGATGAAGCAATTCAGACTCAGATTCTGGCAGGATATATTTTAGTATTTGATTCATAACTTTCGCTACCATAACTCAAATCTGATGATTCAAGATGATCCAGAAAGAGGACTTACAGGGCTACAACTCTTAAGTTGATCATTATTTCTAATTCTGTTATTAGATAAGTGATATTTAGCAGGCAATACGCCACTAAATTGCAGATCAGAATTGAATATCCACATCAAATCAAGTTTGGAGATAAGCGGAGTTTAGAAATTGCCAGCTTTACTTATCTTCATACTCCTCTACCCTCTGTATTTCTCCTATAAATACTTGCACACAAAGGAAAAAGGAACGACCAAGCAGAGAATAGAACTTAGGATAATTTGTAGTTTGTAACTTAGGTTTTTATTTTCTTTCGTGTAATTTTTATTTTATTTATGTAACTGAGAGGAGAGGATACTTTCATGGAGGAATGAGAGCAAGCTTGTACTAAAGGTGACACCAGTGTAAGTGATCTTTTCTTCCATTGTTATTTGAATCGAATCGAGATTTTCTTTTCTTTTCTACTCTTATTTTTGTTCACTTTCCTCTTTTGTGTTTGTGGATCCAAATGAAACCGATAGCCTTGAAGTTGCCTTCTCCTTGCAAGTGTCGTTGATGACTTATGGTGATGGACATCCATTTCTATGATAGTATAGCTCGCCCCTTCATTTCATAGTGTAAATCGGGAATGGGGAAGATCTCATCTGCCATGCTTCGCTCGCCTTCGAAGAAAGGAACATCGTCGATACGGGTGAAAGGTAAACAGGCGCCGAAGAGGTAAATATATTTTTTAGGTTTTAGTTTTTCTTTCTTTTCTTATAACTTTTAGTGTAGATCACCAACACCATAATCACCCAAATTCTTTCATCACTCATTTTGATTTCTTTGTACATATCACTTCTGTTTTCTCCATCTTCTCATTCTACCACTTTCTTTCTAACTTGACTTTAACTTTATTTTTCACTTTTCTTTTTAAGAGGTAAAAGAAGAATTTAACCATTAGTTGTAGCTTAAAAGAGAACTTACTAAAAAGCTTCCATTGCTAGTCCCTCCTTCTGGATCACGACCCGCATAGCCACTTGCTATCACAGTAGAATTGAGCACCTTGCACTTTATTTTGTATCTCTGAAATTCTTTATTTTGTGTGCAGGTTCAAACTCAATCAAATTTTGGCGCAGTTGCCAGGGAGGGACGGTAAGTTATTCTCTTTTTAGATTTACATTTTTGGTTAACTTTCTTCTTTGTTCTTGGTGTACAGATTTGGCAACAAGAAATTTTTACTGCAGTGGACATATAAGTGGCCTTGGACTCTGCTCAAGAAAGCAGAGCTAAGAAGCCCTCAGATTTGCTACATTCCTGTGGCAATCTGAGTGAACTACTAACCTGTATTTTCTGCAGGTTAACTGAATTGCAAAGTTTAAATCTGTAGCTATTTATTTTCTTATTTGTCTCACTGTACTTCCTTTCTAACCTCAGCAGTAAAATGATGCTTGTTAAATGCTAAAAACGGTTTAAACTTTGCATTTAGGCACGTGTCTAATTCATTTACATTTTTCATTACTGTTGAAGAGTGCTGGAGCAAAGGTACGTGTGCATAGCATCTAGTATAAGAATACTTTTGGATTATTTACATTGCTTAAGTGTTGCTTTTCTTGTACACTGCACTAAATCAATCTTAAGGGCTTGTCCTATAAACAAGATAAGGTGGGGAAGTCATTACCCTCCCTTAGCCCACAAATAATCTCCTCACTCACTAACCCAAGCTTAACTAAAAATGAGTAGACGTTGGCCCTAGAGACATCTCGGACTCAATTAGGAGATTATCCTAAGGGGGAATGTGCTAGAATTTGACTCCTGCCAAATCAGTGTCTAAGGAAAGGGATTGAGGGGCGAAACCCCGAAGGCTGGTGGTTTGGCTTAATTAGGCCCGTCGCTTTCACGCGAATACCTCCCACCAGTCTTGCCCTGACCTGACTGATTAGCTTGTGATCAAAGTCTACATTATACCTCCTGTGGACAGTCTAAACTGTTAGGAGACGTCTAGGTCAAATGTCTACCCTAACTTAGTTTAGAATTTTTTTCTTTTTATTTGTTTGCTTATTTGTTTGTTTTTCTTTGTTTGTGTTGACATTTCCTGTGTGATATGGCTTATAACAATAATTTATCCAATTTTAACGGTAATCTATATTACACCTCGACCTCTTTTTCAGATTTTACCAACCCGGCATATTATAACTTTAACCAACCTAGTGTGCCAGATTGGTCTTATCCGAATCATTACATGCCCCAGTCCCAATACCATGAACAGACTGGAATAATCATCACTACTCTTCACAGAGTCAATGGGGATACAACTCCCCCGAGTCATATTGTCAACTACCTTACCAACATCCAGCTTCATATACTCCTTCTCCCGAACAACCATTAGAAGAATCATCTGACTGGGAAAAGAGGATGGAAGCCATAGATGAGCTTGAGCGATGAATTCAAATTTTAGAAGACTCAAAATCCCGTAAAAATTTTCAAGTCACAGATCCTTACTCTATTTTTCAAGGAGAACATGCCAACTTAGAAAAGAGTATGGAAACCATGATTCAATGTCAAAATGATCCACTCGATATGATAGAAGCAAGAATTAGTAGATTAGAGAACATGCGTAGGAATAAGGAAACTCTCCCTATTCAATCTTTGACTATTCCTAACACTTCTAGTCATATTGATGAAAACCAAGAATCATGGTATCTTGAAGACTTTGACCAAGATTCAGTTTCACCACAAAGCCTTGAACTTGACCAATATCAACCCATTAACGAATTGGCAAGTTTTCATTTTAATGAGATTGAACTTGATCATGAATGTGAACCCGATCCACAACTTTGTGATTCAGTTTTCATCTTCAAATCTATGTTGACTCTGTATTCTTACCCAATTTGGACCAATTTTCTGAGCCAACATTTATTCCCGTATCCATAGATTTTGAAATTGAATCACCAATTTTGGATAGTCATATTCCATTAATGAGAAAAGAATGTGAATATCAATTCTTGGACTTGGACTCGACTCTTGAACCAAAACTAACTCTTAAACCCCAAGTCGATTTTTCCGAGTTTGTATTGGTTCCTGAACCTATCATTCTTGAGTCCAAGTCAACCATTCCACCGAGTCACATTCTTTTGTTGGACATAGGTATAGACCATGATGACTCTGTGATGATTTTTTAGGACTTGTTATGTAAAGAAAGTAAGTTTCACGATAGGATCTTTCATAATCCTATTCATACTAGGGACAGAAAAGAGGTCAATAAAGGTAGGTTTCGTGAACTATCACATTATCTTGATTGGGTAGCAACGCTTGACTAAATCCGACCACCACCGGAACCACCACCTTAAGATAGTATTTTCCTTCCCTGTCTTCTTTTTCATGCATCTATGCATTAATTCATACATTGAAGATAATGCATGAGATAGGTGTGGGGGAGGGTTCTAACATAACTTAGGTTTTTCTTTTATTTAAAAAATTATTATTAACATTTTCTTTACTTTTAAAAACTTTTTGAAAATAGAAACAATATTTTGACATATTTTTTGTAAGAAATTAAGTCAATTTTAAGGAATAGGAAAATCCAAATTAGGATTTCTCATACTTGGTCAAAATAAGATTATTTGTTTGATTTTTAGGGTTAGGAAGATAATTTGTCAAAGTAATTTATTCTTGATCTTTACCTTGATGTAGTATGCACACTTATATACTTACACACTTAGGGTTCTAAAACAAAGATTCTTATGCCTTAAAATATATATATATATATAAAAGATAAACAAATCTAATTATTGATTAGCTAGGTGCTTTGGCCTAAGCAAGCCTTAGTATTTATGCGAAAGATGATTAGATAAGTTTGAGAAAAAATATATAAAAATCCTCTGATTAAGCTGGGTATTTGTGCCTAATAAAGCATAAGTATTCACGCCTAAAAGTGGTTCATATAATAAAATCCTTAGTTTTGTGGCCTTGTTTGCTCGAGTTCTTAAGTCCTTGGGGTGTTTTCTCACCCGATGCCCTAAGACCGTTTGGTTTGGGAGTCATCGATTAAAGGCTTGTTACATGGGCAGATTAGAAAGCCTAATAGAACTAAGGAATAATACCACCAAAAAATATATATATGAATAAATAAGACATAAGAGTTAGAGTTAAAGAACCCTTAGTCAAAGTTTTCACAGTCACAAGGTGCATATGACTTAAGGTAAAGTAATAGACTAGATGAGAAGTACAATTTGACTCTTTACTTTAATTGATAACAAATTTTTGAATAGAGACTAAGTTTAGGAATGAAAAATTCGATTTTCCTATAACTTATAAATTACTTAAAACTTACAATAATATTTCAAATATTTTTCTTTCAAAATGTGTTTTTAAAATACTAACATTTTTCTCTTTCTTTACGGATTTTGTGGATGTAATCCACTAAAAACCCTCATGAGACAAAACTCGTCCTCTAGGGGTAACCTAGAGGTTTAACGGCTTATTGCACAAGCTCAGTACAATCGCGTGACCTGCAAAAGTGGTCTAATAATCTTTGATTTAGTTTTGTTGCTTTGCTCGAGGATAAGTAAAAGATAGGTGTGGGGGTGTGATTGCACACATTTATTGCATTATTCTTTATTACATTCCACATTTATCATGTAATAAATCTGCTAAATTCCTTATCTTAAATGTCTATTTTGCAAAAGATAATCATGGGGAGAAAGAAGATAAAATCAAATAAATATCAGTTAAATTCAGATTTAACTAGATTTATTTGGTTAGAGGAGGATGATCACAAATCCAGTTGGTTAAATTCAGTTTTTGATGAATTAGGTAGTTAAAGCTAAAGATCAACCAAGGATAACGTCAAATACAGAGTCCAAATCTAAAGGAATAAATGGATGAGAGAAGATCCATGGATGAGATGAAGCAATTCAGACTCAGATTCTGGCTGGATATATTTTAGTATTTGAATGATAACTTTCACTACCATAACTCAAATCTGATGATTCAAGATGATTCAGAAAGAGGACTTACTGGGCTACAACTCTTAAGTTGATCATTATTTTTAATTCTGTTATTTGATAAGTGATATTTAGCAGTCAATACGCCACTAAACTGCAGATCAGAACTGAATATCCACATCAAATCAACTTTGGAGATAAGGGAGTTCAGAAATTGCCAGCTTTACTTATCTTCATATTCCTCTACCCTCTGCATTTCTCCTATAAATACCTGCACTCAAAGGCAAAAGGAACGACCAAGCAGAGAATAGAACTTAGGATAATTTGTAGTTTGTAACTTAGGTTTTTATTTTCTTTCATGTAATTTTTGTTTTATTTATGTAACTGAGAGGAGAGGATACTTTCATGGAGGAATGAGAGCAAGCTTGTACTAAAGGTGACACCAGTGTAAGTGATCTTTTCTTCCATTGTTATTTGAATCGAATCGAGATTTCCTTTTCTTTTCTACTCTTATTTTTGTTCACTTTCCTCTTTTGTGTTTGTGGATCCAAATGAAACCGATAGTCTCGAAGTTGCCTTCTCCTTGCAAGTGTCGTTGATGACTTATGGTGATGGACATCCATTTCTATGATAGTATAGCTCGCCCCTTCATTTCATAGTGTAAATCGGGAATGGGGAAGATCTCATCTGCCATGCTTCGCTCGCCTTCAAAGAAAGGAACATCGTCGATACGGGTGAAAGGTAAACAGGCGCCAAAGAGGTAAATATATTTTTTAGGTTTTAGTTTTTCTTTCTTTTCTTATAACTTTTAGTGTAGATCACCAACACCATAATCACCCAAATTCTTTTATCACTCATTTTGATTTCTTTGTACATATCACTTCTGTTTTCTCCATCTTCTCATTCTACCACTTTCTTTCTAACTTGACTTTAACTTCATTTTTCAATTTTCTTTTAAGAGGTAAAAGAAGAATTTAACCATTAGTTGTAGCTTAAAAGAGAACTTACTAAAAAGCTTCCATCGCTAGTCCCTCCTTGTGGATCACGACCCGCATAGCCACTTGCTATCACGGTAGAATTGAGCACCTTGCACTTTATTTTGTATCTCTGAAAATCTTTATTTTGTGTGCAGGTTCAAACTCAATCAAATTTTGGCGTAGTTGCCGGGGAGGGACGGTAAGTTATTCTCTTTTTAGATTTACATTTTTGGTTAACTTTCTTCTTTGTTCTTGGTGTACAGATTTGGCAACAAGAAATTTTTACTGCAGTGGACATATAAGTGGCCTTGGACTCTGCTCAAGAAAGCAGAGCTAAGAAGCCCTCAGATTTGCTACATTCCTGTGGCAATCTGAGTGAACTACTAACCTGTATTTTCTGCAGGTTAACTGAATTGCAAATTTAAATCTGTAGCTATTTATTTTCTTATTTGTCTCACTGTACTTCCTTTCTAACCTCAGCAGTAAAATGATGCTTGTTAAATGCTAAAAACGGTTTAAACTTTGCATTTAGGCACGTGTCTAATTCGTTTACATTTTTCATTACTGTTGAAGAGTGCTGGAGCAAAGGTACGTGTGCATAGTATCTAGTATAAGAACACTTTTGGATTATTTACATTGCTTAAGTGTTGCTTTTCTTGTACACTGCACTAAATCAATCTTAAGGGCTTGTCCTATAAACAAGATAAGGTGGGGAAGTCATTATCCTCCCTTAGCCCACAAATAATCTCCTCACTCACTAACCCAAGCTTAACTAAAAATGAGTAGACGTTGGCCCTAGGGACATCTCGGACTCAATTAGGAGATTATCCTAAGGGGGAATGTGCTAGAATTTGACTCCTGCCAAATCAGTGTCTAAGGAAAGGGATTGAGGGGCGAAACCCCGAAGGCTGGTGGTTTGGCTTAATTAGGCCCGTCGCTTTCACGCGAATACCTCCCACCAATCTTGCCCTGACCTGACTAATTAGCTTGTGGTCAAAGTCTACATTATACCTCCTGTGGACAGTCTAAACTGTTAGGAGTCGTCTAGGTCAAAGGTCTACCCTAACTTAGTTTAGAATTTTTTTTCTTTTTATTTGTTTGCTTATTTGTTTGTTTTTCTTTGTTTGTGTTGACATTTCCTGTGTGATATGGCTTATAACAATAATTTATCCAATTTTAACGGTAATCTATATTACACCTCGACCTCTTTTTCAGATTTTACCAACCCGGCATATTATAACTTTAACCAACCTAGTGTGCCAGATTGGTCTTATCCGAATCATTACATGCCCCAGTCCCAATACTATGAACAGACTGGAATAATTATCACTACTCTTCACAGAGTCAATGGGGATACAACTCCCCCGAGTCATATTGTCAACTACCTTACCAACATCCAGCTTCATATACTCCTTCTCCCGAACAACCATTAGAAGAATCAACTGACTGGGAAAAGAGGATGGAAGCCTTAGATGAGCTTGAGCGATGAATTCAAATTTTAGAAGACTCAAAATCCCGTAAAAATTTTCAAGTCACACATCCTTACTCTATTTTTCAAGGAGAACATGCCAACTTAGAAAAGAGTATGGAAACCATGATTCAATGTCAAAATGATCCACTCGATATGATAGAAGCAAGAATTAGTAGATTAGAGAACATGCGTAGGAATAAGGAAACTCTCCCTATTCAATCTTTGACTATTCCTAACACTTCTAGTCATATTGATGAAAACTAAGAATCATGGTATCTTGAAGATTTTGACCAAGATTCAGTTTCACCACAAAGCCTTGAACTTGACCAATATCAACCCATTAACGAATTGGCAAGTTTTCATTTTAATGAGATTGAACTTGATCATGAATGTGAACCCGATCCACAACTTTTTCAGTTTTCATCTTCAAATCTATGTTGACTCCGATATTCTTACCCAATTTGGACCAATTTTCTGAGCCAACATTTATTCCCGTATCCATAGATTTTGAAATTGAATCACCAATTTTGGATAGTCATATTCCATTAATGGGAAAAGAATGTGAATATCAATTCTTGGACTTGGACTCGACTCTTGAACCAAAACTAACTCTTAAACCCCAAGTCGATTTTTCCGAGTTTGTATTGGTTCCTGAACCTATCATTCTTGAGTCCAAGTCAACCATTCCACCGAGCACATTCTTTTTTTGGACATAGGTATAGACCATGATGACTCTGTGATGATTTTTCAGGACTGGTTATGTAAAGGAAGTAAGTTTCACGATAGGATCTTTCATAATCCTATTCATACTAGGGACTGTAAATAGAAAAAAGGTCAATAAAGGTAAGTTCCGTGAACTATCACATTATCTTGATTGGGTAGCAACGCTTGACCAAATCCGACCACCACCGGAACCACCACCTTAAGATAGTATTTTCCTTCCCTGTCTTCTTTTTCATGCATCTATGCATTAATTCATACATTGAAGACAATGCATGAGATAGGTGTGGGGGAGGGTTCTAACATAATTTAGGTTTTCTTTTTATTTAAAAAATTATTATTAACATTTTCTTTACTTTTAAAAACTTTTTGAAAATAGAAACAATATTTTGACATATTTTTTGTAAGAAATTAAGTCAATTTTAAGGAATAGGAAAATCCAAATTAGGATTTCTCATACTTGGTCAAAATAAGATTATTTGTTTGATTTTTAGGGTTAGGAAGATAATTTGTCAAAGTAATTTAGTCTTGATCTTTACCTTGATGTAGTATGCACACTTATATACTTACACACTTAGGGTTCTAAAACAAAGATTCTTATGCCTTAAAATATATATATATATATATATATATATATATATATATATATATATATATATATATATATATATATATATATATAAAAGATAAACAAATCTAATTATTGATTAGCTAGGTGCTTTGGCCTAAGCAAGCCTTAGTATTTATGCGAAAGATGATTAGATAAGTTTGAGAAAAAATATATAAAAATCCTCTGATTAAGCTGAGTATTTGTGCCTAATAAAGCATAAGTATTCATGCCTAAAAGTGGTTCATATAATAAAATCCTTAGTTTTGTGGCCTTGTTTGCTCGAGTTCTTAAGTCCTTGGGGTGTTTTCTCACCCGATGCCCTAAGACCGTTTGGTTTGGGAGTCATCAATTAAAGGCTTGTTACATGGGCAGATTAGAAAGCCTAATAGAACTAAGGAATGATACCACCAAAAAATATATATATGAATAAATAAGACATAAGAGTTAGAGTTAAAGAACCCTTAGTCAAAGTTTTCACAATCACAAGGTGCATATGACTTAAGGTAAAGTAATAGACTAGATGAGAAGTACAATTTGACTCTTTACTTTAATTGATAACAAATTTTTGAATAGAGACTAAGTTTAGGAATGAAAAATTCGATTTTCCTATAACTTATAGATTACTTAAAACTTACAATAATATTTCAAATATTTTTCTTTCAAAATGTGTTTTTAAAATACTAACATTTTTCTCTTTCTTTACGGATTTTGTGGGTGTAATCCACTGAAAACCCTTATGAGACAAAACTCGTCCTCTAGGGGTAACCTAGAGGTTTAACGGCTTGTTGCACAAGCTCAGTACAATCGCGTGACCTGCAAAAGTGGTCTAATAATCTTTGATTTAGTTTTGTTGCTTTGCTCGAGGATGAGTAAAAGATAGGTGTGGGGGTGTGATTGCACACATTTATTGCATTATTCTTTATTACATTCCACATTTATCATGTAATAAATCTGCTAAATTCCTTATCTTAAATGTCTATTTTGCAAAAGATAATCATGGGGAGAAAGAGGATAAAATCAAATAAATATCAGTTAAATTCAGATTTAACTAGATTTATTTGGTTAGAGGAGGATGATCACAAATCCAGTTGGTTAAATTCAGTTTTTGATGAATTAGGTAGTTAAAGCTAAAGATCAACCAAGGATAACGTCAAATACAGAGTCCAAATCTAAAGGAATAAATGGATGAGAGAAGATCCATGGATGAGATGAAGCAATTCAGACTCAGATTCTGACTGGATATATTTTAGTATTTGAATGATAACTTTCACTACCATAACTCAAATCTGATGATTCAAGATGATTCAGAAAGAGGACTTACTGGGCTACAACTCTTAAGTTGATCATTATTTTAATTCTGTTATTTGATAAGTGATATTTAGCAGTCAATACGCCACTAAACTGCAGATCAGAACTGAATATCCACATCAAATCAACTTTGGAGATAAGGGAGTTCAGAAATTGCCAGCTTTACTTATCTTCATATTCCTCTACCCTCTGCATTTCTCTTATAAATACCTGCACTCAAAGGCAAAAGGAACGACCAAGCAGATAATAGAACTTAGGATAATTTGTAGTTTGTAACTTAGGTTTTTATTTTCTTTCATGTAATTTTTGTTTTATTTATGTAACTGAGAGGAGAGGATACTTTCATGGAGGAATGAGAGCAAGCTTGTACTAAAGGTGACACCAGTGTAAGTGATCTTTTCTTCCATTGTTATTTGAATTGAATCGAGGTTTCCTTCTTTTCTACTCTTGTTTTTGTTCGCTTTTCTCTTTTGTGTTTGTGGATCCAAATGAAACCGATAGCCTCGAAGTTGCCTTCTCCTTGCAAGTGCCGTTGATAGCTTATGGTGATGGACATCCATTTCTATGGTAGTATAGCTCGCCCTTTCATTTCATAGTATAAATCGGGAATGGGGAAGATCTCATCTGCCATGCTTCGCTCGCCTTCAAAAAAAGGTACATCGTCGATACGGGTGAAAAGTAAACACGCGCCGAAGAGGTAAATATATTTTTTAGGTTTTAGCTTATAACTTTTAGTGTAGATCACCAACACCATAATCACCCAAATTCTATCATCACTCATTTCGATTTCTTTGTACATATCACTTCTGTTTTCTCCATCTTCTCATTCTACCACTTTCTTTCTAACTTGACTTTAACTTCATTTTTCACTTTTCTTTTTAAGAACTAAAAGAAGAATTTTAATCATTAATTGTAGCTTAAAAGAGAACTTACTAAAAAGCTTCCATCGCTAGTCCCTCCTTGTGGATCACGACTCGCATAGCCACTTGCTATCACAGTAGAATTGAGCACCTTGCACTTCATTTTGTATCTCTGAAATTTTTTATTTTGTGTGCAGGTTCAAACTCAAGGATACACCGACACGATTATTGCATGTTATTGAATCACTGCTATACGGATCCGTTACTACACTGGATACTGTTACACAGATACTCTGTATACTATTATTTCTTATTCATGTCCTACTGGTACACGGATACACCAAGTCATGGAATACTGTCATTTTATATATTGTTATCATCGTTACATGGATGCTCGGTACACAATTATATCATGTTTACACATCACTGTTACACATGCATGTATTATTTCTATATTCTTGTCTTATGAATCACCGTTCATATTGCATGAAATTCATGTATTTCTGTTACATGATTGTTTCACGTTACTAATATTCTCTTTACAGGATACGTGAGCTGTTGATATGCGATGTGTGAAACAAGTGCCATGAGGATCCAAGCCACAGGGGCCACCTCTAGAATCCCACATCTATTATTTTCTATTTCCCGTTATCTTGTCATATGCTATCAACCGAGCTTAGGTCCTGTTATCATGTTACATGTACCATGCACTATACTTGTTCTTACTATACAATATACTCTAAATATAATGAATATAACTTGGGGATGGGGAAGACTTGACGGTTGACTAGGTCTTGTCGGGTGGATGTCTTGATCCATTGTTAGTCCCACTGCAGGGGACGTGGTAGGGCTAGCTATCGTTTGTATTGTACTGTTTCTTGCTCCTGCCCTAGCGGGTAGCCCTGGTCTCAGCAGTCAAGAGTCTGTTTAAGGCCGTTATCCCGGGTATGCACGGGATACACCCACCTGACTTGAGCTCCTCGACCATTGGGTTTCCAAATAACATAATAAAATAGTATAAACAATAGTGACGTCGGGAATACTTGTTATTTGGTCACTTTCTCGTTTGGATAATGGTACCCGTATGCCATATCCGGATAGGTTCGACTGGAGTGCGGGCTCCAGTATGAACTGCCAGTGGTATGAGACACTGAAAGAGATTGATTAAAATATCAGGTGATACTGATTGTTATTATTGTCTAAATCACATGACATGCTCGACTCATGTATATTATTATCCCTTTATATTTGTTACTATTCCCGATATGTTATCCACGATCATGTCACCTACATACCTTGTTACACTTCTTGATATTTGTTACACTTCATGTGGTAACACACTATTCATGTATATGTATATTCTGCATTGCATATATTCTGCTTTATGTATACGTTGCAGACTTCATTACTGTATATGCACAACATAGTAGTAAAGTTATATTGCATACTGCAAATCTACATGTTCATTTCCATCACGTCATCACTATACAACAATATTTATTATATAAAACTGGATACTACTATAGACATGACCCGATGATAACATGCTAGGTAGTGATGGTATTAAAATATGACAGTTTTATATTTCTACTGCTTATCAAATGCCTACTATATGGTATCAATGATACAGATGTGTCATGGATTATTATCGTTCCTGTTCTAGTATAGTACATATTACTGTTTCCTTCATTTTACCACTCACTAGGTCGCTTTCTAACGACCCTGAGTTTGTGTGTCCAGGTTGGAGATCCGAGCTATCATATTGTCTGATAGTTTATTGGATTTACATAGGAGACTCATCATTGAGACAATTCCTAAGTATCCTTGTGATTTGTTTCTATTATCTTATTTATCCCTATTTTCACATCTGTTATGATCACCAACTTCTTTCTGCAGGTATTCTTGTACTTATTTAATGCTAGAACTATGCTAGAACTCTTGTATATATGGAGGCTATTTCTTGTACTGAGGCTTAGCGTATATACGTGAGGTAATCTCCACCCTGCGTAAGTACGTCACCATAACGTACCCGTGCCTGCAGGATCGGGGTGTTACATAGTGGTATCGGAGCCTAGGTTCATACCTAGTGTGGGTAACCACCTGGGTCAATGCTCGGACCTTACCAACAGTACAATCAGATTCAGATTAAAACTCATCTGTATCTAAATTTGGGAATTCCAGCAACGAGTACAAGAATGCCATTTCGTTGACAATGCACTCCTCGACTCTTGTCTATTCCTTCATTCCTGACATTAACTAGAATAATGTGATTCCCTTCTCGCTTTCTTTTCATCATATCACTTTCAATCTTTTATCTTTAGTTCACAGCATTAATTCTCCATCCCGAGTTTATTATACGTAGCAGAGTGCGCAGCGGAAGCATCGTAGGCATGTACATTTAGGTTTTGTGGCTGTAAATATTGTTCTGAAATTTCGAGGATGAATTTTTTTGTAAGGTGGGGAGAAATGTAACCCCTGATCCCTGATGTCCGTATCACAGTATGAGTACTCGATACAGCGTACAAAATAGATTGGACCTTCTTAGTAGTCAGATTGAGTCGATTTCAATTTCAGATATTATTTTTCAATATTTTAGATTTTTTAGAAATTTTTGGAAATTTTTCTGAATTATTTTGGAAAATCTCCGTAGTCGGTGTCGACCGATACCGATAATCAGCTCTATGATTTTTAATTCCCAAATGGAGTAGAATTTTAAAAATCTACTTTCACCTTGTGTCTTAAAATCATATTTTCTATGATAGAGTATTTTTGAGGATTTTTCTGAATTTAACAAAATTCGGGCCGAACCGGTGTCACTGGTACCGACGAAACCTTCTAGGATTTTTAATTTACAAACTGGACTGAATTTCTTCAAACCGTTTTAATATTATGTCTCCAGATAATATTTTCTATTTTACAAAATTTTTGGTATTCGTTTGGAATTAGTTCAATTTTGACCCAATTAAAATATTCAGTAAATATTATTTATTTATTAATTTTCTTTTCTTTTCTTCTACTCCTCCAATCATTTCTTTTCCTTCTCCCTTACTCCACCGCCTTACCAAACCGCCTTCTCTCTCTTCCCTTTTAAAATCTCTCCCCCTTTCTCTATCTCTCAATTTCCCCTCCCCTCTCTCTCTTTCCTCTTTTTCTCACTGTCTCTCTCTCAGTCTCTCTCTGTTTTTCTTTCCAGCCAAAGAGGCTGACCACCGCGGCCTTGCTTCTGGCAAGCTGCCGCGCCACCGCGCCTCCCCCCACAGGGCGCCACCCCTTCTCTCTCCTTTTCTTCCCATTCTTTTCTTCTTCTCCTTCTTTTCCTGTTCTTCTTCTTCTTCTTCTTCTTTTCCTGTTCTTCTTCTTCTTCTTTCTTTTCTTTTCTTTCTTCTTCTTGTATTTCTTCTCTCTCTCTCTCTCTCTCTCTCTCTCTCTCTCTCTCTCTCTCCATCTCTTTCTTTCTCCCCCCTCTCTCGTTCTCTGGACTTTGCCGCCGGCAGGGCGGAGCCACCGCCGGCGGAGTGACACCGGCGAAGGGGCTGGCCGCCGCCAGCCCCTGCCCCCCTTTTCTCTCCTGTTCTCTTTCTCTCTCTCTAATGGGTTTAACCCATTAACCCTATTGGGTTATTTTGAAACCCATTAAACCCAATAACCCTCAAACTGGACCCGATAACCCATAAACCCATTAACCCATTACCCATATTAACTTAAGTTATAGGTTTGGGTTATCAGATCCAAACCCGACCCGTTATCTTACCAAACCTGCATCCAAAACCCAATAAAGGTAATATTACAGAAAACCCCCTGCTCTAATTTTTATTATTTGCACTTGAGATATCTATATTACATTACATATTTAACCATTTCTATTACTTTTAGTGTTCAGGCGATATCTGGAGCATCCGGAGTTCGATATGGACAATTCTGGTATCGTTGCGATCGTGAGAAAGAGAGCTACCTTTTCATGGCCAGTTTGTGAGTGTTTTCATTTATAATTATAGTTATCATGTTTAATTAAAGTGATCATAATTCTTGTAAATAGAATTAAATAGAATTCTTGCTTTGTTATAAAATATAGATGACTTGTCTAAATATCGAGATTCATAAGCTAGTAATTTTACTAAGTAAATTAATTAATAAATTGATAATTAAAATAGAGTTATGTAATAATTTTATGATCTTGATCATATTAATCATCTTGTAATATTTATTACAAATATGGAGATCTAATACTCGATTATACGGTATGATCATCATTACCTGACTCACACTAGACACTGTTACTACATGTACCCTACACGAACATTCTAGTACATTGGATATTGTATTTCTATATACCCATTACCATATATTGTTATTCACGGATACTGATACACTGACACGATTATTGCATGTTATTGAATTACTGCTACACGGATACGTTACTACACTGGATACTAACACAGATACTCTGTACACTATTATTTCTTATTCATGTCCTACTGGTACATGGATACACTAATTCACGGAATACCGTCATTTCATATATTGTTATCATCGTTACATGGATGCACGGTACACAGTTATACCATATTTACACATCACTGTTACACATGCATGTATTGTTTCTATATTCTTGTCTTATAGATCACCGTTCATATTGCATGTATATTCATGTATTCCTGTTGCATGATTGTTTTCCGTTACTGATATTCTCGTTACTGGATACGTGAGCTGTTGATATGCGATGTGTGAAACTAAGTGTCATGTGGATCCAAGCCACGGAGGCCACCTCTAGAATCTCACATCTATTGTTTTCTGTTTCTCATTTTCCGTTATCTTGTCATATGCTATCAACCGAGCTCAGGTCCTTTATCATGTTACATGTACCATGCACTATACTTGTTCTTGCTATGCAATGTACTTTAAATACAATGAATATAACTTGAGAATGGGGAGACTTGACGGTTGACTAGGTCTTGTCGGGTGGATGTCTGGATCCATTATTAGTCCCACCGCAGGGGACGTGGTAGGGCCGGTTACCATTTGTATTGTATTGTTTCTTGCTCCTGCCCTAGCGAGTAGCCCTAGTTTCAGCAGCCAATGGTCTGTTTAAGGTCATTGTCCCGAGTATGCAGGGGATACACCCACCTGACTAGAGCTTATCAACCATTGGGTTTCCAAATAATATAATAAAACAGTATAAACAACAGTGACATCGGGAATACTTGTTATTTGGTCACTCTCTTGTTTGGATAATGGTACCCGTATGCCATATCCGGATGGGTTCGACTGGAGTGCGGGCTCCAGTATGAACTGCTAGTAGTATGGGACACTAGAAGAGATTGATTAAAATATCAGGTGGTACTGATTGTTATTATTGTCTAAATCACATGACATGCTCGACTCATGTATATTATTGTCCCTTTATATTTGTTATTATTCCTTATATGTTATCCACAATCATGCCACCTACATACCTTGTTACACTTCTTGATATTTGTTACACTCCATGTGGTAACACACTATTCATGTACATGTATACTCTGCATTGCATATATTCTGCTTTATGTATACGTTACAGACTTCATTACTGTATATGAATAACACAGTAGTATGGTTATATTGCATACTGAACATCTGCATGTTCATTTCCATCATGTCATCACTATACAATAGTATTTATTATATAAAACTGGATACTACTATAGACATGATCCGATGATAACATGCTAGGTAGCGATGATATTAAAATATGACAGTTTTATATTTCTACTGCTTATTAAATGCCTACTATATGGTATCACTGATACAGATGTATTATAAATTATTATTATGCCTGTTCTAGTATAGTATATATTATTGCTTCGTTCATTTTACCACTCACTAGGTCGCTTTCTGACGACCCTGGGTTTGCGTGCCCAGGTTGGAGATCCGAGCTATCATATTATCTGATAGTTTATTGGATTCACATAGGAGACTCATCATCGAGACCATTCCTAGGTATCTTTGAGATTTGTTTCTGTTATCTTATTTATCCCTATTTTCATATCTGTTATGATCACTAACCTTTTTCTACAGGTATTCTTATACTTATTTAATGCTGGAACTCTTGTATATATGGAGGCTATTTCCTGTACTGGGGCTTAGCGTATGTACATGAGGGTATCTCCGCCCTGCGTATGTACGTCGCCATAACGTACCCGTACCTGCGAGATCTGGGCGTTACAGATCGTGAGGGTATTAGCACTCTAAAAGAGAAACACAGTTCTCTAAGAAAGTTCGAAAGCTAGAGATTGATCTCTGTGTGTGCTAGAAGCTCTTCTCTTAAGCAATTTTTGATCTCCAAGATCCAGCCAAAGGTCATCAAAAATCCAGCCTAGCCTCTCCAAAAATATCCAGCCATTAGCCTGCCTAGTAAGGGGTAAGACTACTCTCCTAAAAATCAGCACAGATTAGTTTCGCTGCAAAGCCAAAGTTGCTTCGTTGCGAAGCTAAACACAGCTTCTATGAAGTTAGCACGTGCTGGCGAAGTTAATTAGCCAGCTGGCTTAGGTTTGTTATATCAATCCCTTGATTTTCTCCATTTATTCAAAAAAATTTTTTTTGATCTTCTCAATTAATTGAGGAGTAATTGGATCAAGACAAACAACTGCCTAAAATGTAATAATGGTCACATTAACCTCGTGCTGAGATCTAAAAGGTCAAAAATGACCATAAGAGCTCGCAGCGGCACTAGCCCACAACGGAGCTAAGAAAAGAGCTTCATGTGAAGCTAAGCCCACAACGGAGCTACTGAGCTAGCCGCGAAGCTGATATTGAGCTCTTAACAGAGTACACAAAGGCTACAATGTAGCTTAGAAATGAGCCCTCAGTGGAGCTAGAAGATAGATCTCAATTGAGCTGTGAAGAGCTTCAAGCAAAGGTAGAAAATAAGCTCACAACAGAGCTATGGATTTTGCTATGAAGCTAAAATAAAGCTTGCAGCGAAGCTAGGTGTTAGCTTCTCTGGCTTTCTTCAGAAGACAATACTTGGCTCACTGTCTGCTTCACTGGATCAATGGAGTCCAAATCACTGTTTTATCCATCAAGGATGGACAGGTCTTCAGCCTGTCTGCGACTTGTCTTTTGGAAGTGTCGATAAGTTAGACATCATTCGGACCGGTTGAAGTGTTGTCTGGGAGTTCGTCTTTTCAAAGTGTCAACATTATCTATATTAAAAAAAAGAAGTGCTTAAAGGGTAACAAAGTGGTAATACTTCAAACTTCTTTCAAAAAATTTTAAAAAAATTTGTTTTTGTATATGTATTTAGAAAGGTGAACTTTGAATCAAATGCTCTCAAGCTAAAACTATTTTTCACTTACACGAAGTTACATAGGATTAAAAGACTTAGGAAGGATTGATGTGGAAATATTGAATTTAAATCTCTAAGAAAAAATGATTAGATTTTTTTGATTTTCTGATTAAACTTAATTATACTTAAACTTGTTGGAAACTTATACATTTAACTGCTAGTGACTACTTGTTGTGAAATAAAAAAAATAATAATATTTCTTTTTATCTTTAATTTTGGTTATCTTTTTTATTTTAGTCTTTTCTCACCTATTATTTCTTTCACCGGATAATGTGGGCGCCATTTACAGAACACCCTCACAAGACAAAACTCGTCCTCTAGAGGTAACCTAGAGGTTTAACGACTTGTTGCACATGCTAAGTGCAATCGTGATTTCTAAGAAAGTGAGTTAAGTTAAATTAGTTTTTCGTTTTATTTTGCTTGAGGACGATCAAAAGATAGGTGTGAGTGTGTGATGACATTTCATATTTACATTATTTGCATCACATTTGCACATTTACCCTTTGATTATTTTTATTTAATTATATTATATAACTCTTTTTTGTTTAATGTGTATAGTTATTTAAAATAGGAAGATAAAGATGAAAGAAGCTTCCAATTATCCTATCTATATTTAGATTTCAAATTAAACCAATTTGAAATCAAGAGGAACAAGGATGCAGAGATAATCTCTGTCCTAATTCAGAGATAAAGGAGAGAAATAAATGTAAATCAGGTTGCTTGAGCTCCAAGTCAAAAATACAGGAGAAGAATTTAAATTTAAACTCGGAATAGGAGATAACTTGCTTCCCAGGTTATTTAAAATGGAAGAAATTTTAGAATTCAGAGTTTAAATAAAGGTTCTGAGGATAAATCTCCAGCGGACGGACAAGATTAAGCGAGAACCCAAAGTGTGTACCCAGACCCCCCAACTTTGCTGCGTTTTCTCCTGAAAAGTCGCAAAAACATGGCTTTCTGGAGGCTTTTCTGTTGGCGGTTGGGTGTGTATGTTCAACTATGACTCTACCATCTATTTCCCCTATAATAGAGTGGTAGAGCCAGAGGGAGGAGCCAGAGGGAGGAGGCAACTCAGAGATCACAAGTTAGGATTTTCTTTAGTATTTTTTTCTTTTGGATTTTCATAATCTCTAGGATTTTAGTTTGAGGAATTTGTAAAGAGACGAGGATCAATTGTAATTTGACAGTGACAGTAAAACAAGGTTCTTTTGTTCTTCTTTCAATTTCATTGCTTTCTTTACTTGCTTTTTTTTTATCCATGCAATTTTCTTAATCCAAATTCATGCTTTTCTTTTATTTCACCATGAGTAACTAAATACACTTTCTTGAGTTTCTAATCTTTCCACCACTACTTCTAGTTCTATGATTGATTAAATTGATTGAATCCATGCATGCTTAAAACCCTACAACTAGGCAAACTTCTTGAAGACATATGATGATTTAAAAGTTAACTTTATTCTTGTTAACACTAATTAATAGTTTTGCTTATTTTACACTTAGATAGCTTTGATAGTCTAATGTCGAGTCTTGATTATTCTTCTTAGGCTATGCTTAGAAAACTTTGATAATTTAATTTTGAATTTTGGCTAGTGTCTTGCAATTAGGGGTTAGCTTTTCATCTTGTATATCTTGCTCGAAGTAGATTTTTCTCGGAACACCTATTGATTCAACATGAGGTTTAATTTTCATAAACTAATAAGTTAGTTGTAGTATGTACTATGATCTTTTCTCCTCGTTACAACAAAAATCAATCTTTTTCCCAAACAACTTATATTTACCCTAAGAACGAAACTGTATCGAAACTCTTCCATCACATCTCTCCCTGAGAATCGACCTGTATAACATTACTACTACGGTTAAATTGCAGGAACTTAGAGTCAATTTCACATCAGATAAACACGTTCTAAACTCTGTGTTTCCTCAATCAAAGCATCTTCACCAGAAAGCCTTGCCTGTACATTCTCAAGTGTGCAGTTATATATACGGTAAACCTCAAGCAAATTTTGACATCCTTATTGGTATTGAGCCCAAAAACAATGTTGGGCTGTTGCTCAAGTTTGTAAATAAGAATTAACTGACAGAAATGCCATTTCCATCTTGCAACTTAAAAAAATTTCTTCGCCATCAGGAGAGCTAACACACACAACAAAATAAATTCACTGAATGAGATTCATTTTCTGATAAGGACACCAATGAAATAAAAAGATTGTGAGAATACAGGAAGAAGAGAGAACAAGGAGATAGAAATGAGAGAAATATGAAAGAGGTTAAGAATCAATAGTCATTCCTCAGATTATATATGCTAGGATCAACATTTTCGCCAAGTTTCATCACATCACTATATTTTTCTCGCTATGTTTTCCTCCATTTACACAATTCTTCATATCACAAAATCTCGTAAAATATTGATAATGCTGATACAGTTTCAGGTGGACATGATATATAGAAGAGTGGACAAAATATAAGCTGAATTGAGGCGAACACCGATGCCGCACGATGCGCGCGTGGCGAGCATTAAATGCGCGTCACGCGCAGACCTCTGGGCTTGTCAGCTCAAAATTATAATCAAGGGCAATGCGAACATTACAAAAATACAATTGCGTACGTTTATCTTTTGGTAGGGACAGGGACTCGGTGGGTGAAAACTCTATCAGGGGGATTTTTCAATGTGTTTTCAAACTATGGAGAATTTTCGCATGACAGTTTCAACCAAGGAGCTTAAAGACAATTTTCCCAAAAGGAAGAGGATAGGGCAAGGGAACGAGAACAAAGAGAAGGAGAGGATAAAGATTACCAAGTGGTAATCACAGTCCTCATTATTTAATTTATCTGGTGAAGAAGCCTAGAAGGAAGAGGCGATCGAGCAAAATGAGCATGTAGATCGTCGCACCGACGTCTCCTTCTCCTTCAAATGGAGAAGGTTTCAGTACTATTTGAAAAGTTTTGTTCAAGTGGATCGGGTGGTGCTGCTACTGCATGCATGCATGCATGCGACCAGATGATTGTTGCCCAAAGAATGATGACAAGGATGCATGGGATGGAAAGAAGGCCAGGGGCTTGGCAAACAGGAGCAGGGGGTGATTAATGCAACCGTTTGGCTTTAAGATTTATCTTCTTCTTAGTTTAATATATTGTTATAACAATATATAAAACGAGGTGTCCACAGTGTTAGGATTTTGCCTTATTTTTCAAGAAGAGATGATGGTCCAAGAAAATCTAATTGAATTAGAGAAAACAATGGCTTGAAGTAGAAGAAGCAAATTAAGATGAAGCAGTTTCCTTTCCAGGCGATTACGAGTTTTCTTTTCAGGAAGAGTATGAATAGGATTTAGTTCCTATTCAATGAAAGTTTGTTTTAAAAATTAAAGGGTCTAGAATTCTTCTAGATCAAGGAGATCAATTCCTAAAAGGATTGATTAAGATTCTTCAATCATCCAAAGGTCAAGATCATCTCATAGTCTAAATAGGAGTTATATTGTAAAATCCTATAAATAAAGGTTGTAACCAAGTATTTTAATGGACTCAACCAAACAAGTCTTAAGGAGTTTCTTCAACAGAGAATCTTAAGTAAAGGAGAGCATAGGAAGCCAAGAAAGAAAGGAGCAAGTTAAAAGTGCATAGAGAGAAGGTAATACTCTTGTAATCTAGGGTTACATTTAAGTGAAAGGTGAATACTCTTGTTGCATCAAGAGAAATATTAGATCTCTTTGTATCAAGTTTATTAATAAAGCTCTCTCAAGTTCTCTCCCCGTTGACGTAGGTCAAGTTTGGGCCGAACCACGTTAAATCACTATATTTTTTCTTTATTACTCTTTTGTCTAGGTATTGCTAGTTTGTTTTACATCAAGCTTTTCTTTTGTAAGTACTGTTTATATTGCCAAGTTCCGCTAATGTCGATCCTGGGAGTCATAACAATTGGTATTCGAGCATATCAATTTCACAATAATTGGTATCAGAGCTAAAGATTGACGCAGGGCGATATACCGAAGATAAAAAGTTCTACGGCAAAGTTCGAGGTTGAGAAGTTCAATGGTAAAGGAAACTTCGGCTTATGGCAAAAGAGGGTGAAGGCGTTGCTGGTGCAACAAGGTCTTCACAAGACCTTACAGGGTAAGTCAGCAAAACCTGCAGGTACATCAAATGAGAATTGGGAGGAGGTGGATCTAAGGCGGCAAGCACGATTTAACTATGTCTCGCAGACGAGGTTATGTACAACATGATGGATAAAAAACGGATACGGGATTGTGGTTAAGGTTAAAAACATTGTATGTGACAAAAAGCCTCTCCAACAAGTTGTATCTCAAGAAACAATTATATGAACTACGCATGAAAGAAGGGACAGCAGTGTTGGAGCGTCTAAACTTCTTCAATAAGGTTATTAGTGAGCTTCTAGCTATTGATGTTAAGAACGACGAGGAGGACAAGGCGTTGATACTTCTCAGTTCTCTTTCAAAGTCATATGATAATATTGTCACCACCATGCTCTACGGTAAATAAACTCTCATAGTGGAGGTTACGTCAACTCTCTTATCTAATGAGATAGGAAAAGACTAAATAAAGAGGAGTAGAAAGGATCAGGTTTGGTGGTCACGAGAAGGAAAGGAAGAGGAGAAGGAAGAAAAGGTTCAAGCTCATCAAAAGTGTGTCACTTTTGTCACATGGTAGGTCATTGGAAGAATGACTGCAAGTATCAGCAAGAGTGGCTAAAGAAGAAGGGGCAAGCTGCAGAGGCAGACGTAGCAAGCGGTATAGAGGACACTGAAATATTAATGGCTTCTTATGAAGATAATACTTCTCAAGATAAATGCTAGATATTTGATTCAGGTTGTACGGTTCATGTATGTTCCCAGAAAGAGATGTTCAATAACTTCTTAGTTGCAAAAGAGGAAGGTATTGTCACGATGGTAGATGGCTCGGCTTGCGAGGTCATCGGCAATGGGACAGTCGAGGTTACATGAAGAGATGGGACAGTGCGTGCTTTGGAGGCAGTCCGGTATATACTGGAGGCACGGTATAATCTAATATCAATAAAGGTGCTCGACGAAGAAGGATGCTAGATCCAAGTGCAATAAGGCGTCGTCACAGTCAACTAAGGAGACAGGGTAATCCTAAAAGGAGAGAAGTGTGAAGGGTTATATAAGCTGAAGGAAGAAAACTCAGTTCGAGGTGGAGTTTCAAGGATAAGCTTGGAAGGGAGTTCATCGCTAGGTAGAGTTTCAAGGAAGACTGTAACGGGATGCGAACTGGGTCAAAGTGTTGCGGAAAAGAGAAAGGGTGTACTTGGGCAAGCCCGGAGATGGCCCAAGCCATGACGGTAAATCAGCCAAAGGTCCTAGGGAGAGGGGGTAAGAGTTAAAGGCTTCACGACACGATTACAACAAAGAAAAAAATCAAGGTATTAATCTGAAATCTCAAGTTGTTTTACTAAAGGTTTGAAAATAAGTCAAGGTGGAGATTGTTAGGATTTTGCCTTATTTTCAAGAAGAGATAATGGTCCAAGAAAATTCAATTGAGTTGGAGAAGACGATAGCTTGAAACAGAAGAAGCAATTGAGATGAAGCAGTTGCCTTTTCAGGCGATTGCGAGTTTTCTTTTTACGAGGATACGAATAGGATTTAATTCCTATTCAATGAAGATTTATTTCTAAAAATTAAAGGGTTTAGAATCCTTTAGATCAAGAAGATCAATTCCTAAAAGGATTGATCAAGATTCTTCAACCATTCTAAGGCCAAGATCATCTCATAGTCCAAAAGGACTTGTATTGTAAAATCCTATAAATAAAGGTTGTAACTAAGCATTGTAATTGCTTCAACCAAAATAAGTCTTAAGGAGTTTCTTCAACAGAGAATCTCAAACAAAGGAAACCAGGGAAGCCAAGAAAGAGAGGAGCAAGTTGAAGGTGCATAGAGAGAAGGTAATACTCTTGTAATCTAGGGCTAGATTCAAGTAGAATATGAATAATCTTGTCGCATCAACATGAAGGTTGATCTCTTTGTACCAAGTCTGTTAATAAAACTCTCTCAAGTTCTTTCCCCGTGGACGTAGGCCAAGTTTGGGCCGAATCACGTTAAAATCCTTGTGTTCTTTCTTTATTACTCTTTTATTTAGATATTGCTAGTTTGCTTTACATCAAGCTTTTTTTTGTAAGTATTATTCATATTGTCAAGTTCCGCTAACATCGATCCTCACAATAATTGGTATCAGAGAATACACAGTGCATACTTTTCTCGTTTGTAAAACATGATAAGTTTGGTTTTCTTGATGACTGGATACAATTTCCAATAGAGCTTGATAATACAAGATGAAACATAGTATACACCTTCAACTACTTTCATTTGTTAGACTTATTATGTTTTAAAGTCTAATTTATTTGGGCCTAATCAAGTCAATTGAATATTTGCACCCGCCCACTTAACCAATGTTGTTTGACCCAATAAAGAATTGATCAAACCTAAATGTTTGGTCTAGACACGTTTTCAATACACTTAGCCATGAGTGTATTTAAATTAGAATGTGGGACTCATCACACGTGTGAAACTCATGTTATAAATCAAGGGCCTAGATCTATGATGAGTTGAACTAGGGTTTCTTGATGCTATATATATACTATGAGTAGGGTTCCCTCTCCACCACCAACAACAATAACCATCTCTCTTAGAGGCCTCTCATCTCTTCTAAGGATAAAGAAGAGAACTTGGTGGCTGGAGAGAAGAATCCTCTCCCTCAACTCCGGCGTCCTCGAGATCGTGCAACCTTCGACATCCTCTTCCTGATGGAATCAGGTATGCCTAAAACCCTCCTTCCCTTTGATCATGATAAAGAGGCTAACAGTTTATGTGTAGATCTTGTATGGAATAAATTTAGATCCAACAATTGGTATCAGAGCCTCCTCTTTATCAGATCATCGGATATAAAGTAATAACCTTTTGATCTCGATTTATGAAAATTATGACTCTCTGTATTTAATTCAATAAAGATTATTTTTTGTGTCTCAAGTAATTGAATTAAATTGGAGATGATAAATGAAATTCATGTATATATTTTTATGGTTTAAATCTGTGTGTTATTATTATTTTTTGATTCTTAAAAAAAAATTGCATCTGTGTGGACGCATGCATGCAAGACTTGCATGCATGCGGCCAGATTAATTAAAAAAAAATGGGGATGTTACATGCATGCGCTGGAAGCACCAGCGCATGCATCATGAAGAAGATTTCAGAATTAAAAAAAAAAAATTTGACATGGCCTGTATGCATGCAGACATGTGTCTGCATACATGCACATGTAAGGCAAACGGACGGCTCCTTGTGAAGAATAATTAAAAAAAAAAAAGAATTTGGTTAGGGTTTCCTCAATTTGGGATTGTGAGATTGATTATGATTGGATTTTTTGATATAGATACAAATTTTAAATCTAATAAGGAAACTCATTTAATCTATTCTTAGTTGGTCTCACATTAAAGCTAATTGGGTTTTATCTAGTTTATTTAAACCCGACCAATAAGAAAGGAAACCAATAACTTAATCATTGCGGGTCGGGTCTGATTCAGACCCGATAAGCACTGCAGACCCGTTTTGCCAATAGAAACTTCAATTAGCCGTTACGGGCTCATCCGACCTCTGTTTTGGGCATGTAAATAGCCGTTTCGAAGCTCTTAACGAGCACTACAGTATTACAGGAACTATACATGACAAAACTATAGATAATTGACATAAAGAAGGCATTGAAGTGTTTATTTATCATAGTTATGTGTACCCTTATATGCTTCCGCTTCATTAATATTTATATTATTGCTTATACTGTCTAGCATGATGTATATTGATGTGTACTACAGTTAATAACACACAGATAAAAATATATACATGTTCAAGTTAAAGAATTTATAAAGAGCTTATTTAATTGCATATGTAGTTCATGCGGACAATAGCCGGCCCAAAAGAAGACTATTGTTTGGCCGAATTATGTACGACTTTGGATACTTGATGTGGATAATGCAAGTGGGAGAACCTTGGTGTGTGATAATTGGCCCAAAGGAAGGTTGTCACACTATAGGCCCATATTGCATTACCCTCATCAACTAGTCCGATGGCGGAACAAGAATCCAGATGCATAAATTTTTGTGGTCCATGCGTGTGGCAATCGGCCCAAAGGAAGGTTGTCATTATGGCCGGGTCATTACATATATTATATGGCCAATATAGATTACTTTAACTTTGGGACCAATCCTATAAAGTGACAATCAGCCCAAAGGAAGGCTGTTCTCTTATATAGGACCTAGACTTTAGGATATCTATATTGGGCCAGTACAGTGTTGGCATATAGAGACACAACTTGTTCTGAAAGTTTAACCGGCAGCTCTATCGGTTAAACTGATTGCATTTTCTGAAATTCATTTTTTATGGCTATCAATGTTTATGTTAAATTGATGAGAAATTGTACACTTATGTAGTTTAAATTGAATGGTACAAACTTTAAGAAGTGGTAAGACCACGTAAATGATCGTTCTTGAATTCATGCACCTAGAGTACACTTTAAAGATTGATGGATCTCTACTATCACTAATAAAAGTTTAGTAAAGAAAAGGTCAATTATGATAAGTGAGAGAGATCTTACAAGATGTGTCTAATGGTTATAAAGTACAATATTCCTATAACTATTAGAAGTGCTATGCCCAAAAATGTCAGTGCTCACTTAGCATCCAGGGTGAACTTCTAATAAGAAAAGGAAAAGTAAAATTAAAGGGAGGAACATAAATACCACTACAGTGACTGATCCTAAGTGGCAAAAGTGCAGAAAAAGTAGCTTAAGGTCATTGCATACTTCTTCTGTAAGAAAGTAAGCCACCTCAAGTAGGAGTGCATAAAGTATCAGCAATGGCTATTTAGCGGGTATATCTCATATTTATGTTTGTTTTGAGATTAATTTAGCTTTAGTGCCACTTTATAAATTGTGAATAGATAATTCACATAAGCGATTCAATGCGAAACTTCCAAATCAAAGGACGCCCAGCCCAGCTGAGCGATACGTATACATGGGTGATGAAAATAAAGTTACAATTAAAGCTATTGGAGTTTGTAGGCTTAAATTAGATTCTGATTTTTGGTTTTAGATTTAGATGAGACTTTATATGTACCGTCTTTTTAGGCGGAATCATATTTCTATTTCATTTCTTAGACAGATCTAGTTTTACTGTCACTCTTGATAATGAAATGCTTAGTCTACTTTCCAAATCTAAAGTTGTTGGTACTAGAATTCTGATTGATGGCTATATAAATTGAAACTTCATGCTTTATATACTGAATCTCTATGTGAATAGCTTAGGCACTAAGCGAAAATTAATTAAAGAAACATTAGAAAGTTAGGTACTAAACAGAGTTCAGGATGTCTTAAATTTGGTGTATATACAGACATTTGTGGTCCATTCCCTACAGCTTCTTGGAATTGTCATGAATATTTCATCACTTTTACAGACAATTACTCTCGTTATAGGTACCTGCACTTGTTCTATGAGAAATCCCAATCATTGGACACGTTTAAAGCCGTTAGATCTGATCATGGTGGTGAGTACTATGATAGATATGACGAATCAGGTAAATGTCCAGAATCATTTGTCAATTTCTAAAAGAGTGGTATTGTCGCTTAGTATACCATATCAGGGACACCTCGTCAAAATGGTATTGCTGAGAGATAAAATCACACACTAAAGGACATGGTTAGGAGTATGATAGCTCACACTATTCTACCAAAATCATTATATAGTGAAGCCTTAAAGATGATTGTCACCTCCTTAATAGAGTACCTAGCAAAATAGTAACTAAAACCCCGTATGAGTTATGGACTGAGAAAACTCTCAGTATTAGGCATCTACATGTTTGGGGTTGTCCAGCGGAAGCTCGACCATATATGCCATATGAGAAGAAGTTGGACTCAAGGACAGTTAGTTGTTTATTTGTAGGGTATTCTGAGAGGTGTAAAGGCTTTAGTTTTATTATCCCTCCACTAAGAACATAAAGACGGATTGCTAAAATTTTTTGAGAATATTCAGAACAGTGGGAGTCAACTAAATAAAGATTTCATATTTAAGAAAGAACATATTGTTATACCCATGACAATTGTTCCAAACGATAAAGTAGTCGTTCCACTTCAAGATGAAAATACAGTTGTATCCTTACAAGATACATATACAGTTCATCCTAAAGTATATCATACTGGAGAGGTAGAAACTGAAAATTCTCAACCACAAGTGCCTAGGAGATCAACTAGGGAGAGGAGATCAGTCATTGCAAATGACTATATATAGTTTATCTCCAATAGCATGAGTTTGACATAAGGCTAAAGGATGACCCTGCATCCTTAAATGAGGCCAAACTCAACATTCACTCCAGTAAGTGGTCAAATGTCATGAAAGATGAGTTAAAATCCATAAAAGACAATGATGTTTGGGATTTAGTAGAGTTACCTGAAGGAAAGAAACCGATTGGTTGTAAATGAGTATTCAAAACCAAGCGGGATTCGAAAGGTAATGTCGAAAAGTATAAGACACATCTCACAAAGGATCCACTCAAAGAGAGGACATTGACTACAAGGAGACTTTCTCCCTGTTTTTCATGAAGCATCTTTTTAGTATTATTATTATGGCACTAGTGACTTACTTTGACCTGGAGTTATACCAAATGGATGTTAAGATTGCCTTTCTTAATGGTAGTATTGAGAAGGAAATCTGTATGGTGCAACCAAAAAGTTTTAAAGTGAAGGTTTCATAATAGTTGGTTTGCAAATAAAGAAATTCATATATGGTTTAAAGCAAGCATCCCGTCAATAGTATTTGAAATTTGATCAAGTAATATCCGATTTTGATTTAAGGAAAATATAGTTGATCAATGTATTTACCATAAATTTAAAAAGAGTAGATTTATATTTTTTATGCTATATGTGGATGACATTCTATTAACAAGTAACGATATAGATCTTCTACTTGAGATCAAAAGTTTTCTCTCAAAGAATTTTGAGATGAAAGATCTTGGAGACGCTTCTTTTGTGATAGGCATCCAGATTCAATGTGACAGGACACGTGGAATATTAGGTTTATCACAAAAGGCCTATATCGATAAGGTGCTAGATAGATATGGCATGAAGAATTGCTCTAAGGGAGATAGTTAAGTCTACTCTAATGTCCCAAGAACGATCTACGGAAAGAGCAAATGAAAGACATTCCATATGAATTGGCGGTTGGATGTCTGACGTGTGCTCAAGTTTGTACCCATCCAGACATAGCATATACCGTTGAGAAACTTGGCAGATACTTGATCAATCATGGAATTGATCTCTGGAAGACTGCCAAGAAGGTAATGCGATATCCATAGAAGACTACATGAAATCTGATCAGTTGCAGCTGATTGGATACACAGATTCAGATTATGTTGGATGTATCGGCAATAGGAAATCCACTTCATTTTACATTTTCCTTATTGTGGGAAGATGGTGGATTTAGTCGAGAGGCCATTACAGTTACACTGTGACAATAAGAGCTATAGAGCTCTACTACAATAGTGACAAGAGTTCAGTAAAGTCGAAACATATCGACATCAAGTTTCTTGTCATCAATGATAAAGTTCGGAATCATATTTTGTTTGTTGATAGTGATGACACTATTCTTAACATTACAGATCCACTCATTAAAGGACTTTCACCTAAAGTATTCTTAAGAGCATATTGCTCATATGGGGATGACTAGTCATTATGATATCCTGATTTTGTGAGAGTGGATAATTTTATGTAACAGCAATTATTTCTAAGTGCACTTTATGGATATTTGTTGATTCTGATAAATAAATTCATAACTGCTTTTCCTAAAAGTTTACTTTTGCGCATTTGAGTTTGTTGAATTAGCAGTTAGACTCGCTGGAGTCATAAAGTGAGACTCGTTGGAGTCATAAGGTTAGACTCGTTGGAGTCATAAAGTGAAACCAGTTGGAATTGTACCTTATTTGATCAGAGGACATTTCCATGCCACACGTCCACATTTGATCTATGTCGTTAGGGTTCTGAAACTTGTGATATGAAAGGTCCTACCTCGATTATACAGAAGGTAACGATCGCCATGTTCGGTAGCAGGACACTTAATGGACCAGATTGTTTTGAAATGTGGTTTGTCGGCGGTTAAAGTTTTGACGTCATAAAGTTATGCATAATATCTATTCAGTATGACTTGCTTGGCCCAAGTGGGAGATTGTTAGACTTATTATATTTTAAAGTCTAATTTATTTTGGGCCTAATCAAGTCAATTGGATATTTGCACCCGCCCACTTAACCAATGTTGTTTGACCCAATAAAGAATTGATCAAATCTAAATGGTTTGGGTCTAGACACGTTTTCAATTATACTTAGCCATGAGTGTATTTAAATTAGAATGTGGGACTCATCACACGTGTGGAACTCGTGTTATAAATCAAGGGCCTAGATCTATGATGAGTTGAACTAGGGTTTCTTGATGCTATATATATATATATATACTATGAGTAGGGTTCCCTCTCCACCAACAACAACAATAATCATCTCTCTTAGAGGCCTCTCATCTCCTCTAAGGATAAAGAAGAGAACTTGATGGCTGGAGAGAAGAATCCTCTCCCTCAACTCCGGCGTCCTCGAGATCGTGCAACCTTCGACATCCTCTTTCTGATGGAATCAGGTATGCCTACAACCCTCCTTCCCTTTGATCATGATAAAGAGGCTAACAGTTTATGTGTAAATCTTGTATGGAATAAATTTAGATCTAATATCATTTTCATCCGCTACCATAGGTACTAATAGAAGGGAAGGAAAATTCTTAAGGAAAAAAAAAACAGTGATAGAGACTAGGACAATTCGTGTTGTATTTATATATTGACTTTAGCACTATCCTTTCCAACATTAGAACTACTGAAGAGAGAAATTAGGGACGTGGTAGAGAATAAAGATAGAATCAGGAATAAATTTTAGGGTGAGCTGCATTCTTTTATAATATATGCTTGTACAATATATGAATTTGTCAAAAAGAATAAAATAATATTTTTCACTAAATTAGGGACGAAAATAGGAATAAATGCGTCAAAATAAAATCAAAATAGGAGGGGGTTTAAGATAATATATGAAAAAGTGGAATGAGCTGTAGCCCATCGTAACCAACATATAGTTCCGTCCCTGACAGAGACTAGAACAATTCGTGTCCATGCTCTTTGCGGTGGACACTGCATAGATAACGTAAAAGCACAATAAGAAAGGGACAGGCAAAAAAGTTGAGTATAATGTCATTTGGTTAGCCTATTCCTGTTTTTTGGCTTTTTGCAAGTCTGTTTTTGTTTTGAACAGTCGAAACACTAAACATTAAGAAAACGAGGGAAGATTTCTGAAAAAAATTGAGTTAATTTGCCCGAGCTAACAAACAAGTATTCACTGACATGACAAGCACACAAGGAAATACTAGGTGGCATTCTTCCTTTAAGTTCCATGCTTAACATTTAGATAATATCGGGGAAGATCTAGTAAAGATAAGTTAAATGTGGGAACACATGGTACTTTTTGTTAACATTCTTGTATTTGAGAAAAGTTTGAAATAGAGATAAGAAAAAAAAAATGTATTTTCATTGCATGCAAAGTGAGGGATACATTCAAAGAATTACAATGGTGATCACTGAAGTGTGAGAGTGAGACACTAGAAAGAAGCACTTATTTCATATTTGACACACACGCAGTACAATCCATTGTCATCTTTTGACCATTGTCATAAACAAAATATTTTGATATTTAGCAAAATTTTCATGTTCACGAGGGTGGAAATAACCAAATGCTTGTGATGAACTATCAAAGATTGCTTTCGTAATACCGATGGTCAGGATTAAGAAGACTTTTTGGCAAGTCTTAAAGATTCTCCATCTATTATATTAATTTTAAAATTCTTTATGGATGATGATGAATTGGAAGCAGATGAAGCTGCAATGATGTGAGGCAATATGAGGAAGGTTTTTTGGTTTGGAATTAGGAACAAGAGCGGGGGTTACTGTTTTGGGTGAAAATGATTTGTCGGTGGAGTTGTGGATTATGGGACAAACACTCTCATATTGGGAATAAATTAGTTACTAATCCCCACCACATCCACGTGCTCATCATCACTTCGTAGGCAGCGGGTTCGGTTCATGTGTGTGAGCCCCACACACATATTATAAGATGGCCAATCTTGTATTGACACGTGGATAAGATGTCTGGTTTCAAAGGGACAAAGCATTAAATTCTTTAGACCTCTTACAATATTATAAGAGGGCCAATCTCACGTGTCAATACAGGATTGCTCCTCTTATAATGTGTGTGTGGCTCACACAATTAGCGAGCCGAACCCCGCAGGCAGCAGCCTCACGCTCTTCCATGGGCCCCACCGTCTCGTCCCCAGGGGCCCCGCGCCCGCAGAACTGTTTACACAATAAAAATAAACGGACGGTCAGGATCGCCCCAACATAGCCGAACTCTCTCGAATCCCCAATTCCCCACCCCACGCCCCCCTCTCTCTCTCAAACCTCTGCTTATTTCTTCACCAAACAAGTTAACGCCGCTTCTCTCTCTCTCAATTTCGTTTCGAATAAAAAGCTGCTTTTTTTTTTTTTTCCTTATCTATTTATTTTTCTGGAAATAAAATCGGCGGATAATTTCGCAGAGATTATACTCTCTCTCTGTACACCAAACTCTCCCACACAATAAAGCAAGAGGGGCTCCCACAAAAGGTAAGAATTCAGAAATATTCTCGGGGAAACCCTAATTTCTCTCTTGTTTTTCTTTTAATTTTTTTACTTACCATTCCCATTAAATCACTTCCCAATTTGATTGGAGACGTGTATTTTAATCCCAATTTTGGAATGGGATTGAGGGTTCCTATTCCTAGGGATTGATTATGATAACCTTTTTCGTAGCGAAATTTTGTGGTCTAGAGCTCATTATCTGTGCTTAATTCTGTTTGATTATTTATAAGTTTCGAGATCCCATGCAAGATTATGTTGTAATTAATCTGTTGTTATTATTCGCCGATAGGTTGTAGGTTGTCCTTCATTAGCTTGTAGCTATAAACCATCAGGGTTGTGACGGAAGATTGATTTCTGTGCCAACTTGGTACTTTGATAAGATTAACCATGTATCTATGGCGCTGGTTTTGGAATTCTGGAGTTCAGGGAAGTAAACAAGTTTTTCGTTGAGCACAAAAATAATTTTATTGAGATTCCAGATGCTACTCTGATGGCAAGCATTCACATTTTGTTGTGCCAAAAGTTCAAAATGGATTTAGTCAGTTATTAAGTATCCTAATTTGAGTGTAGCTGTTTTGGGCCTGGATTTTGAATTCTTAGATTTAAGATTCATTTGGAAGCTTTAATGGCGCTTTCCTTATCATGCTCGGGATTTTTTTTTTTTTTTTTCACATTTTTATGCGACCACATGACATTGTAATATCTGCAAATTTTACTCAAATCATGTAAGTAGGGTCAAACACACATCTCCTATTTGTTTCTTCGTTTACCAATTATAAACTTAGAACATGGGAAATAATTATGCTCACATTGAGTGACTATAATTTTATAAATGTTTCTTTAATGCCAACTATTCAAGATTTTTCTGCATTCTAATCTACTTGTCTCACAAGTGTTACGTTTGGTTCTGGGTTTTGGAGCTCTACCTGTGTGGTTAACAATTTCTGCAAAGTCGGATGTAGGAATATTGATTTGGAAAGAAAGGTGTTTTGTTTGGCATATGGTAACTCCATGAGACACTAGTACTATGTGTGTGTTCGGATTTGAGAATTTCGAGATGGTAATTGTGATTTCATACACCTCTATTGGATTGGGTCTGAAGTTTGGGAAAGTTGTCTGAAGCACAAAAAAAAAAAAAAAAAAATCGTTGGCATTTTGTGTTTTTTTTACTATGTGAACCTAATGGTAAGATGTATACTCGAACCATATCCCATTAGAAAAGTATGATTTCTGCCAATATGCGGCCTATACATATCTAGAGACAGATTAGAGTCTTTGCTTAATTTGGATGTCAGGAATATGTTAGGGAAAACAACGTGAAATAAATATTGTGGTCAATATTTCATTTGTTTTACTATGTGGAATCTAATGCAAGATTATGGTTAAAACATATCCAGTCAGAAAAGTAGGATTGAGGCAGTACATGATCGCATTTCACATGCTGGAATTCTACTAATACAGAAACTATAAACTGGTTGCACATGATGCACCTGCAAGCATTCCGTAACTGATTGATTACTTGCTTGATTTGGACTTGCAGAAATATGGCGGTGAATCCAAGCCATGAGAACATGTAGGCGCACTACATACATTTGGGTTGATAATGCTGATAATTTTTCTCATGGATTTTTGAATGATTTTGTACCTTAACGAAAATTGCTTGTTTCATTTCTGATTCCTCAATTTCTTGTTTTATTTATTTATTCAAACAATTTACTCACATACATTGTATCCTTGGAGGTCTGTGTTAGATGCTTCATTTTAGAGATTTGCACTCATTAATATTATGAAGCTTCTTGAAGGGATAGTTACCATGATACTTGTGCTTTTCAGCTCCATTCTGGGTCTGCAATTTCGTCTAGTTCCAATTTGCTGCTGAAGTCTTATTGGCATCATGACCTCTTCTATGAACGACTTGTCTGGTACATGTCTGTAAATTCTTATGATTTCCTGTATTGCATTAAGTTGGATTTACCTTGGATGCCTTACTAGAGTTGCAACATATTATTAGATCAAAATGCTGACAAAATCCAATGTTTTCTACCACCCTGTCTTTGTAGTTAGTACCCAATATATTCAGTTAGGAAGAACTCGAAGTCCATGAATCCTGAAGGTTCCATCACAACCTTTTGCTTGTTATATATAACAAGTAATAATTCTTCAAAACTGATATGGTGCTGGGAGAAGGAAAATTGTCTAATTTGTATTTGGACAATTTGTGTAATGGATAGTAGAGTATGATGTGGTGGACTTAATACTCAGTAATGCTCTTAATTGTTTTACTATCCTATTATTTACTTGTCCACTACTAGCTATTATTTGGGGACATTCAAAGATTTTCAAATAATTTTACTTAATTTTTTTTACTTAATTGCTTACGATGTGAATATCTAATTTCTTAGTATATTGTCTCTGAAGTATCCTGCGTAATGTGTCCTATTCCCGTGTCTGTGTAATAGTGTTTGCCAAATATGCACCTGTATGATTGCAGAAGTATGTGAGTGCATCATCACGTACTTACATGTCTGCTCATGCACAAATTTGTAGACATGCGCAAATTTTAGTAAATGTTTTCTTTGTGAGTATTGTTTATATGTTTGCATGAGATTGTTTTGCGGCATTAGAAGCGTGTGGTTCATTTGGTGTCATCTGATTGTGTAAGATTCAATGTAGAAGTAACTTTCTGTGGGACGACTTTGTTCCTTTTTTTAGCAGTGATGGTTACAAGCATGTGCTTCATTGATACACTATAAAGCTTCAGTATATGAGCAACTTGGTGAGGAAGAGATTTTGTTCTCTACTTTTGGCCATAATGGTTTTTATGTTCTCATTGATTAAGCCAGAGCAGACGAGTGCAACTCTGAATATGGACTAACAGCCATTAATTGAGTTATATACCCTCTCCTCCCAGCATGCATGCTAGTGGACACTTCTCTGTTAGGTCTTGATTGTAGTCTCTCTTGATTTAGTTTGAGGTTCATACTTCATACTCTTCAGGATCAGGAGGAAAAAAATTTAAGGAGAGTCCTAAGGGTAGTTGTTACTCAGTCCTCTTAGTTTCCTATTAACTATAATCACAGGCATGGATGGCTTATACGATAAGTGTCTTAGACTTTTGCAGTCAAGCTATATATATTCCCTTAGGTACTGATTCATTAACAGGGAAGATATGATTGAGAATCAAGGATCCTTTCTTTCCTCATGTGTGCGCCGGCATGCCGGGCTCTGTAGGTGGGTTATCCAGGAGAATGTCATTTTTGGTTCGTCTTCTGCTTATATCTTAACCACTATTATCTTGACATGAATGCTTGGTGCTATAATGCTTGTGTCCCCATTTGTTCATTTGATTATCTTTACATTTGCTGTAGCTATAGTGCAGAACTGTTGTATCTGATATTTGATTTCTTAATGATTATGTTTAAATGATTATGTTTATCTTCAGTGTTAGTTACATCTTTTATCTTCACCCTAGATCTATTCACATAGCACATTTTTTCCCCCTGGTTAATGGTGATCTAGATAGCAGTGGGCCTGATGAGCATCAGAAGCAGTCTCAACCTGAGGTTCAAAATCAGACTTCTGCAAATGGATCTATCCAACCTGGCCTGCCAACACCACCTGCTTTGTACATGATGCCTCATGGTCAACTTGAAGAGGGAGCCACTATGGTGATGTTTTAAATATGTTTAATTTCTACTCTTTTGTGTTCTTTTCTATTGTCTATATACCCCGGTTATCAGTTATATATGTGGACTGTTTAGAGCATTTCTGCTATCTATTTTGCTGTAATTAAATTGGAAGTTCATTTATGTTATGTTGTTTTCTGCTTTCCGAGAAAGAAGTCACTTATTGATTCCTAAAACCATTAGTAAAATCAAGAAATTAACTGCAAACCATGATGCTTGACCATTTTGCGTTATATTCATGATTCATTGGTAATGCTACAATTATATGCTAAAAACCATATATCAGTTGGAACAGTTAAAGTTTTAAACTATAGATAATGTTTTTACTTATTTTCCATTCCATATGTTGTGCTGGTAGAAAGAGAGTTTCCATATTGATTGGGAAAACTTGAATTTTTTTTTTTTTCAGTTCTTCCCCCTCCTCCTCACCCCCTCCTTTCTCTTTAAGGTGGATATGTGATCATAGGGTGTTTTTTCATCTGATGTACTCTAATATTCTTCCACTAATTTTGTAGTTTGATTGTTTGAAGGTAACTAGAGGATTGTTTGGTATTGTTCTCATAAATGGTTCTTTCTTTCTGTTTCACATCATGTATTTTAATTTTTTACTGAATTTGTTTCCTAATTTTGATTGCTGAATGTAACTATAGGATATTTTAGGGTCTATTTTGGTCTCATTCAGTTGACCTAGTGAAGATATATGACAGGCTCAGATGGCATATCCATACATAGATCCTTACTATGGAAGTATCATTGCCACATATGGTGGTCAAGCTGTGGTATGATTTCTCCAGGGAACTAAACCACATCAACTTGTTGTGCTATATCCTTCAAACCATATAGAAGATTCCTTTTGCAGTTCATTTTAAATTTGATTTATTTTGGCATTGGTAAATGCTACTGGTTTCAGATGCATCCACACATGATGGGAGTACTTCAACCTGGGGTGCCGTTGCCAACTGATGCTGTTGAAGAGCCTGTTTATGTCAATGCGAAGCAATACCATGGTATTTTGAGGCGCCGGCAGTCTCGTGCAAAGGCTGAATCAGAAAATAAACTGATAAAATGCCGGAAGGTATGTTGCAGTTAATAAGCATGCTTCTACTGCCTCTTGATTTATATGTACTTTTTTCACTCAAATCATGGTGAGTTATCTTGCAATAGGGGATAGTTTTAGTGGAATGCCACATCTCAATTCAGTTGTTGCAAACTTATCATTTCTCCGACTGAATCTTTGAATTTGAAATTTTCAGAGAAGATAACAGCGGACATGGTGACTATGTAATATTATCAGAATATTATGGGTTTCGGTTCATGTGTGTGAGCCACACACACATACAATAAGAGGGCCAATCCTGCGTTGACACGCGGATTGGACCTCTTATAATCTCTTATAATATGTGTGTGAGGCCCACACACATAACATATTATAAAAGGATTAATACACGTGTCAATACGAGATTAGCCCTCTTATTGTATGTGTGTGTGGCTCACACACATGAACAGAATCCAATATTATGCTTAGGCTCATAATTGCTCATAGGCTAATAGCCTCAAAAAGTTGACTCAAGACATAACCATGGCTATAGTTTACATCTGAAACATTGCGGAGGTTTTCCCTTTTCTTTTCCAGTTGATTAATCGTATAATCTCAATAAATTTGTTTTAGCAATTTCCTTGCATTCTGAGACGAAGTCACCTGCATCAGCTGATCTCTCTTTTTGATTGTGTATGTTCACACTGACACTGTGGTCCAGATAGAGTACATGAGCAATCTTATTTCCATCTTGAAAATTCCTGTTTGAACCTTTAGTAGCGGTTGGGGCTCCAACCTGCTGATTGGCTTATTGCCTCTTCGAACTCTTTATCATTGTGATATGAATAGGATATATCTAAATTGGAGGTCTATAAATCCTATGAAACCTAATGTGGAAAATTTTCTATTTATTTCTTTTGCTACTTCAGCATAGTATGCTGCTAAAACATCATATTCAGTAAAGCCAAGGTATGCGGTTTTGGAATGGAGATGGGTTTTTCATGAGAAAAAGGTCTAATGAGTTGCATCTTCAAGATCAAGTATGGTTGGCTTAGTCGGAAGATTTGTTGCAAATCCTTGGTTGTGGAAGTACTATTCTTTTTCTTTCTTGTGTTATTGAATTGTGAACAAAGTTTGTACAGGAAGTGGAGTTGTAAGTTTCTCCGTTGGACGTCCCGTTCTATAATTTTATTTTGTCTATTGGACTTTGAATTCCCCTTCCTATAAATATCGTCTTTTTGATAATTGTCTTGGTTTCCTTGCACACTCTTATCACTGCTACAGTTGTCTTGGAAGCCCTTAAGCCAGGAGTTCTGGCAATCTCCCAAGTGGTTGATGTCACTAGTGCTTGTCCCTATACAGGCATGCTCTATGGCCGACCCTTAGGAAGACACTTGGATGAGGACGATGGTAGTGATAAACTTGAGGCACACGAGGCAAAGATCAAAATTGTAGCACCTTTGCACATCTGTTTATTATAATTTTTGCTCTTCTTAAAGTTAACTTTCATTAATTTTGAAGAATGCTTTGGACTTTCAGAGCAATCTAATGCTTTGCAATTCTAGTGCAGCCTTACCTACATGAGTCTCGTCACTTGCATGCCTTGAAAAGAGCAAGGGGATGTGGAGGTCGATTCCTGAACTCCAACTCAAAAGGTGGAGACGAACAGGAGGACAAGGACCAAAGTTGCAATCCTCCGTCCTCGGAGAATCAATGCCAAGACAACCAGCGTAATGTGAAAAATGCTTCCGAATCCAATAAAAAGGAGACTCCTGCATCAGCATCGTAAGATTGATCTGGCAAATAAATGCAGAAGGGAAATAAACATGTGGATGTGTATAGTATTTCCAGGAATAATCTTTAGGGCTGTAGTTTTTGCGTAATGTAAGTCTCTTTTATTTCATCTTATGATTGCTGTTGGTATTTGTATCTTTTAACTTTTTTACCTGATTACTCTTTTTCTGTGTTTTGAGTTCTGGTCTTGTATTCGCTTGAGCACTTGTGGGGTGGGTGATTTTCAGTAGGTCATCTGCTACGTGGGATCCATGGATGTGGAGGGTAAAGTTCTTGCCTAGGTTTTGGTTTGGGGGCGGAAATGTGCTTTTGACCAACCAATATCAAGTGGAGGGGAGGCACTGAAACGAATGTTCGATCCTGTTGGGGCACACGAGCACTGTGGAGTTGTTGTGTATTCTGTGTGTTACATGGTGTGTTTTCACGAGGAATTTTGAAATTCGCCTTGATTTCATTCTGCGGAGTTAAATTTCCTTGATTTCCATGTGGTCATGACATACGAGTGGTAGTGTCGGGTGTTTTTGAGTCAATATTTTTTTTTTTGGTTGCTGTGCATTTCATTTGATAGAAAAGTTGCTTCTGTCGAGACATCATACCATTTTATTCTGAACTGGCTATTGTTCTCAATTCCAGAGTCTAGTGTAAGCTGACTAGATTCTAGGGATTTGATCAGGGCACACAACAATGCATGAGTCTTTATACGAGAAAACTGGCAGTACATTGATCATTTATCTGTAGGGTTTGGGAGAATCACTTGCTGAGGAATTCAACCATACAGAAAAGCAAAAAGTAAGGAAGCAAGTAAACTGCATTTGTTCTAGCTAATGATGACATGAATTGATTGATAAGGAAATGAAGTAAGAGGAGGAAATAAGAGCGCAAAAGCCCAAGAGAAATCTAGTCGAAATAAGATGTGTTGCACCATCCACTTAAAGCCTTCGGTCGTTGCAACTTGTGCCACCAGGTAATGCACCACACCATTATCTCACATGGAGCATTGCCGTCATTAATGTAGGTCACTTTAGAATTGAAGTTGATATAAAACTCAATGACGACGACGACGACTCTGCTCAGCCATTGCAAGTGTTCGTTGCGGAAAAAAAAATGGAACTTATCGTTGGGGTTGTAGACCTTGGCACAAGATTCATCTGCAGGCGTAGCAAAGGACGAGAGAGAGAGAGAGACTCTAGTATCATGGGATGATCTGAAAATTAAGAGGGTGGCACTGGCAATGAGAAAATGCGTATTTTGGAGACGTGGTTTCCATGGTGCCAAGTTTGGTGCAGGTGAAGCGTAGATGATCATTCATTATTATGATGGTGGGACGGGAGATAGGGTGGTGATTGAGGGGAGGGAATCGATGTGCTCCAAGATCAGATCACGGCCAGGAGGTGAGGTGGAAGCTTAGACCAATCCCTCTCCTTGTTCCTACATTTTGACATGGAACAATGGGAATTGCAAGCGGCCACCATTACTTCCTTATTTTTTGAGATAAATGATGAGTTTCATTAATTAGAATATAACAATCCATTCTCAAAAAAATGGTTACAAACTTAATGTGTACCCTCAAGATAAACCGACAATAATTAACACGAGCAAAACACCAATAGCCACCATTATTAGATTGGATTCTAGCTAGGGTTTGGGGTTTGATGTTGCATACTAAATTGATTACACAACATATATACACACATACTCCGCCTCCAAGGATTATATATGAAAGATCCTGTAACTCAATGTAGTCAATCAAAAGACGTGTCTCAGAATAGAAACCCAAAATATCATTCTTTCCCTCTGTTTGAATGCTTATAATGCACCCCCCTGGTTCATTCAAACATCATCGAAATCCTCACAAAAACACTGCGATCATGATAGCAGTCCTAACAAAAACACTGCAACCATGATAGCAGTCCTAAAAAAAAAAAATACCAAGTCCTGGTTGCGATCCTCACAAAAACTGTGACCATGGTAACGCTGCGCTCAGAATTTGTGGCTGAAATTCAGCCACGTCGTCACTAGTTGAGAGAGTCTCTCAGCTGGCGGGCTGAGGTTCTCTCTCTCTCTCTCTCTCTCTCTCTCTATATATATATAATATATATATATATATATATATATATATATATATAGGGGTATACCTAGGTTACTACCCGAGGCTGAGAGAGTTCTCAGTCCGCGGTAACGTGGCTGAATATATGCCACAGATCGGCCGCAGAGTGTAGGCTCCAAAAAAAAAAAAAATCCAGCCTAAACATTCGTGAATCAAAATGACAAAAATACCCCATTTTTACTTCTAAACTGCCATAAACTCATCCACAAACAAAAATTACCTAAAATAAGAAATAAACAGAAGCATGCTTTCTGTAACAGAATTCTCACCGTTTTACAAATTCCGCGATCATAGTCGCAGTCATAATATAATAAACTTTCAATCATTGCGACCATGGTCGCAGACTTAATACAAAATAACTTTCAATTTTAAATGACGACTGCGACACTAGTCGCAGTCATAGTATAACAAAAACTTTTTTATATCACGCAAGACCATAGTCGCATTCCTTATAACATAAAAAATAACAGACGAAAACATGTTATCGTACAGCACTACGACCAAGGTCGCAATCTTTTTTCAGCACTGCGACCAAAATCGGAATCTTTTTTCGCATGCCTTATGTAAAAGATTTTTTATAATTTTACAAGGTAGTTTAGCCATGCGACCCTGAGATCAGTTCGCGTATATCACATCTTATAAAAATACTATATTAATTACACTGAATTTAATGAGTAATTAATAATCTATCTACCGTGATACAACAACAGTCTAGAAAAAAGAGATGCACTAATGTTAATCACGATAAAGGAAAGATGTGCACCATACGTAATCTAAAGATATAGGCAAAACATTCTATAACAAGTTTATTTGTACTTTACGTAGTAAACCTCTGGAAAAAAGGAACTCTTCGGACTCTCCAGCCTTAACTCTTCAATTAAATATTTAATTTTTTTTTTTACTACTTCTGACCATACTCAACCGTCACCTATAACAATTATTATTACTATTCATATTTTTTCACATTATTGACCTTTATATAGTGCTTGTAACTAATATATTATCTCATATCTAAAAACTATATTTTTGCTCCTTTTCAATTTGATTTCAAAAACTTTCAAAAAAACAATTCATTCTTGAATCATGTCTTCCCCACTCTGAACACTCAGAATTCAACTTCAATCAATCTCCCACCGGTCCTCTTTCTTCAAGGTATTCTAGTGAATCTGATACCGTCTGGAATCTGATACCAGTCTGGACTTCACTCCTTTTGACTATCTCACTACATCAAATAATATTTTAACTGATCCTCCTATTTATCATGATGATGAAGTTTTCATGTGGGTTAATGAGGAGGACATTATTCCTCTGCCACTTGACGGAGGAATGCTTAATGAAAGCATGTCCTCTGATGCTATAGGCTCGCTTTCTCGCAACGGATCGGACGAAGAGCTTGATAGAGACGATCCATTCTGGGAGTTTATCGATGAACCAAAAAAACCTCAAAAACAGGAAGATGATGAGGAAATAAGTGATGAACAGGAAGACTAGGAGAATGAAGAAGACGAATCTGCTTATGATGGTGATGATGACGAGGATTAGGATTTCCTGATCTTCTGATATTCAACGTTATTTTGTCTTCTCTTAAAAGCTTTTAATGCTCTTTTTTTGTAAGGTCTCTTTCTCACCATATTATGTTATAAATAAAATTTACTTCTATCTGCAAAATAATCTTTCACATTTTAAAAATACATATAAAGTATATCGTATAGGTATTAATTCTGCATCTTATCTGAAATAATGGTCGCAATACTCATATTATAATTACATATGAAACTGCGACCACGGTCGCTGTCCAGTCATAAACAGTTTGATCATTTTGCATTCAATAAAGTTATAAACAGCTACCATGGTCGCAGTCCAAAAATAAATTATATGAACAGATAATACTGCGAACATCATCGCAATCCTCTCAAGATTAGTATATTTCACTGTATATTTCACTGTATATCACAAATTAGAAAATTGCGACTGTTGTTCTTAAACACTGCGACCATAGCGCAGTCCTACTTCGCATGCAATAAGTTACAGTGAAGATCAAACATATAAAACCATACGTAAACTGTGACTATAGTATCAGTCCTTAGACACCGTTATTACATATAACTTAGCAAAAAAACTCACCAAAAAAAATGTTGTCGTGAGTACTGCGACCATAGTCGCAGTACCACGACTTGCTCTCGTTAAGCACTGCGATCATAGTCGCAGTCCTTGTCCGAATTCAATATGTAAAAAAAAAAAATAATTTATACATTACATGCGAAAAAAAAGTAAAACTACGACTATATTAAAAAATCATTAAATTTCAAATCAGATAACAAAAAAAATAATAAAGAAGCATTCAAATTAGTTTCGTGATTTGATAAAAAAATGTTTGCAGTTTGGCCGCAGTTATAAAAGATAATTGTGACAAAATTGAATAACGTCAGAAAATATAAAAATATAATAAACTATACAGATCTACTGTCTTTTACAGCAAGGCTATTTAGTAATTTTAACTATTTCGATAGGCGGGCCGTTCTTTCTAGTGTGGCTAATAATGTGCCACGTCATTGCAGGCTGAGAGACCCTCTCAGCCGTCGGCTGATATACATTTTTCTCATATATATATATATATATATATATATATATATATATATATATATATATATATATATATATATATATATATGTATATGTATGTATGTATGTATGTATGTATGTATGTATGTATGTATGTATGTATGTATGTATGTATATGTATATGTGTGTGTGTGTGTAGTAGCGATCCGATGAGAAAGCTAGCTTAGATGAGAAGATGAGAAGCGAGCACAAGAGATGTTGGATTATATTTTGGGTGGTTGAGATTAGTTTTTTGGATTGGTTAAGTTAGTTTTTGGGTTTTAGTTTTATTTCCACCAAATCAAATCTCAACCATCAAGAAACTAATCTGATGGTTCCTATGCTCCTTTCTCATCTTCTCACGTAAGCTAGCTTTCTCACCAGATCACTACTCTCTCTCTCTCTCTAGAGAGAGAGTACTGATCCGATGAGAAAGCTAAATTGCGTGAAAAAGAAAGGAGCATTAGAACCGTCAGATTAATTTTAAGTAGTTGAGATTTGATTTGGAGGAAATAAAATTAAAATCCAAAAACTAAATTAATCAACCTAAATTTAACTTAACCAACTTAAAAACTAATCTTAACCACCCAAAAGATAATCCTACGACTCATGTGCTTCTTTCTCATCTTCTCACTTAAGCTAGCTTTCTCACCGGATCACCATTATATGTGACGCCCCGATCCGGCAGGTACGGAGACGTCACTGCGACGTATATATGCAGGTCAGAAATACCCTCACGTATATACGCTAAGCTTTAGTACAAGCAAAAATCAGAGTGCGGAAGCACAGTGGTATTATATATTCCAACAGAAATAGCACAAGTACATGGTTATCACAGAGAGTGATACAATATTATAGGAATATTACATCACCAGAAATACAAAAGAATACAATACATGAAGAGATATAGATAATAAAAGCTGAGAGGTGCTCACGATACAGCAAGCGGGCCTCGGGAGCCAAACAGGAGAGGGACTGCGAGGGAGAGCTGCGGTGACGATCCAAGCTTCTGCTGCACTCCGATCGTCACTGAAGGATCCGCTGCGTATTCTGATCAGCTACAGCAAGGCCACCAAGGTCCGTCTCTAGGATCTGGACATGAAAATCCAGGGTTGTCAGACGCAACCCTGCGAGTACATATAACAAAGCCAAATAGTGAACATAACAGGTATACGTGTACATGATTAAGTGACTTGGTCCAAGTATGCAGGTACAAGTAATAGCAAATAACATAAGCGAAATTAAAGGAACGACAGTAGATCATGTATATCGATGAATTTGAAACTGAAAATATGCATAGAAGGCAGTATGAAAAGCATAGGTACATATAAACATGCGATAAATAAATTAAACATACAATAATTACAAGTATGGACAAAACTAGCTGTACAAGCTAGATTATGGATTCACGGGACTGATACGTCAAGGGATAATCCAAATAAGGAAACCCTCATCTATATACCACTTATCTCATATTGCCATCGTCTGAGTTTATACAACTTGAGTTGTTCTAAGAGTAACAGATCTATAATGTGTCAGTAGTAATTAGGGGTGGCAATTGGGTCGGGTCGGGTCGACCCTACCCGATTACTGCTCGACCCATATAATAATCGGGTCGGGTCAACCCGACCTGATTATTATATGGGTCAAAATTTCATACCCAGACCCGACCCATTGTTAGTCGGGTCGACCCGACCCGACCCATTTGACCCGATTATTAAATTTTAAATACAATTTCTTTACACTTTATTACCAAATTGTTAGGTGGTATAGTTAGTCATCACACTAAACTCTACACACTAGAGGCCACGGGTTCAAAATTGGTCTTACGCATATTTTTTGACAATTTGATTTAGGCGAAGAGGAGGAGGCGGGGGCGGCAGAGGAGAAGATCAAGGGGAGGAGGCCGAGGAGGAGAGAGAATTATCGGGTCTGGCGGGTTCGGGTCGACCCGACCCATTTAATAATCGGGTCAGATGGGTCGACCCGATTACGACCCAAACCCGATTAGCCCAAACCCAGACCCGCTAACTTCGGGTCGGGTCGGGTCGGGTCTGGCGGGTCGCGACCCGTCTGCCACCCCTAGTAGTAATCATTGTGCCATATATATCATATGCCATAAGTCTGGGTGTCAACTCAGAACATAACACTATAGCTAAAAAATAGAGGTATAACATTTTAATTTTTTCAATAATAATAATTAGTACCGTTTGATATTTCAATCGCCTCCCTACCAGCGCCTCACATCACTGATAGTCTATACTAGAGTTCGCACTCTGTAGAACTTACCCGGGTCTGATATGTGAGTACCAGGACCCGAACAAAGGAGAGATCAACACACGTTCCTAACATTATTACTGTTTAGTTATTTTATGTTTTTCATCCGATTCATATGCTTTTGTATGTGCTACCGGTACACATACATCCATTTATGAATAAGATGAGTTATTATTTGGAAACTGATAAATCTGATGGCTCATATTTATAGTGGGTCCCGTCTCTGCTTGGGACTAGCTCGGAGTACAGGCTACTGCTTTCGGGGACTTATCATTACGCGCCCCACATGACACTTCAGATTCAAGCTACTAATTCCGGGGACTTATCATTACGCGCCCCACACGACACTTAAGAAATATCACCATTATAAATATGACATCATACCGGTTTCCATCAGTTTCCCCCACCTCAGTGTCAGTTGAGTATTTTATTATATATATATTGCCCAATGATAATGTCCATAAGTGTATACAGTATAACCATGATTATCCAACTATGGAAATTAATAGGAGTATAATATCAGGAGTCACCCTTTTCAAGGGTTCAGGAATACAGGAGTTCTGGAGTACAAGAGTTCAGGAGTACCAAATATCTGGTAACAGTATAATAATCATGTTAAGTCCCCGTAAAAGTAATAGTCATGAATATGCAATATAATACAGGTGCCACAATATCAGGTCAAGTGTACCAGTACCGGGTGATAGCATGTCAAGTGCCGGTGTCATATATCAGGTGGCAAGTATAGCATGTCAAATACCAGTATGGATATCAAGTGATAAGCATGGCAAGTACCGGTGTCAGATATCAAGTAATAAGCATGGCAAGTAATAGTGTCAGATATCAAGTGTTAAGCATGGCATGACAAGTATCAGGTGTATACATGTTAGGGTCAGGTAACTAATATGTCAGTGAAAGTCACAACAACAAATAGCAGGTATCAACCGGTCACATAACAAGGTACAGGAGAACGGTATAAACATTTCAAACTCTACACTACCATATTTATAATAATAAATTTGTCTTTTAATTAGCTATGCGGAGCCGAGTAAAGCGGGAGCAGATATAGGCATACCCGGTGTAATACCGGTTCGACAAAGTATAATAACAGCCGACATCTATTTCTAAAGTATGATAATCATTTACATAATATATACTGACTTGCATAAAGAGGCATCATATATTAAAATCCAGATAATAATTATTAGACATGAAACGATGGTAATAAAGTAAGAAATGTCAAAGAAATGTACCCGCCTAATACCGAAACGAATTGAAAGTACACCTGGAGGGGGATGAATAGGTGTACGACTAATCTAATGAACAAAATGCGGAAATTAAAAACTTAATTGCAACAACACTTAATGCAACCGAGTGTAGCCGAATTCCCGGTGAAGGGCTCTGGACTAACTCCTCTTGATTCCTCTGAATAAGAGTTGAGGCGCTATATGAAGCTCCCGTGGTTAAGCACAAGTGAGGCACACACAATTAAGCCAAGCATATAATGAATGTGCAATATGAAATGATGCAAGGCACAAAGTAAAGAGAGAGTTAGAGAGTCAATGGATCAATTGCTAACGCACGGATATGTTTCGAGGTTCGAGCACCCAGCTCTACGTCCCCGCCTTCACACAGAAGGATTTTCACTAACTTGTCTACACAGGACTCCCACACAGGGAACCTCCACTGAGAATTTGGGGCAATATAATAACCGGGAGTACATAACTCCTCTCTTTACAAACACAACCTCTACACTTAGAGGTTAGGCACAAAGCCACCACAAAACTCAATCAACCTCACAAATGAGGGTGGGCACAAAGCCAACAACCAATCAACCTCTCACTAGAGGGATAGGACATAAAACCACCACTCCAAAATCAACCTCTACACAAGAGGGATAACACAAATAGGAGGGTTTACAACTTAGTGATCAAAAGACCACAAACCAATTCTTTTTTCATAAAAACAAAGATCCTAATAGATAGGTTAGAATAATAAGCTCAAGTGTGAGAATAACCAAAGGAATGAAAAATAAATACTCAAAGAAAATCCTTGTGAAAATCTAGAAATAAGGATGAAGAAATTGAACCAAAAACACTTTTCCCAAAATCACTTTTCTTGATTTTCCAAACCCTAGAAAAATACCAAATCAAATGTAAACTTTAAGGCCCAAAAACTTCTTTTTAATTGCTGCAAAAACACTAGTAAGATCAGAAAATAAGCTCTCAAAATTCTTGGTCAAAACAGTGAAGAAAAAACCTAATTTATAGCCTCTTTGAAAAACTAGCCATTGGTAGCCAATTATGGTCAGAATTGACCATCCGGTCGATCGGACAACGGTTGAAATTTGACCGTTGCCAACCTCCGGTCGACCGCCCGGTCGACCGTCCTTACCCGAGAGTAAGGATACTACAGTCGGTCGACCGGCCAAACCAAATGGTCTTGTGCACGTTTTGTGCACATACGGTCGACCGTTCCGGTCGACCGGCTCCTGGTCCGATCGACCGGTCGGTCGACCGCCAGAGCCTGGCAGACTGAAAAACAGGATTTGAAAACTAGGTTTTTAATTGCCAAATAAATCCCATAAAATCTCTAAAAATTCACAAAAATAGTTTCAGTATAATACTTTGATATATAAATATGTGTGAAAAAATTCACACATATTTCAAACAATTTGAACCATTTTTGTGACTTAGAAATTTTGCCGAAAACCAAAATCCGTATTTTCCAAAACTTGAATTTTTGAATTGAAAATTCGTTTTATCCAAAACTCATCCAAATACAAAAACATGATATTTGAAACAACTTGAAGCATATAGTATATGGATATAATCCAATATACATGAAAGATATATATATATATATATATATATATATATATATATATATATATATATATATATATATATATATATCAATGTTTTTGACTCAAAATCAAAAAATATGTTTTGTTAAAAATACTAAAACACCAAACTCATGAAATAGACTATCAAACTAAGTTTGTTTAAATAGTTAAAGCATAGATGTATATAGAACAAATCTAATATACATTAAACCATGTAAACTTATTGATTCTATCTATTCATGAAAACCAAGATCGGTTAAACCAAAACTGAAAACCAAAACACGAAACTTAAACAAGTGTGTGTGTTGTGAACTTGAGCATATCACACTATCTAATCTTTAACAAATTGATCTAAACTATAAACTAAATTATGTACCGAAGTCTTCTTTTAGAGTGCCGTCTCCAAGTCGACTCGATCCAAACGTGATCCACCGAGCTTGACTCCAACGAGTGCTAGATATGAACTTTGATGCTCGGGCTCTTGAATCACCATGTGAACAGCTCCAAAACACCTTTGTTGAAACTAATCACCTACTAATATCTTGATTAAATATCTAAAACTAAATATCACAAGATTATTAGTAAACATAACTACATGAGTTAATCATCATCAAAACTAGAGTGAAAGGCCTCTAGGCCAACATGAAATACCGAGCAAACCCAGGAAAATCCGTGAACACGCGCGAGCAAGCTATTAGCCCATAATTATATATTAAATATATAATTATAAATATATATATATATATATATAAATATTAGAGAGGGAATGAGAGAGGAGAGAGAGGAAAGAGAAAGTTATAGGAAGGAGAGAGAGAAAGAGAGAGAAAATAGGGTATTTTTAGAAAAGGATTTAGGAATTTAAAAAGAGAGGGGTATGATTGTAAATATAGGGGAGTAATTTGAAGGAGAGGTGGAGGGTATTTTAGGGAGTGAAGAAATGTGGGTTTATTTAGGGAAAAGAAAGAGAAAAGAAAGGATAGAAAGAAAGAAAGAAAGAAAAGAAATGGAGGGGGAGGAGGGGTGGCCGGCCACCGCCGGCGCCGCTGGGAAGGGGAGGCGGCGCACGCGGCCTAGGGAGGGGAGGGAGGTGGTGATGGAGTTATTTGGTTGGTGGAGGCGGTGGTGGTAGTTGGTGGTGGTGGTGGTTATGGTGGTGATTGGTGGTGTTGGGGAGTTAGAGGAGGAGGAGGAGGAGGAGGAAGAGGAGGGGTGGTGGTTAGAGTGGTGAATTTTGAAGGAGGAAGGGAGGTGGTGGTGATGGGTTATGGTGAAATTGGAGGTGGTGGATGGGTGATGGAGGTTGGAGGAGGTGGTGGAGTGGAGAAGGGGTGTGGGGGAGAAGAATGGCCGGCCTAGGGGAGGCCGGAGGCGGCGGCAGTGATGGTGGAGGCGACGGCCATGGAGAGGAGATGGGTTGGTTTTGTGTTGTTGAAGGAGATGTAATTGTTTTTGGATTTTTGAAATGAAAAAGAAAAGGAAATGGAGGGCTTAATAGAGAAGGAGAAGGAAAAGAAATGATGGATTTGGGGGGAAGAGAGAGGCTGCGGGTGGCTTGCAGGCGGCAGTGGCAGGGGAGCAGGCGGCTAGGTGCAGGGGATGGGGAAAGTCAAAGGGAAGAAAAGAAAAGAAAGAAAAAGAAAGAAAATTAATGAAAAGGAAAAAATAAAAAAATAAAATAAAATAGTATAAAAATTTTATTATTAAATAATTTATTTATTATAATTTTTGGAAGTACAAAGTAGGGGAGTAGAAAGAAATTGTCAGTAAATAATATTATTATTTAATAGGGGAAAATTTAACTGTTTCAGAAATGTTCTGAAAAATTCTCAAAAATAGCAAATATTATTTTAAGATACTTAGTGAAATCGGATTCAAGAAATTCAATATAATTTTTAAAATAAAAATCTTAGAATCTTCTTGTTTGACACGGAGAGGGGGTGGCTGGTGTAACGTTTCCTGGAATCAGATGGAAAAGATTACAGCCGGCTTAATCTTCCGGTTACAAGGGAGGGGGAATATTGAATCTTGAATTCCCCCTTTGTTTAGTGCTGGGTTCTTCGTGTGGCGGTGGAGAGTGAATCTTGTTCTCCGTTGACCGGATGACTGTTCGGACCGTCGGGGATCTTCTCTTCGGTCGGTAGAGGGAGTAACTCAGCTCCGTCTACCAAAACTCTAGAAGAGGAGGTAGGCGAAGAGCGGCTAGTACTCAGTAAGCTCGCCGAAGGGTTTTCTCTCTTTCTGTCGGTGATCTCTCTTTTGCCCGATAATTGTCGACCTTAATTGTCGTCGTCAATTGTCGTCCTTAATTTTTTTGTCCTCCTTAAATCTTTTTTTTTTTAATAGTGACGGGACTATTTATAGGGTTTTTAGGGGGTGATCGTGCCCCCTAAAAGTGCTCCACGATGAGGGCCAACTTTCCCGCTACATGGGCGGTGGATGGCGCCATAATCGGGGTAGTTGCAACCGAGACGTGGGTGTCGAGCCGACGCGTCTTGATGCTGAGACGCGGGCTTCGGGCCGACGCGCCTTGATGCTGAGACGCGGGCTTCGGGCCGACGCGCCTTGATGCTGAGACGCGGGCTTCGGGCCGACGCGCCTTGATGCTGAGACGCGGGCTATCTCTCGCGTCTTGATTGTCACATTTAGCCTTGCGCCTGGATCTTGGATCTCTGTGTTTTGGTGGCTTGTCTTGGTGATTTTTAGACAGCCTACAGAACCCCCTCCAAAGTTTTCGACATTCCGCAGTTAACTGGGACGGATTTCGAAATACTTTGGACTCTAGCTGAGTTCGCCTTCATGACTAGACTGTTGATGCTCCGGGTTTGATCTTATCTGGAGTTGGTCTTCGTGAGTGTACTGTTGAACTCTTTGAAGCCCCCAGAGTTGATAATGTTGAGTGTTTAGATGCACAGTCTAAACCTCCCCGATTGCTTTTAGTCTGTCATTGGCGCGCTTTAAGCCAGGAGTAGTTGGTCGTCTGCTTGCGTCAGTGTACTGTTGAACTGATTTTGCAGAAGCAGGAGGCCAAACGCAGGTTCTTTTCCAAAAAGCAGAGATGGTACTGCTGTAAAGGCGCGATTTGCGTCCTTTGGCAATGGAGACGCGACTGATCTTCAGAAGGCAGACGCGATATTTGGCCAGACTGGAAGGACGCGAATTTCTTAGAGAGACGCGACCTTCCAAATGCATTCATGGAGAGGCTGACGTGGCATGTCCATCGAGGAGGTGCGTTCTTTGGGCGCGAATTCTGTGCCATGTCATGATTACGCCGCCAGCTGGCCTAGGGAACCGGCGAAATTTCGCCTTTTGGCGCGCGGATTTCCTGGTTCATTAAATGAACTGCTCCACGTGTCGACTGCTGACTCGTGGCGGGGTTGCGACGCATGATCTTCTCCGTTCAGAAACGATTTGGTTACACGCGTCAAGCGGCGACTCGCTGCAGCGTCTACCGGGCCATGCGCCGCGTATCTTCGCGAATCCCTGTGCCTATAAAAGGCAACAGTTGGAGAGATGCATCTTCTTCTCCGAACGCACTCGCTGAGAAAAAAGAATTTCCTTCTCTGTTCATCTTCGAACTTGTTCATCTCCTTGCTTGGATTTCTGAACATCAATGGCACCCAAGACTAAGCCAACTGCATCGTCCTCAAAGGCGACCGTCGCCGAGGCCCAGAGGGGCGGCTCCTCCTCTGCACAGGGCGTCGTTCTCCCAGGTCTCCAAGGTAAAGGCCTCTTAGGCGGAAGTTTCGCCTTTTAAGAACCCTTAACACGTGATTTTCAGATCGTGTTTGATTCCCAGACGCAGTCTTTGGGATGATAACCGAGGCGCGGGTTTGGACCCTCGCGCGCTTGAATCCTGCGCTTCAGATTCTTCACTTAGAATATTTTCTATTTGTGAAGGGTTCAGACGCGGACTTAGTTTACAGAACGCGGATTTGATCCTTACGTTCTGTTTCATCAGCTGCTGATTTTGATGAATCTGGCACCCGAGTCCAAGTACTTCGACATCTGGGGATGTGAAAGGAAGGGGGTTACCCTCCTTAACTTCTGGCGATTATGGTAGTGGAAAGGTTAAGGTGGATAACTCCCTTCTTTTCGCACCCCAGAAGTGACATCAAGGAGAATGTTATGGAGACGCCGATCCCATAGGTCTGGACGCGGATTTGATAATTCCTGCGTCCAGTGCCTCTTCTGCGTGGATGCGCAGGTCTGGACGCGGATTTTATAACTCCTGCGTCCAGTGTCTCTTCTGCGTTGATGCGCAGGTCTGGACGCGGATTTTATAATTCCTGCGTCCAGTGTCTCTTCTGCGTTGATGCGCAGGTCTGGACGCGGATTTTATAACTCCTGCGTCCAGTCTCTTCTGCGTTCGGATTATGAACACTTAGCATTTTTTTCTATGCTTTTGATAGAGTATCTAACTAAGTGTCCTTTTCTTTTTGCAGCGCCACGCCCTGCTACTTCACTCGCCAAGAAGTGCCACTTTGGTCATGTAGGTGGTGCTGACCGGGATTTGACTTTTGTATTGCAAAGGACTGTTCCTGTGACTGCTGACAAATCACCGGATCGCAGAGAGAGGCTCTCAAATGTTGACATGAGAACTCTTCGGGTGTTTATGACTGATGCAGCATTCGCGACAGATGCTGGCATCAAGCTGGAGAAGCCTGCCTTCTTCTTCGGAGATCGTATCCACGATGGCGGCCATAGCGTATATGACGGGACTTACAAATGGCTCCGTCAGATAAAGGGTGGAAGATTCTTTCTTCCAGACATGGAGAGGATGTTCCCGCTGTCCTACTTCCAGCATATGTCCGTCCCTAGGAAGATGGAATGGGACCTTGCTCGATATGTTCCCGAGGTCACTCTCGGTGATTTGGGCTCCCACAAAGTATACCGTCATGATAGCCATGACAGGTCAGTTATCGGCCTTTTCCCTGGGTCGCGCAGGACTGAGGTTCCAGCCGGGGAGATACCACAACTTGGCACTACCTTCCTCAACGCCTTCATGGAGGCGGAGGGTGACTACCCGGTTGGGTTCCGTGCGCCGGGGTGGGTCCGTTCCACGGAGAACTATTGGTGGGGCAGGATGGTCGGCTTTGTCCTTACCGAGCTCGGGGACCTGCTAAAGCGCGTGGGACTGTACTCGGCAGTCAGGGCCGTGCAGTGGGGGATCCCTCAAAGCTCTCAGAACTTCTTCGGGATTCTAGAGCGTTATAATCCTTCGACGGGGACGTTCTTCACTCCGGTCGGAGAGATGGGCCTTGCTTTGCACGAGCTGCACGAGGTCTCGGGGCTGTCGACAGGGGATATTCCCTATGAGGAATATGTCCCGACCGCTGTGGAGCTTCGCTATGTGAAGGAGGAGTTTCCCCTCATATATGAGACCTACTGGGAAGTGCTATGTCACTTCCATATTTGCGGCCAGATAACCAAATGGCGGTCGCAGGGAGTCAAGCAACTGTCTTGGGCCAGTTACTTGTTCAATAATGTCAACACCAAAGACCATCGGATAACCCGATTGGATCCCAGCTCTGACAGGGAGATCGAAGACAGGATCGACCAGGCTCCGAACAGCTTCTACACCACGGAGTCGAACGAGGACGGTTTCGACCCTGACTTGGTTTTTGAAAGCTTTCACCATCAAGCCCGGACTCCTATCTCAGATCGGGCGCTGTTGGCGGGCTTTCTGATGCTGTGGCTGAAGCGCTGTGTGGTGCCCACACTGCCGCATGAAGTCATTGTTGCTGACGTGGTGTACCCGGCGGTGCTCCTGGCTCATGGGAACCCCATAGCCCTTCTCCCGGCCGTGGCGGCTGGTATTCAGAGCGGGCTGCGGGCGCTCACTAAGAGTTTCTGCGAGCCACCAAAAACTGCAGACTCCGAGGGAAAGCCGTATGTTGACTCAGAGGGGAGTCCGACGGTGAAGCGTCCCAACCCTCGTGTCGAGCTGCCCTACACATACCTTATTGCTTGGTACGTGATGCATTGCCCTTCTTTGATGACGGCAGCGCGTTGGAGGGAGAATTCTGTCCCTTTCGTACAGCGGTTGGAGGGTTCAAAATGGCGTGATCCTTATATATATTACGTCCGGAAGTGCCTTTCAGACCCTGCCAACTACCAGCTCAATCGCTGCCTCCTCCAGATCCCTGATGCATCTTTCGGGGATCTACTTGTTGATTCTGTTGGCCCGGATGACTTCACGAGGTTATCCGCGGGGCCTTCTGGTGGTTGCTAAATATCCGGCCCGGATATGTGCTTTTCCGGCAGGGGACGTCATGTACCATTGAGCCGTACATGCCGAGTCGCTTCGCTCGACAGTTCGGCTATGATCAGCTCTATGTCGAGAACCCCAATGCTAGGCTTGCCTTCGAAGGGAACCTGTTCGAGGGTGCTCGGGCCTGGTACTATAGTGTGGCTGGAGGGACGGGAGTATCTTTTCGTCTACCTCTCGAGGGGCCCAAGTGCCGTACGAGTTTCAGCTTCTGTACTTGGTACTCTCAAGCCATCCAAACGCCAGACTTTTTCCCGGCGTCTTCATGCATTGAGAGCATCAATGCAAGTCTCGAGGCCAGGACTGATTCTAGTAAACCGACGAAACTCGTAGAACAGTACCTGAAGGCCCAAAAGGAAGTCGGGCGAAGATTGAGGAGGGAGCCCCCAGCAGTGAGGGCGGAGCCGCGACCGGCAAGGGCAGAGCCATCAGCGACAAGGGTGGAGCCACCAGCCACTAGGGAGGAGCCGCGGGCCAGGAGGTCTAAGCAGTTGGCGAGCAAGCGTCATCGACGCTCTGCTTCTATCACTGAGCCTGCCCCAAAGAAGGCTCGGAGGGACTTAACGGCTGAAGTCTCTCGATCCAGAGACATCTCTGCCGGAGTTGAGGCTCCTCCTGAAGACGTCCCTGTTAGGGTTGAGGAACCGTCGGAAGATGAAGATTTCCCAACCCTAGTCCGTGCTCCTAGGTCGCGCAGCAAGACCGTGGAGGAAGGGGAGCTTGTTGAAGAGTCCACCGCCGCCGAAGATGACGAGTCACTGGAGGTTGACATAATGACTGGAGGGGATGTTGAGATTGCAGGCCTCTCAGCTCAACCCGAGCCTTCTTCTGCTCATGATGGGAGGGACGAGGCACAGCAGCCGGGGTCTCCTAGCATCTTCATTTCCAGTCTTAGGGCAGTCGACCCTAGTCCTACCACTGGGGTAATTGGAGGTAAGGCTCCTGTTGCGGAGCTTCCTCGCGTTGCGCTGTCATCTTCTTCGTTATCGGGGGAAAGCGACTTCGAAGACGAGACCGACTATGGCGATGAACCCGCTCTTCCTGATCAGAGCAAATTCTTCCACATCTCGGAGGAGGAAATACATGAGGGTGAGCCATCGACCGCACCATCGCTGGCGATTATCCCTACTGAAGGTATTCTTTCCATCTTCTGTCTAATTTCCTCTTTGCATATTGAAGGGGATGTTCTAACATTCTTCTTTTATGCTGCAGGGCCAGCCGAAGATGCTGAGGCTACAACCTCCTCGCGTATCGAGGAGATGGTGAAAGAGTTGACCCAGCCCGAGGGGATTGAGGTCTCGGCTGCTGAGATATCCTCAAAGGGGGCAGCTGTTGAAATTGGGGAGCCTTCCACTCTGCCAGAAGAGGAAGTAACCACCGAGGCTGAGGAGGTTACTGCTGAAGCCGAGGAGACTTCCGCTCCGCAGGATTTGACGTCTCCGGACCTCCAACCTGGTAAGGCAGCTCTGATGCTTTAAATGTTTAGCTCTTCTATCATTGTGGCTAACATCGCGATAACTTGCAGAGAGGACCGAGGGGGTTCAGGTGGAGGGTCCGATGGTTGGCACCCTTCCAGAAGGCCATACAGCTCAGGTCTCGGTGGAGGTTTCTGAGGAGGTCGTGCTTACTACTCCCTCATTGGTCGTGGAGGCTCCTGCAGAGGTAGTACCTCCGGAAGCGTCAGCGGCCGGTCCAGCTCTTGTTGTCTCGACGGCCAGCACGACTCTTGTGCGAGAAGATCCGCCTTATATCCCCTATCCTGTGACAGAAAAGGGTCGGGAAGCTTCCTAGGTGGTGAAGACATGGGGGAACTGGCACGTCAGATGGTGCAGCAATTCTTCGCTTCGATGGGATCATGTATTGATCTCATCTTACGTGGAAACAGCTCGTTCCAATTTGCCCAGACGCTTCTTAAAAATCTGGTCGTGAACGTCGAATTAACCGGAGGCCCTTCACTTGCCAAGGCGTGTCTACGGGTGGTAGAGCAACTGGGAGACTACCTGCAGGAGCTGGAGTCTTTGGAAGATGCTGGCTCTTTTAGTGAGGCCCAGGCCACCCTGACTAGGCTCCTAGCTGCTCAAGAACGAGAGCGACAGGAAGCGGAGGCACAAATCGCTGCAGAGATCCGCAATCTCGAATATTCCCAGGCTGAATGTCAGAAACTAGCTGGCGATTCAAGGGAATCCGAGCTTGTCATGCAGAGCACAGAGCAAGTCATCATCAGGGCTCGGGACACCATTGCCAAGGCAGAAGTGGTGCTTGCGCTCAATGAGGAAAAGCTTGCTATCATCAAGAAGCAGCTAGAGGAGCAACAAGCTGCTAGGGCGCGAGCTGAAGAGGGTCTGTCTCTACATTCTTCCAGGGTGGAATCTCTGCGAGCGCAGCTGGCCGCAAGAAATTTCTTATCCGAAGAGGAGCTGCGGAACCGGGCTATTATGGAAGCTGAAAGGACGCGCCAACACGAGATTCACCGCCTTAGGGAACAAATCCGTACCTTGGCGAACCAGGACATTTAGCCTTCTTTTCTTTCCCCCTTTTTTGTAAAGAAGAGGACACTCTGTTTAGAGTGTTTGTATCCACTTTTACTGTTTATAATAAAAGTTTGAAGAATTTTGCTCCATCTTCTTTGCTCAGCTGTAGGCGAATCCAACTCCTTGGTAACTGGCACTTAGGTAAGACTAAGTCCTGTTAATGAAACGCGGCCTTGACTCTGAGTCTTCTTAATGAGACGCGACATTGATCCATAAAGTGAGACGCGGTCGTCAGTCCACAGGAACTTAGATTTACTAAGTCCTTTTGATGAGACGCAGCGTCAATCACAGAGTGAAACGCGGTCTTCTTGATGAGACGCAGCATTGATCCATAAAGTGAGACGCGGTCGTCAGTCCATGGAGTGAGACGCAGCGTCAATCACAGAGTGAAACGCGGTTGCTAAGAAAGACGCGGATCGATCAGACACGGGATGCGCAGCCTCGAGCGACTTTCCCATCTGCGTTCAATGCAGCATGACTTTAAAAGATTTTTAGGAGATCTTTGAACGTCAAGCCTTCACTGTCGATTGGGGTTCCGGGTCATCCGTTGCTTCCCAAGGCAGTTATCCACACGTCGGCCTCTCATTGGATTCAGGCGTTAATGCCCTTGCATGCAGAACCGACGCTGGCGGTTGAAAAACCGGCGCTCTTGTCGGTTTCCAAAGCAACGTTCCACGCGTCAGTCCTTTATTGGGCTTTGACAGTCGTGCGCGACGGTTCCGATTGATGCACCATTAATGACAGTTATTAGGGACTGCCTATAAATAGAGTGCACCCTCTTCCTTTTTAACAATCCAACTTAGACTGTTTTCATTTGTTTTGCTCCGAGAGAAGTCTCGCCTTGAATTATCTTTCAGAGAACCGTCTTCATGGATGAAGGTGACCCCATGGATGAAGATGACCCAGAGCTCTCATGCCTCTGTTTGGTCTCTTCAGAAGGAATCCTCTCTCATGTCATCTTGCGCACCCGCGTTTGGATGCAGAGAGGTCAACTCTGGACAGAGGTTTCTGCTGGTATGTCACCCCGATGATGTCCATAGCCTGTATTTTGGCATAGGCATCTGAATGAAATTCTGGTGCATTCCTATTCTGGAATTTGTGCTGGTGACTTGAACTTTTCTGAACGCGGGCTCTTGACGCTGGCTTTGCTCATGGCTATTGCCTTGGCGCGTTTCAGACCTGAATCTTGCAACTCCTGTTCACCCAACAGAGAGATGGCAATTTTCGGCGTTTGAAGTTTTTCGCGTCTAGTATATTAGACGCGGGTGCAAACTGAGACCGCGTTTGAATCCTGAGAGTGGCACAGTTTTGACTCGCGTCTGTTTCTGCTGACGCGGTGGTTTGACTGTGCAGATCATTTTCGCGTCTGAAGTCTTCAATGACTGCCGCGTCTGTTACTTAGTTTTCTTTTGTTAAAGTATACTAAGTTCCAGATTTTCTGATTCTCTTATTTGTTCTTTGCAGGTTCGCTGGTCTCCTGGAAGAGTGCTTCAACCGGCGAGCTTGCTCAATGTTCGTTTGTAAGAGAGTAAATTATGGTCCTCGTCGTTTGTAAGAGAGTAAATTATATCTCTGACGAGGACCCAAATCTCGCCAAGGTCTCTTCAGATCTCCTGCACCACTCTTGCCTGATGGTAAGAGATGGTCAGGTCAAGTATGACGGCGAGGAGGTTCCGGCGGTTGCGGTGGCGGAGAGGATCCTCTTCCTCTCCCATCCCAGAAGTAACATCAAGGACAGTCCATGTCCTTTGGATGGCCTGCTGGGGAAGATCAACTTTTGAACGAAGGGTTGCAGGCTCTTCTGTTGCCGCTGGACCTAGTGGAGGGTAGCATCCTTTGTGATGACTCCTAAACTTCCTCTCTCACCCCAGAAGTGACTCCATGTTTGTTGGATGGTCTGCTAGGGAAAGAGACGCGCCTAAACGAAGGGTTGCAGGACCTTCTGTTGCCACCGGACCTCAAGAACACCATTGCTCTTAGCTTGGTCAGCTAGGGCACTTTCGAAGTTGGCGTCGTGCATCAAAGTGCAATCGGTTCCAACAGTCGCCACAATTTGGCACTTCTTCAGACATCACGCACTCAGGATCAGATGCGGATTCAAGGAGTGAGTACGGCCTCAGAGAGAGAGAGGGACTTCTTTGTACTCCTTAATTGTAACACTCAATCTTATTGTATAAGAGAGCGTTTTGTATCACTTTCATGTGTTTGGATATGAATAAAAGTGACACTTTTCTTTTTGCCTCTTTCTGTTGTCTTGAATGTTTTGTTTTAGAAGCAAAAGAAAGAAAGGGGGAATGCGTACTCCCAGAGAAGGTGAACTTTTGTCAAGTGTCTAGGATTGACTTGATTCAAGGTCAGCTGGGGAATTTGATAAAACATTGTCAGCAGTGTAATGTTACCTAACAATGTCTTTAGGTGGACCTGTTATTCTGTTGAAGAGAATAACAAGTGAAACTAGACCCGCGAGGAATCTAATAAAGCTTTTACCGTTAGAGGTGTGATATTAACTTAACGGGTTGGAGATAGTCTTGTCAGAAGTGTGGTGTTAACTCGACAAGGATGTGAGTCAGAGGTGTGATATTAACTTAACTCAGAATGTCACTGTCATAGGTGTAATGTTTAACTTAACAGTGAGGTAATGCTAGAGGTGTGATGTTGAACTTAGCATTGGTCATCTCGACTTAGACGAGGAAGTCGAGGAACGGTCATGGCCATAGGTGTATTGTTGAACTTAGCGATGACTCGGATGCTAGAAGTGTAGTGTTAACTTGGCATCGTCCATTTCAGCTTCGATACGGAAGTCTGAAGAAAGGTGACTATCAGAGGTGTGATATTAACTTGACAGGCACTCGATGTACTGCTTAGAGGTGTAATGTTAACTTAAACAGTAGTTTGTCAGAGGTGTAATGTTAACTTGACAAGAATTGGCTCGTGATAAGAGCAATTTGAGGACCTGTCACTCTATTGATGAGATTGACAAGTGGAATTTGAAATGCCAGAGGTATAGTGTTAACTTGGCAAATTTGAGAGTTTGTTACTCTATGCAGAGTTAACAAGCAAAGTTTATACCCGACAAAGGGTATTCATTACCAGAGGTATAGTGTTACGTAGTAATGATTGCACTTTGTGGTCCTACCATTCTATGGATGAGAATTGGTAAGGGATTTTGGAGGAAAGAGTGGACTCGAGTCCACTTAGGATTTTTAGCAAACCCTCAGCTATCAACGGATTTGACATGCCTTTACCAACTACCGTTTGAGTTGGGCTAGCCATGCTATTCCCTCAGCATGATGAGTTGTCGAAGACTTATGTTGGGCTTAAAGGCCAACATTTTCCTCTGTCCTTAGCCGTCGAGGGCGTCGGATCAAATGGGAACGTGTCCCTTAGGATTTTTAGCAAATCCTCAGCTATCAACGGGTTTGACATGCCTTTACCAACTACCGTTTGAGTTGGGCTAGCCATGCTATTCCCCTCAGCATGGTGAGTTGTCGAGGACTTATGTTGGGCTTAAAGGCCAACATTTCCCTCTATCCTTAGCCGTCGAGGGCGTCGGATGTTTGATCAGAGGTGTACTTTTAACTTGATCGGAAGAAGAGTACTATTAAGGATAGTACTTCTTCAAGAATTTGCCATTGATCGGCATCATGAGTGTATCGCCATTTGAAGTTATGAGGCGATATGATCCATTCGAGTAGACTGACTCTACCACAAATGGTCCCTCCCATTTGGGCTGAAATTTTCCTTTTGTCTTGTGCGTCATGACCATGGGTCTTCGGACAGCTAAGACAAGGTCGCCTTTCTTGAAAGTTCGCGCTTTGACTTTCTTGTTGAAGGCTCTGGTGATACGAGCTTGGTAAAGCTCGATTGTTGTTGGGCCTGCAAACGCTTGTCGTCCAAGGCTTCCAACTCCTGGAGTCGCTGCTGATGCTTCTCCTCAGTTGTCATTTCCGCTGTCAAGGCGACGCGTAGAGAGAGAATTTGTATTTCCAATGGAAGGACGGCTTCGCATCCGTATACCAAGGAAAATGGCGTGGCTTTAGTTGGGGTTCGCACCGTTGTGCGGTAGGCCCATAAGCATTCACCCAGCTTGTCGTTCCAGTCTCGTTGACTTTTCGAGACGAACTTTTTGAGAAGCTTGCCAATAGTCTTGTTGAAGGCTTCTGCAAGACCGTTAGCAGCAGGATAGTATGCCGTTGAGGACACACTCTGGATTCTGAACTTCGCGCAGAATCTCTGGAAAGCCTGGCTGATGACTGGGGTCCATTGTCATGGATGATACGCCGAGGCACACCGAAGCGGTAAATAACGTGATGTTTCACGAACTTGATCACGTTAGAAGATTTCACCTCTTTCAAAGGGATAGCTTCGGCCCACTTAGAGAAGTAATCGGTTATCGCTAGAATGAACCGATGTCCTTTCGATGATGGTGGGCTGATAGGGCCAACCACGTCCATCCCCCACATTTCAAACGGCCAAGTAGAGGTCGTTGAGTGGAGGTACCCTGGTGCTTGATGGATGAAATCGCCGTATATTTGGCAGGCGTAACATCTCTTAGCATAAGCGACAGCATCGGCAATCATCTTGGGCCAATAGTAACCCATCCTTTGGAGTCGATGTGCCAATTTCGGGCCAGGTTGATGAGCTCCACAAGTACCATCGTGGGCTTCTTTCAATACTCCTTGGGCTTCTTTTGATGAGAGGCATCGGAGCAGGATCCCGTCATGCGATCGACGATACAATGTTCGCGAAATCGCATTATAGTAGAATTTGGGGCTTTCCTCCGAATGGCGGCCGCCTCCTTGGTGTCTTCGGGCAGAATGACGTATAAGACAAAATCAATGTAGGGGAATCGCCAGTCTTTAAGCCCTGAAGCGGTCGACACTTCAAGTGTTTCTTTACCGCGACGATCTTCCGCTGACCCCGGGTGGTCTCCGAGGGGAATTTTTGGACAGTATAGGTCGTGGCTATAGACGAATACTTTCTCCATTGCTCCGGCTGGAAGAGCTAAGGAAGCAGCGAGGGATGCGAGTGCATCCGCATGTGCATTTTGCCTGCGCGGTACATGGTCGATGTAGAAGTTTGAAAACCTTTCGGCCATGTGAATTGTCGCGTTGTAGTAGGGTACTAGATCTTCATGTCTGGCCTCGTACTCTCCGCGAACTTGACTGACGATGAGTTTAGAGTCACCGTAAGCCTCGAGATTTTTAACGCCAATCTCATCGGCGAATTGCATCCCAATCAAAAGAGCGTTGTATTCCGCCACATTGTTGGAGCAGGGCTCGGTTAACGAGATAGCTCGGGAATCACATAATTTTGTGGGGAGACGAGTACCACTCCTACCCCCGCCACTAGTGTCCCTTTGGGCTTGTCCTTGATGCACCGTCGAAGAAAAGTTGCCATACTTGACTTTCGAACAACGTCTGAGTCAGGCAGACTTCGGCGGCCTCGTCTGGGAGATCCTCATAGAGTTTGGCTACCCTCGGATCGGGTGTTCAGCTAAGAAGTCCGCCACCGCTTGCCCCTTAATAGCCTTTTGTGGCAGAAAATGCATCTCATATTGTGATAGCAATATGGCCCATTTTGCCAGCCGGCCATTTAGTGAAGAAGGCTTTGTCATAAGTAACCTCAGAGGGTTGACTTTTGATATGACATTTATAGTCTGGCCTACCAGATAGTGTCGCATTTTCTGAATGGCGAACACTAGTGCCAGACATTCCTTCTCGATCGGGTTGTACCGATGTTCGGCTCCGATCATTGTTCTACTCAGATAGTAGATTGCATGTTCTCGTCCTTGTTCATCATTCTGAGCTAGTAGAGCTCCCAGGGAATGATCCATTGCTCGGACGTACACCAGGAAAGGCTTTCCGGATACCGGAGCTGCAAGAACTGGTGGTTGGGTGAGGTAGTGTTTGATCTCCTCAAACGCTTTTTGACAAGCGTCGTCCCAAATGAATGAAACACCCTTTTTCATCAGCTTGGCGAAGGGTTGGCATCTCCCGGAAAGGTTTGATATGAACCTGCGGATGTACGCCAATCGTCCTTGTAATCCCCTGAGCTCCTTGAGGCTTCTGGGGGGTTGCATCTCTTGGATAGCGCGGACTTTCTCTGGATCCAAATAGATTCCTTTGGAAGTCACAATAAATCCTAGGAATTTGCCACTGGCTACCCCCAGGAAGGATTTGGTGGGGTTCATCTTCAATTGATGAGCCCGCATGATGTCAAAGACCACCTTCAGGTCTGCTATGTGATCACCTTTAGTGCGACTTTTCACCGCGATGTCATCGACATAGCATTCCACCGTTTTCCGCATTTGCTGATGGAAAATGGCGTTCATGGCCCTTTGGTATGTTGCCCTGCATTTTTCAGTCCGAAGGGCATGACGGTGTAACAATATACCCCTAGAGGAGTCCTGAAGGAGGTATGCTTTTCGTCATCGGGATACATCTTGATTTGATTGTATCCTGAGAACCCGTCCATAAAGGACATTCGCTCGAATCCACAAGTATTGTCAATCATGACATCTGTGATTGGCAATGGGAATTCGTCTTTGGGGCAGGCTTCGTTTAGATCACGGAAGTCGATGCAGATCCGGATCTTCCCATTCTTCTTGGCGACGGGGACGATGTTGGCTACCCAGTCGGGATGTTGTTCTTCCCGGATGAAGCTAGAATCGATGAGCTTTCTGACTTCTGATTGAATTGCCTCCATTATCTCTGGACAGAACCGTCTCTGCTGTTGTTTAACAGGCTTCATGTCCGGATTGATGTTGAGGCGATGCATAGCCACTTGAGGATCAAGTCCAGGCATGTCCTCATAATTCCAGGCGAAGACATCTATATACTCTTGTACAAGAGATATTAGATCCTTCTTCTCTGGAGGCGACAGGCCGTCACTTATGAAGATGGGCTTGGGGTTGGTCTCATCTCCTAGGTTGATCTGAACAACCTTGTCATCTGTGGGTGGCTCACGCTGTTCAAAGCGGATATCCCAAAGAGCATTCAAATGTTTGATCCAAGGATCTGTATCAGGTTGGATCATTTCTTCAACTTCATCTTCCAGATGGCCTGTTGAAACCATGTTTACTGAAAGCCCTTTGAAGATGTTGCCGACACTGACATCTGACTCCCATGATGACGTGTCTGAAGAGCAATCGTTGCTCGACGATTCTTGAGAATCAGAGGCTGATGGGACCGGAGTTGATACATAGCCCAACCCCTGCGCGTCCGATGATAATAATCGGGGGCCTTCCCTTTTGGCACAAAGGATCGAGTAGCGTCCTCCTTCTTTGCCGAAGTTCAACCCGGGCTTGTTGGTTATATCGTACCCCATTTGCTTCATCATTCTGAGTGCTTTCGATTCATAATGGTCGAGCTGAGGGATTCCTCCTCGCTTTCCGATTCTTCGCGGGCATTGGTTTCAGACGAGATTCGCCCAAAAAGTATCGGTCTTTGGCCTTTTCGTCTTGCCGGAACCAAGAATATAGATTCCTGCGCATCGCCATTATCCTGGTATGTCCCGAAAGATGATTTTACTGGTACATGCAATGATGTCAAAGCATCCATTGCCGACCAGATGTCATCGTCTACGTCGGTAGTAGTATCCGACGGTATAGAATCGGATGCACACGCAGAAAAATATTCAAAGTCTAGATTCTCATTAATATACCAACCGCCTGCATCGTCGGTGGTATTATCAACATCAAGCTTATTAGTGCTCTTTACAAGTGGTTTTAACTCCCACAGGCACTTTTCTGCTCGGGCTCAGTGTCAGCCTCATTACCAGAGTCTGGCGCCTCCGGTTGCGGGGTTTCGTCCACCGGATCCTGATATAAAAGGGAATCCGTGAAATAATTCTCGACTCCCTTGAACGGATACCTTTCGGCAACCAACGTTTGCACCTTCCCACTCGCGTCAATGTATTTCATGACTTGGTGAAGAGTGGAGGGAACGATGGAGTTGCGGTGGATCCATGGTCGTCCTAGCAGCAGATTGTGGGAAGTGTCGGCATCGATGACGTAACACGTCACCTCCGACTTGAGGCTCCCAATCTGGCACTTGAGCTTGATCTTCCCCATTGGACGGGTGCCGTTGGCATTGAACCCGTAGATGGTCGTCTGTGTAGGGCTCAGACGGTGAGTAGGGATGCCGAGGTGTTGCATGACTCGGCGGGGCATAATGCTCAATGCGGACCCTGGATCTACCTGAATGCGGTTCACCTCAGATGATCCAATGTAACCTGTGAAGTACAGGGGTCGATCATGTTTCCCTTTCACCTGCATATCATCTGCTGTGAAGGTGATGCAGAGGGCATTCTGGGAAGTGTGGAGGCAGTCCTCTACATCTTCCTCCTTCGGCACCTGGGTCACGAAGGCCTCAGCATTCGCCAGAGCTTCTTGCAGAGCCTCTCTGGTTGACTTTGATAGCCTCAGGAGTTCATACAAGGTGATGCGTGCCGGGATGTTGGCTAGTTGAGCCAAGACATCGAAGTGGTAAGGTGTCGAGGATCCTTCCGCTGCACCTTTTGGAAGGGCTCGAGAGAATCGAGTCTCCTTCTGCTTTGCCACCGGTGGCTTCGTGGAGGGCTTGGCTGATTCTACGGCTGGTTGCGGAGAAGCCGCTGCCGTCTCGCCGTACTGCTTCAAGTATGCCTGTCCTGAACGGGTCCCCGCCATCGGTTGGCTGGGCTCTGCGGCCAGGACTATTGTTTCCTCTTCTGAATCAGTCAGCGAGGGAACATCATCCTCTGCTTCTCGGGAGGAAGCACATACCACATGGCAGGACGAAGCCTTTGCCTTGCCTTTGGACTTCCTGTTGGTTACAGTAGTCCATTGTTGTTCATCGATGAGGTCAGGGTGGACCCACATGGTTTCCCCCTGAGGTGTAGGGACGGCTACCAAGCCCTTCTCCTGCTGCTGGTGAGGGTCTGTGTTGACCACTCTTAATTCTCCCTTTGGAATAGGAGTTACCCCGCAGGCGTTGGAGGTTGTCTCCCGAACTGGAGAACCGACGTTACATTGGCCGTGACCTTCTTCTGCTCTGGTCGGAGCTTGAGCACCTCCGCGTCAATCAGAGCCTGAAGAATGTCCTTGAAGACGTAGCAACTTTTGGTAGGATGTCCCAACATCCTGTGGTACATGCAGTAGTTGGGATTGTCGGTCTTGCCGACTTCCTCCGGGCGTCTAATTTCAGGGAGCTTCAGTCGATTGCTCTTGTTGAGTAGCTTGAAGAGCGAATCGACGTGTTCCTCCTTGAAGGAATACTGCTTGTTGGGGCGTGGCTGGCTTGAAGAGCCACTTGCCCTTCCTGTTTGAGGTTTGGTGGGAGATTTGGTCTCCGTCGCCAAATTATCCTTCCGCTTCGTCTGGAGGGAGGTGTCTGGTGCCGGTGCACGCCTTGTCGACCTTTCCGGCCGCAGCTTGCCTTCCTCTGCCTTGACACGGGCAACAATCTCCTCAGCCTGTTCACCCTGTTGGACTAACTGCTTCCAGGTGCGGCTTTCAGCAACTCCTATTTGAGCAAGGAGTGAGGTTTGGAGATTGTGGCGGCATGTTTCCACCAGGGTGGCCTGGGTCATACCGCTTGGGCACCGGAGTGCCGTGTTCCGAAATCTTTCCACGAAAGATTTGACGGACTCCCCTCTCCGCTGTTTGGTAGCTAAAAGGGTGGGCATTGTGACTTCGGAGTCGTCTTCGAAGAAGCGTGTCAAGAACAGCTTCTCTAGATCCCCCCAGTTCTTGATAGAACCCTCCGGGAGCTTCATAAATCACTCAAAAGCCAGCCCTTTCAGGGTGCCGATGAACAGTCGCGCCAGGATGGCGTCATTATCTACCACATTCCCGGTCTGGGATTTGAAGTAGTAGATGTGCTGGTTGGGTGACCCCTTCCCGTCGAATGCTTGGAGGGTTGGAGCCTTAAACTTAGGAGGGTATGGAACTAAGTCCCACTCAGCCGGATAGGGCCGGACCACTCCAGCTTCTTGGAGGTCCTTGCGATTGGCAAGGGCCTCGAGGCGTCGTTCCAATTGACTCATCCTCTTAGCATGAGTCTTCTCCTGGTCTTGGTCGCTTCTTGCCTGCGACGAGGGCTTGGACACATCCGAGGTAGATCGTCGTGTCTCGTCGGAAGATTCGGAGGGTGGGCTTCCTCCCTTTCTCCCTTTCCCCTTCGGCCGTCTAGGAGGAGATCTCGCTCTTTCTTCAAGCAATTTCTCAAGCATATGCTTGAGGGAGTCAATGGATCTCTGTTGAGAGGCGATTATATCCATCTGGTGCTTCTGCGTCTGTTCTAAACGCCTGGCCGTCTCCTCAGGAGTGTCTGCCATGTAGGCGGAAGCCTCCTTCTCGACGGAAGAGTTTGAAGCCTGCGACTCCACTATAGCGGAGTGAGAATCACCCATTCTAATGCCGCGGGCTAAGGCATTATAGTCAACTGGGGGAATGGCCCCTGTCCGGGTGCGAGTGTGTTGATACACCCCTTCCGGCTCAGAGTCAGATTCCTCTGAGTTGACCATTGGTTGTTTTCCCTTGCTTCTGCTAGTCATGTTTGCAGTAAGCTCCGGGTATTCAACATCTGAGAAGGTTCTCCTCCTGTGGGGGCGTCTTCTTTTGGCTGACGGGGGAATCAGGGTCAGCTGTCCTGATTAAGGACTGCTGGTGCACGCCTGATCCATAATGGCATCCAGAGAGCATATGGATGAGTTGTTGACAGCAGCATGACGAAGTGGCTTGATTGGCACTTCTTTTCCTTGTCAAATAATCCCTCAAATCCGTGGGAGGGGGATTAAAGAGACTGGTCTCGCAACGTCGAAGACGGGGGACAGTCATGTGCCGTTCAGCCTGGACGCAGACTTCAGGGACGCGGCTCTCATGACGCGGCTGTATGACGCGCGCGCGAGTCTCGCGTTGCTGCCTGGTGCGTTTAGGCAGAGTTGCTTGAGAGAGAGTGGGCTGCTGGGCCCCACGCCCATGAGTGCGTACTTCCTGCGTTTGAAAAGACGCGGAGGTTTCACCCTGGCGTTTGATGAGTTGGTCCTCAGAGGACTCAACTTGAGGGGTCTCGCGTTTGGGTCGCCAAACGCGGATCTCACGCACTGGACGAGGTGCGGGCAAGGCATCAGATTGTACGCCGCGTCCACCCCCAGTCAGACAACCAACGGTTCCGACTTGGAGTTGACGCGCGCGTCTCCTCTGTCGACGCTCAGCATTCCGGTTGCGTCGAGGAGGTGGAGAGAAACCAACACATCCTGGTTTATAGAACCAAGAGTGTTCACCACGCGGGTCTCCTGAGAGACGTTGACGCGGGTATTCTGCGCGACGCAGTTGATCGGAGCAGCAGTGGTGCCTGGGACCACGCGGGCCTTCTGGGAGGCGTTGGCGCGTGTGTTCTGTGCGACGCGGTTGATCGCAACAGCAGTGCCTGAGGTCACGCGGGCCTTCTGGGAGACGTTGGCGCGTGAACTTGTCTTGGCACAGTGGGCATCGGCACCCGGCAGAGCCTCAGATTGGGCTTCGGGTAGCTTCTCAGTTGAGACCCTGCGGCAAACGCGGGTCTTTGGGCTCTTGGAGCCAGAAGAGAGGAACTCTTCATACTTCGCCTGGTCGAACTCGACAACGAGTGTTTCGACCATCTTCCCCTTACGGAGAACATCATCCTGCGCCACGATCTGTTCGTCAGTGACGAAAGTATTCCCCAGCGGCGGAGTCGCCATCTCTTGTTTGACACGGAGAGGGGGTTGGCTGGTGTAACGTTTCCTGGAATCAGATGGAAAAGATTACAGCCGGCTTAATCTTCCGGTTACAAGGGAGGGGGAATATTGAATCTTGAATTCCCCCTTTGTTTAGTGCTGGGTTCTTCGTGTGGCGGTGGAGAGTGAATCTTGTTCTCCGTTGACCGGATGACTGTTCGGACCGTCGGGGATCTTCTCTTCGGTCGGTAGAGGGAGTAACTCAGCTCCGTCTACCAAAACTCTAGAAGAGGAGGTAGGCGAAGAGCGGCTAGTACTCAGTAAGCTCGCCGAAGGGTTTTCTCTCTTTCTGTCGGTGATCTCTCTTTTGCCCGATAATTGTCGACCTTAATTGTCGTCGTCAATTGTCGTCCTTAAATTTTTTTGTCCTCCTTAAATCTTTTTTTTTTTTTTAATAGTGACGGGACTATTTATAGGGTTTTTAGGGGTGATCGTGCCCCCTAAAAGTGCTCCACGATGAGGGCCAACTTCCCCGCTACATGGGCGGTGGATGGCGCCATAATCGGGGTAGTTGCAACCGAGACGTGGGTGTCGAGCCGACGCGTCTTGATGCTGAGACGCGGGCTTCGGGCCGACGCGCCTTGATGCTGAGACGCGGGCTTCGGGCCGACGCGCCTTGATGCTGAGACGCGGGTTTCGGGCTGACGCGCCTTGATGCTGAGACGCGGGCTTCGGGCTGACGCGCCTTGATGCTGAGACGCGGGCTTCGGGCTGACGCGCCTTGATGCTGAGACGCGGGCTTCGGGCTGACGCGCCTTGATGCTGAGACGCGGGCTATCTCTCGCGTCTTGATTGTCACATTTAGCCTTGCGCCTGGATCTTGGATCTCTGTGTTTTGGTGGCTTGTCTTGGTGATTTTTAGACAGCCTACACTTCTGGCGATACCGATCGACCCAGAATCGGTCAAATTTCGATAAATTTAGAAAAATTATAAAAAATGTATTTAGGTAGAAAATTAAATTTTAAGAAGTAATGTGAAAGTAATTTTTAAAAATTAATCCCGTTTGAAAACTAAAAATTCGGGAATCAGTCAGTGATGCCAATCGACACCAGTGTTAGAGATTTTGTAGAAAAATTCTGAAAAATTTCAAAAAATCATGAAAAATCTAAAATATTAGAAAATAGTGTTTGAAACTAAAATTAATCAAAGTGGACTACAAGAAAGGTCAAATCAGGGTACATGCTGGTATCGGGTTCCCGGTCCGGATTAGGGCTGACTCTAAGACTGAGAATCCAGATCCGATACCAAAAACATGAGAAATCACAACTTAAAACAAATACTGAAAGAAAATTGTAATAATGCGGTCAAAAAAGTCGGGACATGTATCTAGGTACGTATCCCGGAACAGGGTGCTATAACCACCTAACAAAAATTTCATCCTCGAAATTTCTATAAGGAGAGAGATGAACATGGAAGAGATTACAGTCAACGATGATAATATGATAAAGTGAAAAAGATAAGGGAGATTACCAACTCAGGACACAAAACATCTGAGTTGATCGAAAGGATGACGTGAAGAAGTTGAAAGGAAAAGATAGAAGGGTCTCAGGATTCAAGAAAAAGATTGTAAGGAAGGAATAGATAACACCGCACTTGCGATCCAGTTACAGATTAATACATCATTAATATGCCAACCGGTTGTACTGAGGATGTTAGAACCTAGACTCTGATAACATCCTGTGACGCCCCGATCCGGCGGGTACGAAGACGTCACTGCGACGTATATACGCAGGTCAGAAATACCCTCACGTATATACGCTAAGCATTAGTACAGGTAAGAATCAGAGTGCGAAAGCACAGTAGTAACATACATTCCAACAGAAATAGCACAAGTACATGGTTATCACAGAGAGTGATACAATATTACATGAATATTACATCATCAGAAATACTAAAGAATACAATACAGAAGAGGTATACATAACAAAAGCTGAGAGGTGCTCACAATACAGCAAGAGGGCCTTGGGAGCCAAACAGGAGAGGAACTAGGAGGGAGAGCTGCGGTGACGATCCAAGCTTCTGCTGCACTCTGATCATCACAGAAGGATCCGCTGCGTACTCTGATCAGCTATAACAAGGCCACCAAGGTCCGGTCTCTAGGATTTGAACATGAGAATTCAGGGTGTCAGACGCAACCCTGCGAGTACATATAACAAAGCCAAATGGCGTGCATACCAGGTATACATGTACATGATCAAGTGACGTGCTCCAAGTATGCAGGTACAAGTAATAATAAATAACATAAGGGAAATTAAAGGAATGACAGTAGATCATGTATATCGATGAATCTGAACTGAAAACTTGCATAGAAGGTAGTATGAAAAGCGTAGGTACACATAAACATGCGGTAAATAAGTTAAACATGCAATAATTACAAGTATGGATAAAACTAGTTGTACAAGCTCAGATTATGAATTCACGAGACTGATATGTCAAGGAGATAATGCAAATAAGAAAGCCCTCATCTATATACCACTTATCTCATGTTGTCATCGTCTGAGTTTATATAACTTGAATTGTCCTAAGAGTAACAGATCTATAATGTGTCAGTAGTAATCATTGTGCCACATATATCATATGCCATAAGGCAGGGTGTCAACTCAGAACATAACACTATAGCTGAAATATAGAGGTATAATATTTTAATTTATCCAATAATAATAATCAGTACCGTTTGATATTTCAGTTTCCTTCCTACCAGCGCCTCACATCACTGATAGTCCATATTAGAGTTCGCACTCTGTAGAAGTTACCCGGGTCTGATATGTGAGTACTAGAACCCGAACAAAGGAGAGACCAAATATCACACGTTTCTAACATTATTACTATTTCGTTGTTTTATGTTTTTCATCCGATTCATATGCTTTTGTATATGCTACTGGTACACATATATCCATTTATGAATAAGATGAGTTATTATTTGAAAACTGATGAATCTGATGGCTCATATTTATAGTGGGTCCCGTCTCTGCCCGGGACTAGCTCAGGAGTACAGGCTACTGCTTCTGAGGACTTATCATTACGCGCCCCATACGACACTTAAGAAATATCACCATTATAAATATGACATCATACCGGTTTCCATCAGTTTCCCCCACCGCAGTGTAAGTTGAATATTTTATTATATATATTGCCCATAATAATGTCTACAAGTGTATACAATATAACCATGATTATCCAACTAGGGGAATTAACAGGAGTATAATATCAGGAGTATAATATCAGGAGTCACCCTTTTCAAGGGTTCAGGAGTACAGGAGTTCAGGAGTACAGGAGTTCAGGAGTACCAAATATCTGGTAACAGTATAATAATCATGTTAAGTTCCCGTAAAAGTAATAGTCATGAATATGCAATATAATATAGGTGCCACAATATCAGGTCAAGTATACCAGTACCGGGTGATAGCATGTCAAGTGCCGGTGTCATATATCAGGTGGCAAGTATAGCATGTCAAATACAGGTGTCGATATCAAGTGATAAGCATGACAAGTACCGGTGTCAGATATCAAGTAATAAGCATGGCAAGTAATAGTGTCAGATATCAAGTGTTAAGCATGCATGGCAAGTATCAGATGTATACATGTTAGGGTCAGGTAACTAATATGTCAGTGAAAGTCACAACAACAAATAGCAGGTATCAACCGGTCACATAACAAGGTACAGGAAAACGGCATAAACATTTCAAACTCTACACTACCATTTTTATAATAATAAATTTATCTTTTAATTAGCTATGCGGAGCCGAGTAAAGCGAGAGCAGATCTAGGCATACCCGGTATAATGTCGGTTCGACAAAGTATAATAACAGTCGGCAGCTATTTATAAAGCATGATAATCATTTACATAATATATACTGACTTGCATAAAGAGACATCATATATTAAATCCAGATAATAATTATTAGACATGGAACGATGGTAATAAAGTAAGAAATGTTAAAGAAATGTACTCGCCTAATACTAGAATGAAATACCGGGCAAAACTCGGGAAAATCCGCGAACACGCGCTAGCAAGCTATTAGCCCATAATTATATATTAAATATATAAATATAAATATATATATATATATATATATATATATATATATATATATATATATTAGAGAGGGAATGAGAGAGGGGAGAGAGAGAGGAAAGAGAGTTGTAGGAAGAAGAGAGAGAGAAAGAGAGAAAATAGGGTGTTTTTAGAAAAGGATTTAGGAATTTAAAAGGGGAGGGATATGGTTGTAAATATAGACAAGTAATTTGAGGGAGAGGTGGACGGTATTTTAGGGAGTGAAGAAATGTGAGTTTATTTAGGAAAAGAAAGAGAAAAGAAAGGAAAGAAGAAAGAAAGAAAGGAAAGAAGAAAGAAGAAAGAAAAGAAATGGAGGGGGAGGAGGGGTGGCCGGCCACCGCCGACGCCGCTGGGGAAGGGGAGGCGGCGCGCGGCTTAGGGGAGGGGAGGGAGGTGGTGGTGGAGTTGTTTGGTTAGTGTTGTTGTGGTAGAGGTGGTGGTGGTGGTTATGGTGGTGGTGGAGGTGATTGGTGGTGTTAGGGACTTAGATGAGGAGGAGGAGGTGATGATGGGGTGGTTGGAGTGATAAATTTGATGCAGGTGGTGTTGAATTTTGGAGGAGGAAGGGAGGTGGTGGTGATGGGTTATGGTGAAATTGGAGGTGGTGGATGGTTGATGGAGGTTGAAAGAGGTGGTGGAGTGGAGAGGGGGTGTGGGGGAGTGGATGGCCGGCCTAGAGGCGGCCGACAGCGGCAGTGGTGATGGTGGAGGTGGCGGCCATGGAGAGGAGGAGATGGGTTGGTTTTGTTTTGTTGAAGGAGATGTAATTGTTTTTAGATTTTTGAAATGTAAAGGAAAAGGGAATGGAGGGTTTAATAGAGAAGGAGAAGGAAAAGAAATGATGAATTTAGGGGAAAGAGAGAGGCTACGGGTGGCTTGCAGGCTGCGGTGGCAGGGGAGCAGGCGGCTGGGCGCAGGGGATAGGGAAAGTCAAAGGGAAAGAAAAGAAAAAAAAAAAAAAAGAAAGAAATTAAAGAAAAGAAAAAATAAGAAAAAAGAAAATAAAATAGTATAAAAATCTTATTATTAAATAATTTATTTATTTTAATTTCTAAAAGTACAAAGTAGGGAGTAGAGAAGGAAAAAGCAAGAAAAGAAATTGTCGCTAAATAATATTATTATTTTAATAGGGCGAAAATTTGACTGTTTCAGAAACGTTCCGAAAATTCTCAAAAATAGAAATATTATTTTAAGATACTAGGTGAAATCAGATTTGATAAATTCAATTTATTTTTTAAATTAAAATTCTGAAATCTTCCGGCGACACCGACTGACACCATAATCGGTGAAATTTCGATAAATTTAGAAAAATTTCAAAAAATGTACTTAGGTAGAAAATAAATTTTAAGAAGTAACATGAAAGCTATTTTTAAAAATTTAATCTCGTTTGAAAACTAAAAATTCGGGATCAGTCAGCGTTGTCGACTGACACCGTTTTTGGAGATTTTGTAGAAAAATTCTGAAAAGTTTCAGAAAATCATGAAAAATTTAAAATATTAGAACAGTATTTGAAACTAAAATTGATTAAATCGAACTACCAGAAAGGTCAAATCGGGCTACATACTGGTATCGAGTTTTCGGTCCGGGTCAGGGCCGACTCTAAGACCGAGAATCCAGATCCGATATCAAAAACATGAGAAATCACAACTTAAAAATAAATACTAAAAGAATATTGCAATAATATGACCAAAAAAAGTTGGGACATGTATCTGAGTACGTATCCCGGGAACATGATGCTACATATATATATATATATATATATATATATATATATATATATATATATATATATATATCTATATATATATATATATATATATATATATATATAGTGAGAGAGAGAGAGAAATCTTCAAATGAGAAACATTCTCAAAATAAGCTTCGTGAGAAAACATATAGGAGCCATTTCGTGGATGATTCGAACCGTTCATCCTGATTTATATGCTCTAATTAGGTCTAATAAAAAATCACACGATTTCGAGTTTTTTTTACCCATGCATCAAATGACATATTTATTCTACGGTGAATATAACATATGTTTTGTAACTACTTGTTGCATGGGTAAAAAGATTATGAATCGCGTGATTTTTTATTAGTAGAAACACACTCTTTTCCCATCTTTTTGTTAAAAAAACTAATGGTTGGAGAAACACACCCTTTGTTCCACCTTTTATATTTAAACACCTCACTTTCACAACATATCCAATGTGGGAAAAAATGATTTTAGCTTCTTTTAGTCCCCTTTAACTTATTGAATTAGGCTAACTTCCGACTTGAATATCTCACTCATTCGAAAATAGAATTTAACATGTGAATATGCAACATTCATCCCTAATGGCAAGAGAACACACTCCAACCATTATCTGTGTAATTCTATCAACAGATCATGCCTCAATTCAGCTTAAAGTTCATGTGAAATGCTTCGTTTCCAACACACACACACTCACACACACACACACACACACACACACAGAGATAGACTTGTGTCCTTCCAAAAGGATTGGAGCCCGAATCCTTCCAACTCAAATACAATCCTCCGACATTCGAATACAAGATCTACTCTGTTGAAGTTGATCTATATTATTTCAAGTATCTATAAATCAAAAATCAAGTATTTTGAATATTTTTTGCCCATCCATCAAGCGGCACAAAAATGGACGGCCGAAAGTAGTGAGTTGATTAGATCTTTGTCTTTAGATATACAAATTCTTATTCGGCCATTTGATTATGGTCTAAACATTTAAAACCACAACAAACCATTTTTGTTAGGTGTTAAATATTCTACACTGTTAAACTAACAACTCACTATTTAGGCCATCCGTTTTTTCCGACTTGATGTATGGACAAAAAATATTCAAAACACTTGATTTTTCGTTTATAAATACTTGAAATAATATAGATCAACTTCAACGGAGTGGTTCTTATATTCGAATTTTGGATGTTGGCATTTGAGTGGAAAGAATTCAGCCTCAAATCTTTTTAGAAGGACACAAGTCTATCACACTGTGTCATGACTAGTCCGCCATAACTTTAACCGTGATCTCCGTGATTCTTTTAACTGATTTGTAAAGAACCTGTACTGGACATTGGAATCTCCTCAATCTGCACCCATCATTGCATCCAGAACGTCGAAAATATAAGGTTCGACACCTTGATTGTCTGAATCTGACTACGATTGCACGATCTACCTTCCGATCAATCTCGTCCGTTGATCGTTTTCATCAACCTCTGCTGTTTTTCCTTGACTTGCTACGCAGTGAACCTCTATGGGATGTCTTGTGCAATGCCTCTGTGAGCTTGTCGAGCTTGTCTTACTGTCCGTCATTGACAATGATCTGATCATCACCGCTGTGTCTACTGTGTTAAGATCTGAGCATCATTGACGACTTCACCTTGATCAATATACTCCAAAACTCGTTGATCTTTATCTTAGAACAAATCTGAACTTCTTATTGTCTTCTTCATCTTGATGACTCCACAAACTCCATCGACTTGATATCTTCTTTATCTAGAGCATTCGAGTCTTGAATGAATACCATCGGCTCTGATACATTTGTTGTGGTCGAATTAATATGCTATTGCGTGCCTTTCCCGGGATACCATACTATGATATCAATAGTTGGGAGATACGAGATTCCCACTGACGACCTCAAGCACGCCATAAGATCAATTACCTCGAACACACAAGATGAATATTAAAAAATATAAGAAGAAGAATACACAATTTACATGGTTCGGCCAAACTTGGCCTACGTCCACGGGAGTATTCGCCTTTCCCTTAAATCTACGCCTAGATTATAAGTATACCTTCTCTCTATGCATCTTCACTTTGTTCCTCTATTTTTTGGTTTTTTAAGGCCTTCTTGATTTGTTAGGGCCTTACATTGTTGTTCACCACAACTTTATTCTCCTTTATGCTCCACTTTACAATGTTGGGTTACAACTTTTATTTATAGGATTTTACAATACAATCCTATTAGGACTAGAGATAATCTAGGTCATTGTATGCTTTAAGAATCTTAATCAATCCTATTAGGAGTTGATCTACTTGATCTTGAAGGATTATAAACTTTTTAATCATTAAAAATTAATCTTCATTTAATAGGAATTGAATCATATTCATACTCTTGAAAAGAAAACTTGCAATCGCTTGAAAAGGAAATTGGTTCACCTAATTTGCTTCTTCAACTTCAAGTCATCGTTTTCTTCAACTCAATTAGATTTTCTTGAACTATCATCTTCTCTTTAAAAATAATACAAAACCTAACAGGATTATGCTACTCAATTCAAGATTATAACTCCTGAGATATCTAATCATACACTAGTCATGAGATGATGAAGCTCTTAGAATCTGATCTAAACATCTGCAAACCAGGCAAATAACTGACTTACTGGAGCTTGATGGTCTATAATATATATCACTTTAGGTATTAGGTATCATTTTATCATCATGAGCAAGATAATGACATTGCAGGCTAAGGACTTGGGACTGGCCGTGGCAGCAGCTGAGGAAGTTGGTCTCAAGTGTCCCTTCACGTCTGAGGCAGTCCACATGTAAGTAGCCTTTTCTACTCGACAATGGATTTCCAAAACCTGAAACTGTTTCTTATTTGAGAATTGATATGCTTCAAATATGGTGCAACATCTGGTTGCAGATACATGGAAATGTGTGAGAAAGGCTATGGTCTAAAGACTTCTCTTCCTTCTTCCGGCATTACTATTCTGGCGATGAATTTTTTCTCAAGGATTCTTGACATGTATAGACAAAATGTTTATTTTGTCAGGATTGCTGTGAATTAAACGAAAAATAAAGCATTGATTCTTGAGATGTTTCTTCTTATTCTGTTCTACTGCAACTGGTTTTTTTTTTTTTTTCATTTCTTTCTTTTCTGAAATTTTGGATCTTTCTGATTTCAGTTGTAACTCGTAATGTGATGTGCATCATTTGAAGGCTGACCAGAGCTTATGGCAGGCAGCAGCCTACTAAACCTGCTTGTTCTGTGATGAATTACTGTTTGATATTGGCCTCGTTAAGGCTCAGATGCATCCAGAGTGTAGTTCTTGAAGTTCAATTTCTGCTCATTTACTAGCTTATTATCAGGGAGGACATTAGAATCTATTGTGATCCACAGGAAAATGGGTGTAAATGCAATCCACAAAAAAGAAGGGAGCAAAGAAATCTGCAGGCTGCTCATATTTCCCTGGCCAATGGAAAGGATGAGGGATAAGGTTAGCAAGATCCATGCCAAGATCCAGCCACTTAGCAAGCGCTACGTGTCACAGGATAATCACTTCCTCACTTCATATTATCAGTCCCATGCAGTTGAATGAGAGAGCAAGGGGGAAAAGAAGAAGAAGAAGAAGAAGAAGAAGAAAATGGCAGCCTCCATGATGTCTTCTTTGGCCCTGAAGCCATCTCCGTTCCTTGAAGAGGCCACAGGCTGTGAGGGGCCTCCCATCATTGGCAAGGACCTCTTCTTCTTCCTTCAAGGTTCAGGCCAGTGGAGGCAAGAAGATCAGACTGACACCCCCTATGGTTAGTACTAAAAAATCACAAGCTCGATATTACATATTCATGAATATCTCTCACATCAGTGTCACTTTCTAATGTCAGTGTGTATAGTTTATCATAGATAAGTAATCTTTTTCTTCGTAATGGTATTTAAGATCAATAAAGAGAAATAAACTCTTTGTAGGAATTGGAGGTGGGATGAACTTGAGAAATGGTCAGGATGCATCTGGGAGGAAGCCAAGGTTAATTATCACATTTTTTTTTTCCCTTTTTTCCTGGCAGTCACCTGAATATATCATGCATAAAATGTTATTCACTTTTAGATGGAGCCTGATGGCTTCTACCATGTTTATCATATAGGGAAAGGGTGTTTATCAATTTGTGGACAAATATGGTGCAAATGTTGATGCTACAGGTACAAGTTTCTCCATTGATTAGCACTTGAATTGTTACACATATCTTTGGTTGTAAATTATAAGAAATTAATGAGGAAAAACAATGTAGTTTGAACCTTATTTTTACAGTTTGGAACTTGTTTTCTGATATTTCTCAGCAGAAAAATATATTGAAAATATTCCTTAAAAGGAAACAAGGTATAAATTAAATCTAGTAGTAAGAAAAAGTATGATCTTCAGATTAACAACTTATTTCTATCTTTTATAATGAATTTAAAACGATTACAGCCAGTATGTAGTTAATACACGTTTTACGTTTTTATTGTGTAAATCCATGTAAAGATCTATTTTCACAATATATGTGTACAAATAATATAGTTATCAATAACAGTCTCATATATGTATATTCTATATAGTTTTCATTATTACATGGCTACAAGGTAGATGTGTATCCTAAAACATAATTTGCCCTAAATTTGGATCAAGTGATCGAAAATCATTTCCCTCAGATTCCTAGCTGTTAATAGTTACACAATTTGAGTAATCCGCATTGGCACAGGGAAAAACCTTAATCTGAAGTTGTCTCCTTGTTGAAACTTGCAGCCCGATCTACTCTCCGGAGGAATGGTCTCCCAGTGGCGATGTCTACGTTGGAGGTAAAAGACTAAAAAAATCAAAGATTTAGTAATATATAATTTCATGAGCTATCTATTTGTTGGTGTACTAATATGAGTTATTTGATGAATGTTGGCAAATGCAGGAACCACAGGGCTCTTGATCTGGGCTGTGACTCTTGCTGGACTTCTCCTGGGGGGTGCTCTCCTAGTCTACAACACCAGTGCTCTGGCTCAGTAGTAGTAGAACATCTTTCATGCATCTGTGTCTTGTAATCAAAACTTGTATAAATTTCTCTCACTGTTACTCTCTCATGCTTCAAAACAAACTTGTCATTTGTATTTCATCATCCTGATTCTAATTCTGTGCGCGTATTTTTATCTCTTGAAATCACAAACCAGGCATAGTGACATAGAAATCTTGAAGAATGTGTCAGAAACAAGCGAAGATGAAATATATATATAAAAGCTAAAGATGATATATATAATATATATATATATATATATATATATGTATATATTATATATATATATATATATATATATATATATATATATATATATGGGCTTACTGTACCTCAGCCTGCGGGCTGAGAGAGTTTTCTCAGCCTGCGGGCGTGGCAAGATCACCGCCCCACATCTGTTAAAAAATTTGCGGACAAAATCCTGTAAAATCCCGCCCAATTTAATGCCAGTCACCTCAACATTGTATTTTCCGAAAATACCCTCCATCACAACCTTTTACCTTATTGTAAAAAAATTGTCTTCCAAAAAAATTTACAGCTCTAAAACTTCAACGGCGGTTCTGATCCAATTAGTTCTTTTCCTTCAAAAATTTCATCCGTTTTTGAAAAAAAATATTTGCAACTGATGGCGCCTAAGAAATCATCCGTCGAAAAAGGTACTACAAAATGATATTTTCAAAAAATTTTAGGGTTTTGTGTATTTTAATAGTTTTAAATTTTTTCAAGATTTATTTCTGAAGTCGCATGTTTTTTTAAATTTTTTTTAAATATTGGAAATATGGTCGCAATTACGAAAGAGATTTTCAAACTTTAGACGATAAAGGTCCTATTTTTTGAAAGTTTTTATTATTTACTTCTATTTTTACTGTGTCGCAGTTCAGATCTGTGCGACTTTGAAAATTTTTTTTTTTTACCTTTCCTTGTAGATGAATGCGACGTAGGTCGCAGTATATGAAATTTACTTTTTTTCTCACATACTGACGACATGGGGTCGCAGTTTTTTAAATAAGAGTTGTAGTCTCAAGTCTTCACCAAGGTCGCAGTTTATTTTAAATAAATGTTTTTATCAAACTTGTGTCGCAGTTGTTTCTTTTTGAACTGTAGTCTTATGCGACCTTGGTCGCAGTGTTGGCCCTGGTCGCAGTTGTTCTGATTGCACTGTAGCCCTATGCGACCTTGGTCGCAGTGCGACCTTGGTCGCAGTACATGTAGTGCGACCCTAGATTGCAGTGTAGTCCTGGTTCTAGTTGTTTTTTTTTTTTGCAATGCATGACTGCGACCGAGGTCGCAGTTTATTAAAAAACAAATATGCTTTTTATTCCCTTATAATTTTTAAATAATCATTGGTCTAAAGTGTTTAATTTTTCTTCCTACGTAGGTAAACAACAGATACAGGTTCGTCCTCTGAGATCAAGTATAAAACCAATGTGCCAGTTAATGAAGAAATTTAAAAAGTACATACAGCCTGATTTCGTAGAGGCGATGAAGAATACCCCATTTGGCCCAATCTTCATGGCGTTCTACAATGAAGAATTTGGGGCTGAAAAAGCTCTAAAATCAAACGTTGCCGTACTGCGTATTTTAGACCAGTATGACAGGAATACAAGGATCTTTACAATTGGGGGTAAAGAGATTGAGTTAACAGTGGAGGATGTTGCCCTTACTTTGGTCTACCTGTCAATGGGGTAGATTTTGTGATGAATAAGACATGTACGCTGAAAGATAGAGGGGTTATAAAAATATTTTTTCCCCAATATAAAGAAGATCACAAAAGTATCAATTGAAGATGCTTTGGATAATCTTCTTGTCAAGAGAAGGAGGAGGGATATATTAGATGTGACACAGGATGAACAATTTGAGCAGCAAATGTCTATAAAGGAAATTATAAGAGACATAAATAGACTTGCAGCTCAAGACTTTACCACATTAGTCATCCTATATATGTCGGCCACTCTTTTCTTCTCTGGCAGTAAATGCACGGTGCCGTGGTATATTGTGGAACAGATTGCCAATATGCAACTAATGAGGACAATATGCTGGGCAAAAGCTGTTTGGCAATTCCTGATTGACTCAATGGACATCTTCAGGCAAACCACGTACGAGCTGCAAGGATGCTCCGTGCAAATTATTGTAAGTAGAAATCTCAAATTTGGCCAACATTGTATGAAATTTACCCATAAATTGAGAAAATTTGTGGAAACTAATTTAATTTTTAATTTTTGCAGTATTGGCTGTGTGAGAGGGCCCCTATTTTTAAGCAGAGGTCTGGTTTGGAGGAAAAAACCCCACGCGCAGTAAGATGGGACCTCCAAAATATTGGCAGATCTCTACTTGAAGTTGATCTAAAAAAGATTGACAGCAATATTGTAAGTTAAACTTCTTTTATGTGTAGTACAAATAAAATGCGACCATAGTCGCAGTATTGAGCTGCAACTTTCGCAGTTCGTTTTATGCCTGACAAATAATGTGCGACCATGGTCGCATTCTCTTGAAAATACCCTTTTCAACAGAAATGCGACCATGGTCGCAGTGTTGAGCTGCATGTCTTGGCAGATAAATTTATGCACGACAAAACATACTGCGACCATGGTCGAATTATTATCCAAAAATATTTCATAAATAAACTGCGACCATGGTCGCAGTATCATTATTTCATTGTTTTATTTTTAGCTTACCTTTTTCTGTTTATTTTCAGATTTTGAGTCGAATGGCCAACATCTCTAATGATGAAAAAAATATGGTTGGCCTTCCTGTTGAAGGGGAAGAGGATGAGGAAGAAGAAGTAGCAGAAGATGAAGGTGAAGATGAAGGTGAAGAAAAAGAAGAAGAAGAAGGTCAAAGTGAAGGAGATGAAGGAGGTCATACATGTAATGAGGCTGACATCCCGGCGGAAAAGGAGCCAGAACCGGCTGAAACGAGTGAGCAAGAACCAATTTTTGAAGGTTATTTGCCACCTCCACCGGATGTTCAAGCAGCAGAAATAAAACGATTGAGGTCTGCAAATCAGCTCTTGAGAGATTATGTTTCTCAGCTTGAAAAAAAGATTGAAAATATGGAGACTGAGAAAAGACTCAAGGCTGAATTAAAATTAAAAAGAAGAGAAAAAAGAGAGAAGAAAAACCAAAAAAGGCAACAGGAGAATAGAAGAAGGGAAGAGGAGGAGAATGAAAGGAGGAAGAGGGAAGAGGAAGAGAAAGAGAAGGAGAAGAAGAGGGAAGAAGAGAAGGAAAAGGAGAACAGGAGGAGAGAAGTGGAGGAGAAGGAGAAGGAGAATAGAAGAAGGGAAGAGGAGGAGAATGAAAGGAGAATGAGGGAAGAAGAGGAGAAGGAGAAGAAGAGGAGGGAAAAGGAGGAGCAGGAGAAGGAGAAGAGGAGGAGGGAAGAGGAGGGGCAGGAGAGGAGGAGGAGGGAGGAGGAAGAGAATGAGAAGAAGAGGAGGAAGGCGCAGATGGAGAACAAAAGAATGAAGGAGCAGATGGAGAAGCAGGCTGAAGAGGAGAAGAAGAAAAAACTGGAAGAGGATAAAATCATGGGTTCTGAGTCTGTTTTAATTTTACTGGGGAAGATATTCCAAGTTTTTCTCTGAATCTAACTCAAATGACTCAAGAAATCCAAAGAGATAGAGCTTCTGAAGAAGAAATTCAAGAACATACTCCGCCTCAGAAGCAATCCTCAAAAGAAGCTGTTTTGGAAACCTCTAAAGGAACAATAGAAAGGGGAGTCAAAGAACGAAAGCGCGCTGAAAGAGATCGCGATGACTCCGACTTTGTTTATCCAAAACAGAAGAAGAAAAAAAATGAAAATCCTCTTCCACAGCCTGCGGCTGCGAGTTCTACCGCTGGTTTCGGCGACAAAGAGATTTCCTCCACTGAGCCAAAATCGACAGAATTGACCGAAACCACATCATACAGAATTCTGCAGCCCCATCAACAAGCTCTTATAAAACATTTCTTCGACAAGTCCTACTCTGAGTAAGTTAATTCATATCAAAAAATTTCTGTTATACCTTTATATAAGAACAATTAAATTACTAACTTTGTTTTGAATATCTTGCAGTTCTACTGCGTATCAGGATACCAATAATTCAATCATCATTTCAAGGAATGACATTGAGGACCTGATGTTCAGTAGAGACTTAGATGCAAATGTAATTCATTTCTACATGCAGCATCTTGAGAAAAGAGAAGGATTAAAAAGCATATTCTTCCGAAGCGAAGCTTGGGTAAAAATCTACTTTCTCCTTTACGGTTTAATGTAATATCAACTCTGGAACAGATTACTAATATTCTCTATCTCTGTGTAGGCATAAATCATGTACTGCGACTAAGGTCGCAGTGAATAATTAAAATGTACTGCTACTAACACATGTACTGCGACTAAGGTCGCAATTTATAATTAAAATGTATTGCTACTAACTCAGGTACTGCGACAAAATGTAACAGCTGCGACCTGCGACCAAGGTCGGAGCTGCGACCAAGGTCGCAGTTTATAATTAAAATGTATTGCTACTAACTCAGGTACTGCGACAAAAATGTAACAGCTGCGACCTGCGACCAAGGTCGGATCTGCGACCAAGGTCGCAGTTTATAATTAAAATGTATTGCTACTAACTCAGGTACTGCGACAAAATGTAACAGCTGCGACATGCGACCAAGGTCGGAGCTGCGACCAAGGTCGCAGTTTATAATTAAAATGTACTGCTACTAACTCATATACTGCGACTAAATAATATAGTGCGACTAAGGTCGCAGTTTATAATTTTTTGTTATATTTTAAATTCATTTTGAATTTGATTTAAATTTTTTTTCTTCTTGTCCGCAGCACGGTGTTGTAAATAAAATTGAAGATCTGGAAGGTCATTTCATCAAGCAGAAGCTGTTGAAAAACTGGACAGCTGACGTGCAGTACATGTTCTTCCCGATCAATCACAAACATAGTGACGACGAGCAGGGATTTCACTGGACCTTGCTGGTATTCGATTGCACCACAGAAGAGTGGATTTTTTACAACTCTTTGGTCCCAGCTGACAAAAAAAGTAGTATAACACAGCTTTACCAAAGAGATGCAAGAATAATGGTGAGTTGAAATTTAATATTTTGATTAATTTGATTAATACTAATTTTTTTTTCCTATTGACATTGCAGAAAGAAAGATTATTAGAGATTTTTGAGATTCATTCCAAAAAAAATGAGAAAAAATAAAATAAAATACGCAAAATGCCCCCAACAATCAAACAGGTATATAAATTTTGACATGTAATTTCATTTCATATTTTCTACTTTTTTTAGTACAAAAAGTAATTTCATTTAATGATTGCTCTATGGAAATTTCAGTGTTGATTGCGCTATATATGTATGCAAGTACATGGAAAGCATAGCGTCTGGCTATCATCTATCAGCTGCTGATGCTGTTACGGTTGATGCTGTACAGAAACTAAGAAGTGAGCTTGCATACATGATACTTGCAGATGTAGAGAAGAGTTGGGATGAAGAAACAGACATTATACGACATACGAAATATGAAGACTGATAGTTGACAAATTATTGATATACCACAATTTTTTTTTATAAATGTAAAAAATATTTCAAGTGCAATTCATTGCATAATTTTTTTGTTGTATTGATTTAATTTATACACATTTCTATACATTTATTTATTATAAGTTCCATTGATTATTTACAGTCTTCATTTGTTAGAACTTGGCTTTTACTATTGCGTACTGATGTTAGAAACAAACATGCCTTCAGTAATTGTGTTAATCAACAACAACACTGCGACCTTCGTCGCTATGCGTTTTAATATAAAGGAAACACCTACCTAACGTACAGCGACTTAAGTCTTCACCATCTCAAAAATCTAAAAAGAAGGTTGCGACTTTGGTCGCAGTTGATAGCCGCAGCCTTAGTAAAATACAATGCGACTTTGGTCGCAGTTGATGGCGGCAATGTTTTAATCAACAATAACACTGCGACCTTGGTTGCTATGCGTGTTAATATTAAGGAAACACATACCTAACGTACTGCGACTTAAGTCTTCACCACCTCAAAATTTTAAAAGAAGGTTGCGACAGTTGATAGCCGAAGTCTTAATAAAATACAATGCGACCTTGTTCGCAGTTGATGGCGGCAATGTTTTAATCAACAACAACACTGCGACCTTGGTCGCTATGCGTGTTAATATAAAGGAAACACCTACCTAACGTACTGCGACCTAAGTCGCAGTACATGTAGTGCGACCCTAGATTGCAGTTGCTGGCCATCTTTATCAATAACAACACTGCGACCTTGGTCGCAATTAATCATGTACACTGCGACCAAAGTCTCTGACTACATTATGTACAAAAAAAATTAAACTATAAAGTAGAACTTTAAAGTACAAGTACATACAAAAATAATACAGTAGAAATCAAAGAATGATAATAAATCTGATTATAATTACACGCCAGTGTCAGAATGCGACTTAATCTCTCTACACTGTGCGACCCTGGTCGCACTTCATAAAAAATTGAAGTCTTTGTTCCTTCGAGATGGAGGCAACCCAAACCTACTTCTTCTGCCAATAAAAAAAATAAATAGTAAGAATTTTAAAGATTAATCGTTATAAAAAAAATGATTAACAGGTTTAATGTAATATACCATTAACGGACAACCAGTCCTGTAATGGCCCAGCTCTTGGCAGTTACCACATCTTCGATGCTTAACTTCCTTCTGATATATAGAATCTTCAAAACCAGACTTAAGCCTGGATGCAGCTCTAGGTCTCCCCTTGGTTGGTACAGGACCAATTGGATCACGTATATTCAATTCTTCACCATCTCGCAATATGACAACGGATCCACTGGAACCAACGGCAGTATTAGGATGTGATGAATGATCATTTCCTGACATTGCTCTGTATTCTCTAGTGGTATTTTGGGCAAAACTTTCCAAAACTCCCTCCAACTTTGAAATATTTTCATCAGAATCAGCGACCATGTCCAGAATTGCATTAAATTTTGAACGAACTGTCCACAATCTAGCCGTCCGTGGAGTGCCTTGGCTGGGAAAAGGCCTCATGCCATTTTCAATTGCAACGTTTTTGTAACGAGCATCCAACCTCCATCTCTGAAGTATATATGATTCCGGTATATGTGTAACGTGATTGCGCCACAAAATACACAGAATATGTCTACATAGGATACCCTCTGTTTCAAATAACGAGCAACTGCAAGAAACATGAAGTTCCTCTCGCTTATCATAACTGACCTTTTCCCAACTGTCTTTTGATTCTGAAAAATTACCAACAAATATGTTGATCCAGGTTTGTCCTGTTCCACCTCTTCTGAAAACAGTGTCATTACAACTGCCCATTCCTTTTGGAACAACTGAAAAATCTTCGGTGTATACAACTTCGAAACCTGTATCTCATATGGATTGGTTGTACAATTGGGCACAGAATTCAAACCCCTAAAATCTTGAAGAGATTCAGATGCACGACGGAAGCAACGGCTTTATCATATTGGTGAACAAATTCCACTAGTTTAGTGTTTGAGTTAACAAAACCATCAAAGAAGGAATTAATACTCTCGGACCTCTGACTGGTTGTCATTCCAGCAGAGAAAACATCTTTGAGATATGCATTAACCCAATGTCCACGAAGCCTGTACATCTTCATCAACCAACTGCCATCTTCTTCTTCTAACTGATATTTTTCACTCATCAGACACCATCGTTCCTCACAAGTGCTTATATCGCGGGAGGTGTACCAAGCATGGAAATCGGAGACCATATCTTCTCCATACTTGTTAGCCATTGGGATTTGTTGCTCGGCAATATGTTTCCGTACATGCCAGAAACAGTAACGGTGCCGAGACGTCGGGAAAACAATCTTGATGGCCTCACCAATCTGCGCATCCTGATCAGTAATAATCAGCTTCGGTTCAACTCCATGCATGCACTTGAGCCATTTTTGGAATAACCAAACAAAAGTATCCCTCTGCTCATCAGCAAGCATTGCACAGCCGAACAAAATTGACTGCCGGTGATGATTTACTCCAGTGAATGGAGCAAATGGCAAGCTCAACTGATTAGTCCTGTATGTGGTGTCAAAAACGATCACATCACAGAAGCTCAGATACGAGGAAATAGCTCTTCCATCAGCCCAAAAAATGCTTCTAAGTGTGCCCGCGTTATCAACTTCACTTGAAAAGAAGAATTCTGGATCGGTCTCGGCTTTCTCTTGAAAATATTTGATAATAGCAATAAACTCATGACCGCAGTTATTTCTACGTTGACGAGTGAAATCAATAACTTGTTGAGGGCGCACTTCTTCACAGCCTTCTCCCTGGCTCATTGCATTAACAACGCGGGAAATATTTTAAGGCCGCATTCCAACATCAACCAGATTGCTCATAATGGTTCTGCTAATTGTTGAACGATGAGTCTGATGAGAGTAATGGTGATGTACCTTATCCGGGCTAGACAATTCATGTGAATGAGTATCAACAAATTTTGTGATAACCCAATATCGAGTTGAGTCCAAAAATAAACGAAGACGGATATGCATCTCAGCAGGACAAGATACTCTAGTGTTAACTCGACGATGCACTGTAAGCCCCTCTTGTCTTTTGTCACACAACTTCTTCAGCCCTTCCTTGTTGCAGCAAAATCTTCTGCAAATAATCTCATGAGGAGGCTTCCGTGACTTATCTGTACTTTTTCTTCTCACGCTAAAACCTCTATTCCTTGCAAAACAATTGTAGAAATTGTATGCTTCCATATGCGACAGGAACTGTTTCCCTATAAACTTATCTGAGCTTCCAGACATTTCTGCATGTGCATTCATATCCTACAAAAAGAATTTACACGAATTAAATGAATATAAATATTTTTTAGATATCACTGTATTCTAAAATATAAGTTATATAAATGCGACCAAGGTCGCATAAGAGATGAAAACAATTTACTTCTTATCAGCTGTTGCGACCAAGGTCGCAGTTATCCGTATGAGAAGAAATCTATATTACTTCTTACTAAAGACTGCGACCTAAGTCGCAGTAAATAAAAATAAGATTTCACATACGGCATGAAATCTATAATACTCCTTATTGAAGACTGCGACCTAAGTCGCAGTAATCAGTATCTGAATAAATCTATATTATTCCTTACTAAAGACTGCGATCTAAGTCGCAGTTATCCGCATGTGAAGAAATCTATATTACTCCTTACTAAAGACTATGACCTAAGTCGCAGTTATCCGTATGTGAAGAAATATATATTACTCCTTACTAAAGACTGCGACCTAAGACGCATACCCTAGAAAAAAAGAATTCACAGCCGGAGATTATTTTCAAATAAGATTGCGACCGAATATTAAAACGGTCGCAGTACCTCATAGTCTAAAGAGAAAACATTAAATATTTAAGAAATTGTTTTTAAAATAGATATAAACAATTAAAACCTGTTGATCGGCATGCAGAGATGTCAACCCTTCAAGATTTTCAATATTCTGAGAGAAAGTAGAACCAGATGCAATATCTTCCATATTAAGATCGCCGGTATACTGCTCAGACGTCGACATTAAATATTTTGCAGAAAAAAATTGATCTCAAAAGATTTATATTTTCAGAAAAAAGTTTATCGCAGACTGAAAAGGTGAAACTAGATCTTTCAAAAAGAGGTCAGGAAATAGGGTGAAAAGTAATTTATATCATATAAAGAGCGGCAAAAATAAAAGGGGGAAAAAATAATAATAAACAATAATGAAAAGTTATCATAAGGGGTATTTGGTAATTTAACTTCTACCTAAAAGCGGGCCGCAAGTCAGTGAGGTGACAAATTGAGCCACGTCACCGCAGGCTGAGAGAATACTCTCAGCCCGCGGGCTGATATACATTTTTCTCTATATATCTATATATATATATATATAGTAGTCTTCTTGTGAGAAACTTTCTCACACGAACACCGTGAGAAAACTATATAGGAGCTTTTATGTGGATGATCCGAACCGTTCATCTTGATCTATATACTTTATTTAGACTCTCAATTAAAAATCACGCAAGTCCGAGCTTTTTACCCATACAACAAGTGGTTACAAAACATATGTTATATTCACCGTAGAATAAAGATGTCACTTGATGCATCGATAAAAAAGTTGGAATCGCGTGATTTTTTATTGGTAGTCTAATTAGAGTATGTAGATCATGATGAACGGTTCGGATCATCCATAAAATCTCTCTTATATGGTTTTCTCACGAAGCTTATTATGAGAAAGTTTCTCATTTGAAAATTTTCTATATATATATATATATATATATATATATTAACATTTATCATCATCTAAACACTCTCCTCCCTGTGAGGTTCCCATGTAGGCGCAAGGCCCCATGATTGATTTGACCAAAAATTTCACCCAGTTGTCTATCCTCTAAAGTGGTACCAAAAGTTCTAGTAATGGAAACAATGAAAAGAGTGGAGCTTGCCATAAGTCCTAAAGGCCAATTATAGCAGGCGAGAACAAGAGAAGAGCTTGCGATAAATCCAAAAAATGCCTATTAGCAAGCAGTGCTACCTACCTTATTTGTCATGAAATTTAAGACTCACCCAATTGATCAAGCACTTTAAGCGCATGCAACCAATCCTCCAAACATTTCCTTCACCAAGAATCGAAATAAGAAGATGATGATGACAGGTTTGTATTGGGGATTACATTCAACTGTAAGGTTAATTTAGCCTTTAGTTAATTGGTTATTGTGTTAATATATTAAGGGAGTTAAGAATAAAGGAGTGGCAATGAGGCAAATTGCATAATTCAAAATTTATTTGGCTCAATGTGAAGATTTATGCGCATAATTCATGGCTTATATGCGTTGACTATTGGAATGAAAATAGTTAGTGAAGTGTGATAAATATAGATAGGTGTGGGCCTGTGACATAAGCCTAAGATGCCATGCAAGTTTGATCCAATCTGAAAAATAGGGCTAATTTTTTGTTCACTAAATCCATTTTGGCAATTTTAGAGGTTAATTTTAATACTTTAAAATAAGACGAGATTTTATCATATTTTGCTAGACTTTGTTTGGAATTAGCTATCAGTAGTAAGGATAGTTAGGAGTTTGTCTCTTGTTTAGACTAGGGAATTCTTTAAAAAAATTCTAGCCAATGTTAAATGAGAAGATTTAGTGGTTTGGGGATCTGAAATTTGTTAGAGGGGTACTTTTGTAATTGGTTACTTATATACGTATAAATAATGATGAGGAGAGGTTTAAAGTGTTAGATATAGTAGTAATTAGTGAGTGGTTCCAATGAAATGGGAGCTTTTGAAAAGCCCCATTTAAATTGGCTTTTCAAAATGAATCAACAAGGATAGACTTTTTACCAAACTAAACTAACAAAAGGTAAATCTTAAATACAGAAATTAAACAACTTTTTGTGAACAAACCTACTAGAGTAACACCCTGATCTCTTGTCCCCATAAAATCTCAGCCAACATTTACCCAATTTTAAATTCTTTTTCACAGACAAAATTTTAAATTCTGTTTCATAGACAAAACATGATTGTGCTATTTCCTCCAACATCAAAACATGGAATCCGTGGAGCCCATAGTATAATATAACATGTTTAATATGGATATGCAAATTGGGTGGAAAATATATTCTACTATGTTCGTCACACATAGTATAACATAACATGTTTAATGCTCTTATTCTTTTTGAAAGTTGTTACTCAAGAGACATCTCTACATTTATCTTACTATGATCATATATTGTGTTGAATAATTGATTTTATGATATATACATCTTTTAATGACATCCAAACTAACTGTATTCTATAAGTCTAGACTCAGACTCATTTGACTTATATATATCATTTTCATTATGTCTAATGCTATTTCACATCTTGTGCCTTGCTAAACATCTTATAAATCACTTCCTTATAAAATTTGTTCTAAATTTAATGTATATATATATATATATGTAATGGAATCTTTATTAGATAGTGAATTTCTTCCATATCTTGTGCACAATTTGTAGGGTGAGGCAATTGTGAATGAACATGTGGCCCTGCTTGAAGAAAAGGGTGACATTCGTTTTGATACGTCAGGGTGCAACTCATCACCTAAATCAATTCAAAAGAATAATATTGAAGAGACTAAGATGGTTTCTAGTGGAGCTGAAGAACTAGAACTGGTTGATTTGTCCCTTGGGAACAACTTTCTAAAGAGGTATATGTTAATACTACTTTTACCCAGATGCAGATTCTTCCCACCCTTTTTGGTCAAGTTTCTCACTATCTTTCGTTTATCTTCTATAGGTTCAACATTGAGGAGAGGTCAATTGTTTCTCATTTATTCCATCAATGGGCAAAGAAAGCAGCATTTCAACATCCAAAACGGTTACTTGATAAAGTATGACACAAATACTTCTTGAGGATTACTAAGTTGTTGGTATTGATTAATAACCTATAAACATGTGTTGATTAATAACCTGTAAACATGTATGTGTGTACACACAGACATAAATACATGGTTTTTTCATATATACCCTCCAATCTTACCTATTTAGAAATTTACCTCTCAAATCTCTTAAGTCAATAAATTCTACGCCTCTATTAAGGATCAAACGAGAATATTCTATGTTTTGGTATTAAAATACTGAAAATGACTAATCTACCCTCTCTATTCTAATCTATTTCTTCTCCTTCTTCCTCTCTTACTCCTTTCTCAATTGAAAATTCTGACAGAAAAAATAATTAGTAAAAAAGTTAATGGTCCTAAGAGAGGGGGGAAGGAGGGAGGTTGGGGGGAGGGGGGGTCCGCGAGAAGAGAGAGAGAGAGAGAGGAGATGGGAGGACAGAGAGAGTGAGAGAGCCGAGGGGAGAGAAAGAGGCCATAGAGAGAGTGGTAGCAGGGGAGAGAGAAGAGAGAGGGGGTGGAAAGAGAGCGAGGAAGCATATCTGTCGCCGACCCCATTCTTTTTTTATCTTTTTAATTTTTTTAACAAAAAAATGATAATTAACGGCATAACGGGTATTATGTTCTTATTTCATCCGAAAACTAACTATAAGGTTAATATTTTAGCAATCAAAGGATTTTGGGGGTAAAATTCTAAATAGGCAAGATTTGGGGGAGGAGTAACATATCTAAAAAACACAAAATTCATACATAAACATGTATGTGTGCACGTATACACAATATACATGCAATACATTTATAAACATGTGTGTGGGTACTAACACACACATTAGAGAGTCTTGGCTACTTCCACAAAGATTTAAAAACAAACCCTTCCCAAGATCAATCATGTGACATTCAAGTGAAACTCCACTTTGTTCAAGTTGATCTACATTATATAGAGTTGTAAAAACTAAAAAACAATTGAATTTAAGATTTCTTGTCTATCATCCTGGGTTCGAAGAATCGGCCGAGTCAACTGAGTCGTCCTCGAGTCAAGACCTGCGAATTTTAAAAGCAAAAAAAACTGAAAATTTTCACAGCGGCTTCGACCAAGGACGCCGCCATCGTGGTTCGCTTTGTCACCCGCCAGCTCTCTCTCTCCCTTCGATCTCTCTCTGTCTCTCTCGCTCCAATCTCTCTCTCGCTCCCTTCCTCTCTCTCTCTCTCTTCTTCCAATCTCTCTCTGCTATCCCCTTCGATTTCGCAATGGCTTCGTCGTTCGTCACCGTCGCTGTTGTCACCCGCCTCCAAACAGAGAGAGGCTGAAAGCGGGTGAGGTTGAGAAGAGAGAGTGAGCCAGTGAGAGAAAAAGAGAGAGAGAGAGAAAAAAAAGTGATTGAGATAGAGATAGAGGGCGAAAGAAAGGGACTTACAAAGATAGAGACTGAGTCCCGCCCTCTCTCTTTATGTTGAGTGTGCTAGGTTATATGTTTTGAACATATGATACATAAATATTGATGTTTATATTGTTTTAAGATTTGTCGTGATTTTTCAGAATTTTTTGAGCTTTTAATGTAGCATTTTGCGCGTATCTCCTGAGAGCGATCCGCGACGCCGTGACCGATATGTCTCAGTCCCTGTCGAGTCGGCGGCTGAGACCGTGACTTTGAACCATGCTTATCATCAAGTTAGTATTGTTAGGAAATATGAATATTATAAGGAGTAGTATAGGAATATAAGTAGGAGTAATCTTTATGTACCCATATAATATAATTGAGATGAGAGATCTCCGCCTCTTTCTCCCAATTTCTCTTGTATCATGGTGTTAGAGCTCTAAGGCTTAAGATCCAAAACCTTAATCTTTATTTTAAACCTTCGTTTCTCTCGTTCTTTTTCTTTTTCTTAATCGTACCTGACAGAAGAGGTTCCTCTCACCTTGACCATGATACATCCCTGTCAACAACGCATAATCTCTTCCTCTTTCCTTTTATTCTTTTTTTCTTTTTTTCATTGTTCCCGACCCTGATTGACACATGAACACTTCGACACGATCAATTGTTCCGGACTCCCAATTTCTCTTGCATCAGACATAAATTCTATGATTGAAAATGACAAGTTGTTTAGATGAAACTCTATGATGCATGGATCAAAATACCGTCCGATTCTGATACAAACTGGCTTAATCGTACCGAAATTGGCTGATAACGATATGAAATTGAAGACCAATAATTAGAATCACTCGAATCGGATAGGAATCACCGATACACAAATTCATCAGGCATAATCGGTCCCTGTCGTTGGTATCAGCTGATATCGGCCGATACTGTTCAGATTCTAGCATATACCAATCTTATTCTTCTCAAATTGTAGCAATTTCTTCCTAATTATGTGGCGAAAAAAATCTGAGAAAAGATGGCAACCTAAAATAAATCTGAAAAAAACGAGAAGAAGAAGGGCATTGTTCTCGCACGAGATTGAAGCGAGAAGGAAGCGACTGAGAAGTGGGTATGCTGGTTCTCACACGAGATCAAAGTGAGAAGGGATCGTCAAGGAAAAGATGGGATCTGGTCTTTTGGTAGAGGTGAGTCTCTACTATGAATTGGACTTTTTTTTAGTTTGGTGTTGGGTTTATTTGGCATTGGGTCTCTTAAATTGTGTGGTGCATGTTAATTGATAATTTTACCCATAATCAGCAGTCAAGATCAAATTTATTTGATATTTTACGAATCGATGACTAGAACACAATTAGAATGGTGGTACAATTTAAGAAAACAACTATGGTGTTGCTTGGTGATCTCATTTTGGTCTATGAGTATTAAAGTGGGATTATCTTTTAATTTGATCAAAGTAATCTAATTGCCCAAGAGGATATTGAGCTAAAATCAAATGCACGTCAAATGTCTAATTTGTGCTGTGAGTTTTCTGTTCATGTAGACCTCTCCATCCAAGCAATATATTTGATTTAGTTTATGCATTGTTCGTGTAAATACCTTTTGTATATGTATTCTATATCTGCACAAACTCTTTGCATTGTAATATTATGTTAATTAAAATGCTATTAAATATTCTTAAAAATATGTTAACATCTTACTAATTATGTAAAAAAACATTTTTTTTCGCCAAGATTGATATCATTGCTGACGAAATAGCCAATATAGCCTATTTCAATATCAAAATTGTCGGTCCGATTCCGATTTCGAGATTCTGAACCATGTATGATGTTTAAAAGCTTATTACAATTGGTGTACTGGGGGTTTAAACAATTTAGGGCATGTCCGAACGTTTTGATTAACAATTTTTATGGGCCAAAGCATAGATTAAGATTAGTAGCCTTTATTTTTTTGCATAAGGTAAAAGGAACTCTTAGTATCTGTATTTTTTTTGTTTTTTTGCCCTTTACATGATGTAGATCTAGATGAGAATATGTTTTCATTTGGATAGTGAATATATCGAATAGGACGAATTTGACTCTAAATCCTTCCAAAAAGGCGCAAATATGTCTCTCTTTATGTATGTATATACTAGTTTTAAGCACGTGTCATGCACATGAAGGTGATATCGTATATCCACATAGCAAGGTAAATTTTCAGTTACTGATCTTATTTTTTTGGAATCTTTACCAGGTTCAGCATAATATAATGTGTTTTCTTTATTAAAGTTCTTGCTAAATTGAAATTCTAATTTTGCGAGTCCCAATCTTAATTAGATTTGAATTCTAATTTTCTATGGATATTTATTTATATTTGTATCTAAATGATTCCGTTCGAAAAAGCTTTGTAGCTGCCTGTCATAACAAAATACTGTAGGTATCTATCCAAATGTGTGCTTTATACTCCTAATAATAGAGAAGTTATTTCATGAAAATTATAGCGAAACTAAATAGGAACAATTGAATAAAAGTTGTGTAAATAGATTTGATTTCTTATGATGTGAATAAAATTATATTCAAATGGATTTTTAGTTGTTAGATCATCTATATTTCAATAATAATTCAAAATGTATTAAGTAATTAAAAAATGGATGGGAGAAATGACTCTTTTATATTTTTAAGAATGTTATGTGTCTATGTATGGGCGCTTGTCTGTTTGAGTGTTTGTATGTTTGTTTGTCTGCAACTATGTATATAACTATATTTATATGAGAAAAATATATCTCATATGGCGTTAACTGAACTCTGTCAGATGGCGTATTCAAACTCCAAGCTCCCATCACTTTTTCACGATCTGACCGCACATCATAATCTTCATGTTCTAAGATGTATACATATAAGAAAATCACATGAATTAGAATTTGTTTAATCATTGATCTAATGATTTCATTTGTTCTATTGTTGAAAAATCGTTAAATTTTCAACCATTTGATACATGAGTAAACAGACTCCAAATCACGTGTTTTTTATGTGTATGTCTTAGAACGTGATTATCATAATGTGCGATCAGATCATGAAAAAATGATCGAGAGATTGAAGTTTTAATGCGCCATCTGACGGAATTCTATTAGATACCATCTGAGGTACATATTTCTCTCTTTCAATATATATATATATATATATATATATATATATATATATATATATATATATACACATAATTGTGTCATGTCCGCGGGGGGTGGCCTAGTGATGTGATCAATTGGTTTGTTTCCAAGTTGTCACGAGTTCGAAAGCCTTCCTTAGGTGGATTGGGTGGTAAGGCACTGAGTTTGTTTCCCAGTAATCGCTGGTTCAATTCGCCCTGTGGACACCTTGGGATTCGCCTGGAGACTGAATAATCACTAGCAGATTTATCTGTAATAAAGTGAGGTGCTCTGAGATACCCTGAAACTTTAACGTTTCAAAAAAAAATAGACTTGTGTCATTCCGGAAGGATTCCGGAAGGACATCTGAATGCAAGATGCATTCCGTTGAAGTTGATCTACATTATTTCAAGAAACTAAAAATCATGTATTTTAAATACTTTTTGCCCATCCATCAACTAGGCGCAATGGACGGCCGAAATAGTGAGTAGGTTAGTTTAACGGTGATAATATTTGAAATCTAACAAAAAATGGTATATTAGGGTTTTTAAGTGTTTAGATCATGATGAAATGGTCGGATTGAGAATTTGTATGTCTAAAGACATAGATCTAAGCAATATGCTATTTTCGGCCATCCATTTTTGTGCCTAGTTAATGGATGACAAAAATATTCAAAATACATGACTTTTTTAGTTATCTGAAATAATATAAATCAACTTTAACGGAATGAATCTTGCATTCGGATGTCGTAGGGTTGTATTTGAGTTAGGAAGGATTCGGCCTCGAATCCTTCCGGAATGACACAGGAGAGTGTGTATAACACTAAGTTATGTGCACCTACAGAAAATAGAAATGCATGTTAGGTGATAAAATTAGACGATCTATTCTATTTATCTTTATCTACATATTTTAAAAGTTCTATACATAAAAAAAAAATCATGAATTTTGAAGATCATTTACCCATGCTTAAAATAGTGACAAAATGAATGGTTTTCTGCCAATTGGAATCGTTCATTTTACAACCACTTGATGCGTGAGCAATTGAACTTCAACACATAAATTTTTGTTTATAATCTTTTTAAATATTTAGATAAAGATGAACGGAATGGATCATCCAAATTCTTTGTCTATTAGACTTTTTTATAGGTGGGCATAACTATCATAGTTGCGTCCTAGGAGTGTTAAAGCTTCTCTTGCGCTCAAGATTATAAAGATGATTCGTTATGTATCTAATATATATGTTAAAAGGTAGGTTAGGTATATGGGTGGGGATTGTTAATGAGAGAAACTTGGAAGTGTGATTTGTGCCGTTGGTGATTGGAGAATACAGAATAATGCTTAGTAAGGGTGTAAATGGACCAGATATGGAGCAGATAGAGGAAATATTGTATTTGATTTTGTTGTATTCTTGTGGATACTTATATGAATACATGTACTGTCCTAATATTGAAATATTCATACATGATAAAAAGAGATGCAGATTCGGATTGGATCCGAACAATTACTTACTGGATATTAATGAATATGATTGAAGTTGGAGGAAGGTTGTGTACAACCTTCAACTTTAATATATTTGTGAGCGAAAAGTTTCAATTTGTTACATATATTGTGTTCTGCCAGATGCATATACTAGTGATGAGTATGCTTACATAACCACTCAAAGTAAGTTAATTGAATGCCCAATAGACAAGTAGAGAAGTAATATTCAAGTGTTATAGTTTTCGTGCAGTTTAATTGCATTGCTCATGAAATACATTAAAAATATATATTAATAAAAAAACATGTTCAAACTGATAGGAATATATTTGTCTTTTTAGAGTTGTGTACCCTGGTGTTTTAGTTGTGCCTAATGTTGTTATGGTTTCATTTTGATGTCCTTAGTAGCTTCTTGTTTATTTATGATTGTTATCATTTTATTTGTTGTCACAGATAACCTTTGTAATTGACGAGCGCCTAAGGAACAAATCGTACAAGCACAAGGTTTATCTTTTATCTGACTTATTTTATTTTATTAACTTTTTATATATTAATCTAATATCAATTTTAAGAAGTCAATTTCCCTGAGTCAAAACATGCGCGTGCGCACACGCACACGCCCCACCCCAAATATTGTCCTGTAACCCATTAGCTTAAGCTTTTTTGGCATGGTATCAGATCACAAGTTTTCTAGAGGTTTTAAACCCCCTCATTGTTGAGCATCTAGGATATATTTATTTTCCCTTATATATTTTGCGTTTCCAAGCAAGTCCTCTTTACATCAGAGGCCTCCTATCCATGTGCTCTGAAGACACAGGCGATTACTATTAAGATTGCTTGATATACATTTTGACTCAGACACTTGATTTTTGTTAGTGAGGGCGTAGTGAAATAATACAGTATTTTGGTTGCAAAGATTATACAGTTCAATTGACATTCTATGAGTTTGCAAGTTCTCAAGTACTAAGAACAATCATAAAATGGGATATCACTATGAGTAGGTTGGGTAAATTAAAAAAAAATCAATTGGAATGACGGATTTTTTTAGTTCTTATGAATATTTGTTATCTTAATTGGAAGTTCGGGATGTACTTTTAGATAATTAATTAGTGAATTATGATGTGCCTCGTTGCATTACTTGCTCAACAGAATATGTATCTTGAGATATATTTGTCAACTACTAAAAAATGCTTAATCAACCAAGGAATAAAAGGGTCGCTACTAAATTACATGCTTAACATTTATCCTCCTCTAAAGAAATGAATATGAGTTTGTAAATATCGAAAAGAAACCAATGTGGTCATCTGCCCCTGCTTGACAGCAAGTTTGCCTCTGATGTTGAGTTATATTGTACCCTATGTAGACCTTGTCCGTCTGCTTGATAATTCTGAAATTTAAAATAATCCTCTTGTTGTGTTAAAAACAAGGTTGATCCTTTCTGGCTGAGTTATTTCTCCCGGAAGGCAACATGGAAAATTTGGGAGAATGTCCTTGTCTGCCACTATATTGGATAAACAATTGTTGGGCTTGTTGAAGACATGACCAAATTTGTACATGATAAAACAGAGGAAATATGTGAAACTTATCTGCCTAGACTTGGGTTGATCAAGTCATGTTAAATTGGCTGAGTAAGATTTCACTCACAACGTGTCAGATTGATCAAATGTGTCAACTGTCAACCTAGTTCAACTAAAGGAAGGTAACTATGGTTATTACCTATTGGCTACTTAATTTGACAAATGAATGCTAAAACACGCATAGTCCAGAATTTTAAACAAGATAATTACTTATGAAGGTAATATAGTAAAAAACAAATATTGATTGCAATGTTTGAAATCTTGGTATCCATCTTGGTGTCAGCCCTAGGTTTTTGGTATCAAAATCGGCAATATTGGCAACATCTTGGTCGTATTGGCAATATCAGTATTGTCTAGGTCGTATAGGCCATAAAGGTATCAAGTGATATATAAAATCATTATTCATTGTATTGTATTTATAGATATAATAATTGTGTTTTTTTAGATTATATTGTACTTCCATGTTGGTATTATGCCATGTCTGTATCTGTAGGAGTTCATGCTACGAGGCTTTCCAATCCTCTGTTTTCTAGCTATTGTTTCCCATCTCTTCTTCCATTCTTCACCTTTATTTTCTCTTATGTGTCCCCATCCTTCCACTAATTTTCTGCCCACATACTCCTTCAAGCTCAAACACATGCACATTTAAGCATCGAAATCATACGATTACTTGTCATATTTTGCATAGCCTAGAAATTGTCAGTGCTGTTAGGAGAATCCATACGAACAATGTAAGAGGACTAACGAGATGATTTTCCATGTAATTGAGTCACATAGACATAAAGTATTTAATTAAGTAATCTAGATTGCATATTCATCAATGCCCATCACAAAACTTGAAAGCTGAAGACACTATAAACATAGATGTCTTGTGAAATTTAAGGAATTCTACTAGCTTATGAATTTCCTCTGTAAAACATTGCAGTTTGTAGTGGCGCCAATCTAATGCTATGTCAGGTTAAATTCTAATATGAATTGTTTAGTAAGATGGGTAAGAAGCTCCCAGCCTCTAAAGCATTTCCTTATTGTAACCTAAAAATCATTACCGAATTGCACCTAATGAGTTTAGCGGCTTTTTTAATTGTCTAAAGATCTCTTTTGAATAAATAATATCAGAATTTGAGTGGAAAAGATCTTAGAGAGATGGATGAGTCATCTCTCTATATTCTTATTTATTGGAAAATACAATTAGAACTCATTATATGAATATGACTTCTAATTAGGTAATTATAGGACTCCTAATATATAAAGTGATATGACTCATAAAGTCATAATTAGGTAACTATAAGACTCTTAATACATAAATCAATAGACTCCTAGTTAGATAACTAATCTAATCAAACAAAGAGTTTAACACACCCCTTAAGCTGAAGCTTAGATATCAATCGTACTCAGCTTGTTACAATGATTAGATAAAGACTTTCTCAACAAAAATTTTCTAAATTGAGAAATAAATAAATACTGAATTGCTAATCTGATGCCACACTGTTGAATCATTAATGTTGATGCTGAAGTTTTCATTCAAAATAGTTATGCACGGAGACTGCATGAAAAATCTCTTTGAATATAGTTAGGATTTTGGAGTTTCCTAAACTCAGTATAAAAAGGTTTTGAGAGATCTCTAAACTAAGTAAATATTGAGGTTTTGAGAGATCCTGAAACTCAGTAACATGTTTTGGGAGATCCTCAAACTCAATCAAGAAAATAAAAAAAAATACAAAGACAGAGACTTCACCCATAAAATATTTCTTCCCTTTGACTTTGATAATAGTAATCTGAATTTTTATGAGACCACAAATATCTTTGATCTCAACCATGAGTTCAAACAATAACAAACATAAGACAAATATGATTAAAAGAACAATGAAGATGAGTAAATTTGCAGCAATATAAATACTTATGAAGAAACTTGCAGCAGTAACATAAGTAGTTAGCAACACCATCAGATAAGTTAATAGCAATAACATAAATGGGTACTCCAGTAGGAATGAGAAGTAATAGCAGAAAGAACAGATATCAATAGACATCATAATAGATAGATATTGTTGATTAGTCGATGGCAGCAGCAACAAAAACATGTAGCAGTAATAATACATAAGCACATCACTGTTATCGGTAGCAACATAGGAAGACGAAGGCAGAAAGTGACTTGGCGCTAGCTACGTGCTACATGAGTGCGACCTAATGTAGGCTCGAGGATAGCGTGAAAACGACGAGCAATGGAAATTTTTGAAAGGCTCTGATAAAAATCAGAATTTGAGAGGAAAAAAATTTGAGAGAGTGATGAGTCCTCCCTTTATATTCTTATTTATAGAAAAATACAATTACAACTCATAATGTGAGTAGAACTCCTAATATATAAGAAATATGACTCCTAATTCAGAAACTATAGGACTCATGATACATAAAGCAATATGACTTCTAATTAGTAAGTATAGCACTCCTGATATATGAAGCAACATGACTCCTAATTAGGCAATTATAGGACTCCTAATACGTAAAGCATTATGACTTTTAATTAGTAACTACACTGTTCTAAAAATCGGATTAATCGGCCGATTAATCTTATTCGGTGACAGGCCGCTTAATATTACATTAATCGCTCTGATTATGCGCTTGGGCAATTAATCGGGTCCAAAACGATTAATCCCCGATTAATGCCCGATTAATCCGATTAATCCCCGATTAATCATTTAGGTATTTCATATGTTTTTTATTTGAAGAACTTCACTTTGTGTATATTGGATCGCTAAGTAGTTTATGTTGTAATGTTAATGATTTGATAATGATCTTGTATTATATAGTAGATGAATTATTATTTATTAAATAGTAGATGAATTATGATATTTTATTATTATATATTTTGCATAAAGTGATACTTATATTTTATTATCTTTGATTATTTTTCAAATTAACTTATTTAGTAATCTTTCTCCATCATTCTTTAAAGTTCATTATTTTGATTGATAAATTGACTAATTTTTTTTATTTATCTTATTTTGCAAGTAAGTTCTTTGATTTATATTTATATTGCAAAATTTGAAATCTTGGATTACTAATGTGAAGAGAGAAGTTTTTTTACTTCTTCTTTTTTACTATTTATTCATATTGTCTTGTTCATCATATCATGGTTTATAACTTCACATCTAGATATTGGGCGTGTTTGTTTCGCCGCAAAACGCCGCAAAACGCAAGTCGTAAAACTTCTTTTCCATTTTCCGTTGTTTGTTTTGCTGAAAAACAAGTTACAAAATGCAACTCTTCTTTTCCCACTTGCAGTTACTACAGTTAAATTTGTGGTCATGTAAATCTCACTTTTACACTCATATTTTCCCACTTGCAGTTGCTACAGTTAATTTTGTGGTCATGTAACTCTCACTTTTAGTACACTTATAGTTCAAAACAGTTACTTGATAATCAATATATAATTTAATATTATTAAATATTTAATATTTTAAATAGTGTTCAATTTCTTATTTAATTATTTAATTATTTTATATTTTAATCTTTAATTTTTTATTGTTTTTAATATTGTTTTAATATTTAATATTTTACTATTTTAATTTACTATTTTAATTTAATATTTTATTTAATACTTTATTATTTTATTAATACTTATTCCATTTTTATTACTTTATTTAGAGTTAATATTTTATTAATATAACAATATTATACTTTAATATAAAATTACTATATATTTAATTATTTATTTTTTAATATAAAAAATTACTTTATTAATATCATAATTTATTTTATTAGTATATTAATATTTTATTATGTTAATATTGTAACAATAATTCAGTATAATAATACTATAATGATAATTTATTATTAAATTATAATTATATTTTACTTTGTTAATTTTATATTTCTATAATATTACAATAATATTATAATAAAATTTATATTATAATAATTTTCAAGTATTTTTAATATTATAATATTATAACTATATTTTATTATTGTTGTAAGATTTTTTAATATTTATATTTTATTAGTATTCTTAAAATTTTATTAATGTTCTTTAGGTTTTCTTAAAATTTTATATTATTTATTTAGTTAATATTTTAGTAATATTTTACTATTTATACTAATATTTTATTAATATTATTGTTATAAATAAAATATTAAGATTATTAATTTTTTATCTCAAATTTATTAATACAATTTAATTTGCAATAATAGATTTAATTTAATAGTATTTATAATATTTAAATCACTGCTACAGTTAATTTTGTGGTTAACTTTTCCACTTACACTTTTTACATTACCAACCAAACAGCGTAAAACACAATATACTTACCATTTACACTTTCACTTTATCAACCAAACACCGTAAAACACAATATACTTCTCCATTTACACTTCACTTTATCAACCAAACACCATAAAACACAATATATTTTCTTTGCTACAGTTCACTTTTTCCATTCTCATTTTACGACTTACGACTTGCGACGTTTTGCAACGAAACAAACAGGCCCATTGTCTTGTATAATATTTAGGTATTTTCAACAATTAACTATATATATTCATATGTAGTTGGGTATAAATATAATTAAATATATTAAAATTTTCAAAAACGATTAATCTCCGATTAATCCAATTAATCATTATTCGGTATTGGACCGCACGAATAATGAAACCGATTTTTAGAACACGGAGTAACTATAGGACTCCTAATACATAAAGTAACATGATTTCTAATTAAATAACTATAGGGCTCTTAATACATAAAACACTATGTCTCCTAATTAGGTAATTAATCTAATCAAAGAATTTAACAAATTATACTTGATCTTAATGAGTATATATTTGTCCATTGTCACACTTAATATGGTCTTTCCTTTGAAAATGATTTTGCATAGATCAAGTTGATTTGATTTGGTGATTCCATTGGATCGCAAATTCTCTTAATGCAATGTCCAAATATATGATCTATAAGTGCACATCATGAGATTCAATCAGATCGCTGATTCAATGTTGGGATACCAATCAGAGGGCTCCAATTTGATCGAAATTGTGGGATCTGAATTAGGAATTAGAAGATCAAAATGTTTGCAGCTAGGCAATAAATAGCTAGTGAGAACAATGGTCTAGAAATCTTAAAACCCTGTTATAAAGGAACATAGCAAGGGGGGTAAATAGGGTCCAGTGAAGATGAGTGGGAAAAGGATAAAAAATTGAATGCCTAGCTATCACACAAGTCATTGGAGAACAATATCGGTTAGGAGTGAGCAAAGATGAACATGAAGACTGCAGCTCCCTTTAAAACTGATGAACCTAAAGGATGTGTTAATGCTAAAGTTAGGCATGAGAAGCTCTAAAATGAATTAGTCATGTAGGACACTATTTGGTACTCTACAAGTTAATGGTGCCAACCAATATTAGCTCAAGCGGCAGGGCACTTTCTTCCCTAGGGAAGGTGTGGGGTTCGGATCCCTTATCTGCCGTGGATTAGGGGATTTTAAAGGATTGTTATGCATTGCCAGAGTTTAAGGCGCACAGGTTACTGAAAGTTTGTGGATGCTCATTGTGATTCATGTCCGCAGCGGGAGGATAATGTGGCTATAGTCCTTGCTTTTCAGAGAGTTATTTTTGCTATTCATGGGATCTCCGTTCCACCGCTATAGTGGTTTTCTCTTCTTTCTTTAGAATGTCTTCATCGCACCATTTAGTATTCCTCCTCTTCATGATGTAAGCCTTAGGGAATTTCTCAAAAAGAAAAAAAAAACAGAAACAGAAAAGAGGTAATGATAGGGTTCAGAATATATGTTAGAATTAACACGCTGACTCTACATTTACCGGTAGTAAATATTTTGTTGGTAACCTCATATCCTGAATGCCAGCAAATAACCATATATCCAATTCTTCATTTTCTAAATCTTTCTATTATCAAATCTTGACCCACAATATTTATAAACAACAGTGAAACTTAAATGACCAGATATAGTGTTGATGCCTGTGTGTAGTGTACAATAATTTTGTAAAAATAATTCTTTTTCGCATGTTACACTTTAACTTTCCAATCTTACAGAGATTGTTGAATTACTCATTACTAGTTAATACTAATAGTAAGTAAAATACATTATTAAACCTAAATTAGCAATATAACAGAATGAAGAGCAATTCCTAAGTTAGAAATCTGAAATAGATACAAAAGGCAGAAGACTAGAACACTGAATACTCAAATTAGAAAAGTAAAAAAAATAAAATAATTGTGTTAACAATCAAACATATGAAAAGGATTGCAAATGTAATGTGTAATGAGTAAATTTTCGGTGAAAAATATAACACATGTGATTACTTTATTGATGGTGGACCTTGGGTGACCTGTTGATTCCAGATGTTTTGTTTCCTATGCTGCTCATGTAGTTTGGGTATAGTGTGGATTTAATTTGGCTTTGACCTATTTACACCCCTAAAGGATCCCAAACTTTATGTCAGACGGGTAAATTTTTGGAAGAAGAAAAACACATGTGGGATCACTTTATTGGTGGTGGATCATGGAAGTGAACTGAGGGTTTGACCATGAATGAGAGCCACACACAATTCTTGTCAAATTTAGGTGAGAAGGTGGGGCGTGGGCTTTTATCCGCCAATGCATGAGTAGATGCCTGAAGGATGAGAAAGTTTGGTTGACTGTTGCCATTGGTATTGATGTTGATCTGAAATAGACGGAGTAGAAAGAATCGAAAAATACCTCTCAGTTTCACAGCCTACGATTAAGAGGCTTCGATATTGCATTTCTTTTAATGTTCCTGTGGTCAGTGTGAAAAATCTAAGAGTTACTAGACGTGTCTTCGGAAGCCTGCAGAACTTTCAAATTAAAGTAACCTTTTCAATGCCACTGGATGCCGGTCATTAGATTCTTGTGGCTAAGGCTGCACATTGTTTAATATAGGGGCTTCTGTCTAATTCTCATATTGTCAAATAAAACCCTTCTGGGCCAACTCCCCATCTTGCCAAGGATCTTGCTATTATTCTTGTGGTACCCAGTACACGAGCCGTAAGCTTTTTCTTTGCGGAAAAAAAAGGAACAGGCGTCAGTAAATTATGTCCATGTTTCATATTTCCATGACAAGTTGAATATCACAGCCATTGGTGTCTACAAAATGTAAAGCAGCCAACACAACAAGTAATGAAACACTATCTAAAAGTGCTTTTAATAGAGAGAAAGTGGGAGGATTGTTTTTTGAACCAACAAATTATGCTTTTGGTGTTTTCCAATTCCTTTCCATACAAGGCTTGATGATGATATACTCCCGATCATGAGAAAATTCCTTGGGAGCCCTACTTTCTTGCTCATGCACACTCCAATGATAGGCTCAAATAGAATAAAAATATCTTTTGAGCACCAATTACATCCTTCACAATAGGAGCTGAAAAGTGATGTTGGAGATGTAGGGGAAAAAGGGATGATGATGAGGATGGGTTTGTGCCCACTGGTTTGGTTACACGGGTTGAGCATGAGAAGAGAAACCAAATGTTAAACCCCGCCTGTGATACTCCAATTTAGAGCGATTAGTCCCACATTGGAAACTCTCTAGCATATAATAGTTCTCATGGACTAAAAAATTAATCGTTGCTAGCATTTTTGAGGGAGAAACCTTGGAATAAAATACTTGAAGTGTGATAGAATGCTATGCTATTAGAGGTAGCACTTTTGCGGTACTAAGTTTCATGCCACACAAGGATTTGGTGGGGGGCATATCTTGAATCTGTGAGAGTCACCTCTCGATTCTAACATTGCACCAATGAAGTATTAAGTATGGCGTAGACGTCATACCCTTAACTGGGGGGTGCGTGGGTGTGTAATACCTCCCGGTTAGAGTGAATAGTCTCACATGAGATATATAATAGTTCTCATGAACTCAGGAATTAATCATAACTAGCTTTTTTTATGGAGGAATTGTGAAAAAATATACTCATGGTATGACAAAATCCACAACACCCCCCCCCCCCAACCGCTCCGATGGTCCCTATCTCAAACTATTGTATCAACTCCAAGAAGAGGATGGCTTTGTTCTACTAGATTTATACAACAACTTCTTGCTGTGTGAAAGGGGAAAAAAGTAAATGCTAGAAAATCAACCTAAATAAAAATTTGGTGATTGTGGGGCTGTTTGAATTCAAGGAAGTGGGCGGAAGTAAGGAAATGAGGAAGTTTCATTTCTCACTTCCCTATCTATCCAAACACCGGAAAAGAAAAATGAAAAAACCCTTTTCTCTTTTCTCTTTCACTTTTACACAATTATTTTCTCACTTTCAGGGTGCTACAATTAATTTTGTGGTCATGTAAATCTCATTTGTAATAAGTTATAGTTCAAAATAGTTAATTTTGTGATGATATAAATTTCACTTGCATTCTAATTACAGTCCAATTTTATCTTAATATTATTTTGCGGTCAACTTTGTGGTCAACTTTTCCACTTTCACTTTCATATTACCATCCAAATACCGAAAAAGACATAACATTTTCCAAACAACACTTCCTAACAACATCCAGACATTGGAAAACTTACTAATCAATTCTCAAGTTCTAAAAGGAACTATTACTACTTCCTCACTTCCACCCCTAACCAAACAGCCCCTGCATTGGAGCAACTTTCATGCTAATTCACATGCAACCCTACACCCACAGTGCTCAGTCTGTCCAACGGGCCCAAATTCAGAAACTGAAAGGGTTTATTCAAAATGGACATTGAGAAACTAAATAAATCCAGCAGCTTTCTTTCATTTCAACTTTGGAGTGAACAAGAAGCCAATACAAGAAATAATAGGGACATTTTCTATTATCCCCTGAACAGAATGCAACAACGTACTCTGTTAGGGACTTACTACCAAAAAAGTCAATAATACCCGTTCATATTTGTGGGCTTGCAAATTCATTCACCTTTTATTGTAGACATATACGATGGAAAAAATGAACACATGATATCGAATTTACCGCATGATATGCATATTATCTATACTTACGTAGATATTGAAAGTACACCTAGAGGGGGGGTGAATAGGTATAAGGCTAATCTAATGACAAATAATGCGGAATTAGAAACTAATTGCAACACACTTAGTGTAACCAAAGAGTGTAGCTGAATTTCCGGTGAAGGGCTCTGAACTATCTCCTCTAAATTCTTCTAAATAAGAGTTGAGGTGCTATATGAAGCTCTCTTGGTTTAACACAAGTATGCCACACAAACAAGTGATATGAACAATATGAAATGATGCAAGACACAATATAAGAGAGAGAGAGTTAGAGATAGTGGATCAAACGCAAACACAAAGATATGTTTCGAGGTTCGAGCACCCAGCTCTATCCCCGCCTTCACACAGAAGGATTTCCACTATAGCGTCCACACAGGACTTCCCATACAGAGAACCTCCACTGAGGATTTGGGCAAATACAATTTGGGAGTACACAACTCCTCTCTCAACAAATATAACCTCTCACTAGAGGCACGGCACAAAGCCAACACAATATCAACCTCTCACTAGAGGGATACCAACAAACTCAATCACCTCTACACTTAGAGGGATACTAGCAACCCAATTGCACAACCTCCTTTACACTTAGAGGGAAAGGCACAAAGCCAAGCAAAGATAAGGGTTTACAACACTTGGTGATCTCAAACACCACAAACCAATTCTTTCTCACAAAACAATGATCCTAATAGATAGGATAGATAGATAAGCTCAAGTGTGAGAAAAATAAAGAGTTTGAAAATCAAAAATACAAAGAAAAACTTTTGGGAAAACTTCTAGAATAGCTATAGAAATGAAGATCAAAAACCAATCCCAAAGACTTTTCTTTTCTTTGATTTTTTCAACCCTTTAAAACAAAATAACGATCAAATCTTTAAGCCCAAAATTCTTTTAAAACTTGCTGTAAAACACTTGTAAAGAGTGAAAATTTTGCTCTCAAAAAATTTATTTAAAAATAGCTCAAGAATGGGGTAATATATAACCCATAAAATTTGCCCGTTGGCAGTTTGGCAAAGGGCAGTTTTGCCCTTCTGGTCGACCGGGCGATCAACCGGCCAACGGTTATATTTATGACCGTTGAGCCACCGGTCGACCGGACACTGAAAACAGAGAGCACAGCTCTTTGCCGGTCGACCGGGCAGTCGACTTGGGCCATTTCCAGAGAGCAGAAGCTCTCTGGTGGTCGACCGACCCGGTCGACCGGCCTCCCAGCTTGGGCTGCGTGCACGTTCTGTGCACGTCGGTCGACCGGACCGGTCGACCGGCAGACAGCCTGGTCCAAACAATATAGGGATTGAAAACTTGAGTTTTTACCTTTGATTAAATCTCATAAAATCACATAAATTTCACAAAAATCAGTTCTTATTATATCTTTGAAATACAAATATGTATGACAAAAATTTAACACATATTTTAAACAATTTGCACCATTTTTGTGTTATTGAAAATTTGCCTTAAATCAAAAACATATTTTCCAAAAACTAGGATTTTGAAATGGAAAACCGTTTTCTCCAAAACTCACGTAAATACAAAAACATGATATTGAAACAACTTTGAAGCATATTGTATATGGATAGAATCCAATATACATGAAAGATATTATATATATGTTTTTGACATGAAATCCAAAAATAAGTTTTGTTTAAATACAAAACTCCAACTCATGAAATAGACTATCAAAATAAGTTTTTCTAAATAGATGAAACATAGATGTATATAGATCAAATCTAATATACATTAAACCATGTAAACTTGTTTTGATTCTATCTATTCATGAAAACCATATATATGAACTAAAAATCTAAAACCGGTTAAACCGAAAACAAACATGAAACGTTAAACTTGTGTGTGCATTGTGAACTTGAGCATATCAACACTATCTAATCTTTACAATGATCTAAAAAAAATCTTAAACTAAACAAACCGAGGTCTTCTTGTAGAACTCCTTCTCCAAGTCGACTCGATCCAAAAACGATCCAGCGAGCTTGACTCCAACCGAGTGCTAGATGCGATCTTGACGCGCGAGCTCTTGAATCCATGGTTCACAGTCGTGGTCTCGGCTGCCGACTCGGCAGGCACTGAGACGGATCGGTCTTGGCGACTCGGATCGGTATCGGGTGATACGCGCAAAACGCTACATGGAAAGCTCAAAAAATTCTGAAAAAATCACGATAAATTTTAAAAAATGTAGATATCCACATTCATGTATTACATGTCCAAAATATATCACCTAACACACTAAACATAAAGCGAAAGTATAAATACACGCGTCGTCGGTAGAAACATATCAAAATACATGCACAATATAGTAAATTGCACAAACTACATTCATAAATACATGCTAATGTAGTTATTTCAACATTGAATTGCGATGAGGTACAAAATCATCATCATAATGCCGAGTCGACTGAGTCAACTCCGATTCTCGGCCGAGTCGGTCTCCTCTGAGTTGAGTCAACCGACTCGTGACTCGAACTCGTCTCGGAGCGGGCCGAGACGGATACGACTCGGCCGACTCGTCTCCGACTCGGTCGAGTCTTTGAACCGTGCTTGAATCACCATGTGAAAGCTCCAAAATACCTTTGTTGAAGCTAATCACCTACTAATATCTTGATCAAATATCTGAAACTAAATATCACAAGATTATTAGTAAACTATAACTACATGAGTTAATAATCATTAAAACTAGAGTGAATGGCCTCTGGGCCAACAATCTTCTCCTTTTTGATGATGACAAAACTCATGGAGTTATATATGCATGGATTAATGTTAAGCTTCATTGAAGCTCCCCATTAACTCATGGGTACAAATAAACAATAAAGATATGTCGTGAATGCTCAACATAAATATGCATAACATGATTTTTGATACCAATGAAATAAGCATGCTCTTGATACCAATAAAAGATGCTCTTGATACCAATGGTAAAAGATAACAAATTAAACAAACATGCATATATAAAAACTCCAAATTTCTCTCCTCCTTTTTGTCAATTCATCATTAAAGGGGTACAAACAATAAAGACATAAATAATATTTTTCTTTTTGCATAAATCAAAACAATAAAGGTGTATATGTTATATACATTCATGAAGAGGAGAGACGTGAAGTTAACTCCCCCTGCATACATGCATTTATATGAAAAGAGATGACTAAACCTTAACCATATAAAACATAATATACAATGTATAAAAGGAGATGTGAAGCTCTTCCTACACACGTGTAAGACATAGAGAAGAGCGGTCAAGCTCCTCAATATGAGAAACACTCAACATGAATCTATATATAAAGAAGATGTTAAGCTCCCCTTGCATATAAGCAATACATATCAAAACTTTTGATACCAAAGTATGATATCAATTGAAAATAAATAAAAATTTAAGAGATACCAATAGATACTAATTGAAAATATCTTGAAAACTTTTGATACCAATGGAAAATGAAACATTGTATGTTTTTTATACCAATAGAAATATATATGTATATTAGAATCTTGATACCAATTATAAACATCTAGTAATTTTGATACCAAATGAGAATATTTTGTAATTTTGATATCAATTGAAAATGAAAGCCAAATATTTTATGTAAATATAACTCATTTCAATATAGATACCAATTTAAAATGAGATATGATACCAATTGAAAAACAAACCAACTATTTGGTTAAACAATTCATTTTGCAATAAAGATACCAAATTTTAGAATAAAGCCAATTTAATATTTTTAATACCAATATTGAAATTGTTAGCATATTTCAAATTAAAATATTTTTCATTAAGAGCATAGGAAACCAATTGAAAAATAATATACCAAATAATATTATTGATGAAAAATGATATTATTCTAATTTTATGTCATAAAGTGTGGGAGTAGGATACTAATTGAAAATACAATCGATTGAAAACTAAAACATGAAGTTTTCTCCCCCTTTATGAAATATTAATGAAAATGATGCATAAGCTTGTATAAAATACCAATTTGATAACTAATAGTCATTAAGAAGTAAATTAAGCTTAGCATAAATATATTTGTGCTTTAAGATGTAAAAATATAGTAAACACAATCAAATCATATATATATGTATGAAAAAGTAAATACCAATAGAAATTGATATTTTTTGAAGTTTTAAAGCATACATATATAGAAAACACATATGAGTATACAACCATGAAAATATCAATTGGGATACCAATTGAAAATATGTTGAGGATCAAGTGTATAACTCATGCTACCTTCCTTTCATGCACATGTTTAAATAGATTTTCAATTAAGAGCATACAAGGCATGGTCGCCCATCCAACCGCCCTTCGATGGAAGGGGTTTTCAAAAATAAGTTTGAAAATAATTTTGGCATAATTGAAAACTCTTCTAAAATGCAGAAATACGCAACTAGTTTTTTTGATAAACTTGAAAACTAGTATGAAATCCTTCAAGTAAGGAATAAAACAATAACACATCCATGAAAACATGAAAATCACACAATCATCAACACTCAAATAGCAATAAGGCTCATATAATCTCATGAAAACAAATCATGAGTAAACATCAAATAATGTGAGTATACAAAGTCATGTAATCAATAAAATCATGGAATAAGGCAATTAAGCTCAATATGAAATTTCTTTATAAAATCATCAAAATTAAATCTACTTCAAGGTATATGTATGTTCAGCCTAAACTAGAAGTATACATACATATCCAAATACAATTGAGTCCATAAAAGAATATTGCATGAAAGGCAAATGACTTAAGGGTATACATGTATATCTTAAAGTTTTGACAAAATTAGCATATACATGAAGCTAAAACACATTATCATGAAAAACTTGTTCAAAAATAGGGAATACAAGTTAAAATATATGAATCATCAAAACTAAGCTATACTAGTACATCTAATGGGTACAAATAAGCAATTTAGCACAAACATATAACAATCAATTTGTGGCTCACTAGTTGTACAAGTATTAACACAAGTTTTGAGGAAAACTATATCTTAAACATGTAATCAAATCATGAAGCATAAAACAAAACATAAACTTATATGATCATTAAGTAAATGCACATGTCTTAGATCTATGATATATACAATAGTTAAAATAAAGTGAGAACACAAAAAAATATAGATCCATATAAACATGGGTGTATCTCAAATACTAGTCAAGTATATCACAAGCCTAATTATCATGGCATTTAACATAGTAATCGAAACATGCTAAACAACATAAAAGCATGTAAATATAAATGGGAGTTAGAGATCGTTACCAAAACCATGAGGGCACATCTCTATGTCTCCAAATCATGGTGGTTCTCCCACCAAACTCCTCTTGAAAGTGATGCATCCAAAATTATCACCTTTAAGCTTGGAACGCATCCACCTCAAGGCACCAAAATTCTCACGTCGAGTGAGAGCCCACACCTACATCAAATAAAATAGGAGTGGTCTTTAGTACCCATACTCTATTGAGTCCATGAGGGTTAGCACCTTTCCTAACCCAAACAAATCTATTTGCTAAATTTACATTATATACTCTATCATAACAAAACTTAGTAAGGTGGTCCTTGCGTCCACAATGTGTACAAGTGTACACATGAGCATACTTTGAATCATGTGTGTGAGCATGATGAGCATGTGTATGCCGTGGTTTGTGTGCATGCATAGGTGAAACTTGTTTCTTATGAAACATGAATTCCAAACGTGTGTGATTTTTGACACATTGGCTCAAAGTGGAGCCCAAACAATCAACACTCTTCTTTAAAACATTTATATCATTTTTAATAATAGTAGAAGAGGTGCATGCAATAGATACAATAGGTGGTGAAGCATGGCAAACATGTATGTCAATATCATTTTTCAAAGAAGTGTTTTTCTTAGAAACCAAATCTAGCTCTTTTGAAATAGAAGAAATTTATTTTTTAAAGATTCATTCTCTTTTAACACAAAATCAAGTTTTGAAGTTAAAATCTCATTTTTCTTCAAAACAATTTCACAATCATTTTTATTTTTCAAAATTTTGTTTTCATTAAGAGCAAGTTCAAGTTGGGATTTCAAAGAGTTACGTTCATTTGAAATCTCAACCTTCTCTTGCAAAGTCAAATCAAGTTTCGAACACAAATCCTTATTTTCTTTATTAAGTCCAAAACTTTTCTTTTTCAAAACTTTATATTTTTCTAACAATTTCTCACAAACAATGGATAGTTCTTCATTCAATGCATTAGGATCAACATAATCATCAACTGAAGAACTAGCATTATCATCTAGATGGGTGTCCGAGTTTACCTCAAGGGAGTCATTCCCTTGGACCATGTAGCAATGTTGGTCGGACTCGTCTCCACTAGATTCTTTCTCCACAATGTTTGGCGTTTGTAGCGCGGGAGAGGTAAAGGTGTTCCACACTGTAACACCCCGCTCCCAGAATACGTACTTAGTTGCGTATTCAGATTTTTCGATCGTATTTTTTGATTTACTTCCTGTATTTGTTTTGTATTGTGAATTCTTTATATGATCGTTTTGTCTTGGACCCGGATTCACGTACTCGGAGTCAGCCCTAGTCTGAACCGAGAACCTGATCCTAGTGAATTGCTTGATTTGGTCTTTTCGTTACTCCGATTTGACCGATTTCAGTTTTAAACATCATTTTTCAATATTTTAGATTTTCTATGATTTTCTGAAATTTTTCTGAATTAAATTGAAAATCTTCAAAACTGGTGTCGACTAGTGCCGCTGACCGATTCCCGGATTTTTAATTTACAAACGGATTAGAATTACTAGAAGTGCCTTTTTACATTATTTCTTAAAATCACATTTCCTATCTAAATACTTTTTCTGAGGATTTTATGAATTTATGAAAATTCCACCGGATTCGGTGTCGGCCAGTATCGCTGGTTGATTCCAGGATTTTTAGTTTACAATCGGAATTGAATTTCTGAATTCCGCTTTCACTTTACTTCTTAAAATCATATTTTAATATTTAATACATTTTCTGAGATTTTTCAGAATTTATCAAAATCCGGCCGACCCGGTGTAGACCGGTATCGGCGGTTGACTTCCGGATTTTTAATTTGAAAACGGGATTTTATTTCTGAAAACCGATTTCATATTATTCCTCAAGATGACGTTTTCTACCTCTGGGTATTTTTGGGGATTTTTCTGGAACAGTCGATATTTCGCGGCCATATTATAATATTATTATTTTGTTGAATCTTTTATTTTCCTCCTTTCTTTTCTCTTCTTTTCTCCACCAACCCCTGTAGCCCACTCCTCTTCACGTGGGCGACACACACTCCATCCCTCTCTCCCATCCATCACATCCCTCCATCATCACCCCTTTTTTCTTTTTCTTTTCTTTCTCTTTTTCTTTTCTTTTTCTTTCCTTTCTTTTTCTCTCTTCTCCCCATTTCTTTTCCCCTCCTTCTCCTGGAGAGGGCCGACGCCCAAGCATAGCCACCACCGCCGGCGCTCCGGCCACCTCGACGCCGGCGAGGACCCCCAACTCTGGCGAGCCCCCTCTCCTCCATCTCCATCAACCATCACCTCCACTTCTTTCCTCCTCAAAGCCCCTCCAAAATTCACCCTCTTCTTCCTCATCATCTTCTTCTTCAAATTAACCTCCACCATCACCTTCTTCTCCACCAAAACTCTACCCTTACAACACCCAACACTTCCTCCTCATCCCATCTCCTCCAATTCCTCCACCACCTCCTCAAAACACCACCAAAATCACCTTCTCTTCCACCACCACAAAACTTCTCCACCTCCAAACCCAAATCCCCTTTCCTTCCCCTCTCTTTTGGGGTGGCCGGCGCCACCCCCGGATCCCGGCGCCGCCGGCGGCGTGCCGGCGGCCATGGGCGGCCAGGGGGCCCACATGGGCCCCCTGTGCGTGGGCTGAGGGGGGCAACAGCCCCCCTCTCCTTCTCTGCTGAGTGGGCAACAGCCCCCTCTTTCTCCCCCTCTCTCCTGGGGAGTGGCCGGCGCCACTCCCCTGCCGGCGGCCGGCGCCGCCCGGCGCCGCCGCCTGGCCGGCGGCCAGACCGAGCGCCCCCAGAGGGGGGCGCTGTGTGTGAGCAGGAGGGGGGCAACAGCCCCCCTTCTCTCTGTTCCTCTCCCCTGTCATTCTCTCTCTCTCTCCTGTTCTCTCTCTCTCTCTCTCCTGTTCTCTCTCTCTCTCCTATCCTTTCTCTCTCTCTCTCTCTCCTGCCCTCTTCTCTCTCTCTTCTCTCTCTCCCCTGTTAACTCTCTCTCTCTCATGTTATCCCTTTCTCTCTCTCCAAATTATCTCTCTTTAGATCTCCCTCCTCTCTGTTATTTGCTGATGCGGATCTCACCCCGCGTGCAGGCGACCTCTTTAACGCGGCCTTCGCGTTATGGTATCGACACGACGCGGAGCTAATACCCGCGTCTGTGATCTCCTCACGCTAACGCGATGCGGAACCCACGACCGCGTCCGCGTTCTCCTCGTGTCCTGATTTGAACGCAGGTCTCGAACCCCGCGTTTGTGGCATCTTCGCGACGCGACTCCCGCGTCTGCGACCCCCGCGTCTCACTCTCAAAACCCGCGTCTACCTGTGCACTCTCTCTCCATATGCTTCTCTCTTTAGATTTATCTCTCTTTCTCTCTCTGACTCTTTCTCTCTCCTCTTCACCTTCTCTCTCCAATATTTTCATATTATTATATCTTATGGCGCGTGCGCGAGTTCCATGGATTTCAGACTTTTCGGCATTCCGGTGATTTAGGCGAGTGTCCTCGCTCTCGCCTCCATTTGGGTTTCCCCGCTTCGTCGGGTCGACATGTATTTTTATTGCATGTTTCTATGTATTTTGTATTGGGCTGAGTCCCTGTATTTGTGTATGGCCGAGTGCCAATGACTGGACATGTATTGCTTTGTGACGAATGCTTGTATTAGGGTAGTTTAATTCTTGTACATATACCATGCCTGTGATGTATTTTACTGCTTTATACTATGCGTGGTCGACCCTTCGTGGTCGTTGGACTCTGGGTTTCTGCCCACTCCTGGGATGGCTAGTAGCCACCGAGAGTGCGCTTAAACCCCGAGCGTACTTGACTTCCGGACCCTTCAGCCTCCGGTCTCTCACGATCTCGAAAGGGAAGTGATTGGGACCGACAGGTCTCTCCGTCCTTCAGCCTCCGGTCCCTCACTATCTCGAAAGAGGCGTGATTGGGATCGCCAGGTTTCTCATTCAGCCTCCGGTCTCTCACTATCTCGAAAGAGACGTGATTGGGATCGTCAGGTTTCTCAGCTCCATCTGGTGAGCATACTTAGCGCTCAGCGCTTTATTCACTAAATTCGTCTAGGCGAGATGCTGCCGGATTTTCTACTCGTATTATAAACCGAGTTATCCTGGTAGCCTCGCCAAGCGCTTTAGTGTCTAAACCCTGTTCGCTGCCTGTGCCTCCAGCTTGTTTAGCTCCGCCTGGTTATCATGATCAGCGTTCAGCGCTTTACCACTAGATTCGTCTAGGCGAGATGCTGTCGGATTTTCTACTCGCACTTTAAGCCGAGTTGTCCCGGTAACCTTGCCAGACGCTCTAGTGTTAAATACTGTTTGCTGTCTGTACACTCCAGCTCGCTCAGCTCTGCTTGATTGTGCTCAGGTACTATTCTATCACATGCCATGTATTTTCCTGATATGTTAACACTTGACATGCTTTATACATGCTACTGTTTAACACCTGTTTGTATCACTTGCCAAATGATATGTTATCACCAGACCTGCTACTACTTGGCAAGACCCTTTGTTATGACATGACTTGCCACCGGACTAATATCAATCTCTTGACATGACTTGTCACCTGCCAAATATCATCCTCCTGTCATGCTATCACTTGACACCCGACATGATATACTTGACCTGTGATTATCTCATTTACGGGAATACTATACTTGTTATCCTGCATTACATGCAGTGACTTGAATCTTATACTTGTTATCCTGTATTATATATACAGTGACCTGAATGTATAGTACTCATGTACTCCTGAACTCCTGATCCTGTCTTGTATCTGCTATTCCCGTAAATTTGATAACTACATAATAAATCATAAAAGGAACAACTTGCATTGGGTCGGGGGAAACTTGCGGCTATCAATATGTGTTCGTGTTTATAGTGGTACTAGGCATGTTGTGCAACTAAAACTTCCGGTCTGACCTGTGGGCCTCCAGGCGACCGAGGGGAGTGCTGGCTCCCTCCTTCTTGGTACCATCTTGATAAGGGCATTCTATAAGACCCTCCTGTAGGCCTTGCGGCCGGTTCCATACACCAGCGATGGAACGTCCTGGATCGTGGTCCCGGGCATGTACGGGACCCACTGTAAACATAGTTCGTTGATACCCCCGTTGGTTTCCAATAACAACCTTGCTTTACTCGGATGTGGATCTATGTGTGCTGGGACGCTAGTTCACATATCTAGACATCAGGGTAAGACGAGTAATAATAATAATAATAAAAGATGCCAACCATGGATCAGTTGTATGCTTTGCCGAGTTTGCTTTCATCGGGTTTTACATCGGATTTCCGGTATTATGGTTATTATTATATTAGCTGCTCATACCCTTCTTTATCCCTTGTCTTCTATTCCACCAGTCTCCTGTTCTTATCTTATCATACCCTGAGTACTTCCTGTCTAACATCTACTTGCTTACATGCTTCTGCTCACGACACGGTTTTCAATGCATGATTATGATTCGGTTTTATCGATACACTTGTACTTATCTCAGCACGCCATCTGGCTTTTGTATCACCACTCGCCTGGGGAGTTTCATCTGACTCCCCTGGATCCTCATGTCTAGGTCCTGGAGCTTAGAGCATGTCGGAGCTTGGAGCTTGTAGAATCCCAGTTGCTGACCTGTAATGCGCAGCGGTAGCGTGGATCTCCAGCAGATCATCCAGAGCTCTATCCTTCCAGGGCCCCCCTGTGTGCCTCTCGAGTTTTCCTTTTGTAAACTCGTGAGTGCCTGTGTACTGTTCATACTTGTACATCTCTTTGAAATCTCGCAATTGCGCATATCAGTGATGTAATATTCATGTAATATTAGATCACCTCTGGTGATAACTTTGTAATTGTACTCTTATGTTGGAATGTATAATGCACCACTTGCTTCCGTACTCTGATTCTTACTTGTACTGATGCTTAGCGTATATACGTGAGGGTATTTCTGACCTGCGTATATACGTCGCAGTAACGTCTCCGTACCCGCCGGATCGGGGCGTTACACACACTGCAAAGACGGAATCACAATGAGAAACTAAACACAAATATTCTTTTCTTAGAGTGCTCCTAAGTGCCTCAAGGGCTTGTGCATTGGCTTTTATATGCTTGCTATTATCAAGGTAAGATTTCTTAGTAGCGGTAAGGAAAACATGCAAACCTAAGATTTTTAGGTAATACTCATTCTAAGCTTTCACATAATGATGTTAGAAACATCAAACATGGGAGGTGCAAGATAATCCATGAGTGTGTGTAAACAAGTATGTGTGAAATGCAAATCTAGATTAGCAACCAAGATCTCACTCCTAGGTGGTTAAACCTAATATCAGGAGCGTAGGCTCTGATACCAATTGAAAGTACACCTAGAGGGAGGGGTGAATAGGTGTAAGGCTAATCTAATGACAAATAATGCAGAATTAGAAACTAATTGCAACACACTTAGTGTAACCAAAGAGTGTAACCGAATTCCTGGTGAAGGGCTCTGGACTATCTCATCTAAATTCCTCTAAATAAGAGTTGATGTGCTATATGAAGCTCTGTTAGTTTAACACAAGTATGACACACAAACAAGTCCAAGCATATAAATGATGTGAACAATATGAAATGATGCAAGGCACAATATAAGAGAGAGAGTTAGAGATAGTGGATCAAACATAAATATAAAGATATGTTTCGAGGTTCTAGCACCTAGCTCTATGTCCCCGTCTTCACACAGAAGGATTTCCACTATAGCGTCCACATGATTTCCCACACATGGAACCTCCACTGAGGATTTGAGCAAATACAACTTGGGAGTACACAACTCTCTTAACAAATACAACCTCTCACTAGAGGCACGACACAAAGCCAATACAATATCAACCTCTCACAGAGGGATACCAACAAACTCAATCACCTCTACACTTAGAGGGATACTAGCAACCCAATTGCACAACCTCCTCTACACTTAGAGGGAAAGGCACAAAGCCAAGTAAAGATAAGGGTTTACAACACTTGGTGATCTCAAAGATCACAAACCAATTCTTTCTCACAAAATAATGATCCTAATAGATAGGATAGATAGATAAGTTAAGTGTGAGAAAAACAAAGAGTTTGAAAATCAAAAATACAAAGAAAAACTCTTGAGAAAACTTCTAGAATAGTTATAGAAATGAAGATCAAAAACCAATCCCAAAGACTTTTCTTTTCTTTGATTTTTTCAACCCTTTAAAACAAAATAACGATCAAATCTTTAAGCCCAAAACTCTTTTAAAAACTTGCTGTAAAACACTTGTAAAGAGTGAAAATTTTGCTCTAAAAAAACTTGTTTAAAAACAGCCCAAGAATGGGGTATATATAGCCCCATAAAATTCTACCTGTTGGCAGTCTGGCAAAGGGCAGTTTTGCCCTTTCGGTTGACCGGGCGGTCGACCGGCCAACGGTCATATTTATGACCGTTGAGCCACCGATCGACCGACCGGTCGACCGGACATTGGAAACAGAGAGCAGAGCTCTCTGCCAATCGATCGGGCGGTCGATCAGGGCCATTTTCAGAGAGCAGAAGCTCTCTGGCGGTCAACCGACCCGGTCGACCGGCCTCCCAGCTTGGGCTGTGTGCATGTTCTGTGCACGTCGGTCGACCGGACCGGTCGACCGACTTCTGTCTCGGTCGACCGGTCCGGTTGACCGGCAGACAGCCTGGTCCAAATAATATAGGGATTGAAAACTTGAGTTTTTATCTTTGATTAAATCCCATAAAATCACATAAATTCTACAAAAATCAGTTCTTATTATATCTTTGAAATATAAATATGAATGACAAAAATTTAACACATATTTTAAACAATTTGAACCATTTTTCTGTTATTGAAAATTTGCCTTAAACCAAAAACCATATTTTTCAAAAACTAGGATTTTGAAATGGAAAACCGTTTTCTCCAAAACTCATGTAAATACAAAACCATGATATTGAAACAACTTTGAAGCATATTGTATATGGATAGAATCCAATATACATGAAAGATATTATATCTATATTTTTGACATGAAATCCAAAAATAAGTTTTATTTAAATACAAAACTCCAACTCATGAAATAGACTATCAAAATAAGTTTTTCTAAATAGATGAAACATAGATGTATATAGATCAAATCTAATATACATTAAACCATGTAAACTTATTTTTATTCTATCTATTCATGAAAACCATATATATGAACTAGAAATTCAAAACCGGTTAAACCGAAAACAAACATGAAACGTTAAACTTGTGTGTGCATTGTGAACTTGAGCATATCAACACTATTTAATCTTTACAATGATCTAAAAAAAATCTTAATCTAAACAAACTGAGGTCTTCTTGTAGAACTCGTTTTTCAAGTCGACTCGATCCAAACACGATCCAACGAGCTTGACTCCAACCGAGTGTTAGATGCGATCTTGACGCACTAGCTCTTGAATCACCATGTGGAAGCTCCAAAACACCTTTGTTGAAGCTAATCACCTACTAATATCTTGATCAAATATCTGAAACTAAATATCACAAGATTATTAGTAAACTATAACTACATGAGTTAATTATCATCAAAACTAGAGTGAAGGGCCTCTGGGCCAACAGATATTACATACGGAAATTTCTGAACAAGTAAATATTGCTTTTAGTGATAATTGGCTGATGATGCTACTAACTATAGAGAACATCATTAATGTTTTTTTCATGGATGATGGAACACTATGTAGCACTGGCAGTCCTATCATGAACTTGTGTCATGTCAGACCCATGTAAGACGGGCGTGTCACATGTGTATTTTCTAAAATTTGCCATGTGTTGGCATGTCATGTCCATATTGGCATGGCCGTGTTCATGCAACATAGATGGTTTCAACTCTACCTTTATGCCTGCTGCTCATGTGCTGAATATTGGTCAGCAAGCAAATCTTACTATTTTAAGACTTTTGAACTTGTAGATGCAAATAATCAAACTGTTTTTTTAGATTATATAATAACCTGCATGGATTTCAACTCTATTAAAAGATTATATCACAGTTGAAAGCGCAATGGGCTTCATGCTTATCCTATCTATGGGTTCAAAGCTCCAGAGGATAGGATACAATGCGATAAGTTTTGGAAGTTATCAAGAAGATCCAAGGATGAGGATCAGGAAGCAGCATCATTTCTCCATATAACTTGACTCGTAATATGTCGTAGTGTAACTGCTCGCATGATACACCAGCTCATGATATGTCTGCATAGTAGAACATACCAGAATATGTGACACGGTTGATATGCATTCTTTATGTGACCCTTAGAGTGGTCCTCAGAAATTAATCTTAAATTCTCAATATATACAAACCATATAGGCAGCTTCTTACCCATTGATGAGGAGACATGATTTAGTGCATATTTCATTTGTATTGGTAATATACTTCTTCAATAATTCCCTGGTACATATTATTTCATTTCTTTAATAGTGAGCACTTTTAATATTGTCATAAAATTGATATTGTAGGACGTGTTGCGTATCCTCAAATCTTGCTTGGGTGGTTATGAAGCCTTCCAATATGCACAATATGTGAGTTGTTTGTCATTACTGAACTAACAGTGTTACAAAGTACTCTGAATTCTAATTCAACCAATATCCTGACTTCTATATGTACTGAAAAAGTAATTGTTTACTGCAGGTTTTAAGATGGGAGCAGATTCCACTAGAAAAACGTGCCCATTTGATGAGAGAAAAACAGGTAGAGAATTTACTTTGGTTGTTACTCTTATCATTATTATTAGTTACTAATAAAGTCGTGGTATCCAATTCTGTATAGCTGATAGTGTAATACAAGTTTGTGAATCTATGTGGTTTTATATGCTTAGTTCAGCTGTAATACATACATCCTTCATATATTTACTGAAGCAAGCTGAACGAATTCTTTTTGGTGTTTTAAAGAATTGTGGCTGATATAATTCCTATAAGGCTATTTGATACAAGTCCATTGAAAGAAGGAATTGAGTGCAAGGAAATTCAATTTCTTAGTAAAAAATGGATTTTTCTGCTTGAAAGAAAAAAAAGCCTGGTGAAAATGTGCAATAGAACAATAAACCATTTAACCAGATTGAATGTCTTTGTAAAACTTGTTGATGTTTGAACCCTGTTTTTGCAATGCCCGTTCTGTAAAATTGTCTCTACCGTGGACCATGTCTTCTTGGCTTCTTGTCTTGAGTTTCTTACTTCTGCACCGGGATCATGCACAGTAGTACTGTTTACTTTTGAGAATCTTCATGATATATTATCTATTTGTTATTTTATTTGCCTGCAGGAACATTTCCAGAAACAACGAATTGAAAACTCAATGGGATCATCTGAAGCTACGTCTAAGCAGGTTGATCTATTTGCTCTTATTTGGCTCATCCTTGCTCCCTATCTTTTCAGAACCCTTCACTCTACTCTCACGATAATACATTCTATATTTCAATATTTTTCTATATTATCACTGCAGGACAACTGGGAAGACACTTAAGTTTGAATATGGCTGTCATTGTTACTTTAAGATAGCCTCTGTGCACCTTTGTGTCCGCATGAGTGCACACTCACACCTGCTTGAGCTCTTGCGCAGGCACCTGTAAGTGTGGGGCATGCACATTAACTTAGATGCAGAGCAATGATAATAGGGAAAACACACTAATCTTTTCCATTGACTATTTAACATGCAATAGAATTAGGGTTGTGAATGGGTTCGGTCTAGCCTAAAAAATTTTGGTGCCTGGATGCTTGAATAGTATATTCGGCTGTGGCTTGGTATTCAAATGAGGCCCAATTAATTTTCATACTGTGTGTGGGGCGGGTTCACCTCCACCGAAGATGGCCCAATCCAGAGAGGGCATAAACTGGAGGCACTAGCCTAAGATTTAGGCGTTAAAAATGTAGTTTATCATAAAAACTTATAAGTCATTACTCAAAGTTATGGTTTATTTACTAGTGAATTCTAATTGATGCCTTTCTCATAATGACTTTGAATGAACATGTATTTGTTTTCTGTAACTAATAGCAAGTGATATTAATTCGTGTTATCATGATGCATGATAGTTAATTGACTTTATGGTTTATGGACGCATTCATGGATATTTTCTTTAATTTATGTTATCGATTTGTTCATTTAAGTTTGTATGAGTTAACTATGTGAATTTTAAAAATTACTTGTAACTTGGGTTGGCTCAATAGGCACGAATGGGCCAACTAGTTTGGCAACGATGTAGCATTCTTGCACGATGTAGGAAACCCAAATTGGGCATGAAGAGGCTAGATTGATACAACCACGAAATTCGGCGCGGATAGGGTGGTTCATTCAGCACATGTGCCAACCTTGTGGACAAATACATGGCTTTTAGTAATAGGCTAGCACATAATTATCCGGATCAAAATTATATGTGAGTCGTGCTCGACATTGCTAAACATGGCATGGCATGGCCCACTTCCAACCCTAAATATCATACCGTGTTTAACCTATGTAGGTACCAATAAAAAATAATAAAAAATAAAACATTGCCTTGTCCAGAAATATTGATCTCGCTTTATGAATTCCGTTATTATTTACCTTGTAAAGCATGAAGTGTTTATTCCTTGGTGAGAAAATGAATTTGTTTAATTCTGAAAAAGTTTGTGCACCTGTTAATTCTCATAGAAGTTCAGTTTGCATCAGTTTTATCTTTACTACATGAAAAGTGAAACATAACACACTTAACTTCTGTATATTCCTGGAATAATCATAAAGGTACGAATGGAAGGGCTTGTATCTCAAGTTCTATGACATAAATTCTTGTATGTTTCACCTTTACATCATGTCTTCTACATTTTTTTCCTTTTCTTTAGCATATGACCATGTTGGTCTTGCGTGCACACTTACCTACTCTGAAACTGAAATCTCTAACCTGTGGTTAAGGTAAACCTTCAATTTAGAACGATCATTTTCTTTGAAAATCATCCATCAACATATTGTTGTGGACATCTTTGATTTATTATCTCAATTTTCATTGTACTGGACTATCTTTGATTTGCTTACATTCATCTTCATACTTGACACGTTCAACAATCTTTTCCACTTTTATTCATCTCATGAATATTTTCACAAGGATCAATAATTATCACAGTTTGATTTTTTTAACATACTTACTTCTTGCTCTGCTCCCCTTTGCAGATCACCTATCTACAAAATTTGGGGTGCACAATCACCCCTACCTCTCGTCTTCATGCTTCTCGCTTGATAGAGCAATACAAGTCTTTGTAAAGTAAGATTACCAGAACAACTTCTGAACAGATAGCAAAACCTATCTAAATTCATTGTGTGATAATTATTCCAGTATTTAGCTAATTTAAAGTGGTAAGATTTGCCATTATTTATTGAACCATCATTTGTTGTTGCATGCAGGATATAAATGTAAAAAAAAAAAAACTCCTAATTAACTTGAATTTTTGTGTATATTCAATAAACTAATGGATTGACTTGTGATCCAAATCACCAATTGCCAAATATGTGCATTTGATGTTGAGTTGAATTAAGTTATCTAAGTATGCTTTAGTTCTTTTTTTGTCTGATAAATATCAGTTTGCATTAAGATTATGTGTGTGATATTGTTCTGTCTTCTTTTGACAAAAATGTTGGGTCATTTATCCATGGAGAAATCAGAAGAGTCCATGTGGTGACCATTTTAACCCAGCGCCATGGATGGATGCCCAAATGTTGGGGCCTCGCAGCTGCCTCTCTGTGCATTATTGTTGTTAGTGTTGGTGGGGAAATTGACATTTTTTGTGGTTTGGTTTGGTATAGGTCACTGCTTTCTCTTCACAATCTCAATAAGTGCCTTCAATTTGGCTTCCAATTAAACCGTAAATTTTGGTCCCCTCAATTGTGGCACGCCACATGTGGCGTTGGCTTCCCTCTTCTTTATCAAGCGAAAACTATGCTGCAACCAATGGAGCTTTGAGGTTTCTATAGCTCTAGGTCTCCATGGTGGAAGTGTGGGGTTTGTCCTGTGACTCCTGAAAATTCTAGTTTTTAGGAAGACAGTTGGGATTAGATTAGATCAAGGGAGTGGTTAGGACCCCAAAAGAACGTTTAGAAAAATACATCTCTCTTATCTTTCTTGTGTGGTCCAACTAATGTTATCTTCTCACTCACTAGGCATGCATAAAAGCTTCAAAGATATTTTTCTGATTATTACTAGGACATTAGTCTCTTGTGGCTAAGCTCCGGACATACTCTATGAAGTAAGATTAGAGTCCACTGCCACTCTCTTGTTGCTATTTAACCCAATATGGAACTTATTGCCATACTACAATGGATTCAAAACAGCCTGACTTGCTGGTCGTTCTCGTGTTGTTACTTGTTAGTAGGGTCTACTTGAATGTGAGGCTTACACCATCTTTAACAGTCTTTTTCCGGTGGGACTCAAATTGGAATAACTGTATTATACTGAAAAATATTATTCCGCAGACACTTCAACTTGAAAAGGCAAAAGAATGATTGAAGTACATGAGAACCGATTACTGTTATAAAATTAAGGACAATCTAATTAATCTTAGTTCTAATCGTAATTAGGGAAAAAAAAAACCTTACTTGTATATTTTATTTGTTTCAACCACCTCTTTTTTTAAAGTAAGGATGTGCGCTTACGTGTCAAGCGTTGAAACGCTCATCAGCGGCGAAAGACGAATTGCTCATGGGTAATCGCTTCAAAAAAAAATTGGCCGCTTTGAAAATGCTGTATTTATGAGGACTGCGACTATGATCGCAGTCCTCACAAAATGTTCGCTCACAAAATGTTCGCAGCATAGATGATTACGACTATGATCACAGTCCTCACAAAAATGTCTTATTTCTGAGGAATGCGATTATATCGCAATCCTCACAAAAATGTCTTATTTCTGAGGAATGCGATTATATCGCAATCCTCATAAAATAATAACAGTCTTATTTTTGAAGATTGCGATTATGATCACGGTTCTCACAAAATGATCGCAGTCTTTACAAAAGCACTATTTATGAGGACTATGATTCACTATTTATGATGACTGCGATTATGATTGCGGTCCTCACAAAAATGTTATGCTTATGAGCCTTTATAGGATTGTGACCATTATTGCAGTCCTTTTTATTAGGACTACGATCATGATCGTAGTATTCACAAAAATATCCTATATTTGAGTCTTTACGAGGATTGCGTCCACTACAATCTGGGTCACAGTCCTTCCAAAATTTCTATTTTTTAGTTATGTGAGAACTGCGATCATAGTCGCAATTCTCTTTATTAGGAATGCAATCCTCACAAAATGTCATTGGAGTTGATTTATATAATTTAAAGTAACTAAAAATATAAAATTAAGTGTTTTGAGTAATTTTTGCCCATCTATCAAGCAGGCAAAATAGACAGTTGAGAGTAGCGAGTTGGTTAGATTTATGTCTTTAGACATATAAATTCTCGAACCAGCCATTTGATCATGATCTAAACATTTCAAAACCCATATAAAACAATTTTTGTTAGGTTTCAAATGTTCTGCACCATTAAATTAACCAACTCATTATTTAGGTCGTCTATTTCTCTTCTACTTGATGTATGGATAAAAAATACTTAAGATACTTGATTTTGGTTTATAGGTACTTGAAATAATATAAATCAAACTTCAACGGAATGGATCTTATACTCGGATGATGTATGATTGTATTTGAGTGGGAAGGATTTGACTCGAATCCTTTCGGAACTACACAAGTTTATACACACACACGTATATCAGCCGACAGCTGAGAGTCTCTCTCAGCCTGCGGTGACGTGGCAAATTATTTGCCACACTAATAAGTTGCAGCCCGCCTATTGGAATAAGTGAAATTACTAAATGCCCCGCGGTAAAAGGAACTTGTCTCGCTATTGTTTATTATTATTTCCCCCTATTTTTTTCACTTGTTGTCAGATTTAGGTTTTCCTTTTCCTACCATAAAGTTTTTTTTCCCTAAAAATAGCGGTATATGGATCAGGTTTTTTTTTCTTTTTTTTACTTTGTAAACCTAAATCTCCTTTTCTATCTTAATGTCGATGGCGGAGCAGAACACTTCTCCTGCCAATTCAGGTCGTAGTCATCCCCGATCTCTATCTCTTGATTTAAATATGACCATATATCATCTGGTTCAACTTCTCACAAAATATTGAAAATCTTAAAGAGTTGAGATCTTTGGATGCCAATCAAGAGGTTTTATTTTATACTTTTTGTTATTTTTTCCCACAATTTCTTATATGTAAAAAATTTTGTGTAACGTAGATGGAACCGTGAACTAGATTTCATTTTACAGAACAATAATCACTTTTACCAAAGTTTTTTTTTCAGTAACAATTTCATTATTTTGTTAGATCTCAGTCGCAGTTATTTAATTTAATACACTAAATTGTAAGAACTGCGAATACGGTCGCAGTATGTATTAAAACAATTTTTCTAGTGGTCAAAACTATTTTTACAACTACGACCATAGTCGCAGTCTTATTTATTATAGTTCAGACTGTGATTTTCAATTAGTTCTTTTTATACACTAAATTGTAAGAACTGCGACTTAAGGTCACTGTATATATTAATGACAATTTTTTCAGTTATTATACATCTTTTTTTAAAAAAAACTGGCCATCCTGAGAACTGCGACTATGGTCGCAGTCTTTTATCCAGAAGTTACAACTATCTTTACATCTGCAACCTTAGTCGCAGTTTTATTTATTATAGTTCGAACGTGTAATTTTCAATTATTTTTTTTATTTAGTTCAACAATTTATTTTGTAGGATCTGAATTCACATGGAGAAATGTCTGGAAGCTCAGTTATTCTTTTAGAACAACAGTTTTCCACAGACGATGAAGCATACAACTTCTACAATGGTCGCAATTTTCTAATTAAACCAAATAATTAATCAATGAGATCCTTTGTTTCATCATACTGCGACCAGGGTCGCAGTTTCCTATTAAGATAACGTAGTGAAACATAAAACACTGTGACCAAGGTCGCACTGTTATATTACACTGCGACAGAGGATGCAATTTTGTAATTAACCCAATTAATTTACCATGAAGGGGCCTTTGTATCATCATACTGCGATCAGGGTTGCAGTATTCTATTAGGGTAACTTAGTAGAACAGACTGCGACCAGACCCCAAAAAAGAGAAAAGGGACGGCAACACTGCGACGTCAGTCGCAGAGTTTTAAAAAAATAATCTTAAAAACCAAACAGACGTTAATAATTTTTAAAAAATATTTTTTAAAAACCTAAGTCGTTAATATAAATAACTGCGATCCAAGTCGACAAAAAAGGAAATGAAAAAATCACGGCGACCTCGGTCGCTGTGTTAAAAAATTTTAAAAAAAAAATCTCTAATGAGATTATTAATTCCTATTTTCTTTTCATCTTAAACTATAACTTGGATTAAAGTTTCAGTGGAAAAAATTAAAAAATACTTTTTTAAATCGCATTAATATACTTAATTTTGATATTTCTTTAAATCAAAAAGGCGATTCTTTTACTCTTATATGGGACCATGGTCGCAAGCTTTAAAAAAAATTTTTAATAATTTATTTTTAAAAACTAAGATTGTTGAAAATTTTAAGGAAAAACACAAATTTTTCCCAAAAAATTCAGTTCATCAGACACTTTTAATTGAAGTTAAATTAAAATACGAAATTTTCTTTAAAAATAAAAAATAGAAATCAAAACTGCAAAAATCTAACTATTAAGGGCTACAGAACCCCAAAAAAATATTTTTTCTAGGTTTCTCCTTTACCTTTTTTCACGGATGATTTCTTGGGCGCCATTTTGATTAGATCTTTTTTAAAAAACAAATTTTTAAACGAAATTGTTCAGAAAGTTTAGGAATCAATAACACTAATTTTTTCAAATTAATGAACTAAAAATTCAATAAAAAGTTGTAAGGAACGATTAATGAACTAATTTTTTTTTTTTTTGGAAGGAGCGATTTTACATACAGTAAAAAATTGTAAGGGAGGGTATTTTAGTCAAAGCAATGTTGAAGTGACTGATGGCTTATTCGAGCGGGATTTTTTGATTTTTGTCTGCAAAAATTTTTGACAAATGCGTGGTTATTATGTTGCCATGTTCCGCCGGCTTAGAAACTCTCTCAACTGGCAGCAGAGGTACAGTAACCTATATATATGTATGTATATGTATGTATATGTATATGTATGTATATATATATGTATATGTATATGTATGTATATATATATATGTATATGTATGTATATATATATATATATGTATATATATATATATATATATATATATATATATATATATATATATATATATAGAGAGAGAGAGAGAGAGAGAGAGGTATCTGTACCCCAGCCGCTAGCTGAGAAACTTTCTCAGTTGGCATTACGATCTGGTTGTAATCCACTACGTCCTGGTTGCAGTCCTAAAAATTCTCAGATATTCCCAGTCTAACTAGCGACCATGGTTGCAGTCCTCACAAAACATTGCGATTATGGTAGTGCTGCGACTAGGATCTGTTACTGAGATTCAGCCTCGTTGGCGCCAGCTGAGAGAGTCCCTTAACCGGTGGCTGTGATACATTTTTCTCATTTATATGTGTGTGTGTACACACACACACACATATGTATATTTGTATATGTATATATATGTGTGTGTGTGTATAGAGAGAGAGAGAGAGAGAGAGAGAGAGAGAGAGACTTGTGTCATTCCGTAAGGATTCGAGGCCGAATCCTTTACTCAAATACCAATATCCGATAATACAAGATCCACTCTGTTGAAGTTATTTCAAGTATCTATAAATAAAAAATTAAGTGTTTTGAATACTTTTTCTCATGCATCATGCAGGGGAAAACGGACGGCCTAAATAGTGAGAGTTGGTTAGTTTAACGGTGTAAAATATTTGAAACCTAACAAAAATTAGTTTGTAGGGGTTTTTAAATGTTTATATCATGATTAAATGGCCGGATCGAGAATTTGTATGTCTAAAAATATAGATCTAACCAGCTCACTACTTTTGGTCGTCTATTTTGCGCCGCTTGATGGATGGGTAAAAAATATTCAAAACACTTGATTTTTAGTTTATATATACTTAAAATAATATAGATCAATTTCAACGGAGTAAATCTTGTATTCGAATGTCGGATCGTTGTATTTGAGTGGGAAGGATTCGGGCTCAAATCATTCCGGAATGACACAAGGTCGAATCCTTCCAGACCCCTTGTGTCATTCCGGAAGGATTCGAGCCTGAATCCTTCCAACTCAAATACAACCCTCTGACATTCGAATACAGATTCACTTCGTTGAACTTGATCTATATTATTTCAAGTATGTAAAGGTATAGAATATTTCAAACCTAACAAAAGTTGATTTGTAGGGGGTTTTAAATGTTTAGATGATGATCAAATGGCCGGATCGAGAATTTGTCTGTCTAAAGACATAGATTTTATTAATTCACTACTTTCGGTCGTCCATTTTGTGACGCTTGATGGATGGGCAAAAAGTATTCAAAATACTTAATTTTTGGTTTATATATACTTGAAATAATATAGATCAATTTCAACTGCGTGGATCTTATATTCGAATATCAGAGGTTATATTTGAGTGGGAAGGATTCAAGCTCGAATCCTTCCGGAATGACACAAGTGTCCCCCTTCCCCCCTCCTGGGGGGGAGAGAGTCACATAAAGACCGGGAGAAAATCTTATAAGATTATATGAACCGTTCATCTTAATCTACATACTTTATTTAAACTACAAATAAAAAAACAGGCGATTCCAAGCTTTTTTACTCATGTAAAAAGTGGTTATAAAACATATGTTACATTCACCGTAGAATAAAAATATCACTTGATGTACGAATAAAAACATTTGGAATCGCGTGATTTTTTATTGATAGCTTAACTAGAGTATGTAAATCAATATGAACGGTTCAGATTATCCACAAATATATATAAGCCTCAAAAATGAGATATGCTATCTTTTGTTTCCATCAAACATCTGATTCCCAGAAATAAGGGCAGTGGTGCTTTTTGGGACCGCCATCAAAAAATGAAACGACAGATTTCTTCCAATCATGTTAAAGACTCGAGCCAAAGAGAGGCAGGCAGCACGTAGTGCTCACCTTTGTGCAAATTGCAGGCAATGGATGCTTGCGAAGTTTGGCCAGCCTCCATGACTGAAACTCTTCCGATCATGACTGGATTATTTTTTACGAGGCTGCTAATGAAATTTCTAGCAGATAATATTTTTATTGACTTGTTTCTTCAATGAATTAATTGTCCTAGGAACCCCAACATGGTGCACCTTAAAGAGATTATATATGAATCATTGTAACTAACTTACTTATAAAGATGGCAAATTACATAAATCACGACAAAAAACGTACAGCATCAAAGAGCTTGTTTGCCTCTGGAGCCTGTGCTCGAAACTTGGGAACTCCCAGAAAAAGAGAAGAAAAATGAATTTAGCATCAGCATGACAAGCCTCGGCCTCAGAGTAGTACTGACAACAGCAATGGCACTGCGCGGATGGATCACTTGGGTGCACCACAGGAACTCGAAACCTTCATCCCAAAAAGATCATAATCAACTTTCATTCATGGGAGTTTTTTTTTTGTCGTTTGGCCACATTTTGCATTGAACCTCAAGAGTGCTAAAGAAACTTTAAACCCTCAAACAATGCTAAAAAGCCTCATCGTTTAGATTACCAAGCAACCACTTCAGCCTCAAGTTTACACGACAGTGCCTCCTCGTATGTCTCATTTAATTGATAGAAACTGGCTTCCTCCACATAGCATGGCCTGTAATGGTAACTCAGTATTGGCTTGTGATTGTGGAGGAAAACAAGGTAAAATGGCTTAAGAGGCAAAACACAAAAAGACCACTAGTTAGGATGCCAACAGCAGGAAACCATCTGATGGTTCGAACTCTCCTGTTATAAGAAATAATATTGCCTGCTTGGATAACACACATAATACTATCCCTATTACTAAAACGTTTTTACATAAAAACACTTGAGAGTATGGTTCATTCCCCCAGTAGAGCTCAAAACAGGGCAGTGTTGTATAGATAGGCAGTCAAAAACCAAAAGTGAGGAAGCTAGTTCTGCTTGCATAATATTTAGTGTTCAAAGCCTATAGCTGCCATATCCTCCTCCTAAGCCAGATTCGTATCCACCATATTGCGATGTGAGGGACGAGGATGGATATGTGGAGCTTCCTAGATGAGAATAGGATGACCTCAGTCCTGTGTCAAGATATCTGCTTGGTGGTGGCTCTCTGTGCCCTGATATAAATTCCTGTTTATAGAAAAACAAGTATTAGTTATCAGAACCATCATTCAAGAAAGGGCAGTGCTGCACTATATATTTATTCGCAACTTGTAAGCGGATCTTCAAGAAACAATCTCGCGCAACTACAAAAAAGCATGGGTCTGGAAAGATCAGAGAGTTCACAGTGTACCTGGATGAGCTGTTGAGCAGTCTGAACTTGAGTAGTAGAGCCTTTGATCTCAACTGTAATCTCATCACGCAAACCTCCACTCTCCTGCACAGTAAGGACAGCTCCGCTAGTACGACGGATGTACGCAATGTTTCCCCCTCCAATACCAATGATGTCCTCCGCAAATGCGAGCGGAATTTGCATTGTTTGTGTCACCTGGGGATCCAAGATCAGCTTTTAGATACCAAGGTGGCAAACATGAGAGTACAAGGTTACTGCATCAACAAATCATTAAAGCCTAATTTTCATTGTTAAGAGGGTCAGTGTCAGAGCAGGTATTATATAAGCCATGGGTTCTCGGTTTGGTGCTCTGTCAATGTAAACATTAATAATCAGAATGGAGCCTAGACAAGTTGAGAAGGTTCTCTCTATGGACATGTTTTCTGAAAAATATAGTTCTGCTAGGAAACAACTAATTAGCGGTTACAAGATGCTAATTGTCATTTTAATACGGTCATGCTTTAAGAAAATATTTTGCAAGGTTTGCTATCAACACAGATTAACGAAACCAGCATCAACAATGAGGATGATTGAATATGCTTTTGTATGACGGGTCAAGTATCTCAATGAGAAATGATTTGTGAAAAATCTAGTTTCTACAAGAAACAACTTAGATGCTAATTTCTGCTTTTCATAAGGTACTGCCATACGATAACATTTGGTTCCACATTAGTAACATGAATGTCTGTTTAGAACTGAATTTTCTAACAAGCAAAAAAAAAGCATAAAGATTCACATTCCAACTCTAAAAAATTGATCAAAGACAAATAAACAGAAAGAAACCTGAGTAACTAATGCGCCCGCATTGCGCCCTAGACCAGTGGGTCGCAGGCCAGACAGAGGAGGTTCTTGCCCATAAAGTGATGACAGAGGCCGTTGGAGTTGTGAATCCAATTGAGATTCACGTTCTAGAAACATAGATTCCCGCTTCAAGGGCAGTGTATAATCACTGCCTATACCAGACAGATGTGTGGTGTGCATCAATGACTGAGCTTTATCACTCCAAGCATCTGGTGCACGATCTTGCGTTTGAGCAGGTGGTGCATTGGGCTAAGCAAAATCAACCAAGAAAACCATCAAATATCCTGCAACTCATGAAAAGAAACTAAAAAAAGGGACACTTACACTCTTTTCAAATAAAGGGATAATGCTATGATCAACTAAAAATTTCCGGAGATGACCAACCACAGCTTCAAGTGCCTTGAGAACCTTCAAAGGTTCACCCGAAATGTCTACCACTCTTTCTTCAATGTTTGCATAATAGGGCAGCTCATCTAATTAGAAGCAAAAGGAAATTTTAGTTTTGGAACAATGTTGTCGAAAGCATAAGCAAGAGAGAAGTTGCAAGACAGGGCTCAAGCTTTAGCGGGTTTTTGCAGGGTGGCTTTTTGCGGCAGAAAGCACTGGGATCGTTTTGAAAAATAGAAATATATAATAGAAAGTAACAAATAATTTAAAATAAACTCAGAAACTAAGAAATTGCATAACTAAGAAAGAAAAAAAAATAAAACTATAAATCTAAACCAAGAATAAACTGTCTACAAAAGTAGATGATTCATGCAATATGAAAATCTTCTAAATCTTGAGGTGGAGGCTAAAGTGTCCCAAAGAAACCGGGGGCTCAAGCGGGACCTTAGCAGGGCTTTCTACGCTATTATTTTGCAAAGAATTTATAAAATCACAAACACAGACATGGCTACCAAACTGGATAGATACTAAGATCGAGAACTTTCATACGATAGGCATGGAAACATTGGAAAGTTCCTGTTTAGTACATAACTAGATGCTTATGGCATCCTAATTGCTACAGGTATATTATTGCTTGCGAGAACAAACCCTAATGAGTTCCCACATAGCAAAAAGAATTCTAACATTTTAAGCCAAGCTACTGCACCTTCATAGTTCTTTTTTCAAGTTTTATGACTGGAAATTCCAAAGGACAAAATAAGGACCACATAACAAGCCAGATTGCGAGGAGATTGCTCGTCCTACCGAAAGAGGGAAGTCACATGATGATAAGACATGGACACATTGGAAATTATCCAGTTAATAATTAGATGCTTCTGGCATCCGAAAATAATACACATGCATGGCTCAAAGGCAACCAAGACCCTAATCAGTGCCCACATGGTCAAAAGAAGTTTAAACATTAAAAGTTAAAGCTCCTGCAAGAACTTAGGTGGCATTAAAATGAATGGAAGACACAGCGCCAACCTAGACATGCAACACCAGATTGCATGTAAATTAAGGTCACAGATTTCAAATTCAGATTCTCAGGCCAAGTAGAAACTGGTTTGCGACCTATGGCCCCACATATGTATTCTTTTAATCTACATAGCCTCAAGCAAATTTACAATTCTGTAATGGGTTCCTATATTATACAAAATGTAGATGCCTTGGTTTACATACAAACGTGTGCACGTGCACCACAAAAAGGTTATGATATGTAGGACACTTCCCCCAACAAAAGATCGGGTGTGTGTTCAACACAAGCACCTACTGTGTCTTACAAATGTGTAAACCGTGATTTGCCTTTAACTGTATAGAAGATGAAGTATGTTGTGGCCCCTTTTGACAAAAACTAATTGTTTTACAGCTAATTGTTTAGAGATGGTTTTACTGAATAATAGCCTAATACACTTTTGTGAACCAAATATACACACATAGAAGAAACATATTGTCCTCATGTCTTGCAAAACCGTCATGTCAGAGACCCGTGTCCATGTCGGAGTGAGACACTCGCGTCTATGCCTACAAAACATAGCATACAGGTAGGTGCATGTACATTACATACAAGGGTGTGGATATACACATGCACAAACGTTATAGGTTTAGATAGTTTAAGACTATACTTCCTCTTAAAGCCATTAGTTCTCACAAGATAGAAACTGATATTGGTGTGGAAGTTTCAATTTGACCGTCCTTTCTTGGATTCCACAGACGGTTCCATTACAATATAAGTAGTCCTCCAATATGAATATGATTTCTTCTAAAACTAAAAGGTATAAGAATCAACAGAAGGACCATCCTTTGAAATGGCACACTTAACAGGTGACAAGTCGTGAAGATACAGGTACAGCATCGAAAGACTAATCATTAATTTATGATAAGAAATAGTTATAACATGAGTAGTCCATTAAGGGTTTAACGAAAGAAAGAAAGGTCAGTAGGGAAAGAGTAGTTCTGGGTATGTTGTATCATTTTTAAGTCACATGATAATGATTAGGGTGTTAAAGCATCAACAATGGTAAGATGAAGTGCCCTTTAATTGGTAAATGTAGTATAAATTCCTTGTGATATAGAAATAGCTAATGCTTTGACATCAGTAATCAGAATCATGAAGTAACCAGACTTGCACTAATAGCACTGAAACTGTAATTTGAAGTAAGCTTTGACTCAACAGTTTGGTGAGAATATAGAAATACTTATGACTGTATATATTGTAAAAGCCAGAACATTTTCTTCGGCCAATGCCAAGTTCCATCATGCATAAGGTACTTACCAATTACTGAATGATGCATTTTATGATATGGATATCATATGTAACAGCTAAAATGTATCGACAGGCTAGGGTGACTGTGGTGGATGAATCTCCGTCACAAGCATCTGGACACCTCCGATAGAACCTGTCAAAGCACACAAAGAAGAAAAACGCCTTTCAGGTTAGAAGCATCGCTGCCTTGCTGGCCTAAGACCCTCAGGCGATAGAATCGATAGTTGATATGAAGGACCAGCAGAAGAAAATTGTCTGCGTAGTGATAGTGGAGTGGCAGAAGGAAACTGCCAGCGTAGTGTGATATGTGCTTTGAGGATTAGAGGGGCAATTTATATACCAGACAGAGGCGATGGAGTTAGATTTGGATAGATGCAGATTTTCAACCGTCTGATTTAATCTACTGATTCTTATAACCGCTGAGATCGAATCCAAGTTATTAGGATTGTTGTGCTGGAGGTTTATCAATTGTTGTCCCTAAGTGCTCTGCTCAGCTGCAAGATGGCTTTGAAGGAGGATAAAGTCACTAACAGATTTCGTGACTCTAAGAAATTTGCCTGGATCAATCTGTGTGGTGGATAAGACCGCCACATAGCGGGCATTCGGTCCAGAGTTCAGTCGGCTACGGGTAGTTGTATGACTTTGAACTCCGGGGCGAGAGATGTATTCAGAAGGCAGTATGGCTTCGAATCTATGGTTGATGGTGATCATCGGATTAGGCGTGGAGGAGATTCCAAACGGGAACCCGGAGAGCTTCCCATGTTACCGTTATTGGACACGTGTTGTGATCCTGGAAGGGGTCAAACCCCTACAGTGACCAAACATGTTAGGATGAACATAGAATGGTAGCCACATCCTTAAGATGAGACATGGGCCAAGGGCACAAAATCGTGTCAGAAGGTAGATAGGGGGTATTTGGTTGCAAGGAAGTGGGCGGAAGTAAGGAAATGAGGAAGTATAATTACTCACTTCTCTATCTATCCAAACACCAGAAAAGAAAAATAAGAAAACTCATTTTCCTTTTCTCTTTTCTCTTTTACATAACCATTTCCTCACTTCCAGAGTGCTACAGTTAATTTTGTGGTCATGTAAATCTCATTTGTAATAAGTTGTAGCAAAAAACAGTTAATTTTTTTATCATATAAATATCACTTGCATTCTAATTACAGTCCATTTTTTATTTTTCTTAATTAATTTTTATTTTAATATTATTTTGCGGTCAATTTTTGGTCAACTTTTCCACTTCCACTTTCACATTACCATCCAAACACTGGAAAAGACATAACATTTTTCAAACCACACTTCCCAACAACATCCAAACACCGAAAAACTTACTAACAAATTTCCAAGTTCCAAAGGGAACTATTACCACTTCCTCACTTCTTCACTTCCTCACTTCCACCCTTAACCAAACAGGCCCATAATCAACATGTGGTTTCTAGTAATATGATACTCATATAGCAATTACTTGGCAGAATGGCAAGTCAAAATGAATCACAAAGATACTCGAGTGATGGCACAATTATCATAGTCTGAGACTTTGTGAGAAGGTGGGATGGTTGCAACTCCAAAACAAAATTACGTAAAACATTGCATTTATGTCTGTATATATATATATATATATATATATATATATATATATATATATATATATATATATATATATATATACATGCACACAATGCAAAAACAAGATTCAACATGGCAATATATCATATATTTGTAAAACACACATCTACAAGAACCTTCATGTAGACACATGTATACACATATACGGTAGTGCCCTTCCCTAAGGATGACATTGCATCACATATTCTATCACCACCCAATTTGCATTGGATGTGCAGGCACATTACCAGATTTATTTTTAAAAAAATTGAAGCATTTTTATATTTCTATACTAAAGAGAGAATAAACAGTGTTCTAAAAATCGGATTAATCGGCCAGCTAATCCTAATTGTTGGCAGCCCGTGTAATAGTACATTCAACGCTCTAATTATGCTCAGGCGCTTAATCGGGTTCAAAACGATTAAGTGCCCGATTAATCTGTTATTATTAAATAGTAGATAAATTATAATATTTTATTATTGTATATTTTGCATAAAGTGATACTTATGTTTTATTATTCATTATTTTTCAAATAAACTTATTTAGCAATCTTTCTCCATCATTCTTTAAAGCTCATTATTTTGATTGATATATTGACTAATTTTTTTTATTTGTCTTATTTTGCAAGTAAGTTCTTTGATTCATATTTATGTTGCAAAATTTGAAATCTTAGATCACTAATGTGAAGAAATAAGTTCTATTACTTCTTTTTTATTATGTATTTATATTGTCTTGTTCATCATATCATGGTTTATAACTTCACATCTAGATATTGTTTTGTACAATATTTAGGCATTTTTAACAATTAACTTAATATACTTATATGTAGTTGTGTATAAATATAATTAAATATATTAAAATATTCAATTTTGATAAATCTCCGATTAATCCCTGTTTAATCTGATTAATCATTGTTAAGTGTTTGACTGCACGAATAATGAAACCAATTTTTAGAATACTGAAAACAAATTAAGAAAATGCAAGAACTAAGCACAGATATCAAAGAGAATTTCCCTTCTACATGTCATTATATCGCTTACTCTGCTGCCCTACTATGTCATTCTATCCCTTAATCTACTCCGTGACTGTGATTCTATCCCTTACTGTGCTGATATGCATATTTCCTAGTATCTAGCTAATTATAATAGATAAAGTAGTTTAGAATCTACCATATTACCAAAAAAAGATAAAAGAACTAAAAAGGATCATATTTAAGAACATCAATTAGACAGAGCTATGTTTCAGTTAGTTCTCAAGTCTTCTTGATGATCCCTTTAATAAAGTTAAGAAATTAGGAGGGGTACATTAAAAGACCAAAAGGACATGTTATCAAGGTGCAAGAATTTTTTCCTTCAAGTATCTGGAGTATTTCATTAAACAAGGATTCATCATAGTTTTAGAGGGTGGTGGTCAAGTAATCATTGACTTGGCTGAAACTTTGACAAAGCCTTTAAGTGCCTTGACAGGCACCTAAGTGCGCCTGCTTATTCTCCTTACAATTGTTCGCATATCCACCCTCAAATCAATATATCAACCTTAACACCTGAAATCTTCATGTTGACAAATCGGCACCAAAAAACATTTAAATTGTTTCCAGAAACACACTTTCTTTCATTAAGAAAGATTCATCACAGTTCTAGAGAGTGGTGGTCAAGTAGTCAGGGACATTGCAGAAATTTGACAAAACCTTTAAGTGCCCTGAATGGCGCCTAGCTGCGTCTGCTTATTCTCCTTTCATTTGTTCGCATATCTACCCTCCAGTTAATATTTCAACATTAAAACCTGAAATCTTTATGTTGACAAATTGATGCCAAAAACCAATTAAAGTGCTTCCATGAACACACTTTCTGTTAGCCTCCATCCAAATGCTGATGGTCAAACAATGAAATAACAAATATGCCTTCACTGCCTAATCTCCAAAATACGAGGGAAGATGGACCCAGTTCCCGACCTTTCTCCTAAATCCCTTCTACGTGTAATCCTTGACAGCTAATCCACAAGGACAGTTCAATTTTCTCCCTATTTCTGTACCTCTTTCTTGCATCTCACCCAAATATTCTATTTCACCCTTGATTATGAGTGGAAAGTCAACTTTGAGATTGGGTGCATCAACGGAAGATGGACAAGTTGCTCGTGTTGCTAATGAGAATAGAGAATGTATTGGGTTTACTAGGATGAAAGTTCAAGAGAAAGATATGAAAGAGAAATGAGAAATCAAAGGGAAAATGAAAAGGAGAATAAACAAGTGGGGTCAGGTAAGAGAGGATTGAGGATGTTGGCATTGAAGCAGTTCCTGGGTAAGCTGATCGGGTAGGCATTAAAGTTATTATTTGTGGATAAGGGCTAATTGAATTAGGTCTGAAGAGGGACGATTTATTATATGAGATGAATAGATTGGTAAAAATAGAATGAAGCCTTTACCTTCTTCAGGATAAACACGAAATCAATGAATATTTCCAGCATATACTAAAAAGTTAGATAGAAAAACAAAAAGGGGTTTTTTGAAACAAATTATATAATTTTAAATGTCCATTTGTAAATGTGAAGATTTTAGGAGTTAATCAAAAAATATTAAATTCCTCAAAATGAGAAAAGGAAATACTGAAGGTTTTGGGTTGGATATGAAAAAAAAAAATACTCCATTTGCTAACATGTTAGAAACAAGAATGGGAAAACAAACGAGGGAAGATCAGAAAGCCAACAAATAAGACTGAAATTATAAGGAAGGAGGAAAATTCAGATGAAAGTAAAGTCATCATCATAATGTAAGAGCCAGAAGCCAACTAGGACACAAGGCCTAAGATCCATTCAGTTCAACCTAATAACATCGTAAAAATGTAACCTATTTGCCTAGTCAGACACTTGGCCTCCTGTGAAGCACCAGCGCTCTATGAGTACCATAGATGTTCTGAGAACAATACAAAAGCATTCTACATGAATCAACATTGATCCAATCTAATCAATATTTGAGTGAAATCAATTTAAATCTGGAACTGGCATATTGTTTAAAAGAATTTACATGTTAGTAGACTTAGATGTTGCATCGACATAGACACGCCAACATACGAACGACATATGCCGAACTCAAAATATTCTAAAAAGTGCATGTGACATGTTTGTCTTGACAGAGATATCCAACACGTGTCCAACATGTCACAACTTCATGATAGAGTATTTGTTGTCTAACAAAGGGCAAAGATACTCCTTAGAAAAGACATAGATCTTTCAACCAAAACACAATTAAATTGTATCAATTGGTTCTTAAGAACAGAATCAATGCAATTAAGAACTAGCTAGTGGCATCGCCACCATGCGAACATCATTTCCAAAAGAACACTGCACATTGTAGATTGCAGAAAGGGAGTTGAAATTAGACAGCACCCCATAAATATCAAGACCAAGTCAGACATTTCTTAGAATAAATAGTGATTAAGGTATATTAATTAATATGATGATGTTAATGTAAGGATAACAGTTGCAAATAGACACAAAATATTAAAAAAATGTTTGTGATTATATTGTGACAAGAATAAATGGAAGATGACATGATTTATATGATAACCTTGGTCTAGATATCCTCCAAATCGAATCCTCACCAAACCAAGGGATAGATTTGCACTATAAACAGCAGAAAAAACCGTTTCGAAAGATATTGCCAACCATTTTTCACCCCTTCTACTATTGAAGCACCTCCTGATTATTAATGATGACCATATGGTGCAGATTCTGCACACAGTTCTATTCTCAAGCTAACCATGTCATGTCAGACTGTTAGTCATGCGTTGAACAAAACAGTGTCTTTGCTATTATGTGTGCTACTATTTAAGTTTGTCATTTTCAGTGTATCATGTCATGTCAGCATCATAGTATGCTAACCTGCTCGATAACAGGCTCATCATATGCAAAAGATCTATAACATACTACTTGTCTAGTCTATCTCCTTCAGACTGCTTGGTGCAGAGTATTCAGGCTTAGTTGCCTCCATATTCGAATTGAGTGACTAATTGTGATAACTACAGCATTGAAATAATATGCCAGTAATCGTGAATTACTAACAAGCATTTTTCAGATACTTTAGGTCAACAAAAACAAATTCAAGTTATATTATGTGGCATTATCAAGGATAACATGACCCCTTCTTGTTTGCCAACCCTACCAAAGATCGTACAATGAAGCATGACTTTATAATCCTATCCCCCCTGATGAAAATTAATACTAAGGTTAAATCTGGACTCTTCAAGTATATGCAGAATTTATCATCTGAAATATCAGGGTAATATGTTTCATTTTTTACAACAAAATATACTAAACAGGCATTATACAAAACATAACATTAATCACAAGCAACATGCATGCCAAGCTTATTAAATCAGAAAATATTTACTTACAGAGAGCAACTAATTCAAACAGTGATCCCAACATGAAAAATGAACTAGGTTTATTCACACATCCGGTCTGACATGAGAAACAACCAGTACGACAAAAGCCCATGATAAACGCAAAAAATGAGTAAAGTGTTTAATAAAATTATATGCAAGTTGAACAAATATATATTTTCCTAAAGGATGCTGGATATATGTACCTCGAGCAATAATTCGTATTGTGGCACCAGTGTTCTCTTGAATTGATTTAATTGAAGCCCCTTGCTTTCCTATCAAATTAATGGCCTGAGAAGCTGCCACCAACAACCGAACTGAGCACGTTGCAACGATGGATGATGATTGATCAGCTCCAGTATCAGAGACAGCATTAACACGTTTGAAAACTCTCAGCACAGCATCCATTGCAGGAGATAACTCTAATTCTGGTTCTTCTTTTGCGTAAATCAAAACCTAAAGGGAAGGTCAACTTTCAAAAGTGGTCCAGCAAACATATCACTGTACTCATTCCAGTTCAGAATATGTCATATTGATGAGATGGTGCTAATCCTCAACACATTAAGGCTTACATGCAAAACCACAATGGTTATCATCGCACTACGCTTTCATGTCAATTGTTTTTTTTTTATAAGAATTCAGCAATCAATTGGCATCTGATTTATATTTGTATAAAAACTAGCAACAGTTAATCATATATCTTCACTTTATTTCCTATGGAAGACAGGTGGTACTCTATTAGGATATGGTTCAGAGACGACCATCTTTCTCAAATTACTCACATGGTACAGATTCTAAATAGTTCTTGTGAAGGCATACTGGTAAGAAAGCATAAAAAGAGCTATATAAATCGGATATGCAATTGTAACATAAGAAATGCAATAGTGACAAATTCTAAATAATCCCTGCGAAGGCATGATGACAGACAAGCATAAAAGGAGCTATATAACTCGGATTCATAAATGTAACATATAAAATGCGATAGTGACAACAATCATAAAATGAGTTATATAACTTGATGGGTTGATGTAACATAAATACTAATAATGATATCAACAACCATAAAAGACGTTAAAGACCTTTACATAGTATAAAATGTCGATAAAGACATAAGAAACTATAGCATATGTGATGGAAAGAAGAAGTCCAAGTGTTATGATAATCTGTTTCATGCACAACCCAAAACAAGGACTTTTAGCAAGGGAACTACTGTAGTATGTCATAATTTATGGACATACAAAATTGTGCTCTTATCTTGAAGATTCATTATATGCAAGAAATTGCTCTTCTTAAAAGTAATATTTTTTCCTAACCAACTTCAGAGTCCAGTAAGTAATGCTAGGGAAGACAGCATATGTCTCTATAAAGAGCATAACCTAGTGATATCACCGTCAATTTTATTAAAAATGTGCTCTTTTCTTCTTTCAAGAAATACTAGTCAAGCTACTGCGGTTAAAGCTAGTTACCGAGATTCTGAGTCCAGATCCACAAAGATTAGCAAGAAATGGCTAAAGAACCAAAAAAAAAATTAAGAAAAAAACCCTAGATCAATGTGTTAAGAGTTTCTCACAATGCGATCGGTGGTGCCAGCGACGCCGTCAAGGACCCGGACCTTGGCGCGAGTCTCCTCGCAGAGCTTCTTAATGAGTTCCCCTTTCTTCCCGATGAGGCTCCCGACCTTTACCACAGGCACGACCAAGCGGAACACGTTGTCGCCGGGCCACCCAGGCCACTTCTTGATCTCCCCTCCCTCCTTCGCCAGAGCGGCGGTGGAAGCAGGAACCTCCGCTGCCTCCGAATCCTCCGGCTCCTCCTCTTCCTCCGCATCGCCAGAGGCCACGTCAGACGCGGCGGTGGCTGGGGCCTCGGGCTCCGCCTTCACCTCCGCCTTGACCTCTTCGGCGACCTGGCCATTTCCGCCGTAATCAGTGGAGGGCGCCGCCATTGGACAGGAGAAGTAGAGTGAGGGTTAAGCTTTTGAGAGGAGAAAATAAGGGTTTGGAAAAAGGAGATAGCTTTTGGTGGTTAAAAGCCCTTTTAGGTAAGAGGACAGAAGCGGCAAAGATTAGTTTTTTTTTTTTTTTTTTTTCTCCTTCCTTTTTTTTTTGGGACCGGTGGGGAGTGGGAGTATTTATAGAACAAGTACTTGCCCCCGCGGAGGTCATTAGTTCGCCCGTGAGACAGCACAAGCTGTTTGGATTCAAAGGAGTCGGCGGAAGTGAAGAATTAGGAAGTTGATTTTTTTTTCTTTTAGAAAATGAGAATTTATGTGTATTTTTTTTTAGTGTTTGATTGGTAGTTGAAAAGTTAAAGTGAAAAAATATTTTATTTTTTAATATTTGGTTAGTAATTTGAAAGTGAAAGCGAAAATATTGGCCACAAAATTGATTGTAAAATAATGTTAAAAAATAATTACGAAAAAAATTAGATTGTAATTATAATGCAAGTAAGATTTACATGACCTCTTGCTTAACTGTTTTGAGTTACAACTTATTACAAATGAGATTTACATGACCACAAACCTAATTACAGCACCCTGAAAAGTGAGGAAATTGTTGTGTAAAGAAAAAAGAATAAAGGAAAAGAGATTTTTTTTCATTTTTTTTTTCTTTTTCGGTGTTTAGATAGACAACGGAAGTGAGAAATGACACTTTTCACTTCCTCACTTCCGCCCACTTCCTTGAAACCAAACAGGCCGACATTCTTGGCAAACTGCTAATGCACGTGCAAGCTATTTTCATATTTTAATTAATTAGTTATTTTTGTTTCCAAATTGTTTTCTTTTAACAAATATATTCGGTTTTACACAAAGGACCTCTCTTTATCTAACCCTAGTTTTATTACTGAACTAGGCCTAGATTTACAATAATTATTTCTAATGCAATGCTGGAGGCTATTCGAGTAATGTGTTTTGAGCTTTGAGATTTAAGTTTAGGTGCACTTTCACTGCAGCTTCTTTTTTCCAAGCAATGTAAACTTCAAATTTTACAAAAATATCATTCGCAATTACGGGCCCCAACACTGCCTGGGCACAAGCTCAGGCACGAGGAACCTGACAAATTGTTTTTTTCCAAAAATATTTCATGCTCTGCATGGGCGGACCCACTAGTGGGCTGGGCCGGGCTACAGCCCGGCCCATTTTTTTATACATTGGCTTAAATCTATTTTTATTTTTGTTCTTTTTTATATTTTGTGTTAGACCCCTTTCTATTTTGGTTTTATTTTAGCAAACTTATTCCTAGTTTCACTTCTAATTTAGTGGAGAATACTGTTTTATTCTTTTGATAAATTCATATAATTCATAAGTATATGTTATAAAAGGTTGTAGCCCACCCCAAAATTTATTCCTGGTTTCGCCCCTGATGCTCTGCCTTTTGCCCTGGCGCATGAAAGTGCTCTAATCTACTTGATGGTAACTGGTAACATGCATTGACCTTAGTAAAAAGTGACTCGGCTTGCGGCAATCATAACCAGTAGTATAATGCCTTGGACATCACACTGCACAGTTTTCATGCTAATTACCTGTGAGGTTGGAGTTCTCACCCCCTTGAGAAGACTATCGCGTTGCTTCGCTTCCAGGTCTTCATCGCCCCATAAACAATGAACATTTGAATCTTCTTGTAGTGTTTGATCACCTCAATATCTGTTGGTCTCTTGAGATGAAACTACCACTCCACTTGCTGCATGCTGCTACTCTCCCAGTAGACATATTGAGCCCTGGACAAATCATAACCAATTCCTCCTCCTCTAAGAGCAAATGATACAAGTCTTCCACACATACAACTCACGCTTTGGACGTCTCATGTCACGCGCCAACCTATGCGCATAGAGAAACACCTTGGCTGTTACTCTGTTCATCAACGCTTGCCATAGCCAAACTGTAATCCTTTCTCACACTCACCAACTTTCACATCCAAACCCAGCGAAGTCCACTCAATTTAGCAATATCCCTTTGATGATCTGCTGTCCATAACTCATGAGTCCTCAAATCATCTTCCACAAGTTGCACGCTAAAAGGAGCATCGAGATGGCTAATTGGAGCGGTCGAGAGCCATGGTTCTCTGACCGCGCTGGATTGAAGCATCCCCTCATCTTTCACAACGCGCTCTCCACGGATAGGACCCCTCTTCTTGGCACTTTAAGCTCCGGGACATTTTTGAGGCCTTGTATATGTGACTAATCTGTTGTAACGAAATTGATATACTCTGATACCAATTATTGCGTACATAATCAGGGATATCATACTTACTATGATACCAATAGTAGGGAGATACAAAGATCCCCACCGACGACCTCAAGCGCGCCATGAGATCGATTACCTCAAGCACACAAGATAAATATTAAAAGATATAAGAAGAAGAACACACAATTTAACATGGTTCGGTCCAAACTTGACCTACGTCCACAGGGAGAGAACTTGAGAGAGTTTATTAATAAACTTGATATAAAGAGATCTAATGTTCCTCTTGATGACACAAAAGTATTTACTTTTCCCTTGAATTTACGTCTAAATTACAAGAGTATACCTTCTCTTTGTGCACCTTCACCTTACTCCTCTCTTTTTTGACTTTTTAGGGCCTTATATTGTTGTTCACCATAACTTTCCTCTGCTCCACCTAAATTCTATTTTACAACTCTTTATTTATAAGATTTTACAATACAACTCCAATTTGGACTATGGGATGATCTTGACCATTGGATGCTTGAAGAATCTTGATCAATCCTATTAGGAGTTGATCTCCTTGATCTAAAAGGATTTTAATCCCTTTAATCTTTAGAAACAAATCTTCATTGAATAGGAATTGAATCCTATTCATGCTCCTCACGAAAAGGAAACTCGCAATCGTCTGAAAAGGAAACTGCTTCACTTTGATTTACTTCTTCTACTTTAAGCTATTGTCTTCTCCAACTCAATTGAATTTTCTTGGACCATCATCTCCTCTTGAAAAACAAGACAAAATCCTAACAATCTCCACATTGACTTACTTTTGAAGCCTTTAGCAAAACAACTTGAGATTTTGGATTATTACCTTAATTCTTTCCTTAGTTGTAACCATGTCGTGAAACTTTTAACTTTACCCCCTCTCCTCGGGGCCATTGGCAGATTCACCGTCATACTTCGGGCCATCTCGGGCCTTACCCGAATGCACTCTTTTTTTAGTCGTCCTGCAACACTTAAACTAGTTGCAATTTTTCTTGAAGCTCCACCTCAAAGTGAGCTCCCTTCAACCTTTTTTTGAAACTTCTTGACCTAATTTATTTCCTTAGCTTGCATTGTATCACTGCTGCTACTAGCAAATTTCGCTTTGTGACACCTTTTCGGCCATGGAGCCGCACCGGTCTTGAGGCAATCTGCCTTTTATTCTGTCACGGTCTTATCGACTTTATACGAATACTGTCAAGGGCTTATCGTGCCATGGTCTTCCACCGATTATTTGGTGATGATACACCTTTCATCGATATTTTAAGTTTGATATTTCCATTTTCATATAATTATCATGGTCTTACCGAGCCTTCCCGCCGCACACTGCTATGTTGTAACGGCCCCAGTTTCTAATAAACAAGATTAGGCCTACAACAACATTTATCTCCGTTAACCTTAAGTTGAGAAAAAAATTTTGGCAGCATCATCCTTAAAATTCCTTTATTTCTCACTTACAATAATCAAGATTTCGGCTCGAAGGCCTACTTAGATCACCAATAATTTCGGCACACCCGGCCTACTTATCAATCACATATACCAATCCTTAACCACAACATATATCATGACTTGGTTCTTTCCATTGCAAACATAGTCTTTACATCAACATTTCAAGAGTTACATTCCAACAGTTTGCATTCCCATATATTGCCATCGATCCAAAATTCCAAGGCATACATATCTAAGGGATACACAAACCCAGAACATAGTATTACATACAAGACAAAGGTCTCAACTGCTACAAGGATAAAATATACATCAAGTACAACTTAACATATTTTTCAATAAAGGCTTCCATAGGGTCTATACCTACACATATAAAAGCAAAACCAAAATGATACTACAATACATCATGCCATCCATAACTTAGCCTTTCCATTAGAGGGGTCCCTTACCTTTATCCAAACCTGAAAAGATGTAAAGAAAATCCAATGAGCTCGACAGCTCAATGAGTAAACCATATCATAGGGAATTACAATGATTTCACAAGATAATCAATTTAGAAGAAGTAAAATAGGATGAGTCTTATAAACGACAGATGTACAAGTTGCCTTACTTATTCCAAGTTCCATACATATATGGTCTACATGCCTACACTACCAAAGGTTGCATTTAACAATGTCAAGATACAAAGATATAATGTATGCGCATGTGTAATGTCTTCATAGGTGAGTCCACTCACATCAATTAGGCTCGTTGTATACATAAAGTGATAACTTAATTTAACACAAGCATTAACAAACATAAATGCAACTTAACAGTCAAATATGAATATCATTCTATCTGAAATGAATTTCCCCGTCTTCCACCTCCTACCGGCTCCCGCACGGCCCCTTCCTCCTTATAAATATAATATATGTATATGCATATAAGACATATAAGATTCCCCGTCTTCCCCCCTCCTACCGGCTCCCGCATGGCCCCTTCCTCCTTATGTATATATATATATATATAGATATCAAATCCCCGTCTTCCCCCTCCTACCGGCTCCCGCACGGCCCCTTCCTCCTTAACACAAAATACATCATGCAGTGGTAATATACAATATGCACAACAAGCAATTGAAACCAATTTACGTGTCATGTCCGAAATGGTATGCAACAATGAAAGAAAGGAGACATGTGTTTGGGATTTACCCCATATCATAAGAACATCATAATCACGCCACATTCATCCCACATGAACATATGCATTATCCCATAAATTGCCAATACTTAACACAATATTGTATTGTAGAGAGGGGTATTTTTCCCCGAGCACTATAGTGAACAAGAAACATATGCATCAAGTTAATTGGTCGACTATTGTGGAGTGCTACTCGTGCAAGTCCTTGACTTTACATAATGCACCACCCTATTTTCTATTATGAAGGATCAAGATTAGGCTATGTCCATAATAATTTGACCATCATGATATTGACTAGGAAAAAAAAAACAGCGAATTAAGATATCAAATTGGTTCACTTGGGCTTACTATTACGTTAGAACATATCTTCTACACATGTGTTTCACATCTATTTAATATAGAATCACCATCACTATGCAATACCCATTGAATCTCTTTTAACATAAGAATAATTATCAAAACAGCGAATTACATATGCTAAGTCCCCTCATTTAAGTTTACATGGTGAGCTAAACATGTATATTACATATTCAAATTATCACAACATGATATATGGACATAGTGACTAGATAATACTCCTTAGATTTCCATCTAGCATAAAGATGTCACAAAAACAGTAACCACTACCCAAGAACAGAAATTTTTGCCCTTGAGAGTCATCTACAAAATTTCTAGTTATTGTTTTTCAATTTTGGATAAAGGATTATAACCCTAAGAGTTAGGTTTACTCACAATGCTTTAATACTCTGAAACAGAGAATTAAGCTTCAGGATAATGCTGTTTGGCCGTGGAAGATCTCACCCCCAGCTCACCAGGAACCTCCTCCCCAAGGATCGGGCCTTCCCTCCCCCAAATTGCCGCGGAATCCTCTTCTTTGCCGCGGTTCCGCGGCAAAGTAGCAGAGCCCCGCGTTCTGCTGCGGCTCTGCTTGCTGTGCGCCTGTGTCACTGCCTTCCCTCTCGTGGATTCCTGCTACAGAGTTTAGAGGAGTAGGAATTCGGGCTAAAAGAGGGTATCCTAGTTTCAACTCTTAGATTTCTATGGATGAGGTGAAATGGGGAAATTTTAGGCTTAAATTTCTTCACAAAAGCAAGGAAAAATTTCCAGGAAATGGGAGAAATTTCTGCAGAATTTTGAGTGAGGAAGATGAAGAGGCAAGCTTGGTCAACTTCTTGGAATTGCAAGAACTAGGTGGTGCATCTTCATGATGCCACATGGCCAAGGACTCTCTCAAGGTGCCACATGGAAACCCCACTTCCAAGAATCATTAGCCCATATAATCCCCCCCCCCTTAAAACACACTTACCTCTAAAAAGTTATTAGGATAAGCATGATGATTAAATAATATTAGCCCCTTTAATTTTCCCCCTAATACATACTTACCACTAAAAAGTTATTAGGATAAGATTGGTGATTAAGGGGATATGATGGATTAGATTAACATTTTCTTTTACCATTACCTAAGTCATAATTTGCCCAAAAATACATGCACATAAGCCTTCATGTTAAACATTTTTGGTCACCCAAAAAAAAATCAAATAATTAAATAAACATTGAAAAGGGGAGTGGGTCTATAAATTAAGTTTAATTTGTCGACATAAAATTATGGGGGTGACTACTCTTATATATAATGCTTTAACCAAATTTCTTAATATTTAAAGTGAGGAGAAATTATATACAATAAAAATTTGGTTGTTACATATGTCTTCCTTCCATCAATCAGGGCTGCCATCCACCACTGCGTTTATATTTGCCAGATCTATTACCTTGTTATTGATGATTTTCAAACCTAGTAGATCCACCAATGCCTGCAATAATCTCACTGTGTCATGATTAACCCGTCGTGATTTTAACTGTGAAACTGTGATCTTCATCGATTCTTTTAACTTATCTGTACATAACATGCATCAGACATTGGAATCTCTTTGATCTGCACTCACTATTGCATCCAGAATGTTGAAAAAATATAGGGTTTGATATTTTGATCGTCTGAATCCGACTATGATTGTACAATTTACCTTCCAATCAATCTTTGCATTGATCGTCTTCAACACCCTCTATTGTTTTCCCTGACTTATTGTCGCAGCGAGCCTCCATGGGATGCATTGTGTGATTCTTCTGTGAGCTCGTCGAGCTCATCTTGCCGTCCGCCACTGGCGATGATCCGTCATTACCTTCGCGTCTACTGTGTTTAGATATAAGCATCATTGAGCCTTGACGACTCCACCTTGATCAAATCTAAACTTTCTTGTTGTTTTCTTCATCTTGATGTCTCCGTCGAGCTCCATCGACTTGACATCTTCATTTTCATCTTCATCTAGAGCACTCGAGTCTTGAACGAACACCATCAGCTCTGATACCATTTGTTGTAACAAAATTGATATACTCTGATACCAATTATTGCATGCATAACCTGTGATATAAAACTTACTATTATATCAATAGTTGGGAGATATGGAGATCCCCACCGACGACCCCAAGCATGCCATGAGATGGATTACCTCGAGCATACAAGATGAATATTAAAAGATATAAGAAGAAGCACATAATTTAACGTGTTTCGGCCCAAACTTGGCCTACGTCACGGGGAGATAACTTAAGAGAACTTTCTTGATAAACTTGATACAAAGATCTAATCTTCCTCTTGATGACACAAGAGTATTCACTTTCTTCTTAAATTTACGTCTAGATTACAAGAGTATGTCTTCTCTCTATGCACATTCACCTTACTCCTCTCTTTCTTGGCTTTTTAGGGCTTTCTTGGCTTTTTAGGACCTTACATTGTTGTTCAACCTCAACTTTCTTCTGCTCTTCAGCTCCATATAAATCTTAGGTTACAATTCTTTATTTATAAAATTTTACAATACAACTCCTATTTGGACTATAAGATGATCTTGGTCATTGGATACTTGAAGAATCTTGATCAATCCTATTAGGAGTTGATCTCAGAAGAATTCTAAACCCTTTAATCTTTAGAAACAAACTTTCATTGAATAGAAATTGAATTCCATTCATACTCCGCCCGAAAAGAAAACTCATAATGGCCTGAAAAGAAAATTGCTTCACCTGCTTCAAGCCATTGTCTTCTCCAACTCAATTTGATTTTCTTAGACCATCATCTCCTCTTGAAAAATAAGGCAAAATCCTAACATAATCAACCTCGCGCAAAAGTGACTCCGATCTTTGGATATATTAGCATGATTGTTTACTCGTCCATGCGTGATGGAACAAGCTGATGTTCTTGACTTATTGCTTAAGGATACGACAAAATCCACTTCCCTGGGCCTTGGGAGAATTTCAACCGATCCAACTCATTAGAGATACTCAAGGAGATACAATCTAGGGGTTAGAGTTATCCTAACAAGCAAAGAAAGATCATCGAAAGGTACGCAATCATGCCCCAACTGAACCCAAACTCCCAACCAACTCTCTCATCGACTTGGGCATCGGAGGAGTTCCCCCGAATATAACACCATGGGAGCCTTCTTTTCTTTGCGTAGAAAAGAACTATTTAGAGTAAAAGAGTGAAACGACCCAAAGAAGGAGAAGCAAGAACTCGTAGTACATAACCAAACAACTAGAACCCCATCGAAAGTATTATCCGACCTATGTGACTTTAGCTAGAAAAGCACTAGTGTGTTGAGGAGTTTTCGGGTCCCCACAAGGAAACACAATGGGTCTTAAATAGCGGTCGAGATCCAATTTGACCCAACAACTTAAGCTATTAGATATTAGCCTCAACTTTCTATTCGAGTCTATTTCTTTTATATTTACTTTCCAATACGAGACTATTTTCGCCTATGAATATCACAACATGTTGATGTGCTCTGACATGCTTATTGTTCTAGTGCTGGCTCACTTGTTTTACATGAAGTGTCACCATAAGCTGGACGCAATATAATTTATCGAGAGGGTAATTCTTCTATCCTTTATTTGTAGTAGAGTAAGAGCCCGCATGAACACCTATATGGCAAGGCTGGCCAGCTAACACAAAAAACCAATTCTAGGAATTACCTTTCTTGAATTTCTTTTTTCATTTTTAATTTTTTCGGATCATCGTTATTGTGATTTTGAGTTTGTTTGTAGTATTAGGAATTGTTATCTGTCGTCTGTGCAAGCTTTCCCAATCGATTATGTTCTAAGCATCAGAACTAATGGGTTTGATTTGTTCATTGCATGATATGGTAAATAATGTAAAAACTGTAATAAATTGTAATTTTAATTATTTTACTCACTCTAGCAACGTCTCTAGAATTTAATGGCAATCTCTTCATTTTATGTACTACCATTTTAGTCCTGAATGACTTGGACTGTTGGCAGAGATGGCGAATACAAGAACTGAAAGAATCCCAAAAATAAATAGAGTTATACTCTACGTGGGATGAAAAATAGAGTCCATAAAAAACTTGGTACTTACAAAAATCCAACTGTTCATAAGCAAAGGAGATATATATGCTCCTCTAGTCAAATGGGTCGATTCGATGATCATGCTCGCTTGCCATGGCCATGCCAGTACATAGGCATGTAAGGGACATTACCTGTGAAGAAATTGAAGGCGCGGATAATAAGAGTTCAAGATGAGAGCATAGATGCACCATTTGTATAAATATACTATACTCTCGGATGGTTATGATGCATGAAAGATTACTGGAAGATAAACAAGAAGCATGAGCTTGGAGCCAATAAAGCCTGGATAAAGGAATTTTTAATGTCCGTTCACCATAATTCCATGCCCAAAATTAGCAGTTGATAACATTTAAGCTCACAAAAAAAAAAATCAAATGGTGAAGAATTTATAAAGCAAACATAAGATTTTGGTTAAATGAATGCTCATTATAATTGGATTCTGCATCAATTATACCAACTCTCAACCTCTCAACACATTTGTGGACAGTCCGGGGGATGTGCACGCGTGCCCCCAACCACACATAACCATATGCATTCTAGCATGTGCAAGACAGGATTTCTAGTAAAAATTTCATGCTGGGCATGGGTTTATCATTCTATCAAATAAAGGTCTAATCAATTTTTTTAATTTTTTCTCCAAAGAAAAAAAAAATTTCAGCCAATCTTAAAATGTCTTTGAAGAAAAAAAAAAAAGATGTAACAAAAAAATGAGTGCTTTAACATGTTCATAATCCCTTTCTGGAGTCTCTAGACTCTAAAGACTTGATCCCCAGATTCTGGTCACTAATCTTTACTTATAAGTTAAACAAACAGAAAAGAAAGAACACAAAAGAAGAAGAAAAGAAAAGAAAAGAAAAGAAAGAAAAAAAGAAGATAGGAGAAAGAAAGGAAGGAAAAAACCTTAAATCCTAATGCAGTTCTGATTTCTAGTGTCTCTGCCCTCTTCTTTTGTTTTTTTATTACTTATACTAGATTGCGAAAGAATTCTAATTTCTAAGTTTGCAGCATATTCTTACCTTTCCTGCACTTGAACAATTTGGGCACCTCTCTGTTCTGGTGGTGATAAAGGCTGATCGCGATCGTTAACTGTAGCAACAGGCTCGACTAAAACAAGAGATCCTTTGCTTGAACAAAGATCACAAGCAAGATATCCTGCACCAAGAAATAAGCAGTCATATCAGATAACACACCAACAGAGTTGTCCTGGAAAGTTCTATATGCAATTTGTAGAAAGAAACTAAAAAGAAAAGAAAAGAAACTTTCTCTAGAGTATAACGAAATATAAGAGAACTCGAAGGATTCTTTACAATTTATATATCACTTGAGGTTGATCAATATTCTCTAATAAATCACAGATTTCTACAAGAAGAGCAAATCCCATCCATCCATTTCATGAGATGCATGTGTCCATCTTCTCTAACAATTTATTTGGATATTTTCAAACATAATGAGCCTACAATGATATTTCTAACATGGTGGCTCTGTGGGAAACCTTTCCATATATTTTCAACGAAAAAGAAATACACGGGAAACCTTTCCATGATTTATAAGCTCTCTCATGTATACTGACTTTCCCATGTATCACTCCTACATGGCTCACTCTTTAGTCTCCATTATACATGCTTCTCCCAAAGCTAACTTCTTGAGCGTATTGCCTTTTCACCTCCTCAAATTTCTCATTTCAGCACGCAAGCATAGTGAAGAACAAAATCAATGAACAATAAGAAAGAAAACGGTGACCTTACTCGTTTTTGAGAGGGCAACCGTACCTTCAACCCGTGCTTATTCTTCTTCATGTTAAAATTATAGTAATTTGACTCCTGATTTCTCTCAAATAGACCTTGATACGAGCATATTATTGCACTAATTTTTAAGCTGAGTGGTCCTTAAAGAAATGCCTGGTCACAGTGTTGCACCCTCCAGAGAAGTTCCACCAATCAGTGGCACGTCAATCACTCGAGATCAGAATTCTAACGCCGAGTCAATCACGAATAACATGCACAAACACAAAATCAAAGAGAAAACAAACAATTTAATGAGATTCAACAACTTACCTACGTCCTCGGGGCAAAAGGGAGAAGATCTTATTCAAATAACTGAGTTACAAGGATTACAAATTGATCCGAAGATCCAAATTGAGAATCTGCACAATTTGCCATAAAATTCTCTCAAACAAACTAACCCTATAATTTTCAATACAATTCACCTCTCAAATCTTACAATCAATGTGGACAATACATTTTAATATATAGCCAAAGAGTTCACGAAGAAAAGAAAACCAACAGATCTGAATTCGAATCAGAAATGAATACAGAATCAAAGACGGAAGTGCAAGGCTGGCCATATTAGTCAAGTAGTCCAATCCATTAGTCGTCTAATGCTCATATTAGTCGACTAGTTCAAACACAACAGTCAATTAATTAGCTCAAAAGAAAGTTAGATGATCTCAGTAGTCGACTGATCTAAGCTAATAGTCGACTAGCACTTCTTCTAGTCGACTGGTCGTCAATCCTGTTGCACGTACACGCTAATATTCTTGTCTCTCTCTTGGATATCTCCAACAATCTCCATCTATCTACAACTAGTTAGAAAACTCCAATTTCATCTTCTCCCTCACAATTCTCTACCTTGGTGAAGATTTCTCAAATCTGAGCTGAGCACATTGAATCAACCAACTGGCTGCGTCATTACGGCTGCCTACGTACTCATGCTCAAGAGATCAAGCCTCAGTTTATACAAACGAGCTCCATCGAGCTCAACCAACCAAATCTGTAGCACTGAACCTAATTGGCTGAGTCATATGGATCTCCTTAGCAATACAGTCGGGGAGAATAATGATCTTCAACTTGAGCTTATCTAGCTCACCAATTTGAGATCCATATTTCTTCATAAACTATTGTTCTAGATTCTTCTTGATTCCTTCCGCTGCAACCAAATCAATCTTTCCTTCAACTGTTCAATATCCAATCTGGCTACACGATTTTTACTCGGTGTTACATCTGGTGAGACCCCTACTGATACCGAACCAATTGGAGATGGTGAGGTAGCATCAATCTCTACTCACTGTGATCTATCTTTAGTCTTCATCCTCTCCACCTGCTGAGATACGGTAAACTTCAACAATGAAGTCTCATCAAATATGACATATCTGCTCAACACGATCTTCTTTTTTCGGAGTCTCATAACTAATAGCCTTTCAAATTTCTCTTGACTCCTAAAAATACAAATTTTTTTCTCACAGATTCAACTTGTCATCTTTGAAATTGAAGTATACCAGATATTCAAATACTCGCAACAAACTGTAGTCTTGAGTAGCTCCACCTGACCAAATATCTAATGAAGTCTTACCTCCTATCACAGTTGATGGTAGACAGTTCATGAGATGGCTAGCATACACCAATGTCTAAGCCTAAAGCGATTTGTCTAATGATGCATTAGACAACAAATATTGAATCTTCTCCAGTAAAGAACAATTCATCTCTTTAGTCACCCCATGTTTACCAACTATGAAGTGAATTTCAATATTATTATTCTAGCCAAATTATAAGAATCTGCGCAACATGATTAAATTAGAGTATCTTGATCTTCCTACTAGTCTGTTTCTTCATTAATTTTTTTCACTTCACCGACATATCGAGAACTTCAAACCTTTGTCTTATAGAGTATACCTAACAATGTCTAGATAAATCATCAACAAAAGAGGCAAAGACAGATGGACTCTAGGCTCCAAGTGATATGGTTTTGGTAGGACTCCAAACATTAACTTGAACAAAATCAAGAAGTCCTTTTGAGCGGTGAGTATGGTGCCAAATTTCACCTTTATTTTTTTGTCCAAAACACAATGTTTACCTAATTTCAAATTGCAGGTGAATGCACCTTCTAATAGTACTTAGTTTGCCAAAGCTTCCAAGGAATCCAAACCAACATGTCTGAGACTCATTTGCTACAATTTGGTAGAATCGTCTTTCAACTGTTCTAAAGTAACCAATTTTTCAGTGACTGCACTACCCTTCATGTAGTATAAGTTATTGAGTCGAATGTCTTTCATAACTACTAATGAGTTACTGGACATTCTGAGAACGCCTTATCCAAGGGTCTCTCTCAGGCTTTGTGCCTCTAAAGCTCCAATTGAAATCAAATTCTTTTTCAACTGAGGTACATACCTCACATCCGTCAACTCTCTATCATCTTATCAAATAACTTGATGCAAAATATACTGATCCCTTCAATTTGTTATGTGTGTCCATCGCCGAATGTCACCAAGCCTCCATCTAGTTTTTCAAAACTAGCAAACCACTTCTGTTTGGAACAAATGTGATAGGTAGCACCCGTATCCAAAATTCACTCAGATTCCTCTAAACAGCAAACAATAGAGGTGATAGAAAGTGAATAATCAGATGAGTTTGAATCCGATCCACCTGCCTGTGAAGTACCACCATCCGAGGTACTGACCACATGTGCTAGATTTGCCTCGGGCTTCGACTCCTTCTTCTTGAGCTTAGACAAACAATATTTTAGTGCCCTTCTCTACGGTAAGCATATTAATTCTTTTTTCAATTGACAATTATCAGTTTTGGACTTTTCAATGTCTCCCTTGTCCTTCTAATTGTTCATGCTATCAAACTTCACTGCATTGATCTTCGATTGGTGGATGTTCATGATTTTCACTGTAGATTGACTAACTCCAGCCTTATCTCTTTCAGAAAATGCCAAACACAATGCGAAAAATCAAAGGAAATAGATCCAAACTAGATAGAGATTGGAACTTTAACTCACAGTGAAACCCTATATGAGCTTCTGTGTGATCTATTCCACCAAATACGATCCCAACAAACAATCCAATGCTGTTTTGAGATCGATACACAACCCACGAATAGACCAACGCTGCTCCAAAATCGACACACGATCTCCGCTGAACAGATGATGATGCTCTAGGGATTAACACACAACCCTGACCAAACTTGTGATGTTCTGATACCACTTGTTGCACCCTTCAGAGGAGTTCCACTAATCCACAACATATCAATCCCCCAAGATCAGAGTTCTAACTCCAAGTCAATTACGAACAATATGCACGAACACAAAACCAAAGAGAGAAAGCGAGAAACAGATGACTTAACAAGGTTCGACAACTTGCCTACATTTTTAGGATAGATAGGAGAAGATATTATTCAAACAACTGAGTTACAAGGGTTACAAATAGATCTGAAGATCCAAATTGAGAATCTACACAATTCATCGTAGAATTCTCTCAAACAAACTAATTCTAAAACTCTCAATATAATTAACCTCTTATTTATTATAATTAATGGGGACAATACCCCTCAATATATAACCAAAGAGTCCACGAAGAAAAGAAACCAATATATCTGAATTCGGATCAGAAACGAATCCAAAATCAAACTTGAAGTGTCAGGCTGACCGTATTAGTCGACTAGTCTAATCCATTAGTCGACTAATGCTCCTATTAGTCGACTAATCCAAATATAGTAGTCGACTAATCATCCCAATAGAAAGTTGGGTGATCTCAGTAGTCAACTAATCCAAGCTGCTAGTCGACTAGTCAGTCGATTAGCACTTCTTCTAGTCGTCTGATCTGTGCACAACTGCACAGATTTGTGAATCCTTTTGCACGTATACACCAATCTTCTTGTTCCTCTCTCTTGGCTATTGTAGGCTATCAAAAAATTACTACGGACAAACCCTCAGACGCGAATCTCCTAGACGCGGACCCCGCATTCCAGCCTCTGACGCGAAGGTCGCGTTCCAATACCAGATGCGGACCCCACATTCCAGCCTCTGACGCGGAGGTGGCCAGACGCGGACCTCGCGTTCCTTTGTCAGACGCGGAGGTCGCCAGACGCAGACCTCGCATTCCAACCTCAGACGCGAAAGTCGTCAGACGCGGACCTCGCATCCTTTGTCAGACGCGGAGGTCGTCAGACGCGGAGGTCGCGTTTCAACTCAAACGCAAGCCTGAGCAGCTCCGCATTCTAACACAGACACGAGCCTGAGAGCTCTGCGTCTCAACATCAAAGTAAAGTCCGCGTCCAGTGTGAGACCTGCATTTCTGCTATAACTGACAGCCACGAGCTTGATCAGTTACACCTCATTTTCTCTCCACATAATAGGGAATAACTTCCCATTATGGAGAGATTTAAGGAGTTGGTTACACCCCCCTCATTATGGAGAGATTTAAGGGGTTGGTTACACCCCAATTCCTCTATAAATAGCTATGAATAACTAGAGAAGAGAAGGGGCCCGGGGGGAGAAGACCTCTTCTAAAAGAGGCTCAGGGGGAGGGGACCTCTTCTAAAAGGGCAGAGAAGGAGAGTCCTGATGGAGGAATCCAAGAAGCCATGGGCAGAGGAGGAGAGCTGCCTCACCAGAGTTCGGTCCCGAAACTCTTGCAGCCTGGGAAGAGTTCAACTCTTTCTGTTAACTTGCTGAGTTCAAGTTCTTTAAATCTCTTTGAGATTCTATTACAGATAGGAGCTGTGCTACTCCGTCAATAGATCCAAAGAGAGGATCCACAAGAGAAACTTGACGTTCGGCCGGTCAACGGAGAATAAGACTCACTCTCCACCGCCACGTGAAGAACCCAGCTTTAAATAAAGAGGAGAATCAACCCTGAGATTCCCTCTCTTTTGTAATCAGATTGTACCCACTGTAATCTTCTATTCAAGTAAAAGAATTTTGCAATTGCGATCTTTCTGACGCGTACAAGAGATGGCGACTCCGCTGGGGACATTACTTTGTCAACGAGAAAGTAGTTGCGCAAGCCAACGTCGGATGCTTGAATCCACAGTCGAATCGCTTATGATCGAATTCGACCAAGAGAAGTTGAACTCCCCTAAAACTTCGGGAGTCTCCCGTGGAGACAACGTGGTCAATCCCAATGTCTCTTCAGAGACCCGCGCCATGACCTACGATCAAGATGGCAATGGAGACCGATATCCTGCCATCTTTCTATGAAGGCACTGCTTGTTCGGACGCTGGGGGTTCCCAACAACCTCTGCGACTCAATCGGAATGCCGAGAGACGGCAAAGGCGTCGCGCTCGTCGTAAACAGACAGAAGTGGCTGCAACAGCACATGTGGCCCGCGTCAATGTCTCCCACGAGACCCGCGAGGCCAATGAAGATGAAGGCCTGTTTCGCCGTACCTCTCCTCTCCAGATTCCTCAACTCCAGGTTACTGGGGGTCCCCAACAACCCGTGAAGCGTAATCAGAATGCTGAACGTCGACAAAGGCACCACACATGTCGACGACAGATGGAAAAAGCTGAAAAAGCCATCTGTTCAACAGATACAGAACGCGGGGTTTAGGCCCATGTTTCTTCTGAGCAGCACGAGACTCGCATCTCAGATCCTTAACGCGAGGCCCGCATCTCTGCATCAGAATGCGAAGCACGCGTTTCTCAGCAAAAATGTGAGGCCCGCGTCTCTGTATCAAAACACGGAGCTCATGAGGCCTGCGTCTCTGTATCAAAACGCGGAGCTCATGAGGCCCGCATCTCTATAACTGAATGCAGAGCCCGCGTTTCTACATTAGAATGTGAGGCTCGTGTTTCACCTCAAAGACGCGACGTTCAGCAATGCGAGATCCGCGTCTCCTCTCAAAAACGTGAGTCTCGCGTCTTTGTGCCAAAACGCGAGACTCGCGTCTCTTCTGCAGAGAACGAGCTTGCCGGCTTTGTTACCTTTGAATGGTTCATGAAGCTTCCTGCCGGCTCTATCGAGAAATGGGTCAACCTCGAGAAGCTCTTCCCTGGTCAAGTTAACATCACACCTCTGACCAAAATTTTAACTTGTCAATTCTCTTCAATAGAATGACAAGTCCACTCAAAATACTGTTATGTTCCAAATCACACCTCTAACAGTAGACAAATCTCGGTCAAGTTAACATCACACCTCTGACCAAACTTGCTCAAATCGCAAGACAAATCTCGGTCAAGTTAACATCACACCTCTGACCAAAATTTCAACTTGTCAATTCTCTTCAATAGAATGACAAGTCCACTCAAAATACTGTTATGTTCCAAATCACACCTCTAACAGTAGACAAATCTCGGTCAAGTTAACATCACACCTCTGACCAAACTTGCACAAATCGCTAGACAAATCCCGGTCAAGTTAACATCACACCTCTGACCAAAATTTCAACTTGTCAATTCTCTTCAATAGAATGACAAGTCTACTCAAAATACTGTTATGTTCAACATCACACCTCTAACAGTAGACAAATCTCGGTCAAGTTAACATCACACATCTGACCAAACTTGCTCAAATCGCAAGATAAATCCCGGTCAAGTTAACATCACACCTCTGACCAAAATTTCAACTTGTCAATTCTCTTCAATAGAATGACAAGTCCACTCAAAATACTGTTATGTTCCAAATCACACCTCTAACAGTAGACAAATCCCGGTCAAGTTAACATCACACCTCTGACCAAAATTTCAACTTGTCAATTCTCTTCAATAGAATGACAAGTCCACTCAAAATACAGTTATGTTCCAAATCACACCTCTAACAGTAGACAAATCTCGGTCAAGTTAACATCACACCTCTGACCAAACTTGCTCAAATCGCAAGATAAATCCTGGTCAAGTTAACATCACACCTCTGACCAAAATTTTAACTTGTCAATTCTCTTCAATAGAATGACAAGTCCACTCAAAATACTGTTATGTTCAACATCACACCTCTAACAGTAGACAAATCTCGGTCAAGTTAACATCACACCTCTGACCAAACTTGCTCAAATCGTAAGACAAATCCCGGTCAAGTTAACATCACACCTCTGACCAAAATTTCAACTTGTCAATTCTCTTCAATAGAATGACAAGTCCACTCAAAATACTGTTATGTTCCAAATCACACCTCTAACAGTAGACAAATCCCGGTCAAGTTAACATCACACCTCTGACCAAAATTTTAACTTGTCAATTCTCTTCAATAGAATGACAAGTCCACTCAAAATACTATTATGTTCAAAATCACACATCTAACAGTAGACAAATCTCGGTCAAGTTAACATCACACCTCTGACCAAAATTTCAACTTGTCAATTCTCTTCAATAGAATGACAAGTCCACTCAAAAAAACTGTTATGTTCTAAATCACACCTCTAACAGTAGACAAATCTCGGTCAAGTTAACATCACACCTCTGATCAAACTTGCTCCAATCGGAAGACAAATCCCGGTCAAGTTAACATCACACCTCTGACCAAAATTTCAACTTATCAATTCTCTTCAATAGATTGACAAGTCCACTCAAAATACTGTTATGTTCAAAATCACACCTCTAACAGTAGACAAATCTCGGTCAAGTTAACATCACACCTCTGACCAAAATTTCAACTTGTCAATTCTCTTCAATAGAATGACAAGTCCACTCAAAATACTGCTATGTTCAACATCACACCTCTAACAGTAGACAAATCTCGGTCAAGTTAACATCACACCTCTGACCAAACTTGCTCAAATCGCAAGACAAATCCCGGTCAAGTTAACATCACACCTCTGACCAAAATTTCAACTTGTCAATTCTCTTCAATAGAATGACAAGTCCACTCAAAATACTGTTATGTTCAAAATCACACCTCTAACAGTAGACAAATCCCGGTCAAGTTAACATCACACCTCTGACCAAAATTTCAACTTGTCAATTCTCTTCAATAGAATGACAAGTCCACTCAAAATACTGTTATGTTCCAAATCACACCTCTAACAGTAGACAAATCTCGGTCATGTTAACATCACACCTCTGACCAAAATTTCAACTTGTCAATTCTCTTCAATAGAATGACAAGTCCACTCAAAATACTGTTATGTTCCAAATCACACCTCTAACAGTAGACAAATCTCGGTCAAGTTAACATCACACCTCTGACAAAACTTGCTCAAATCGCAAGACAAATCTCGGTCAAGTTAACATCACACCTCTGACCAAAATTTTAACTTGTCAATTCTCTTCAATAGAATGACAAGTCCACTCAAAATACTGTTATGTTCAAAATCACACCTCTAACAGTAGACAAATCTCGGTCAAGTTAACATCACACCTCTGACCAAAATTTCAACTTATCAATTCTCTTCAATAGAATGACAAGTCCACTCAAAATACTGTTATGTTCCAAATCACACCTCTAACAGTAAACAAATCTCGGTCAAGTTAACATCACACCTCTGACCAAACTTGCTCAAATCGCAAGACAAATCCCGGTCAAGTTAACATCACACCTCTGACCAAAATTTCAACTTGTCAATTCTCTTCAATAGAATGACAAGTCCACTCAAAATAACAGTAGACAAATCCCGGTCAAGTTAACATCACACCTCTGATCAAACTTGCTCCAATCGCAAGACAAATCCCGGTCAAGTTAACATCACACCTCTGACCAAGCTTGCTCCATTCGCAAGACAAATCCCTGTCAAGTTAACATCACACCTCTGACCAAAATTTTAACTTGTCAATCCTCTTCAATAGGATGGTGAGTCCACCAAACTGCATAAATCGCAGAATCTCTTGGTCAAGTTAATACTACACTTCTGACCAAAGTTGCTCATATCGCAAAATCAATCGCTGTTAAGTTAACATTACACCTATGACAGTGATCTCGATTTTCTTAGTGAAAATGAGATCTTTTAATGCTAAGTTAAACATCACACCTCTAGCATGCATTTCATTGTTAAGTTAACATTACACCTATGACAATGATATTCTCTCAATTTTCTTAGTGAAAATGAGACTTTCGTGGTGCTAAGTTAATATCACACCTCTAGCACACATCTTTGTCAAGTTAATATCACACCTCTGACAATTCAATTTGCTTAAATTGCAAACCCAAACCCGTTACGTTAACATTACACCTCTGACGGTAGAAATCTTCATGGATCCTCAGCAAATCCAATCTTGCTTGTCATTCTCGTCAATAGAATGACAGGTCCACTTGAATTGCGTAAATCGCAAAATCAATTGTTGTTATATTAATATCACACCTCTAACAGCAAACTTTCATTCCTAGCAGAGTTCTAGTCATGTTAACACTAAACATCTGACAATAGACTCTAGCATAATCCCCAGCGGATCAAACTCCACTTGTTATTCTCATCAATAGAATAGCAAGTCCATAAAACTTGTTCAAAATACAAGTTCAGATCTCACTATCAAGTTAACATCACACCTCTGACAGTAACCTTCTCAAATTCTCCCAGTAGAGTTATTTAATTTGCTAAGTTAATATCACACCTCTGGCAATTAAAACTCTTTCAAAGAATTTTTGAGCGTGATCTTCGTGACTCAAGCACAGAGCCACGTCTCAACGAGCTTAAGAGTCGCGTCTCAATAGCAAGTAAAGGCAGCGTCACTACAACAATTGAGAGTCTTATCTCTACAGCAATTGAGAAGCATGTCTTTACAACAATTGCGAGTCGCGTCTCAATTTTGGTGAAGTTCGCGTCTCCACTTGATCAGTGTGCCAGAACCGCGTCTGTGAGAACTGCATCCTCCCTCTTCAAATACAAAGAGTATGTCTCTACTTCTGCAATCAGTCAATAGTACACTAGCAAGAGCAATTGACAACTCCACCAACTTAAAAGTACACCAAGCAAACCAATGCTCATAACAAGTGCTAGACTGAGTTTCTAAGACACTTGTGATGATCTTTCCTGGAGGCTTCAAGAAGTTCGACAGTACACTCATGAAGTTCACCATCCAGACAGAATCGAGCTCAGGGCACCACAGAAGACTGCCTCGCAGAAGAATGCCAGTCCGATTACAGGAAGCCTAGATTCAACTAAAGTCCAAAGTATTTCAAAATCTGTCTCAGTCAACCGCGAAGTTTCAAAAACTTTGGAGGGGGTTCTGTAGGCTATCAAAAAATTACTACGGACAAACCCTCAGATGCGAATCTCCTAGACGCGGACCCCGAGTTCCAGCCTCTGACGCGAAGGTCGCGTTCCAATGCCAGATGCGGACCCCACGTTCCAGCCTCTGACGTGGAGGTCGCCAGACGCGGACCTCGCGTTCCTTTGTCAGACGCGGAGGTCGCCAGACGCGGACCTCGCGTTCCAACCTCAGACGCGAAAGTCGTCAGACGCGGACCTCGCATCTTTTGTCAGACGCGGAGGTCGTCAGACGCGGAGGTCGCGTTTCAACTCAAACGCAAGCCTGAGCAGCTCCGCGTTCTAACACAGACGCGAGCCTGTGAGCTCTGCATCTCAACATCAAAGTAAAGTCTGCGTCCAGCGCGAGACCTGCATTTCTGCTATAACTGACAGTCACGAGCTTGATCAGTTACACCCCATTTTCTCTCCACATAATAGGGAATAACTTCCCATTATGGAGAGATTTAAGGAGTTGGTTACACCCCCCTCATTATGGAGAGATTTAAGGGGTTGGTTACACCCCAATTCCTCTATAAATAGCTATGAATAGTTAGAGAAGAGAAGGGGCCCGGGGGGAGATGACCTCTTCTAAAAGAGGCTCAGGGGGAGGGGACCTCTTCTAAAAGGGCTGAGAAGGAGAGTCCTGATGGAGGAATCCAAGAGGCCATGGGCAGAGGAGGAGAGCTACCTCACCAGAGTTCGGTCCCGAAACTCATGCAGCCTGGGAAGAGTTCAACTCTTTCTGTTAACTTGCTGAGTTCAAGTTCTTTAAATCTCTTTGAGATTCTATTACCGATAGGAGCTGTGCTACTCCGTCAATAGATCCAAAGAGAGGATCCACAAGAGAAACTTGACGTTCGGCCGGTCAACGGAGAACAAGACTCACTCTCCACCGCCACGTGAAGAACCCAGCTTTAAATAAAGAGGAGAATCAACCCTGAGATTCCCTCTCTTTTGTAATCGGATTGTATCCGCTGTAATCTTCTATTCAAGTAAAAGAATTTTGCAATTGCGATCTTTCTGACGCGTACAGCTATCTCCAATGATCTTCATCAATCTGTAACGAGTTAGAAAACTCCAATTTTATCTTCTTCCTCGCAGTGTCTTCATAAGAGTTTGTAGGTAAATTAATTATCTTTGCAGTAGTTTTTGAATCATTGAATTCTGATAAGAAAAGAAGGTGACATGATGGTTTGAAGTCGGGTCTATTTTTCACTTCAGGGACAACGAATCTGACCTGAATTTAGATTCGGCTTCAAGTTGAACTGATTCTATTTTTGACCTAAATTCTGGGTATTTGATCTCCTTTTTCGGGCTAAAAATATAGGATTATTTGTGATCAATTGTATCTAGTTGTAATCTTGAGAGTGATTTATATTGAGAGTTCTAGAGTTAGTTTGTTTGAGAGAATTATATAACATATATATTGCATAGTTTCTCTATTTAGATTAGTTTTTGATCATTTTGGATCTTCGAATCAATTTGTAACCCTTGTAACTCTATTGATTGAATAAGATCCTCTCCCTTCTGCCCCAAAGACATATGCAAGTTGTCAAACCTCATTAAATCTCATTTTCTCTTTTTGTTATTGGTTCATGTTATATTGGTTCGTGACTGACTCAGCATTAGAACTCTGATCTTGGTGATTGGAGTGTGGGTTTCCCCAGAAGGCGCAACAAGTGGTATCAGAGTTTTCAGATTCGGCTGGAATCATGTGTTGTTCCCAAGAACATCGTGATCTGTTCGGTAAGGATCATGTGTCGATCTTAGAGCAGTGTTGGACTGTTCGTGAGATCATGTGTCGATCTCAGAACAATGTTGGTTTTGTTCATTAGGATCAGTTTGGGTAGAGTAGATCATTCGAAAACTCATCTATGGTTTCACTTTGAGGTAAATATTCGATATTTATCTAGTTTTGGATCTACTTTTCGTTGATTTTTCGCATTATAATTGGTATTTTCTGAAGGAGATGGTCGAAGTTAATCAAGCCACGATGAAGACCATGAATATTCACCAAGCGAAGATCGATATGGTGAAGTTTGATGGCCCAAATAATTAGAAGGGCAAAGGAGATATTAGGAAGTCCAAAACCTGCGATGGTCAATTGGAAAAGAATCAATTACTTACTGTAAAGAGAAAGGACACTGAAAAGTTGATAGTCAAAGCTCAAAAAGAAGTAGTCAAAATCAAAGGTTAATGTCGCAAAGGCGGGTGGTAATGATTTTGACTCATCTGTATTTTCATTTTCTATCACCCTAAAATTTGCTATTTAGAGAAATTTGAGTGAATTTTAAATATGGGTGCTATCTATCACACTTGTCCCGAAAGGGAGTGGTTTGCTAGTTTTGAAAAACTAGATGGAGGTTTGGTATTGTTCGGTGATGGTCATACATGCCAAGGGATAAGTACAATTCACATCCAGTTATCTGATGGAATAGTGAGAGAGTTGAAAGATGCGAGGTATGTATCTCAGTTGAAGAAGAATTTGATTTCAATTGGAGCTTTGGAGGCACAGGACCTGAGATGGAATCTTGGAGAAGGCGTAATGAAGATATGCAGTAGCTTGTTGGTTGTTCTGAAAGGCATTCGACTTAATAACTTGTCCTATTTGAAGGGTAATGCAGTTACTAAAAATTTAACGGCTTCACAATGTTTGAATGGCGATTCTACTAGGTTATGACATTCGAGACTAGGACATATTGGTTGGATTCTTTGCAAGTAATGACACACAAGGATTATTGAAAGGTGCATTGACCTATAATTTGGAGTCCCTTGAGCATTATTTTCTAAGCAAGGACACCAAAGGTAAAATTTGGCACTGTTATACACTGCACGGAAGGTCTTCTTGATTTGGTTCACATAGACGTTTAGGGACCGACCAAGACGACATCACTTGGAGGTCATCGGTATTTTATCTCTTTTGTTGATGATTTATCTAAGTATTATTGGGTATGCCCTATGAGACAAAGGTTTGAAGTCCTACATTTGTTCGTAAAGTCGAAGAATTTGATGAAAAAACAGACGGGTGGTAAGATCAAAGTGCTCCAATTTAATAACACTGGAGAGTACAAGAGGGATTAATTCCTATAATTTGACCAGAACAATGATATTGATATGCACTTCACAGTTCGAAAACAGATTAAAGTGACTAAGAAGTTGAACCGTGCTTTACTAGAGAAGGTTCAGTATTTGTTGTCTAATGCACAATTAGATAAGTCATTTTGGGCTGAGGCTTTGGTATTTGATAGCCATCTCATGAATATATTGCATGTAGGATCTATATATGACAATACTAAAACAAAAGGGGTGAATACCGTTTGAAAAACTTAATCAAGAAATTTAAATAACTTGAAAAAATTAACCATAGCACAATAAAGAAATATGTAAGCACAAGATTTTATCCTGGTTCGGTCCTCCAAACGTACATCCAGTCTCCAAGCAAATTCCGTTTGAGATTTCCACTATACTATGATCTTGAAAAACAATAGGATTACACTTGTACAACCAATTGACAAATCCTACGCCAATCTGCACACAAATTCTCAAAATCAGAGAGTTTTCTTCCTTTGAAATCAAGTATACTTTGACTTATAAGCCTTGATGTGAAGGTGAGCATGAATCTAAGGTTGCTTACACGTTTACTCTCAGACTTTCTTCATAAGTTTCGAATTGGTTGAAGAAAGGACGCAAGGAAAAAGAGAGTTTTGTTCTTGACAGAAGTTTTGAAAATTTGAAGTCAAGAAAATCAATTGAATTGTTGTGTAAAAAGTGAGAGGAGAATGCCTCTATTTATAGCTTGAAGATACTGATTGTTGGTCAGTTATATTGGTTTGAATTTGAGTGAACATATCTGTTAAAAAAATGTTAAAAACGTTCAGATATTCAAAAATCACAAAACTGTATAATCGTTAAAAACTGTCATATAATCGACTAAAATACCAGGGTAGTCAACTAATGAGAGTGGGATAAAGCTCATAAGTCGACTAGAAAAGGCTATTAGTCGACTGGTTCAAGTTACAGAATGAATCATTATTTCAATTTAACACTATTATTCGACTAGATTGAGCCATGAGTTGACTAGATAATGTCAAATTTGAATCCTAACTTTCTGTAAAAAGATAGTAGTCCACTATATATACTTATAAGTCGACTAGATTGAGTTCAGGATATTGTGATTTTCTGTTGGGGCTATAAGTCGACCAGTATGACACATAAGTTGACTACATTGATGAATGCATAAGTGTATCAGAAGATTAGTCATCTAGAAAAAATGGGTAACTCGACTAATGTGTGTTGTGTATGTATATCAAGGCTTTTAACAAAATATCTAAAAAATATAAGAAATTTACAAAATGTATGCACTTGTCATCTTAAGTCCTTGTCTTCCTTCATCTCTAAGTATAAGCCTCATCTTCTTTGAGTCTCTGGTTTGAGTTGCTGCATAGGCACATTAGTACACACACACACACAAAAACTAGGTTGAGAATTCATAATCTAATATTTCTCCTCTTTTTTTTATGATGACAAACAAGGGGATTTTTATGAAAATTAGATTTATCTATGCTCCCCTGCATTAAAACACTATCCAATATATGACACATAAGTTGACTGCACTGATGAATGTATAAGTGTATCAGAAGACTAGTCCACTAGGGAAAGTAGGTAAGTCGACTAATGTGTGTTGTGTATGTATGTCAAGGCTTTTAACAATATATCTAAATATAAAGAAATTTACAAAAAATATGCACTTGTCTTCTCAAGTGCTTGTCTCCCTTTATCTCTAAGTATAAGCCTCATCTTCTTTGAGTGTCTTGTTTGAGTTGCTGCATAGACACATTAGCACAAATACGCAGACGCGCACACACTATATATATGTATATATTTATGTTTGTTTTCATCAAAAGACAAACTAGGTCAAGAATTCCTGATCCAGTGTTTCTCCACTTTTTTTATGATGACAAACAAAGGGATTTCTATGAGAATAAGATTTGTCTATGCTCCCCCGCATCAAAGCACTATCCAATATAGATATTTCTCCCCCTTTGTCATTAATAAAAAGAAAAGATGCAGATAAAGCATGGTTCACAGTCGCGGTCTCGGCCGCCGACTCGGCGGGCACTGAGACGGATCGGTCTCGGTGACTCAGATCAGTCTCGGGCGATACGCGCAAAACGTTACATAGAAAACTCAAAAAAATTCTTAAAAATTAACGACAAATTTTAAAAAAATGTAAACATCCACATTCATGTATCACATGTCCAAAACATATCACCTAGCACACTAAATATAAAGTGAAAGCATAAATACACGCGTCATCGGTAGAAGCATATCAAAATACATGCACAATATAGTAAATTGCACAAACTACATTCATAAATACATGCTAATGTAGTTATTTTCACATTGAATTGAGATGAAGCACAAAATCATCATCATAATCATCTCTGCGGTAAGTAGATAAACTGATACTAGTGCTCATATATCTCTCAAGATGTGGTCTGTAGTCATGGACATATGTCATACCATAATGTTGGCTTGATGTCAAACTCAACATTTGCATATGACCTTCAAGACTATATGTCACACCATAAGTTCCTCCATCAGCACTATTGTTGCCCTCATTATTGTCATCACCACCGCCGCCGCCATCACCGCCATCATTGTTATCATTATCATCACCATCTTCATCATCATCACTGCTAGGACTAGATAAAACCCTCACATTTTTACCACCACCATCATCATCTTCTTCTCTTATACCTCGGAGGGGGGAGGGGGGAGAGATCAGAAACAGGGAGAGAGATGGAGGGGGAGGGGAAAGAGACAGAGAGAGAGACGAGAGATGGAAAGGGAGAAAAAGAGAGCGGGTGAGAGAGGGAGGTGGGAGAAAGAAACAGAGGGAGGGGGAGGGAAAGAGACAGAGAGAGACGGGAGATGGAGAGGGAGGAGAGGGAGAGACAGTAGGTGAGAGAGGGAGGGGGAGAGGGAGAGAGAGCAGGTGAGAGGGGGAGAGGGAACGAGACAGAGAGGGAGGAACATCACCTAGGGCTGGGGAGGAGCGGCCGGCGGCGATCGGGCGGTGGCAGAGTCCAGATCTGAGCTGCGACGATCGGGCAGCGGCGGCGATTTCCAGATCTGAGCAAGGGAGAGGTAAGTTTCTTTTTTTTCTTTTCCTTTTTTTCTTTATACCCGTTCGTCACGGGTGAATATACGTTTCGAGCCGACTCGGCCGAGAATCGGAGTCGACTCGATCGACTCGGCAAAGTCACGACCGATTCGACAGTGAATCGGACGAGTCGATCGAGTTGACTCCGGTTCTCGGCCGAGTCGGTTTCCTCTGAGTTGAGTCGGCCGACTCGTGACTCGGACTCGTCTCGAAGCGGGCCGAGATGGATACGACTCGGCCGACTCGTTTCCGACTCGGCCGAGTCTTTGAACCATGAGATAAAGAGACACTTAACATAGGTAGCATGAGTCTATTACAGTGTCTATTACAAACCAAATGCAGTACTAGAAAACAGAGTAAGAAATTTAAACAAGTTCTAAAACAAAAGTTCTTAAACAAAACAGAGTTTGAAACTAAATGCAGAAAACATGCACATGCATAGCATCCATCTTGACATCATGCATTGGATCAAGAGGGGGGGTGGTGGTGGTGGAAACTGGCTCATATCCATCATCAAACCATACATAGCATCCATCTTGATTGTCAAGGATTGAAGATGATCCATAATCTCATTTTGATTCTTCAAGATAACAACTTGCTGATCAAATAGTTTCTCTTGGCCAGTAGTAAAATTAAGAACTTGTGCAAAAAGAGTGTTATAATATGCATCATAAAAGTTTTGAGTGAAAGTTTGAGATTCTTTGGAAGGATGAAATTTCTTTGATGAAGTAGTTGGTTGAGTTGGAGGATCATTGAGAAGTTTCATGCGATAAAGAACGGAATAATCAAACAACTCAAAAGTTTTAACAACATTGGACTCAGTGGAAATGTTAACCTTGAATATCTTAAAGACATGAGTTAGACAAGCACCATATGGAAGAAATAATATGGTATATTCTTTGACAAGATTATCAACGATAACTTGAGCCAAATTAACCTCAAGTTTGGCCGTGATAGCATAGACATAAGCAGATAATTCATGAGAAGTAACTGAAATTACTAGTTTGGGTCAAATATTATAGGCAAAAATTCTTCCTATCAGTCTAGGAGTGGCTAAAGTTTGCTGTTAGTCGCAAAAAATCCTTGACTGGAAAGAAAGGTCTTAGAAAAGATGTGACGCCCCGATCCGGCGGGCACGGAAACGTCACTGCGACATATACACAGGTCGGAAATACCCTCACGTATATACGCTAAGTATCAGTACATGCAAGAATCAGAGTGCGGAAGCACAATTGTAATATATATTCCAACAGAAATAATACAAGTACATGGTTATCACAGAGAGTGATACAATATTACAGGAATATTACATCACCAGAAATATAAAAGTACATAATATGAAGAGATATACAAAAGTTGAGAGGTGCTCACGAGCAGCAAGAGGGGTCTCGAGAACCAAACATGAGAGGAACTGGAAGGAAGAGTTGTGGTTATAATCTAAGTTTCTGATGCACTCGGATCGTCACGGAAAGATCCGCTACAAACTCTGATCAGCCACAGTAAGATCACTAAGGTTCGGTCTCTAGGATCTGAACAGGAGAATTCAGGGTTGTCAGACGCAACCCTACGAGTACATATAATAAAGCCAAATGGTGTGCATAACAGGTACATGTGTACATGATTAAGTGATGTGGTCCAAGTATGCAGGTACAAGTAATAACAAATAACATAAGAGAAATTAAAGGAACGACAGTAAATCATATATATCGATGAATCTGAAACTGAAAACATACATAGAAGACAGTATGAAGAGCATAGATACATGCGGTAAGTAAGTTAAACATGCGATAAATACAAGTATGGATAAAATTAGTTGTACAAGCTCAAATTTATGGATTCACGAAACTGATACGTCAAGGGGATAATCCAAATAAGGAAACTCTCATCTATATACCACATATCTCATATCGCCATCGTATGAGTTTATACAACTTGAGTTACCCTAAGAATAACAGAACTATTGTGTATCAGTAGTAATCATCATATGTCATAAAGCAAGGTGTCAACTCAGGGCATAACACTATAGCTGAAGAATATAAAGGTGATGCATTTTGAGTTATTCAATAATAATAATTAGTACCGTTTGATATTTCAATCGCCTCCCTACCAGCGCCTCACATCACCGATAGTCTATACTAGAGTTCGCACTCTGTAGAACTTACCCGGGTCTGATATGTGAGTACCAGGACCCGAACAAATGAGAGACCAAAATCACACGTTCCTAATATTATTATTGTTTGGTTATTTTATGTTATTCATATGATCCATATGCTTTTGTATGGGCTACCGGCACACATATATCCACTTATGAATAAGATGAGTTATTATTTAGAAACTGATAAATCTGATGGCTCATATTTATAGTGGGTCACGTCTCTGCCCGGGACTAGCTCAGGAGTACATGCTACTGCTTTCGGAACTTACATTACGCGCCCCACACGACACTTCAGATTCAGACTACTGCTTCCAGGGACTTATCATTACGCGCCACACATGACACTTCAGAAATATCAGCATTATAAATATGATATCATACCGGTTTCCATCAGTTTTTCCCACCCCAGTGTAAGTTGAGTATTTATTATACATATATGAATTGCCCAAAGATAATATCCACAAGTGTATACAGTATAACCATGATTATCCAACTACGTGAATTAATAGGAGTATAATATCAGGAGTATAATATCAGGAGTCACTTTTTTCAGGGGTTCAGGAATACAGGAGTTCAGGAATACAGGAGTTCAGGAGTACCAAATATCTGATAACAGTATAATAATCATGCCAAGTTCCCATAAAAGTAATAGTCATGAATATGCAATATAATATAGGTGCCACAATATCAGGTCAAGTGTACTAGTACCGGGTGATAGCATGCCAAGTGTCATTATATCAGGTGTCAGGTATCAGGTGATAAGTATAGCATGACAAGTACCGGTGTCAGATATCAAGTAATAAGTATAGCTTGGCAAGTACCGGTATCAGATATCAAATAATAAGTAGCATGGCAAGTACCGGTATCAGATATCAAGTAATAAGTATAGCATGGCAAGTACCGGTATCAGATATCAAATAATAAGTATAGCATGGCAAGTACCGGTGCACATATCAAGTGTGAAACATGGCATGGCAAGTATCAAGTGTATACATGTTAGGGTCAGGTAACTAATATGTCGGTGAGAGTCACAACAACAAATATCAGGTATCAACCGCTCACATAACAAGGTACAGGAGAACGATATAAACATTTCAAACTCTTCACAATCATTTTTATAATAATAATAAATTTATCTTTTAATTAGCTATGCGAAGCCGAGTAAAGCGGGAGCAGATCTAGACATACCCGGTATAATACCGGTTTGACAAAGTATATTAATGGCCAGAAGCTATTTATAAAGCATGATAATCATTTATATAACATATACTAACTTGCATAAAGAGATATCATATATTAAAAGCAAGATAATAATTATTAGACATGGAACGATGGTAATAAAGTAAGAAATATCAAAGAAATGTACTCGACTAATATCGGAATGAAATACCGAGAAAAAGTCCAAAAAATCCGTTAACACGTGCGAGCAAGCCACTAGCCTATACTATATATTAAAATATATAAATTTATATATATATATATATATAATAAATATTATAAATATATTAGAGAGGGAATGAGAGAGGAGAGAGAGAGAGAGGAGAGAGAGAGTATAAGGTTATTTTTAGAAGAGGAAATAGGAATTAAAAGGGGAGGGTATGATTGTAATTATGGGAAAGTAAATTGAGAATGAGGGGATGGGTATTTTAGGGATGTAGAAAAGTGGGTATATTTTAGGAAAAGAAAGAAAGGAGAAATGAAAAGAAAGAAAGAAATAAAGAAGGAAGGAAGAAGAAAGAAGGAAGGAAGGTGGGGGGATGGCCGGCGGCCCTGAGGCGGCGGCGGCCACCGGAGGTGGGGGCGGCATGCCTAGCCTGGGGAGGGGAGGAGTGGTTATTTGGTTTTGGTGGTTGGAGTTGGGGGAGGAGTTTGGTGGTGGCAGTTGGTGGTGGTGGTGGTTATGGTGATTGTGGTGGTTGTTGGAGGTGGTGGGGAGTTAGGGGAGGAGGAGGAGATGATGATTGGGGGTTTGGAAGTGGAGGAAGAGGTGGTTTGGTGGGAAATTTTGAGGAAGAAGATGAAGTGGTGGTGGTGGGTTTGGATGAAATTGGAGGTGGTGGGTGGAGGTTGAAGGAGGTGGAGGAGTGGAGAGAGGGGGTATGGGGGAGTGGATGGCCGGCGGCTATGGGGGGGGGGGGGCAGCGGCTCCAGTGGTGGAGGCAGCAGTGATGAAGTGGGATGTTGGTTTTGTTGAGCGTTGGATTTTGAAATTGAAATGGAAAATGAGAAGGAGAAGGAAGAAGAGAGGAGTTTTTAATGGAGAAGGAGGAAGGATGTGATGATGAAAGGGGATGGGGAGATGGGCTGCTGCAGGCGGCTGCGGCTACGGCTACGGCTGGGGAGCAGAGCATGGGGAAAGTCAAAGGGGAAGAAAAGAAAAGAAAGAAAAGGAAAGAAAATAAAGGAAAAGGAAAAAATAAGGAAAAAGAAAAGAAAATAGTATAAAAATTTATTATTAAATAACTAATTCGACTGTTTCAAAAACATTCCGAAAAATTCTCAAAAATAGTAAATATTATTTTAAGATGCCTGATAAAATTGGATTCGAGAAATTCAATATAGTTTTTAAATTAAAAATTCTAGAATCTTCCGGCGATACTGGCCGACACCAGAATCGGTGAAATTTTGATAAATTTACAAAATCTCAATAAAAATGTATTTAGATAGAAAATAAAATTTTAAGAAGTAATGTGAAAGCCATTTTTGAAAATTTAATAACGTTTGAAAACTAAAAATCTGAGAATCGGTCAGCGATGCCGACCGACACTGATTTTGGAGATTTTGTAAAATAAATCATGAAAAATCTAAAATATTAGAAAACAATATTTGAAACTAAAATCGGTAAAATCGGACTACAGAAAAGGTCAAATCGAGCGGTATACCAGTATCGGGTTCCCGGTCCGGGTCAGAGCTGACTCTAAGATTGAGAATCCAGATCCGATACCAAAAAAACATGAGAAATCACAACTTAAAAACAAATACTGAAAGAAAATCGAACAATATGGTCAAAAAAATCAGGACACGTATCTGGGTACGTATCCCGGGAACGGGGTGCTACAAAAGACTTCTTCATCATCCTTTTTAATGTCATCTATCTCAAGACCTTTATGTGGAATGTGAAGAATTTTGTCAATTGATTTGGTGGTCAATTCAATATCGATGTTCTTAACTAGAGTTCTGATTATCTTAGTTTCAGAATCTTGTTCATAAGTCAAATTTGTATAGAACAAGTGGATTAGTGACGGATAATAGGCAGTTCTACAGTCCATAGAGAAGAGTTCATAAAGGCTAACATGTTGTAAATAAGAAATATGATCATAGATAAGAAAATCAAGAAAATTGACAAATCTACATTGAATGACTTCTAATTTAGAGTTTCTTATATATTGAGGTTCCAGCATGAAGTTTTTTAGATAACTCCTATAGTCATCAGAAGAGGATGAGTATGGATTGAACTTAAGACTTCTTAGCAAGAGAGATGATGAAGTGAAAAGAACAAGACTTACTAAAGAAAGAACTGGATGCAGACATGTCGAACAATAAAAGAGCTCTGGTCGATTGGAAAAGATGGGGAGAGGCTGTTGGTCAACTGAGAAGGGCTGTTGGTTGAGAAGAGGGGAGATTTTAGGGTTTGAATAATTTGAGAGTGAAAGAGGGGTATATAGCTTGTGAGATCTGAGATCAAGGTGAGGATCATTTCATTTAAGTCATGGGTCCAAGTGAATAGTCAAATGGGTCGGGTATACATGTAGGATCCAATATAAAAACACTGATTTGACCATATCAGTCGACTTAAGTAGCAGATAAGATGACCAATAAGTCAGATAAGTCGACTAATATAGCCTATAAGTCGACTAAATTGTTATTCTCAAAACCAATGGTCCCTGTTAAGTCTCTAAGTCGACTGGAATCTCAGTATAGTTGACTGGAGATTCAGTCAAGTCAACTTGTTATATGCATAAGTTGACTAATGATCCTAAAAATGATATGTATGATGTGCACAAAACATATATGCAATATTCAAATATTTGAAATAGAATAAATGTCTGATTCTCTTCTAAATTTATTATAAACATCCTCTTTAAGAAGTTTGGTTAGAATATAAGCAATTTGTTTATCTTTAGAGATAAAATTTAAAGAGATATCACCTTTAAGAATATGATCACATAAAAAATAATGTTGAATATCAATATGCTTTGTACATGAATGCTGAATATAATTTTTAGATAGAATGATAGCACTTGTATTATTACACATGATAGAAGATGTAGAACATGTAATACCATAATTAATCAAGATTTGTTTCATCAATAATATTTGTGCATATGTAACATTAGAGCAATATATTATGCCTCAGTTGTAGATAATGAAACTGAATTTTGCTTTTTACTAAAGCAGGATACTAGTGAATGTCCAAAAAGGTAACAAGTATCACTAGCACTTTTTCTGTCAGATTTGCATCTAGAAAAATCAACATCACGATATGAAATCAAATAAAATGAGCACGCTTTTGAATAGAACAAACCATAATCAACAGTATGTTTGATATATCTAAGATCCTCTTAACAGCCTTAAGATGAGATTCTTTAGGATTAGATTGATATCTAGCACACAAACAAATACTGAACATAATATTATTTCTACTTGTAATATATAAGAGTGATCTGTATAGCTTTTAATTCATAATATTACCATGTTCATTTTTGTCCAACATTATAGTAGTGCTCATATAAGTTCTCTTACTGTCAGAATTTTCTATCCCAAATCACTTGAGAAGGTTATTAGCATATTTGTTTTAGTTGATGAATACACCTTCTTTCATTTGCTTAATTTGTAATCCCAGAAAGAAATTGAGTTCACTCATGTGACTTATTTTAAATACACTCTATATGATCTTAAAAAATTCTTAGTAAAGATCATCATTAGTAAAACCAAATATGATATCATCAATATATCTGTACAACTAATATATCAGAATTTAGTCTTTTAATAATTAAAGTAGGATCAACCTTACCTATAAACAAATCTGAACCAAAATAAAAACTTTTGAGTTATAATACCAAGCACGGGGTACTTATTTAAGACCATATAAAGTCTTCTTAAGTTTAAAAACATGATTAGAAAATTTTTCATACTCAAAACTAGGAGGTTGTTCAACATAAACTTCTTCTTTGATAAAACCATTCAAAAATGCCCTTTTAATATCCATTTGATGCAAATTAAAATCTATATAGCATGCAAAAGTAAGTAAAATATGAATTGATTCTAATCTAGCAATGGGAGCATAGATTTCATCATAATCATTACCTTCTTCTTTGATAAAAATCACTACTTTTGGCCGTCCATTTTGCGCCACTTGATGGATGAAAAAGGTATGGAAAATACTTGATTTTTGATTTATAGATACTTAAAATAATATAGAGAAACTTTAATAGAGTAGGTCTTGTATTTGAATGCCTGAGGATTGTATTTGGGTGGGAAGAATTCGGGTTCGAATCCTTTTGGAATGACACGAGTATGTATGTATGTATATATATACATACTCACGTCATTCTGAAAGGATTCGAGGCTAAATCCTTTCCACTCAAATACAACTCTACGACATCCGAATGTTGAAATTGTTCTACAATATTTCATGTAATTAGAAACAAAAATTCATGTATTTTGAATACGTCTTTCTCATCCATCAGATGCAAAACAGAAGGCCAAAACTAGCATATTACTTAGATCTACGTATCTGGACATACAAATTCTCGATCCAACGATTTCTTCATGATCTAAACACTTAAAAATCAACACACACTAATTTTGTTAGATTTCAAATATTATACACTAGTAAACTAACCATCTCAAAATTTCAGCCGTCCATTTTGCACCAACTTGATGGATTGACAAAAAGTATTCAAAATACATATTTTTTTTATTTTTAGTTACTTGAAAAAAAATGTAGATTAACTTCAACAGAATGGATCTTGCATTCAGATGTCGTTGGGTTGTATTTGAGTGAGAAAGATTCAGCCTCGAATCCTTTCGGAATGACACAAGTCTCTCTCTATGTGTGTGTGTGTGTAAAGGGAAGTATTCGACTGCGAACCGAGCGCACTAAGTTCGAATTGTGAACTCAAATTTGGGCAGTCAGATGAGGAAAAATAGATCTGACAGCCCATATGAATTTAATTAAACCTACCCACTATCTCTTTCTTTCTTTGCCTCTTCAACTCTCTCTTGTCTTCTTCAGCTCTCCATCTCGTTCCGATCCCTACCGACCCCTCTCTCATCCCGATCCCCAAATAAATCTGACCGATGGTGACATAGGAGCCCATCTGCCTTTTCGCTCTCTCTTCTCAATCTGTACTCTCGTCTCGATCCCGAACCAACCTCGATCTCTTTTTCAAACTATCTTATTTGCTTTACTTAAAACTTTCTAAACTCAAGCTTAAGTTTTTGCCTATGATCAAATTGAGACACTAAGAATTTCAAGAGAAGAACACATCGTTGAGTAGTGAGATAGTGAGCCCAGATCTTCTTCTTATATTAAAAACAATAAATCACTCTTCAAGATTTTCAAAAAAATCACCTTTTCCAAAGCCTTATCTAAGTTTGCAATTTTTATTTTAATCATTTTCCTTCTCTCTATTCTCTTTTTCAATTTATAAAAAAAAGAAAGACACCAACTCCATTCTTTGTTACTAAACAAAAATACCGAAAAGCTTCTATTGCATTCCTCCTCGTGGACACGACCCGTTAGCCCAAAGCTACACGGTAATTCTTATCACTTTCATTTCACGATCAATTTTCAGCGCCGTTGCCGGGAGGGAATGGTGTAATTGTTCTAACAAGTTTGGTGTCTTGTTTTAGGGACGTCAAGATTCAGATTTAGCATTCATGCTTTGCAGGAGAAGACTTGTTATTCTGTGCCCCTACTCTCGAAAGTAGGAAACAGAATTTCAAGAAATTGCAGTGCAAAAGTTGAAATTTTTATTTGACTACTAAAAACTTTTTTTACAGGACATATTGCTTGCAAAAATAAAATTTTTGTGTTATTATTCTTGCTATATCAGATATTCACAATCCCTATTTTTAATCCAACAGTAATCTGAGTGATTGTTAATTGTTTAAAAAATGTTTAGACTTGCATTCTAGGCATTTGTCTAATTACATTTATTTTACAATTACTGTTGAAGATAGCTGGAGATAAGGTACATATGCATAACATATAGTTTAGGAAACATTCTTGGGTGATATTTGCTTTTGAATGTTACTTTTGTATATCTTGCATACTTTGCACAATCAATTCTAAGGGCAAAACCTAAATCAAGATAAGGTGGGAAAGTCATTACCCTTCTTTAGCCCATAAACCATCTCCAAGCACGCACAAACCTAAGCCTAAGTAAAATATGATAGGCATTGGCCTTAGGGACATCTCGAACTCACTAGGAGATTATCCTAAGGGGGAAGGTGTTAGAATTTGACTCCTGCCAAATCAATGTCTAGGAAAGGGATTGAGGGGCGAATCCCCGAAGGCTGGTGGTTTGGCTTAATTAGGCCTGTCGCTTTTGCGCGGATACCTCCCACTAATTTTGCCTTGACCTGGCTGATTAGCTTGTGGTCAAAGTCTACATTATACCTCCTGTGGATAATCAACCAGTTAGGAGTTGTCTAGGTTAAGGTTACCTTAGACTAGGCGTGATTGTTTTCTCTTGTGACTATTGGTGAAGTTGTTTGTGATTGTATTTGTGTATGCAAGTGTGGTCAAAAGACCCTAATTCATCTAGGTTGACTAGAAACACATCACCACCCAAGTTTGAACCAAGACCAGATCCGGTTATGGCCCAACCGACATCTTTGCAGGATAGGTTCTATCCTATTAGAACCTTACTTCCATCTTGCATCCAACTTCCATCGGTTGGTGAATACAATTTTAAGCTCAAGTCTCAGTTCATCAACACACTCCCCAAGTTTCATGCTTTAGAGTCCGAAGATAGTTATTTCTTCATAAGAGAATTTAAGAAAGTATGTCTAATGAAGAAAATCTCACACTTTGTAGATGATGCTATTAGGTTGAGATTTGTCCTTTTCGCTCTTAAGGACTTAACCAAGAAATGGCTTTACAGCTTAGCGGTCGGCTCTATTACATCTTGGGATAGTTTCATCAAGGTCTTCTTGAAGAAATTCCAATTCATAAGACTGCTCTCATTAGGAAGAACATCATGCAATTCAAGTAAGATCCTGGTGAACCGTTTTGGAGGTACTTTGAACGCGTTAAAGACCTCCTTATCCAATGTCCTCATCATGAAATTGAGAAATGGCGACAATACTAAATTCTTTATGACAGTTTAGACTACTCAACCAAGACCCTCTTAAAAAGCATGTGCCAAGGGGGATTCTTGCAGAAGGATGAAAATTAAGGATGAGATTTATATGAGAATCTAGCTGAAAAAAACTATCCAATGGGAACCTACTAGTGAAAACTCGAGGAACTCAAACTCCATCTCTTCAAAAGGAGGTCTTCATTCTATTGAATCATCCACAACTAACGAGGCTAAGTCAGCTAACCTAGTAAGAAGACTGAAAACTTTAGAAACTAAGAAACCAAGTCCAGTCAATCAAGTCAGCTCAAACCAATTTCTAACTCCGGGCTGTACTTACTGTCAATTCATGAATCATGTGATTGAGGAGTGTCCTATATTTCAAGCTCAACAACATTTTTCAGAACCGATGAATGCGGCCTTTTCAAGGTCGAATAATAATCCTTATGCACCAACGTACAATCCTGGCTGGAGAAATCACCCGAATTCTCATGGAGCCAAAATAACAATGACCACTCACGGTCAAATTATGAAGCCACTTCCATCAAGCCAATAATTCTTCCAATCATCAACCCAACTTTTTCGATTTCTATTATAATTCTCCCAACCATCTACCTAACTTTTCAAATTATCAATAAAACTTTTCTAACTAAGCTCCACAATCTTCCTTCCAGAATCCTCAAGTAGAAAGGAGAATGACTGACTTTGAGAGAAACATGGAAAAATACATGAAGAACCAAGATTCTCTCATGCAAACTATACAGAGGTTAGAGGTTCAAATGAGCCAATTAGCCACTCCATAAAATGAGAGACAAAAGGGTAGCTTGCCTAGTCAGCCAATAATGAATCTTAGGAATTCTCAACAAGCTCATTTGACTGAGGATCAATTATTGAATCAATGTAATACTGTTCATACATTGAACTCAGGAAAGAAAGTTAATAATCAAGTGTCAACACCATCTAATCTCACTCAGCACAACCACAATCAAGCATCCACCTCATCTTATCCCAATCCTTCCAAATCTGACGAATCTGAAACAGATAAGTCAACCAGTCAGGTACACCAGCCTATAGTACCATTTCCTAACAGGCTAAAAAATAATAAAGCAAAATCCACACATGGATAAGATAATTGAGATCTTCAATCAAGTGAAGATAAATGTGCCACTTCTTGATATCATCCAATAAGTCTCATCCTATGCTAAGTTTCTTAAAGACATGTGCACCAAGAAGAGAAAGACTAATGTACCCAAAAAGGTCTTCTTAGCCACTAACATTAGTGAGCTACTATCGGTCCGATCCCTATCAAGTACAAGGATCTAGGTTGTCCCACCATTGCCTGCACCATAGGACAAGCCGAGATTAGTCGTGCACTTCTTGACTTGGGGGCAAGAATCAACTTGCTCCCATTCTCAATTTATCAATAACTTGGGTTGGGCGATCTTAGTCCAACTCGAGTCACTATCCAACTAGCTGACCGTTCAGTGAAAGTTCCAAAGAGAAAAATTAATGATGTTTTTATCCGGGTCGGGGAGTTTATTTACCCCATTGATTTCATAGTTCTAGAGACACAACCTGTGTCCAATCTTAGGGTTCAAACACCTGTTATCCTAAGGCGACCATTCCTTACTACTGCTAACGCCATCATCAATTGTAGGAATGGGTTCATGAGGTTAACTTTTGGGAACATGACTAGAAAAGTCAATGTCTTCAACTTAGGAAAACAACCTCGTGATGTTGAGGACCAAACATTTGAAGCCAACCTTACTGAGAACTTAACAAGTGAACACAGAAAAGAATTAAAACTAGAAACTGAGTGTGACTTCGAGTTAGAGTCTGACGACTTTAATCTTGATAAGGTTGTTGATTATGCTGTGAATTGGGCCTCGAACCCTATTTCACCAAATATGGAGCCAACAAATTTGACTCATCCTTCCAGTGAGTCTTCCTCTTCCGTAGAATTGAAATCCTTACCTATGCATCTCAAGTACATCTATCTAGGCGAACAAGAGACCTTTCCTGTCATCATTGCCTCCCATTTAAATGACAGGCAAGAAGAAGATCTTAAAGTAATTCTAAGAAAACATAGGGAAGCTATTCGTTGGACTATGACCGTTACAAAGGGATTGAGTCCAACCATAGTTCAACTCGCATTCATCGCAATGAAGATTCCACACCTAAAAGAGACCCGCAGTGTAGGTTAAACCCTATAATGTAAGAGGTTGTTCATGCTGAAATTGTGAAACTCTTAGACAATGGGATAATATATCTCATTTCTAATAGCCAATGGGTCAGTCCTGTCCATGCGGTTCCAAAAAAATCTGATTTTAGCGTAGTGGAAAACAAGAACAAAGAGTTGGTCCAAACTCGATTTCCCATGAAGATCCGAGTTTGCATTGACTATAGGAAGCTTAATCTGCAACTCGTAAGGACCATTTTCCACTCCCTTCATTGATCAAATGCTTGAATGTTTAGCGGGCCACGAGTATTACTGTTTCTTGGACGGCTACTCAGGGTATAATCAGATTCCTATTGCTCCTGAGGACCAAGAAAAGACTACGTTCACATGTCCATTTGGGACATTTGCTTATAGTCGAATGCCTTTCGGCTTATGCAATGCCCCAGCAACATTTCAACGTTGCATGTTGAGTCTTTTTTCTGATACGGTAGAACGATTCTTAGAAATCTTCATGGATGATTTCTCCATCTATGGAGATTCGTTCACTCAATGTCTCCACCATTTAGAACTTATCCTCCAGCGTTGTGCTGAGAAAAATCTGACACTGAACTAGGAGAAATGCCACTTCATGATAAAATATGGAATTGTCTTGGGACATGAAATCTCCAAGAAAGAAATTGAAGTGGATAGAGCCAAGATTGAGGTTATTGCTAAGCTTCCCATGCCCAAATGCGTGAAGGATATTCGATCCTTCTTAGGACACGCTGGTTTTTATCGAAGATTTATCAAGGATTTTAGCAAGATTGCTAGACCCTTGACCAATCTGTTAGCTAAGGATGTGTCCTTTACTTTCGATGCTGAATGTATGAATTCTTGGGAGAAACATAAGAAAGAGCTTATTTCTGCACCAGATTGGTCTAAGCCGTTCGAAATCATGTGCGACGCTTTTGATTTTGCCATAGGAGCTGTCCTAGGACAGCGCATTGATAACAAGCAGCACGTGATTTACTACTCTAGTAGGACCCTCAACGATGCTCAATTAAACTACACTACTACTGAGAAAGAATTCTTGGCAGTAATATTTGCCTTAGAGAAATTTCGTCCCTATCTACTAGGGTTCAAAATCACCATTTTCACTGATTATTCTGCGCTTAGGTATCTCATGATGAAGAAGGATGCCAAGGCCCGACTCATTCGTTGGATCCTCCTTCTTTAAGAATTCGATTTCGAGATTCGAGACAAGAAAGGCGTAGAAAATATCGTTACTAACCATCTCTCACGATCCCAAATTCTCCATGCAACGAATTGCCCATAAATGAGGACTTTCCTGATGAAAATCTCTTTGCTATTTTTAGGGAATCTTGGTTTGCTGATATAGTGAATTACTTAGTCACTAACTAAACTCCGTCTTATTGGTCCAAAAACGATATATACCGGTTCTTATCTCAAGTCCGGTATTTTTTTGGGAGGAACCATATCTTTTAAAGTATTGTTCTGACCAAATCATTAGGAGATGCATTCCCGATGAAGAGGTTAAGAGTGTTTTATCCGTTTGTCACGAACTTGCATGCGGTAGACACTTTGGTCCTCGCAAGACTGCTGAAAAAGTTCTACAAAGTGGGTTCTATTGGCCCACTTTGTTCAAAGATGCTTGTGAATTTTGCAAGATGTGTCCTAGATGCCAGACGGTGGAAAGGATCTCAAAACGAGATATGATGTCTTTCAGCCCAATTCTAAAAATAGAACTCTTGATGTTTGGGGTATCGACTTTATGGGTCCATTTCTTAACTCATTTAGAAACCAATACATATTGGTTGCTGTGGACTATGTGTCCAAGTAGGTAGAAGCAATTCCTAGTAGAACTAATGACAACAAAGTTGTCATAAAATTTTTGAAAGAGAATATTTTCTCACGCTTCCGAACCCTTCGTGCTATCATCAGTGATAATGGTACTCACTTTTGCAATAGATCCTTTGAAGCTCTTATGCGAAAGTATGCCATAACTCACAAGTTGTCCACACCTTATCATCCTCAAACCAATGGCAGGTTGAGGTCTCTAATAGACAAATCAAGCTTATTTTAGAGAAAACTGTGAACCAAAATCGGAAAGATTGGTCCACCCAACTTGTAGGCGCCCATGGGCCTATAACACCGCCTTCAAGATGATTTTAGGGATGTCTCCTTATAAGTTAGTCTTTCGGAAGGCTTGCCACCTACCCGTTGAGTTTGAGCACTAGGCCTTATGGGCAATCAAGCAGTTGAATTTTGACTTGACTAAGGCCGAAGCCTTCGAAAATTACAAATTTCTGAATTAGAGGAGTTGAGAAATGAGGCTTATGAAAATGCTAAGATCACTAAAGATAGAGTTAAGATTTTTCATGATAAACACATCATAAGAAAAACTTTTATCCCTGAACAAAAAGTCTTACTCTATAATTCTAGGCTTCATCTTTTTTCAAGAAATTAAAATTAAGATGGACTGGGCCATTCGTTGTCAAAACCGTGTTTCCACGCGGTGCTATAGAGATCAGTGACACTAAGAATAGAAATGACTTTAAGGTAAATGGTCAACGTCTTAAATCTTTCTTAGAATCGGTGTCGGTAAATGAAAAGGTTATGGGTCTTTTCGACCCAGTGTATCGGTAACTTTCATCTTTTCCATTTTATTTCATGCATCTATACATTTCATTCATACATTGGTGATAATGCATGAGATAAGTGTAGGGGAGGGCTCTAACATGACTAATATAACTAAAAAAATAAAAAAAGAAAACAAAGAAAAAAATATATAAAAATATTTATAAAAAAACTTTTTGAAAGGTAAGAACAATATTTTGATTTATTTTTTGTAAGAAATTAAGTCAATTTTAAGGAATAGGAAAATCATAATTTGGATTTCTTATACTTGGTCAAAATAAGATAACTTGTTTGATTTTCAGGGTTAGCAAGAAAATTGATGAAAGTAATTTAGTCTTGATCTTTACCTTGAAGAAATATGCACATTTTATACACTTACGCACTTAGGGTTCAAAGACAAAATTCTTATGCCTTATAAAAAAAAGAATATATATATATATATATATATATATATATATATATATATATATATATATTATATATATATATGCAAATCTAATTATTGATTAGTAAGGTGCTTTGGCTTAAGCAAGCCTTGGTATTTATGCAAAAGATAATTAGATAAGTTTGAAATATATATATATAATAAATCCTTTGATTAAGCTGGGTATTTGTGCCTCATGAAGCATAAGTATTCACGCCTAAAAAGGGAACATTTTATAAATAAAAACACTTGGTTTCGTGGCCTTGTCTGCTCGAGTGTTTAAGTCCTTAGGGGTGTTTTCTTACTTGGTGCCCTAAGACTGTCCGGCTTGGGTGTCACCTACTAAAGGCTCGTTATATAGGCAGATTAGAAAACCTAATGAAATTAAGGAATAAATACCACTAAAAATAAATATAAATAAGGCATAGGAGTTAATGTTAAAGAACCCTTAGTCAAACTTCACGGTCACGATGGTGCATATGACTCAGGGTAAAGTAATAGATTAGATGAAAAATACAATTTAACTCCTTACTTTGATTGATGACATGTTTTGAATAGAAACTAAGTTTAGGAATGAAAAATTTGATATTCCTATAACTTATAGATTACTTGAACTCTTACAACAGTACCTCAAATATTTTCTATCTTTTCAAAATGCTTTTCGAAAATGCTAACATTTTTTCCCTTTTCTTTATGGATTTTGTGGGTGCAATCCACTGAACACCCTCACGAGACAAAACTCGTCCTCTAGGGGTAACCTAGAGGTTTAACGGCTTATTGCACATGCTCAGTGCAATCGAATGACCTGCGAAAGTGGTCTAATAATTGATTAGGATTAGTTTTGATATTTTTGCTCGAGGGCGAGCAAAAGATAAGTGTGGGGGTGTGATCGGTCACATATATAGCATATATATTATCACATTATCATGTTTATTATCTAATAAATCCTATTAAGAAAGTCTTATTTTTCTTTATTAAGTGCAAGCCCATTGCTTAAGGAAAGGGAAGAAAAACAAGCTCAAAAGCCTATCAAATTCTGATTTAATTCGAAACCAGAAGATCATGGCAGATTATGGCATATCAGGGAGGTTAAAAATCGGTTAATTTGGTTTTATAAGAATCCAAATCAGTTAGCTTGAGAATCACCGAAGATCAGATTAGAATCAGAGCCAAACAGTGGATCCAACAAGACAAAAGGGAGCCAAATCCCACGCAAGCCAGATCTCCACCAGGATGTGGCCATTTGGCCACATCCTGGCCGCTGATCCGCGGCCAAAGCCGCGGATCCGCGGCTTGTTGGTGGAGATAAGGGGAGCGTTTGCTCCCCTTATCTCCTCACTCCTTTCCCTCTGGGTTTTTGCCTATAAAAGGCAGGGTTTTGTACTGAAAAATGGAGCAAAGACTAGGATTAAATTTCTTGTTCATTTTTAGGGTTTAGGTTCTTTGTTAGATAGTATAGAAGTTGTATCTCTGTTTTATAATTTGTAGTTTAGTTCAAATACCAGTGAGAGAGAGGAATAAAGTGACTGTAATATGAAGATTGAAGTGACATCAATAAAAGGATCAAGCCTTCTCTTCTTCCACTCTAATTCACGGGTATGTCTTACTTTAATTACATGTATTGGTTTTCATCTTCCATGAGTAGCTAAATTTATTATCTGGGCTCACTATTGTTCCTCTCTTCGATCCCTCTTGTTTTTGAATAATTTTGATGTAAAGACCCAATGGAATCATATGCATGCCTAAACTAAGCTTTTCTTCTTTGAAAGTGTTCTTGAAGACACATGAGGATGGGTTTGAATTTCTAAACTTCTACTTCTTTTAAAATATCTCTTGAACTTGTTTTTATTTCATACTTAAAATACTTGAAGATTTAACATTCAATGCAAGATGGTTTCTTAAAGAAAAGAGTTAACTTTTTCAAACTATCTTATTTGCTTTGCTTAAATCTTTCAAAACTCAAGTTTAAGTTTTTGCTTATGATCAAGTTGAGGCACTAAGAATTTCAAGAGAAGAACACATCATTGAGTAGTGAGATAGTGAGTTTCTTCTATATTAAAAATAACAAATCACTCTTCAAGCTTTTCAAAAAAATCACCTTTTCTAAAGCCTTCTCTAAGTTTGCAAATTTTCTTTTAATCATTTCCCTTCTCTCCATTCTATTTTTCAATTTATTAAAAAAAAGAAAAGAAAGACACCAACTCCATTCTTTGTTACTAAACAAAAACACCGAAAAGTTTATTGCATTCCTCGTAGACACGGCCCGTTAGCCCAAAGCTACATGGTAATTCTTATCACTTTCATTTCATGATTACTGAGCGGAGAGAGCTGTGTATGGGTCAATAAAGGTTGAGAAGGCAGAAGAGGATCCAGGGCAGCTGCAGGAATAATAGGAGGGGCTGAGGAGTAGGAGCACGCTCCCTAGAATGCATCCTTTTTAGGAGAGTGTTGTTGATATCAACAAACAGTTCGATGGACCGTTCAACAGAAAGATCAAATTTCAATTATTTTAGAAGTCGGGTAATGAGCATCCCAAATGGTAAGTGCCGGTTTGGGATCAGGAGGTGCTCAGAAGCTATATAATCGATGATAAACTTGCGAATATTAACTCTAATGCTTTTCAAAAAGCAATAAATCAAGAGAGGAGCAGAACCCCGAGCATGACTATATTCTCCTGATTTTGGCAGGAGATTATAGAACACTATTTTAGTTAGGACTTGGGCGGTGAGCATATAATACTTCACCTTCTCGTTCCTAACTAAAGGAGGGTTATCATCATCGTGAAACATGAGAGATGTGGTGAGGGCAGATTCACTGTCAGGATATTCGAAATCATGTATATCAATATTATAGATATATATACCCACGCAGGAGAGATGTAGCAGATTAGCAAATCGATCTAAAGAAATGTTAATGTCCTTACCTAGAAACCTAGATCTGACATGATTGTTTTGGAAAGTCAGATTAGAGTAAAAATAGTACACAAGCTCAGGATAAACGGGTTCCTTAATGGTGACTAGGTGTTCAAGAGAGCTTACGTTCAAAATGTTTGCTAGATTCAAATGTTCAAAATCAGCAAGCACAACAGTTCTATCAGATATAACATGCTTATTATGGATCACAGAAAATCAATGAGAAATAAAAGGGTATGAAAATGGCTCGGGTTGTTTACCTTTCTCAGATCTAGGCCTCTTAGACATGGTGAAGCTAAAAAGATGATAAACAAGATATAGGCACGAATTATAGAAAGATTTCTAGAAAAACTTATGAAATAAAGAATTTTGAGAGATTAGTGATTATACCTTGAAGAAACCAAATTTTCTCCTTGAAATCAAACAGATCTGAAGTTTTGAGAAGAGCTCCAACAAATTTAGGGTTTAATTTGAGATTTGAAAGGGTTTGGGAAAGATGGAAGGAAGGAAAATAGGATGGAGAAGAGGAGAGAAACGGTGGAAAGGAGAAAAGTGAAAGAGATTTGGGGTTTTAGGGTTTTTAAAACTGGGTGAAAAGCAGCAGACCCGACAACAATCGACCGCCCGGTCGATCGACCGACCGAGAGCTTCTCAGTTACAGTCGGTCGACCGGCTATGGCCCAATTTTTTTTGTATTTCAGGTTTTCTCGGTCGACCGTCCGATCGACCGGACCTATATCAGGTCAACTTGATCGACCGTGACTACCCAAAAATCAGAATAAAAAGATATGAATTAAGGGCTTTTGAAAAATATTTTATCTGGGATATTTTTACACATAAAATAGAGAATTAACACCAAAAATCTTATTAGCATGAAAAACACATGAAAATGATAAAAAAATAAATTTTTTTATTCTATTAAAAATATATTTTTCAACAATTTAAATCATATGTCAAGCAATTAAAAAAAAGATATTGAAGCCGAATATCATTAACGGGTTCTGAACTTCTCCTCGTCATTCCTCTAGATAAGAGTTGAGGCACACAATTGCTATCTTGATTTATGGCTTAAATATGATTTAAACTATGATACCCAATCACAAGATAGATAACAAAATATATGTGTATACATGTATATGAGCAAATGAATTAATCTATATACACATAAATGTAAAGATATCTATCAACTAAGTGAGCATGGGAAAATACTATAAGTATGGTCAAGCTATCTATGAGCTAGTAAAGAACAAAATCAAAGTTAACAGACTAGCTCAAAACTAAGCAAGCCACAAGAACAACAAAAATCATGTACTTATAACCAAAGCACATTCACATAAAAGAAGGACTAGTGTTTCTTATGCATGTATAGATCTAATTAGAAGTGAAATTTTTAAATGAAGAAGTTACCAAATCATAGGCAATATCCAAAATATGTGCTTTTTGATACCGATGCAATATGACGGTTGATACTTTGAGATTCGATGCATCCACCACCAAGGTACCATTTCCCCTTACGTCTTGGAGGAGGATGACACAACTATATCAATTAAGTTTGGTGTGTTCTTTGATACCTAAATCTTTTTGGATCCTATAGGGTTAGTATTTTCTTGAACCCAAATACTTTTATTTAACATATTTAGCTTAGCATAACAAAATTATGCTAAATGGACTTTGTGGCCGCAATGTGCACATGTGTACACTTTACCATACATGAAGGCATGCTTTTGTTGATGTGTATGTGCATGTTGTGCGTGTTTTTCATGGTGTGTGTGAGATGAATGAGGTGTATGTTTCTTTTGAGTTTTTTCCTTTGGAAACATTGAAGCAAATTTGTTCATGTCAAATGCACACTTCTTCAAGGTGGTATCCAAAACATTAATACGTTTTTGGATATCCAAAAAATCATTTTTGTTAAAAATAATATTAGAGCTTTTACTCTTACAAGCAAGTTTGTATTTATCAAAATCCTTTTTCATTTTCTCAAAAGAAATAGCTAAGTCATTTTTCTCTTTAAAAATAATTTCTAACTTATTCTTTAAAAGGTCATTTTCTTTTTCAATTTTTATTTTGTGCAAGAGAAATCTCATATCTATTTTGTAATTCTTCAAAAAATTGTGCAAGTTCATCCATAGTTAAATAATTTCTAAAGAGGTTTCAAGATTTACTATGGAAGTCTCCTCTCTGTTTGCCATAAAGCAAACGTGCGCGGCATCAATCTCTTCTTTGGAATCCGTTTTCGAATCATCCCAAGTGGCTATTATTGTCTTCTTCTTCTTATGCACGTTCTTGGAGGTAGTGGCTTAAAGTGAGGGGCAATCCGCAATTAGATGGGTCTTCTTACAATGGAAGTAAGGATCTGTCTCCTCCTTCTTTTCAGATCTCTCTTGATGTCTTCCTCTTCGGAAGTTGCTTTGCTTTTCCCTTCTTATAAAACATTTTGCCCACTTTCCTAATGAGCATGGCAAAGTATTCATCTCCATCTTCAGATGAATCTTCTTCGTCGATTGTGGAGGGAGTAGCTTTGAAAGCAATTGCTTTCTTCTTTGGTGTCTACCTTTCTTATCTCACCTTCATTTCCATCTCATGTGTTTTGAGATTTTCAATGAAGCTGGAGAAATCCATCTCCTCTCTATCGTTGAGCTCCTTAAGGGTTGTCGCCTTGACTTCCCAAGCTTTTGGGAGAGCTCTAATGACCTTCTGAATCTTTTGGTCATTGTCAATAGTGTCACCTAAAGAAGATAAACCATTAGTAATCTTGGTGAACCGAGTAAGCATCTCATCTATACATTCATTTTTAAGTATGTAAAAATTTTCATATTGAGAACAAAGCAAGTCAACTTTAAGCCTCTTTAACTTGTGACGTCCCTTTCATGAGTAATAATTAAATCATTTCAAACTTCATAAGCGGATTTGCAATTAACTACACGAGAAAGATATTAATCATTTAAAGCTTGTGTAAGTGCATATTGGACTTTGGCATTGCCCGCCTCATAGTCCTTGGCGGTTGCTTCAAACCATGTATTCTCATCACCGTGAGGTTCAACAAATTCATTGGTGATACCCGCTAGTAGACGCTGTCAAACCAGTACAGCTAGATGAATTTGATGATGCCCGCCAATAGACGCACTCGCATTAGTGCAACTAAAGAATCTGGTGATGCCCGCCAATAGACGCACTCAGACCAGTGCAACTAGAAGAACTTGTAAATCACCTAGAGGGGGGTGAATAGTTGATGGCTATACTAAATGGCAATTAATGCGGAATAAAATTAACTTGCTAGCAACCTAGCAAATACTAATCACAACACAAGAAATATTTGCAAATAAGTAAACAATATAAGTGTGCAAGTAAATAAAGAGAGAGTAGAGTGAAGAGAGAAAGAGTAAGCAATCGCAAATGATATGTTTCGGAATTCGAGCCACTGCTCTACGTCCCCGCCTTCAACACTATAAAGAATTTTTACTATAACCGATCTCACTAGATCGTCAATCGTTACAAGTTCTCATTAAAACTCAATGAACTCACAAGTCCTCTCGCGGTGCTGCAACAACACGGAGCTCACTTGAGACCTCAATTTTATTACAGATCTTCTGTTTTTCCCAACCAGAGAACAAGTCTCTCTGTCAGTCGATCGGGACGGTCGGGCAGACCCAACCGAGAGCAAAGCTTTAGCAATCGGTGGACCGCCCGGTCGACCGAAGTGCACACAATGCACTATGGTGCATGTCGGTCGACCGACAAAGCAAAGCTGTTATGCCTACGACCAGCCAGTCAACCGATTTTGGACCAAAAGCTTATTATTTAAATCTTTTTTAAACCAATCTTCTTCCGACAAAATAAACTTTGATCTTTAAACACAAAATAGAGTTTTATGGACTTGATAAAACCAGTGTGTGATCATGAATTAACACAAAATAAAGTTAGAACTATATTTTGTTAAAACACTTTTCTAAATTGAAAACCAATTTTTCCGAAACTCATTTTTCCCAAACTCGATCTCGAAAAACGAAAAAGAGAAATGTTTTGAACTATTTATAAAACACTTTAGGAATATGAAAGATGTGTGGGTGAGGCAATCCCAAAAGCTATCAACCTATATCATCTTAATTTTAACAAACTATAAATCCTATCTAAAAATAAAAAAAAACAAAATTACAAATCTTGATAAAGTCTTCTCTTGCAATCTTGATTTTTAAACTTCTCTATGTGCCTAGGTTTTGAAATATACATCTTCTTGGCTAAATGTGTGAGTCTTGTGATGGAACCAAAATGCAACAAAAAATTAACCTAAAACTTTGGTAAATAAAATTGTTAAAAACATAACTACATATATTTTGTTATCATTAAAACTAAGGATAATAACCTTTGAGCCAGCAAACTTTTCATGCTCTTTATTTATTTTAATTTTTTTTAGACAATAGTTATAAAAAAATTTTGAGTACTACAACAATTTTCAAGGGAAAGAACTTTACAAGAAAACAATCTTGGAACGACTGAATAAGAAAGAAAATTGAAGAAAAAGATAGACAACAGAAATTGCTTATAAACACTTAAATCTTAATTATATTAGTTTAAAACCAATCAACATAGCAACTAATTATGCTTCCCAAAAAATTTGCTCTGTCGTGATTTTGGCCAAACAAGGGAACCATTTGATTGATTCCAAATGGCTACACCATTACAGTTAGTTATTGAAATCCCTTTTGTTCAACCACCAAAGATGGTTTTTCTCTCAAACAATTCATAAAAATAGTTGGTGGTTTAACACATCAGAATCTCACTCTACATTCAAAAGTCTCACAAAACTTGTGATGCAGACAAGATTCGAACTACTGCAATGCAGATCAGCGATAACTTTACATCTCTCATAATGGTCGCTGCCATGAACTGCAATACGCAGGAAGATATCCTTACAAGGTCACAGTTTTTTTTCACTCACTAACAAATAAACTAGGTGACCACAGCTTAAAAAGCTCTATTTTCCATCTTTCGTCCAAAAACTAAAACAAGTCATCATTTGTGTGTCCATCAACATTATACCTCCATCTATTTAAAAAAAAAAAAAAAAAAAAACTAGCCCCACAAAAAAAGGTCAGTCAAAACAACTACAATTAAACAGAAAACAAAAACATTGATGCATGCAACAGTACGTAATATCAACCCACATCTACACCCAGAAAGAAGCAAGCAAGTGAAACTGTAGTTCATCCTGCAACTAGTCAAAAATACAAGGGTTTCACTTTAATACAGAGACAATTACTTACATAAAGGTAATAACATAAAAAGGATTCATACAAGAACCAACACTTTTCATTACTCTTCAGATAGCAGAAATGGAATTTTCATGCCCCTCATTTGGATACCCCATTTGCTCTTCAAATTCTGATAAAACAATAAAGAAAGAAATGCAGGAGAATTTAATTAAATCAACTGTATTACAGGTTCCAAAATCACCTGTATTACAGAGCAGTTAATGCCAGAAAAAATGATGATTTTAATTTTTCACTCTGCACATCTGAGGAAATTTATAACATTACATTATTTCAAAATCCCTGCAACTAAAACAATAACATTACATTACATTAATGCCAGACTATCCAAGTTGCCACATAAGTGAGAATCTTTCAAATGTTACAAACTTAAAAAAGAGTTACTCAACTATTCTCTAAATTTATGAATATCTAATGCAGATAACATTATTTTCACATAACAGTACTATATAAAAAGAAAAATCAAACAGATAACTAGAAGCAAAACATTAAGAAATTTCTCAAAAAAAGAATAAGGAGAAGGGGGGCACGAATCTATGCGACAAGGGGCTACAAAAGGATTCAGCCCACACCAAGAATTTCACTCCAAGGGGACCGCGCGGCCGATCAAAATACATAGAATTAACAAAAAAACATAAGAATGAAAAAACATGTAATAAAGAACCCTAAACTCTAATGCCCCTTGTAATGCAACCTCCAAAAAGCTGGCTGCTTAAGTGTACACAACACTTCCTATCTCCAGTCTTATACTCCTTGTGATCCACAAACTAAATTGATTAGATCCTAATTTTCTAAATGAAAAGAAAAGATAAAACATTGGAAAGTCAAAATTTTGAATGATTATAAGCCTCAGTCAACCAGAGAGTTTACATCAATGAGGGTTGTGAAACCTCAGCCGGTAATTCCAAAATAGCAAAGCATCACAGGCTTTTCCATAAAACTGCATCCTTTACACTTAAACAACATTTTTTACACCAAAAAGAAAGGATTTTTTTTAAAAATTGAATTGAACCGACCATCATCAGCAGAGTTTTCACATCCAGTTACTCGCCCCACCCCAAAGTTGATATCTGTACTCAAACAGCATCAGTAGTCAAGGGAAAGACCTTTATCAAGGAGCGCATACCGAAGGAAACAATCTTGAAGCGAGTGGTACCTGGCTTCATGAAGATTTTTGCTCCATTCATGTGATTTTCTCTCCATCTCTTTACAATATTTTCCAACTTTCACCACTACATCTATTATAATCACCATTCCTCCATTTTTCAAGAATGGCATCACTACAGTTCTCAAGTATCTTCAGCCTTCATCACCTGAGCCGCGCAATATTGGCTGCAAGAAGCAATCTACACATTTTCGTACAGATTCTTAAGAAATAACAGTGAAGGAAAATTATTTCAATGTCCATATGTTTGAATGTTTTACTGTGGACTACACCTCAAACCAAATATGTTATGAAATCATGAACTGATTATCAAAAAAACCTGATTAAAGAGATAACACAATTAAAACAGAAAATTAAAGAAAAAAATAGAAAACAGAAATTGCTCACAAACCCTTGAATTTTAAATTATATTAGGGTCTATTTTGTTGTTGTAGCCGTAATTCGTAGTTGTAATTGGTAAAGTCTTTTACAATTGTAAATGAGTTACATGTATGTAAATTTTACGGTGTTTGATTGGTAATATAAAATTGTAAAGTAAGAAAGTGTATTATACTTTACGGTGTTTGATTGTCGTAATGTGTAAGTCGTAACTGAAAAAGTTGACTACAAAATTAACTATTTGGTGATTTTAAAAGTTTTAATACTACAAATAAATATTAAAAAAGTTAAATATTAAAAAATTTTAATATTAATATAAAAAAATAATATAAATTTGTATGACCACAAAATTAACTGTAACTAGGCTGTAAGTGAGTGGTAACTGGGTTGCAAATGAGTGTTAGTTAAGTTACGTAAGTCTTTTACAAATTACGGTCCAAACAAACGCCGTAGTTGTAACTGAATAGTAAGTCATTTACGAATTACGGAGTTTTACGCGAAACAAACGGCCCCTTAGTTTAAAACCAATCAACATAGTAACAAATTATACTTCCCAAAAGTTTTGTTCTGTTGCGTGATTTTGGCCAAACAAGCTAACCATTTGACTGATTCCAAACAGCAACACCATGACAGTTGGTTATTGAAATGCCTTTTGCTCAACAACCAAAGATCCCACTCTAGTCCTAATAATAGGTTTTTTTGGCAAACAATACATAAAAATATAGTTGCTGGTTTAAATCATCACATGAGAACCTCACTTTATATTCAAAATAGTCCATAACCTTAGGGTCTTCTTACCTCCAAGCTTACAGCCATCAACTTGTGATGCAGATAAGTTTCAAACTAATTGCAATGCAAATCAATGATAACATAAATCTCTCAAAATGGTCACTGCCATGAACCACAATACGTAGGAAGATATAATTATAAAGTCACATTTTTACTCCCTCCACACAAATAAGCGAGGTGGCCACAGATTAAACATCCATTTTCCATCTTTCGTCCAAAAACTAAAATAAGTCCCCATTTGTGTGTCCATCAACATTATACCTGTAATGTAGATAAGTTTCAAACAACAGCCGTCACAACTTGTAATGCAGATAAGTTTTGAACTAACTGCAATGCAGATCAATGATAAACTTAAATCTCTCAAAATGGTCACTGCAATGAACTGAAATACGTAGGAAGATATAATTAGAAGGTGACATTTTTTTATTCCCCCCACATAAATAAGCTAGGTGACAACAGCTTAAAACATCCAGTTTCCATCTTTCGTCCAAAAACTAAAATAAGTCTTCATTTGTGTGTCCATCAACATTATATACCTTCCATCTATAAAAAAGAAAAACTAGCCCCACAAAATATAGTCAGTCAAAACAACTACAATCAAACAGGAAAACCAACACAAAGATGCATGCAATAGTACATATTATCAATACAAATCTACACACGAAGGAAGAAGAAAGCAAGTGAAACAGTAGTTCATCCTGACGCTAGTAAAAAATATGAGGGTTTCAATTAAATACAGAGACAATTACTTAAATAAAATGTAATACCATAAAAAGGATTCATACAAGAAGCAACTTTTCATTACTCTTACAGATAGCAGACGTGGAATTTTCATGCCCCTCATTTGGATACTCCATTTGCTCCTCACATTCTAATAAAACAATAAAGAAAGAAATACAGGAGAATTTAATTAAATCAACTGTATTACAGCAGCTAATGCTAGAAAAAGAATGAAGATTTTAATTTTCCACTCTGGACATCTTAAGGAAATTGGTCAACCGGGACGGTCGGCCAGACCCAACCGAGAGCAAAGCTTTTGCAATCGGTGGACCGCCCGTCGACCAAAGTGCACACAATGCACTATGGTGCATGTCGGTCGACCGACAAAGCAAAGCTGTTATGCCTACAGTCGACCGGCCAGTCAACCGATTTTGGACCAAAAGCTTATTATTTAAATCTTTTTTAAACCAATCTTCTTCCGACAAAATAAACTTTGATCTTTAAACACAAAATAGAGTTTTATGGACTTGATAAAACCAGTGTGTGATCATGAATTAACACAAAATAAAGTTAGAACTATATTTTGTTAAAACACTTTTCTAAATTGAAAACCAATTTTTCCGAAACTCATTTTTCCCAAACTCGATCTCGAAAAACGAAAAAGAGAAATGTTTTGAACTATTTATAAAACACTTTAGGAATATGAAAGATGTGTGGGTGAGGCAATCCCAAAAGCTATCAACCTATATCATCTTAATTTTAACAAACTATAAATCCTATCTAAAAATAAAAAAAAACAAAATTACAAATCTTGATAAAGTCTTCTCTTGCAATCTTGATTTTTAAACTTCTCTATGTGCCTAGGTTTTGAAATATACATCTTCTTGGCTAAATGTGTGAGTCTTGTGATGGAACCAAAATGCAACAAAAAATTAACCTAAAACTTTGGTAAATAAAATTGTTAAAAACATAACTACATATATTTTGTTATCATTAAAACTAAGGATAATAACCTTTGAGCCAGCAAACTTTTCATGCTCTTTATTTATTTTAATTTTTTTTAGACAATAGTTATAAAAAAATTTTGAGTACTACAACAATTTTCAAGGGAAAGAACTTTACAAGAAAACAATCTTGGAACGACTGAATAAGAAAGAAAATTGAAGAAAAAGATAGACAACAGAAATTGCTTATAAACACTTAAATCTTAATTATATTAGTTTAAAACCAATCAACATAGCAACTAATTATGCTTCCCAAAAAATTTGCTCTGTCGTGATTTTGGCCAAACAAGGGAACCATTTGATTGATTCCAAATGGCTACACCATTACAGTTAGTTATTGAAATCCCTTTTGTTCAACCACCAAAGATGGTTTTTCTCTCAAACAATTCATAAAAATAGTTGGTGGTTTAACACATCAGAATCTCACTCTACATTCAAAAGTCTCACAAAACTTGTGATGCAGACAAGATTCGAACTACTGCAATGCAGATCAGCGATAACTTTACATCTCTCATAATGGTCGCTGCCATGAACTGCAATACGCAGGAAGATATCCTTACAAGGTCACAGTTTTTTTTCACTCACTAACAAATAAACTAGGTGACCACAGCTTAAAAAGCTCTATTTTCCATCTTTCGTCCAAAAACTAAAACAAGTCATCATTTGTGTGTCCATCAACATTATACCTCCATCTATTTAAAAAAAAAAAAAAAAAAACTAGCCCCACAAAAAAAGGTCAGTCAAAACAACTACAATTAAACAGAAAACAAAAACATTGATGCATGCAACAGTACGTAATATCAACCCACATCTACACCCAGAAAGAAGCAAGCAAGTGAAACTGTAGTTCATCCTGCAACTAGTCAAAAATACAAGGGTTTCACTTTAATACAGAGACAATTACTTACATAAAGGTAATAACATAAAAAGGATTCATACAAGAACCAACACTTTTCATTACTCTTCAGATAGCAGAAATGGAATTTTCATGCCCCTCATTTGGATACCCCATTTGCTCTTCAAATTCTGATAAAACAATAAAGAAAGAAATGCAGGAGAATTTAATTAAATCAACTGTATTACAGGTTCCAAAATCACCTGTATTACAGAGCAGTTAATGCCAGAAAAAATGATGATTTTAATTTTTCACTCTGCACATCTGAGGAAATTTACAACATTACATTATTTCAAAATCCCTGCAACTAAAACCATCACCAGCATAAACAGACTATCCAAGTTGCCACATAAGTGAGAATCTTCCAAACGTTACAAACTTAAAAAAAGAGTTAATCAACTATTCTCTAAGTTTATGAATATATAATGCAGATAACATTATTTTCACATAACAGTACTATATAAAAAGAAAAATCAAACAGATAACTAGAAGCAAAACATTAAGAAATTTCTCAAAAAAAGAATAAGGAGAAGGGGGGCACGAATCTATGCGACAAGGGGCTACAAAAGGATTCAGCCCACACCAAGAATTTCACTCCAAGGGGACCGCGCGGCCGATCAAAATACATAGAATTAACAAAAAAACATAAGAATGAAAAAACATGTAATAAGAACCCTAAACTCTAATGCCCCTTGTAATGCAACCTCCAAAAAGCTGGCTGCTTAAGTGTACACAACACTTCCTATCTCCAGTCTTATACTCCTTGTGATCCACAAACTAAATTGATTAGATCCTAATTTTCTAAATGAAAAGAAAAGATAAAACATTGGAAAGTCAAAATTTTGAATGATTATAAGCCTCAGTCAACCAGAGAGTTTACATCAATGAGGGTTGTGAAACCTCAGCCGGTAATTCCAAAATAGCAAAGCATCACAGGCTTTTCCATAAAACTGCATCCTTTACACTTAAACAACATTTTTTACACCAAAAAGAAAGGATTTTTTTAAAAATTGAATTGAACCGACCATCATCAGCAGAGTTTTCACATCCAGTTACTCGCCCCACCCCAAAGTTGATATCTGTACTCAAACAGCATCAGTAGTCAAGGGAAAGACCTTTATCAAGGAGCGCATACCGAAGGAAACAATCTTGAAGCGAGTGATACCTGGCTTCATGAAGATTTTTGCTCCATTCATGTGATTTTCTCTCCATCTCTTTACAATATTTTCCAACTTTCACCACTACATCTATTATAATCACCATTCCTCCATTTTTCAAGAATGGCATCACTACAGTTCTCAAGTATCTTCAGCCTTCATCACCTGAGCCGCGCAATATTGGCTGCAAGAAGCAATCTACACATTTTCGTACAGATTCTTAAGAAATAACAGTGAAGGAAAATTATTTCAATGTCCATATGTTTGAATGTTTTACTGTGGACTACACCTCAAACCAAATATGTTATGAAATCATGAACTGATTATCAAAAAAACCTGATTAAAGATATAACACAATTAAAACAGAAAATTAAAGAAAAAAATAGAAAACAGAAATTGCTCACAAACCCTTGAATTTTAAATTATATTAGGGTCTGTTTTGTTGTCGTGGCCGTAATTCATAGTTGTAATTGGTAAAGTCTTTTACAATTGTAAATGAGTTACATGTATGTAAACTTTACGGTGTTTGATTGGTAATATAAAATTATAAAGTGAGAAAGTGTATTGTACTTTACGGTGTTTGATTGTCGTAATGTATAAGTCGTAACTGAAAAAGTTGACTACAAAATTAACTATTTGGTGATTTTAAAGGTTTTAATACTACAAATAAATATTAAAAAAGTTAAATATTAAAAATTTTAATATTAATATAAAAAAATAATATAAATTTGTATGACCACAAAATTAATTGTAACTAGGCTGTAAGTGAGTGGTAACTGGGTTGCAAGTGAGTGTTAGTTAAGTTACGTAAGTCTTTTACGAATTACGGTCCAAACAAACGCCGTAGTTGTAACTGGATAGTAAGTCATTTACGAATTACGGAGTTTTACGCGAAACAAACGGCCCCTTAGTTTAAAACCAATCAACATAGTAACAAATTATACTTCCCAAAAGTTTTGTTCTGTTGCGTGATTTTGGCCAAACAAGCTAACCATTTGACTGATTCCAAACAGCAACACCATGACAGTTGGTTATTGAAATGCCTTTTGCTCAACAACCAAAGATCCCACTGTAGTCCTAATAATAGGTTTTTTTGGCAAACAATACATAAAAATATAGTTGCTGGTTTAAATCATCACATGAGAACCTCACTTTATATTCAAAATAGTCCATAACCTTAGGGTCTTCTTACCTCCAAGCTTACAGCCATCAACTTGTGATGCAGATAAGTTTCAAACTAATTGCAATTCAAATCAATGATAACATAAATCTCTCAAAATGGTCACTGCCATGAACCACAATACGTAGGAAGATATAATTATATAGTCACATTTTTTACTCCCTCCACACAAATAAGCGAGGTGGCCACAGATTAAACATCCATTTTCCATCTTTCGTCCAAAAACTAAAATAAGTCCCCATTTGTGTGTCCATCAACATTATACCTGTAATGTAGATAAGTTTCAAACAACAGCCGTCACAACTTGTAATGCAGATAAGTTTTGAACTAACTGCAATGCAGATCAATGATAAACTTAAATCTCTCAAAATGGTCACTGCAATGAACTGAAATACGTAGGAAGATATAATTAGAAGGTGACATTTTTTTATTCCCCCCACATAAATAAGCTAGGTGACAACAGCTTAAAACATCCAGTTTCCATCTTTCGTCCAAAAACTAAAATAAGTCTTCATTTGTGTGTCCATCAACATTATATACCTCCATCTATAAAAAAGAAAAACTAGCCCCACAAAATATAGTCAGTCAAAACAACTACAATCAAACAGGAAAACAACACAAAGATGCATGCAATAGTACATATTATCAATACAAATCTACACACGAAGGAAGAAGAAAGCAAGTGAAACAGTAGTTCATCCTGACGCTAGTAAAAAATATGAGGGTTTCAATTAAATACAAAGACAATTACTTAAATAAAATGTAATACCATATAAAGGATTCATACAAGAAGCAACTTTTCATTACTCTTACAGATAGCAGACGTGGAATTTTCATGCCCCTCATTTGGATACTCCATTTGCTCCTCACATTCTAATAAAACAATAAAGAAAGAAATACAGGAGAATTTAATTAAATCAACTGTATTACAGCAGCTAATGCTAGAAAAGAATGAAGATTTTAATTTTCCACTCTGGACATCTTAAGGAAATTTACAACATTACATTATTTCAAAATCCCAGCAACTAAAACAATCACAGCATAAACAGATTATCCAAGTTGCCACATAAGTGAGAATCTTCCAAATGTAACAAACTAAAAAAAAGAGTTACTCAACTATCCTCTGAGTTTATGAATGTCTAATGCAGATAACATTATTTTCACCTAACTGTACTATAAAAAAAAATCGAACAGCAAACTAGAAGCAAAACATATAGAAATTTCTCACAAAAAATTCAAGTTTGAAAACAAATTACGAAGATATGATACAAAATCACTATGCAGACACTTATGAAAGGTTAATTAAACAAATATAAAAGTAACATCAAAATTAAACTTTTTATATCCCAAAGTTGCAGATATATATGTCAAATGAAGTGTGTAATCGCATAAAACGGCACCAAGGATGAACAATATTGATCTAATCCACAGTTTCCTATCAAGATGCGAAACACCAGTTACCCAGTTCAATCTCAGCCCAATCATAGCATCATCAGTCAATGCGCATAGCTACTGCTGACGTGGCATCGGGCTCAAAATACATATAATTAACGTAAAAAAAATAAGAATGAAAAAACAAGTAATAAGAACCCTCAGTGACCAAGTTAAAATCACGCACACAACAATGCACACAGCAACCCCAATCATCCTCAAACTCTAACGCCCCTTTTAATGCAACCTCCAAAACATCAATCCTAAATCCCTTCAGAATCGAGAAAGGAGATGCAAGGAGAGTTAGAGGAGAGGAGAGGGATCGAAGTTAAGCAGCTGCTGCTTAAGTGTCATACGGCACTTCCTATCTCAGGTCTTGTACTCCTCATTGGGATCCATAAGGTAAACTGATTAGATCCTAATTTTCTATTATTAAGGGGACTTGATAATCAACAATAGGTGAAAAGAAAAGATAAAAGATTGGAAACTTAAAATTTTGAATGATTATAAGCCTCAGTCAGCCAGAAAGTTTACATCAATGAGGGTTGTGAAACCTCAGCCGGTAATTCCAAAATAGCAAAGCATCACAGGCTTTCTATATCTTTTAGACAAAAAAAAACATTTTTTTACCAAAAAGATAGGATTTTTTTTTAAAAAATTGTATTGAACTGACCATCATCATCAGAGTACAAGTGTTTTCTCATCCACAACCCAAGTATTAATCAGGTTGTGTAGGAAGGTGTCCTAAGATTAAAAAAAAGCTTTCATCACTTGATCAATGGCCAAATTTTAATACAAACCAAACATTATATGGTGTTAAAATTGTAAATAAATCAAATTCAGAAGTAATAACAAAGACACATCACTTGGACATAATCCTCAGTTCAAGTGTTGGATTATTATAAAATTACTTCATCCCAATCTGACCAAATATGGAAATCTTCTTTCAAAATTTATTTTTTTCATATTCAATCAATATATATATATATATATATATATATATATATATATATATATATATATATATATATATATAATAAAAGAGAAGAAAAAAGGGAGATCAAGAGAAGGTATACTCAGTGATGGCGATAAGATTATTAGGTTCGATTCTGCCAGCGAGCGTCCTCAAGGTTTAATCAGAAGAGGGAGCTCTTTTATCCTCATAGTAGCCTTCTCCTCTGCTTTCCCAAACATTAAGACCCACAAAAAACAAAAATAATTACTAAAAAACTTACATAAAAACGAAAGATTAGATTTTTAATGTAAAAAACAAATAAGTGAAGACGAAGAGATTGCTCAGTTCAGCGGGGTTGTCGACACGCAAATCTCTCTCGAAAAAGAGAGACCTACAATCCGGTCTGTTGAGCTTGAATATTCCAAGTCATCACCGCAATCTCTCTTCCATTGTAGAAGAAGACGAAGAACGACGGAAGAGAATATAAACTGAAACCCTAAAAGAAAATAATTTAGAAACCCTAAGCCCTAGATCTTTCGGTTGAGCCGCCGCTAAATAGAAAAAGAGTTTGCTTGATGAGAGATTAGAGGAGCGGGGGTTAATTTATAGAGATGGAGACCTAGGGTTTCCAGCGAATTGACCGCGTTACTCCATGACAGCCGTTGAGAGGCGGTACAGAATAATATCATGGGCCTGGGCTCGGTCTGGGCCTGGTTTTTCTTTTATTTTCTTCTATTTTGTTTTTCTTTTTTTTTTTCTTCTTTTAACATTTAATCCTCCTAGGGAGAACACACACATATAGAGGCACACATACACACACAGGGAAAAGATACAATATGCCTATGTGCAACTAAGCTTACTCACATATAGCAATTTTCACCACATAAAATTTTATAAGGTGGGATACAAATAAATTTTTTATGTGTGGTCCCACAAATTGCTAATAACCTATTTTAAAAACTATTTTTGTGTGATAGGCAGAAGTGTGTATAACTTAAGCTAGTTATACACACACCACATATAAGCAATGTTACAATACATATAGGTGTAACTAAGTTAAGTTATACACACCTTTTTTAACCAAAAAAAAATATTTACTTAGTGGAATACAAACAAAAATTAGTGTGAGTGGTCCCTACAAGGTGTTTTAAAAAATATTTTGTGTGTGGTGAAAAAAGGTGTGTGTAATTTAACTTAGTTACACCTATGTGTATTGTAACTCTACTCTATGTATATGTGTGTGTGTATGTGTGTATATATATATATATATATGTATATATATATGAGGAATCTGTACCTCAATCGCCAGCTGAGAGAGACTCTCTCAGCCGGCGTAACGTGGCTGAATTTCAACCACAATTTTGGGTGCTGGTGCTATGGCCGCAGTTTTATATGGGCACTGTGATTAAGTCGCAGTGTTTTTATGAGAACTGTTGCCATGGTCGCAGTCTTTTCTAAAGATTGCAACCAAGATCACAGTCTTTTTCTGAGGATTGCTACCATTGTTGCAGTCCTAATTACACTGAAATTATATGATTTTTTAGGACTGCGACCATTTTACAGTTGACTGCGACCATGTTGCAGTAAGTTTACGACCATATTGAAGTGATAGCTGAGAGAGTCTCTTTCAGCTGGAAGCTGAGGTACATCTCTCTCTCTCTCTCTCTCTCTCTCTCTCTCTCTATAATATATATATATATATATATATATATATATATATATATAATATATATATATATTTGTATGTATGTATATATGTATATATATATATAGAGGGGGGAGAGAGACTTGTGTCCTTTCAAAAGAATTTGACACCGAATCCTTATCACTCAAATACTAACATCCGACATTCGAATATAAGATCCACGCCGTTGAAGTTGATCTACATTATTTCGAGTATCTATAAACCAAAAATCAAGTATTTTGAATACTTTTTTCCCATGCATCAAGTAGGAAAAAACAGACGGCCAAGTTGGTTAGTTTAACAGTGTAGATCATTTGAAACCTAACAAAAATTGGTTTGTAGAGGTTTTTAAATATTTAGATCATAAGGAAATGGCCGGATCGAATTTGTATGTCTAAAGACATAAATCTAACCAACTCAATACTTTCAGACATTCATTTTTGCGTCGCTTGATGGATGGGCAAAAAGTATTCAAAACACTTGATTTTAGATTTATTTATACTTGAAATAAAGTAGATCAACTTCAACGGAGTGGATCTTATATTCGAATGTCGGAAGGTTGAATTTGAGTGGGAAGGATCCGGGCTCGAATCCTTTTGGAAGGACACTTGAGATTGTCTCTCTCAAATTCTCTTCAAGTGTCCTTCCAAAAGGATTCGAGCCCGGATTCTTCCCACTCAAATTCAACCTTCCGACATTTGAATACAAGATACACTCTGTTGAAGTTGATCTACATTATTTCAAGTATTCATAAATTAAAAATCAAGTGTTTTGAATACTTTTTGCCCATCCATGGTTAGATATATGTCTTTAGACATACGAATTCTCGATCCGGTCATTTCATTATGATCTAAATATTTAAAAACCCCTACAAACTATTTTTGTTAGGTTTCAAATGATCTATACCGTTAAACTAGCCAACTCACTGTTTAGGCCGTCCGTTTTTTCTTACTTGATGGATAATAGACTTGTGTCCTGCCAATAGGATTTGAGCCTAGATCCTTCCCACTCAAATTCAACCCTCTGACATTTGAATACAAGATCCGCTCCATTGAAGTTGATCTATATTATTTCAAGTATTTATAAAACAAAAATCAAGTATTTTTAATACTTTTTGCCCATCCATCAAGCGACGCAAAATGGACGGCCGAAAGTAATGAGTTGGTTAGATCTATATCTTTAGACATACAAATTCTCGATCTGGCCATTTCATTATGATCTAAACATTTAAAAACCCCCTACAAACTAATTTTGGTTAGGTTTTAAATGTTCTACATCGTTAAAATAACCAACTCACTATTTAGGCTGTATGTTTTTTTCCTACTTGATGAATGGGCAAAAAGTATTAAAAACACTTGATTTTTTGTTTATAGATACTTGAAATAATATGGATCAACTTCAATGGAGTGGATCTTTTATTTGAATGTCTGAGGGTTGAATTTGAGGGGAAAGAATTCGGGCTCAAATCCTTTTGGAATGACAAAAGTCTCTCTCTCTCTCTCCCCCCCAGTCATCCCTATGCGCGCGCACACACACACACACACATAGAGAGAGATGACTTAGGTAAATGCGGAAGGATTCGAGTTCGAATCCGTCTCACTCAAACTTAATCCAATGATATTCAAATACAAGATCCACTCTATTGAAGTTGATCTATATTGTTTAAACTAACTAAAAATAAAAAATCAAGTATTTTGAATACTTTTTGCCCATCCATCAAGTAGGGACAAAATGAACGGCTGAAATAGTGAGTTGGTTAGTTTAACGGTGTAAAATATTTGAAAACTAACAAAAAATTATTGTGTGGGGGTTTTTTAAAATATCTAGATCATGATCAAATGATCGGATCAAGAATTTATATGTCTCTAATCATAGATCTAAGTAAAAATGCTATTTTCGGCCGTTCATTTTGCGTCTACTTGATGGATGGGTAAAAAGTATTCAAAATAGTTAATTTTTTATTTTAGTTATTTTAAACAATGTAGATCAACTTCAATGGAGTGGATCTTCTATTTGAATGTCATAGGATTGAGTTTGAATAGGAAGGATTCAGGCTTGAATCCTTTCGCATGTACCCAAGTGTGTGTGTTACTACTTTGAGTTAATCACTCTGAATTTATTATTATCATAAATAAATTATAGTCATCTTTAATTATTAACACTGTTACTTTTAATATTTATTCATTACTTTATTATCATTATTACTTGTTATTTATAAACATTCTTAATTATTATTATTTTATATGTGTATTGACAAATTATTATTAAAAATAATTATCTATTATTAATTGGGGAGAATTACATCAATTGTCATAAGTTACGACATCATCATTCCGGGTTTCCCAATACTTTGTGACTCGGACGACAATGGGCTACCGTACATGGATAATGCACGGGAAAGATTGCTTGGTGACATATATTAAAAGAGATATATTTAAAAGTGTTAATGTTGAAAAATTATATTACGATTTCAAAATATGAAAAATACAAGAGGAATGTTATAATTGTTGTATTAGATTATTATTTTAAATGTTTAGATATTAATATTATATATTTTAATTATTTTTTATATTATTTTTCGACTACCATAAATAAAATTTCTGCATTCGCCACTAGCAATTAGAATTTATTACTCCACCCCCTCAATTTTTTTTAAACTACCCAAAAAGCCTCTTTTAGATGAGTTCACCCACTTATGAATTCACCCAAATAATTGATGAGTTCACCCTCAAATTTTTTTCAGTATTCCCAAAATGGATATATTAATATATATATTGGATATATATAATATTATTATTAATATACAATAATATAAATAAATATGTACTAATAATATAGTATTATACGAGTATAAGAAGGGATGATTGTTAGGGGATGTAATGAATTTTTATACTGTTTTGACAATTCTGTCCCTAATTTTGTGTGAGGGTTTGTTTAGTTTGCCATGTATTTTTTCGGACCATTCAAAAAATTAAACGGCATCGTCTAGGAATTTTGATTTGCATTACACGATATTTTTAGTCAGATTGTGGTAGAAAGGAGAACATGTAAAGGTGGTGTGTTCATTGACAGCTAGGAAGAAATCAGAGAAGAGAGAGAAAAATAAAAGGAAAGAAAAAGAGAAAATGAAAAGAACATAGTGTGGTTGGGCTTTGATGGACTCAGTTTGCGCTTCAAGAAATAATGAGAGGATAATAACGAGGAAAATTTAGGAATTGGTCTTGGACTTTAATATGGGATGGACTTAAGCTATGAAGGAAAATTATAAGAGGAGAGAAATGAAGAACAAATAAGGATTTGACTTGGGCTTTATAAACTTAATTATGAAGCAAGGAGATATTAGAGAGGTATAGTTCATATTAATATCCAATTATTATTACTCAGTATACTTAAAATATGTAAGTATTATATATAAATTTGATAAGTGATGTGGGCTGGGATCAGTATTGTCGGTTAGAAAAGTTAAGAGTAATTTCGACAGAATGAAAAGAAAGAAACATTACGAAGAATTATATCTTATAGTGAGCTGGTGAAATCATCAATTTTTTGGGTGTAAATAACCGCACTAAATGAGTGAGGAGACCCACAAAACTAATGAGTGTAGTTATTTGCACCCACAAAGGGATGAGTTCACTAAATAATAACCTCACATATCACAATATAAATTACATTATTTAACACTACAATTATCAATAATAATTTAAATAATTAATTATATTATTTAATATGTTATAATAATATGTCATAACTTATATTCGAGTATATATTTTTATAAATATATCTCCCCATAATATCTCAATATTAATTATGTTATTTAATATTATAGTTATAGTTATTAGTATAAATAATTAATTACATTATTTAATATGTTACAATAATATGTTCTAACTCATATTTGAATATATACATATGTGATTAATATTATAATATATTTTACAATATAATATTATAATCTTAACTTGCAAAGATTGTGGACGAAAATGTTGGCATCTAACATATTATTATAACATATTAAAAATATATTAATTTATTTATGAGCTTATATTTGAATATATAATATTACATTTGCATATGGTATATTAAATATGTGAAAATGTTTAATATATTATTCATCTATTATATATTATTTATTATTGCAGTGGGTAATTCCTAAGGAATCAATTGATGCACCAAAATAGGAAAATGAATATAGCCAAATCACAGAAAAAGTCAACCGCAAACACAATAAAAATACGTGAAAAATCCGAAAGGAAAAAATCATGGAGAGAGAAATACTATGTCAATGGCGATTACAAAAGGATTCTCTGAATTTGTGTGAACGTGATCCACTTCTCGTTGGAAGGGATCCCTTATTTATACAACTCATATCCAATAGATAAGGCTAGGGAGTTTTATTTAGTTTGAATACTTAAATCTCTTTTCCTGATAAGGGTCGAGCCAAATGCCCTGATTTGAATTGATACAGGAGAGAGTCCATCTCTATCTTATCATTCGTCCTCAGCTGTGGGTAAGGATGAACTGTCCCTGGGAGGTTGCTATCTCATTTGAATTAGGATTGGACTCAAGGACAAAGTTTTCTGTAATCGGATCTGATTCTTTCGTTAATCACCCGACCTATTCAAAATTTGTAATGGGTGAAGATGCTGGGTTAAATGCTCTGGAAGTAGCAACGCATTGCACATCCGTCAGAAGTTGATTGGACATGTGTAACAATCAGGGGAGGGTTAGAAAGTGATCGCTACAGATGCCCCCTCTGCTCTCTTTTCTTCGAAAGAGGTCGGGAACTCTCTTTCGAGGAATTTCAGGTTCTTGGAGTCTCCAATGTAGAGAGGAGAGCAGAATGAAATTAGGACTTTCTGGGCCTGGACCTAAGGTGCTTGGCATCGCTTCAGGTTTTGCCCTGTAGAGGCTTGTGTAGCAATACAATCTGGTAAAACTTTAAATTTGTGTCGCATCTGGCGCAGCGCTGATCAAATTACCGCTTTTCGTGTAACACGGTGTTTGAGGTGGGTACTGCATATTCACAGTGGAAGTGTTGAGAAGGTAACTGTCTTATAAATGTGGGCAACTTTCGAGGAAGGCAAGGCATTTCTGATGCAACAGTTCAAGTCCCTTCTTTTATGACACGTGTAGGATCCCAAGTGGAGCGGGGCTTCGTCTTCTTTTGGGATTAAGAACCTAGGAGGTTGGCTTTTAGGCTTCTTCTCCCCATATATTGGGTTGGATTTTTCAGGAGCGATCCGGTCTGCTTTCTGAAAATTCCCTGTTGTTATAAAACCTTCTTCTGTTTTGTAAACAGTGATGTCTCCTTTGTTCTTCATTTAGTGGAGAAAGGAGATGGAATGGGTGGTGATTCCTGCAGCACTCTTAATATTTGGAAGTCAGTTTGTCAAGAAGCTTCAGTTCCCCAAGAGGTCTCAATTCTTACGACGAAGCCCAACTGTGAGGATGGACATGGGATGAACTATCTTCTGCTTGGTCTATATGTCTGACTTTTGGTCAAAGCAGACTGGGGAGAAGTTTGGGTTTGATTCTCTTTTTTCCTTACAGCAAGCATGTAGCAAGAAGCATAAGGGTACTCGACGACGGCTCTAGTATCAGGGGTCGATTGTCTATGCTCTTATGGGGTGTCATCTCCTTGTCTACCTCCGCTCCGGAGTTACAGTCTTAGCATAGGTATCCTAATTCACCTTGCAGGCTTCGTTTTGCAATTTGGTTGCGGTTCTTCTTGCTGGTGATGTTCCTGAGAGTTCTCAGTATCGTCACTCGTCTAGCTCTGGTGGATTGCTTGCTTAGAAGTCATCACCGGGACACGATCAGGGATGTGATAATGAGCGCCTCTGCTTTTTCTCTCAGGAAGAACACATACATGTAAAACCAAAACTTGTATTTATATCACATTCATTAGATGTATCCATATTTGTAAGAGGATGGATGTAATCTAGAAACTTTGTAATACATAGAAGAGACAATCAATGATAGTTTTGTTCAAATCTTGCCTTGCTTATGATTGTGATCTTTTTATTCCTTTGGAACCATCTTGCTTCGTAGCGCATGGAATGACTCAGTGTGTGGCCCCCTGTGCGGCCTACAAGGGGATCACAATTAAGGGGAAGCCCACCCGCTCGGGGCGAGTTCCTGTCTGTCAGGGATTTTCCGGTTGGTAACCATTGGGGTGCAGAGGGCCTATATAGGTTGCGTTCGAAAAGATTTGGTGGGCAAGACTCAGGAGTCCCGATTGACAACCGTCAAGGTGTAGAAGACTTATGTAGGTTACGCTCGAAGGGGTTCACTGGACAGGACTCCATCTTTCGGGCTTCCCAATTGGTAATCGTCAGGGCATAGAGGACCCATGTAGGTTACGCTCAGGAAGGTTCATCGGGCAAGACTCCATCTTTTAGGAGTTTTAAGATTGGTAACCATCAGGGTGTAGAAGACCCATGTAGGTTACGCTAGGAAAGGTTCCCGATTGGTAACTGTTAGGTGCAGAGGTCCCATATAGGTTAAGCTTGGACGAGTTCGTCGGGCAAGACTCCGTCATTCAGGAATTTCCTGATTGATAAACATTAGGGTGTAGTGGACCAATGTAGGTTACGCTCAGAAAGGTTCATTGGGCAAGACTCTGTCTTTTAGGAGTTTCCTGATTGGTAACTATCAGGATGTAGAGGATCCATGTAGGTTACGTTCGGAAAGGTTCATCAGGCAAGACTTTGTCTTTTAGGAGTTTCTCGATTGGTAACCGTCAGGGTGTAGAAGACCTATGCAGGTTACGCTCGGAGAGGTTCGTCGGGCAAGACTCTGACTTTCAAGTGTTTACTGATTGGTAACCATCAGGGTGTAGAGGATCTATGACGGTTATGCTCGAAGAGGTTCATCAGGCAAGACTCTGTCTTTCAGGATTTTTTGATTGGTAACCATCAGGGTGTAGAGGACCCATGTAGGTTACGTTCGGAAAGGTTCATCGGGCAAGACTCCATCTTTCAAGAATTTCTTGATTGGTAACCGTCAGGGTATAAAGGACCCATGTAGGTTGTGGGCCTGCCCAGGCAGTCATCGGGGTGTTAACCCATCATGGGTTGGACCAAAACAGCCGGCGTGGGTGAGCCTCCATCTTTCAGGTGGCTCCCCGAGGAGTGCCATCAAGGTGTAGAGGACCCGTATAGACTGTGAGCCTGTTCAGACAGTCATCAGGGTGTTAACCCATTATGGCCTGGACCAGAATAGCTAGCGTAGGCGAGCCTCCATCATTCAGGTGGCTCCCTGAGGAATGTCGTCAGGGTGTAGAAGACCCGTACAGGCTGCGAGTCTGCTCAGGCAATCATCAGGGTGTTAAACCATCATGGGCTGACTAGAACAGCCGACGTGGGCAAGCCTCCATCTTTCGGCGACTCCCCGAGTATGGTCAGGGTGTAGAGGACCTGTATAGGTTGTGGGTCTGCTCAGGCAATCATGAAGGTGTTAACCCATCATGGGCCACGCCAGTACTCACCTCTATTTTTCAGGTGGCTCCCCGAGGAGTGCTGTCAGGGTGTAGAGGACCCGTATAGGCTGCGAGCCTACTCAGGAAGTCATCAGGGTGTTAACCCATCATGAACTGAAGCGGAACAGCCGGCGTGGGAGAGCCTTCATCTTTCGAGTGGCTTCCCAAGGAGTATCGTCAGGGTGTATAGGATCTGTTGCATTGTGCTCGAGGCAGACGTTAGGATTGAGAAAAACGCAATAAAAATAGTGAAAATGATCCTTTCATTATATGTTTACATGACTTACACATGATATTATCTTAAGTGAAAGGAGTTCCACTGCTTATTAAGTTGGTTCCCTTCCTATTCGGCTAGGGCATATGACATGCCTCCGGGAGCGGGATGATGTAGGGGCCTTCCCAGTTGGGTCCTAGTTTTCCATGATCCTTCTGTCGGTGCTCTAGATCACGCGCTTCAAGACCAGGTCTCCGACTTGAAATTTCCTGGGCCTCACCTTCTTGTGGTGAGTTGCCTGAATATGCTATTGATAAGCTGTGTTGCAGATTTGGGCCTGTTGATGTATTTCCTCCGAGTGATCCAGCATCAAATGGAGTAGGGTATCATTCTGATCAGAGACCACTCCTTCTATCTTAAGTGTTGGCATGCTGATGTCGATCAGGATAATCCCTCTGTCCCATATGCCAACGAGAAGGGGGTTTCTCCGGTCGGAACACATTTGGTGGTTTTGTAGGCCTAGAGTACTCCAGGGAGTTTCTTCGCCCATTTGCCCTTAGCTTTGGCCAGACATTTGCATAAGCTGTCGAGAATGGTGCAGTTGCTAATTTCAGCCTGGCCATTGCCTTGAGGATAGTAAGATGAAGATAATCGGTAGGCGATGTTGTATTTGACACAGAAGTTGGCCACTTGCTTGCCGGTGAATTAGTTCTAATATTGGAGATGATTGTGTGAGGAATTCCGAAGCGACATACTATATTTTGCCAGAGGAACTTGACAATCTGCTGCCTACTAACTTCGAAGAGCGGTACTGTCTCGATCTATTTGGTAAAGTAGTTGGTGGCTACCAGTAGGAAACGCAGCTGAGGTTATGCTTGGGAGAGAGGTCTGACTATGTTCAGTCCCCATTGCATAAAGAGCAATGAGCTGCATAAGGTGTGAAGGTCAGAGCTCAGCCGGTTTGATGCTGGGGCAAACATTTGACATTGTGGGCATTTTCTTACATAATCCTTTGCGTCATCGAATATCTTGGGCTAGTAGTATCCCTGGTTAATGACCTTATCGGCAAGAAAGTGACCTCTCGCGTGGTTACCGCAAACTCTATCTTGAATTTTTTGCATCACTCTCTGAGCCTCCTTCAGAGCGAGGCATCTCCGATACACGTCGGAGTGGAGGCTGGAGTAGGATTTTTTTGTATAGAGTGTCTCTGAGGAGTATGTACCGGGTGGCCAAGTGTTGGAGTTTCCTTGCTTCTACTTTGTCATCGGGAAGTGTCCGTCCTTCAGGTAAGCAAATGATGGGACTCCTCCATACCGGTGAGGTGTCGAGGCGTAGAACCCCTTCAGTCGGTTGCTGGACACTCGGATTAGTGATATGCTCAAAGGAGATTTCCTGTCTAAACTCAAGCGAGTCTGCGTAGTTGTTCGTGGACCTAGGGACCCACTTGAAGTTGCATCGAAAAATTCTGGACTTCAATTTAAGAATGAATTATAGGTACTCTGCCATCCGAAAATCTCTAGCGACGTATTCATCGGTGGTTGACTACTAGCGAGGAGTCGCAGTAAACTTTGAGGCCTGTAACTCCAAGGGTAATACCTGTTTGGAGCCAAGCTATGGGCCTCATATTCCGGTTCTTTGTTAGATGCGGAGAAGCCTAGGGTGAAGGACTGTTCAATAATAGATCCCTCCGGGGTGGTGAGAATGGTTTTAATTCCTGCCCCCTTACCGTTTGATGCTCCGTCAACATTCAGGATCCATCCTTCGAGTTGATCGGTATACTATGTGGTTTGCAGGGTGAAGTCAGCGATGAAGTCGGCCAATACCTGGCCTTTGATTGATGTTCTCGGCTCGTATTTTAGTCTGTAAGACCTGAGATCTGAGGCCCATTTTGATATACTTCCGGTTGCCTCTGCATTTTCCACAATGGTCCTCAAGGGATGCTCTGAGAGGACTATGATCAGGAAAGTTTATAAGTAGTGTTTGAGCTTCATCGAGATGATGAAGAGAGCCAACGCTAGCTTCTCCAGCTTTTGATATCTCGTCTGAGGGTCGTTCATTGCATGATTGATGTAGTACACTGATTCCTGGATGCCTTCTTCCTCTCAAACCAGGGCTCCGCTCACTGCTGACTCCGAAATAGCGAGGTAAAGATACATTGTCTCTCCTGGGGTGGGTTTCGATAGTAAGGGGGCGAGACCAGGTATCTCCTCAACTTCTGGAAGGTCATTTCACATTCCTCATTCCAGCAGAAGTCTGCTCCATTTTTCTTCAAGGCTAGAAAGAATGGCCTGCATTTGTCTGTAGATCGGCTGATGAACCGATTGAGGGCAGGAAGACGTCCATTTGGCACTTGAACCTCCTTCGCACAGGCGGGTGATTTCATGTTCAGAATTGCTGATATCTGGTCGGGATCAACCTTGATGCCCCATGGTGTAACCAAATACCCAAGGAACTTCCCGAAAGCTACTTCGAATGTGCACTTATCGGGGTTGAGCTTCACCTCGTATTTCCTAAGAAGATCGAAGGCTTTGCTCAGATGTTGGAGGTGATCTGTACCCTGCACACTTTTTACCAACATATCATCTATGTACACCTCTATGATGTTCCCAATAAGGTCCTTGAAGATCTTGTTTTGCCATCCACTGGAAGGTGGCCCCTGCGTTATTGAGTCTGAAGAGCATCACCTTGTAGTAGTAAATTTTGCGACCCATGATGAAGGCTGTCTTATCTTCATTTGACAGGTGCATTTTGATCTGATTATATCTAGAATAGGCATCCATGAAGCTAAGAAGTTCATGGATAGTCGTGGCTTCTACTAACTGATCGATCCTCGAGAGGGAATAACTATGCTTTGGACATGCTTCGTTGAGATTCGTAAAGTCGATGCAGACTCTCCACTTCCCGTTCTTTTTCTTTACAAGGACGGGATTAGAGAGCTAGTCGGGGTAGAACGTTTCTCAAATATAGCCAGCCTAGAGTAGGCGATCGACTTCGTTGCTGATGGCGTGACTCCTTTCTTCGTTTATTCTCCTAGGCTTCTGCTTCACCGACTTAGCGTCTGCCGTCTGGAGAGCTTGTGACAGATGACTTTGGGATTGATTCCCTACATTTCGGTGGGAGACCATGCGAAGACGTCTATGTTCTTCGATAAAAATCATTTGAACAGTATTTTCTTCTGGAGGTGCAGGCTCGAGCCAATTTGGATGGTTCGTTCGGGGTGGTGAGGGTCCACGCCGAAGGACTCCAGCTCTTCGTCAGTCCTGCTGTCGGGATATTCTGACTCGGTGGTTAAGTCAGAGTCTAGGATCCCGCTGAACTTTGATTCCTACTGATCAGTAATCCTTTTCTTCTTCTTATCCACAAGAGGGTCTTTGTTAGGTACTATTTGGGATGCTTTTTGCGTCCATCTGATCTCTTTCGGGCTACTGCAACAACTGTTCCGGCCATCACCTAGTCTCCCCTTATATTGGCTGTCCCGGATGGCGTGGGATATCTCAACAACTAATGATGGGTGGACGAGACCGCTCCCATCATGTGAATCCACGACCTCCTGAGAATGGCATTGTAGGGGATGGGACGTCCAGGATGCTGAATTTCGTGACAACATTTTATGAATTGCACAAACCGGAAACTGAACCTTGCTGGGAGAGCGTGCTTCGTTCCCATCAAATTCATAGAGAAGTGGCTCGGTTTGGGGGATGATCAGTTCTGAGGCTAGCTCGCAAGCATCATCCATCCTATCTAGGGCATGGCCGTAGAGGATGTTGATGCTACTCCCCCATCTACCAGGATTTTTGACACTTTACAACATCCGATATGCGCTGTCACCACCAAGGCCTCATTGTGAGGGAAATGTATGGCGTACGAATCTTCTTTTGAGAAAATGATTGGCCTACCGGGAGATGTAGGGAGGGCGAGTCACTGCCACTAGATGATTGTCCCTTCGGGTTTTATTGACATAGAGGGTTTTTTTCCTTTTTGGTGGTACCCTCTACATGGGAGTTTTTCAAGGTGGCGTTTACTTTCTGATATTGGACGAGAGTACTACCAAGGTGTTCTACTGGGGCCTCGGACTGCGTTTGCACTCTAACCTCTGAAGGCAGTTCGGGGTAGAGAACGAACTCCAAGAGTGTATTGATTGCATCTCAATTTTGAAATCACCTAGAGGGGTGGGGGGTGAATAGGTGATAAGGCTAATCTAGAAACTAAATGTGGAAGCTAAAACAAATTTGTAACACACTTAATACAACCAACGAGTGTAGCCGAATTCCCCGTGAAGGGCTCTGGACTAACTCCTCTTGATTCCCCTAGATAAGGGTTGAGGTGCTATATGAAGCTCTCGTGGTTAAGTATAAGTGAGGCACACACAAACAAACCAAGCATATAAAATGAATAGGCAATATGAAATAATGCAAGGCACAACACAAGCAATATGAATGATATGAAAGATGCAATGCTCAACACAAATAAAGGAGAGAGAGTTTAGAGTCAATGGATCAAATACAAAGACAAAGATGTGTTTCGAGGTTCGAGCCCCTAGCTCTACGTCCCCGCCTTCACCGAGAAGGATTTTCAATCCACTAACTTGTCCACCGAAGACTCCCACCAAGGGAACCTCCACCGAGGAGGATTTGTACAACACCGGGAGTACCGAACTCCTCTCTCAACCAACAACACCTCCACCGAGGCAATACAAATGGTCTACCAAAGACCGGAGTACCGAACTCCATCAATACAACCAAATCCACCTCACCGAGAGGGATACAAGCACAATCCACCTCACCGAGAGGGATACAAGCACAATCCACCTCTACCGAAGAGGGATACAAATACCAACCAACTCCACCTCACCAAGAGGAAGTAAACAATAACCTCAACCTCTACCAAAGAGGGAGCAACCCAACAAATCAAAGGTTTACAACTTGGTGGTATCTTTCAACCACAAACAATCTCTTTTCCCACAAATAAATGATCCTAATAGAATATGATAGAGGATAGCTCAAGTATGAAAAAACTAGGTGTTTGGAAAACAAAAACTCAAAGAAATAATCTTGGAAAAACTCTTGAAGATAATAGAAATGAAGTACAAACACAAATCTCCCAAAATACTCTTTTCTTTGATTTTTCCAAAAACCTAAAAACAAATAAGATGAATCCTTTTTGGCACAAAAACACTTTTAAAACCTTGTTTAAAACACTTGTATATGAGAGAATTTTTGGCTCTTAAAATCTTAGTCAAAAACCCAAAACAATGGGGTATATATAGCCCCAATAAAAAACTAGCCGTTGGCTGTTATTTTTCAGCCAGCACGGCTAGCGGTCGACCGGCCGGTCGACCGCCAACGGTCATAAATATGACCGCTGGAGCAGCCCGGTCGACCGCCCTGTCGACCGCAGATTTACAGAGAGCAAAGCTCTCTATCCGGTCGACCGCCCGGTCGACCGGCCCGGTCGACCGCCAGGGCCTGGCTGCCAGATTTCTGGGACAGAAAACAGGGTTTAAAATAATTCTAAAAATTCTTATAAATCTTCTAAAAATCCATAAAAATAGTTTTATCATATTACATGGATATACAAACATGTGATAAATATTTCAAGACAAATATCAAACATTTTAAACCATTTTTGTGTCTTGTAAATATTATCAAAAACCAAAAACTGTATTTTACCAACCTTGGATTTTTCAATAGAAAATCTGATTTTTCCTAAAACTTATTGAAATACAAAAACATGATACTTAAACACTTTTAGGCATGTTGCATATGGACATAAGTCCAATATACATGAAACATATACATATCATAGTTTTTGTCTTTAATTTCAAAATAATGTTTTGTTAAAAATGTAAAACACAAAACCACATGAATAGGTAGGTCAAAATAACTTTGTCTAGGAAGTTTAAGCATGCATGTATATAGAATGAATCTACAATACATAAAATCATGTAAATTTGTTTTAATCTAACTATTCATGAAAACCAATATCGGTTAAACCAAAAACCGAAAAACCAATATCCAAAATTTAAAACGTGTGTGTATTGTGAACTTGAGCATATCACACTATCTAATCTTTACAAATGGATCTAAACACAAAACTAAACTAGGATACCTAAGTCTTCTTGACGATCTTCCATCTTCAAGTTGACTCGATCCAAAACTCCGTGATCCACCGAGTGCTATGTATGATCTTGTTGCTCGGGCTCTGGAATCACCATGTGAAAGCTTCCAAACTCCTTTGTTGAAGCTAATCACCAACTAATATCTTGATTAATTATCTGAAACTAAAATCACAAGATTATTAGTAAACATAACTACATGAGTTAATCATCATCAAAACTAGAGTGGAAGGCCTCTGGGCCAACAATCTCCCCCTTTTTGATGATGACAAAACTCATGGAGTTATATATGCATGGATTAAAGTTAAGCTCCAAGGAAGCTCCCCCTTAACTCATGCATAGCAATAAACAATAAATATACAATGAAAGCTCATAAACATGTATGCATAGACATGCATAAAATAAGATACCAAATACAAAAACATGTTCTTGATACCAAACATATGAAATGCATCATGCATAAAACGTGCTCTTGATACCAATAAAAACATGCTCTTGATATCAACAAGAGGAAAAATGCTCTTGATACCAATTAAACAGTAAACTAATAAATAAAACAAACTATGTTTCTAGATAAACAAAAACATGCATATGAAAAATGCATATAAACTCAAATAATTCTCCCCCTTTTTGTCAATCATCAACAAGGGGTCAAAAATAATAAAAATGCTCTCCTCCTTTTTGTTCGAAACAAAGAATTAACTAAGGGGTGACAATCAATTAAGATACCAATTAAAAATATGTCAATGAAATGCATCTTGATACCAATTGAAAGGAAACATAAAAACATTTTAAGAATTGATACCAATTGAAAGTAAATAAAGGCATTGATACCAATTTGAAAATATTCAAATAAGCATCTTGATACCAACTGTAAGAATTTGCCATTTAGAACATATGATATCAAAATAAAATAAATATTCATTTTTTAATCATTTTTCATCATAAAGTAAGGGAGTGGAATACAAAACAAATGGTAAACCAAATACCAATTGAAAGATAAAATACGAATTTTCTCTCCCTTTATGAAATACCAAAATAAAATAATGATCAAAAATTTTATTTTTCATAAGCTTAAGTATTATTTAAGATACCAATTGAAAACTAATCAATTGAAACATGATGATCATTAAAACTCAAGCTGAGCATAAACAAAATATATATATGTATGAAAATTAAATACCAATCAAAATTGATACTATTTGAAATGTAAGCATACATACATAAAAATATATATGAGTATACAAGAAAAGTCAATATTGATACCAATTGAAAGAATCCAATGATACCAATTGAAACAACAGTAATATCAAGTGTATATCTCATATAACCTACCACCCAATCATGTTCAAGTTTAAAATGATTTTCACTATAAAGCATACATGAGCATGATCGCCCATCCAACCGCCCGTTGAAGGTAGGGGTTTTCAAAAACAGGTTTGAAAATAATGTATGTTTAAAAAACTCTACCAACACGAAAAATATCGTAACTAGTTAAATAGAAAAACTTGTAAACTAGTACGAAATCCTTCAAGTAAGGAATAAAACAAAAATATTTTTCATGAAACTATGTAAATCACATGATCACTAAAACACTCAAAATCCATAAAGCTCATATCATACTCATGAAAGCACAATCATGAGAAACATTTTAGATGAAGTGAGTGTACAAGTGTTATGTGAAACAAATAATCATGAAAATAGACATTCAAGCTCAATATTTCTTAAAACATGAAAATCATCAAAACTCGATTTCTTCAAGGCATATGTATGTCAAGTATAAACTAAAGTATACATACATATTCAAACACAACGAGTCCACAAATGTATATGCATGAAGGCACGTGGCTCAAAGGATGTATATGCATAATCAATAGTTTAGACAAAATGGACATATCCATGAAGTTAAACATAGAAACATGAAAAGAAAATATGAATAAAATAAGAATACAAGTCAAATGCATGAATCATCAAAAATAGACTATACTAGCACATCTAATGGGTTCAAATAAGCGTTAAAGCACAAACATATAATGATCTATTTGTGGCCCGCTATATGTACAAGTATAAATTCAAGTTTTAATGAAAACTAACATTTAAACATATATTCGAATCATGAAGCATGAAACAATACATAAATCAACATGAAAAACATAAACAAGATCATTATGTAAATCCACATGTTATTAGAACTATGATATACATAATAGCTAAACAATGGTTGAGAACACAAAAATAATGTTCCATATTAAACATGGGTGTCTCAAAAGCTATACATGCATGTCAAAGGTCTAATAATTATGGCATTATCATAATAACACTAAAACATGGTATAAACAATGATATGAAAGTATGTAAATATAAACGGGAGTTAGAGATCGATACCAAAACCGATGAGGGCACCTCTCTAGTTCTCCAAACCAAGGTGGTCCTCCCACCAAACTTTCCTTGAAAGTGATGCATCCAAATAGTCCACATGAAGCTCGGAACGCATCCACTCCAAGGTACCGCTACTCTCACGTCATGTGAGAGTCCACACCTACATCAAATACAATAGGGGTGGTCTTTGGTACCCACACTCTTTTGGGTCCATGGGGGTTAGTCCCTTCTCTAACCCAAACAAAATTATTTGCTAAATTTGAAACATGTATTCTATCATAACAAAATTTAGTAAGGTGGCCTTACGTCCACAATGTGTACAAGTGTACACATGAGCATACATAGTGTGATAGTGTCCGTGAGAAGCATGTGTATACCGTGATGGGTGTGCATGCAAAGATGGAACTTGTTTCTTTTGAAATAAAGATTCAAAACGTGTATGGTTCATGGCACATTGGCTCAAAGTGGAGCCCAAACAATCAACACTCTTCTTAAGCATAGATAAATCATTTTCAATTAAAGAAGAGGTGATACATGCAATAGGTGAACTATGTGAAGCTATCCTAGCATGGCAAACATGAGAATCAATTTTATTTTGCAAAGAATTATTTTTCTTTAAACAAATTTCTAAGTACTTAGAAATAGAAGCAATTTTCATTTTTAAAGAATCGTTTTCTTTTAAAACAAAATTAACTTTTAAAGACAAGTTTTCATTTTTCTTTACAATATCATTACAATCATTTTTATTTTTCAAAAATTCATTTTCTTTTAATACAAGATCAAGCTTAGATTTCAATGAATCCCTATCATTAGAAATCTCCACTTTCTCTTGCAAAACAGTGTCAAGTCTAGAAATCAAATTTTTATTTTCAATGTTAAGGCCTAGACTTTTCTTTTTCAAAATATTATATTTTTCAATTAACTTTTCACAAACAATTGAAAGTTCTTCATTCAAAGTATTAGGATCCACATAATCATCACATGAAGAACTAGCATCATTACAATCTAATTGAGATTCTGATTGTGCCTCAAGGGAGTCACTCCCTTGGACCATGTAGCATTGAGACTCAGATTCTCCACTAGATTCCTCCGGTTGGATTGGCAATTGAAGCTTGGAGGTGGAGGTGGTTGTCAACTTGTTCCACACTACAAAAGCGGAATCAAGGTTAGAAACAAGCATAAGATAATCTTTAGATAGCGTGCTTCTAATAGCCTCAAGGGCTTGAGTATTGGACCCTATATGATTGCTATTACTAAGATAGCATTTCTTGGTAGCGGTAAGGAAAACATGCAAGCCTAGGGTTTTTAAATAAATGGACATCCTATATTTTCACACGTTAATGTTGGAAACATCAAACATGGGAGGTGACAAGCAATCCATGAAGTGTGTGCAAACAATATAATGTGCAAATGCAAATGTAGATTAGCAAATCCAAGATCACACTCCTAGGTGGTTAAACCTAAGTATTAGGAGCGGAGGCTCTGATACCAATTGAAATCACCTAGGGGGTGAATAGGTGATAAGGCTAATCTAGAAATTAAATGCGGAAGTTAAAACAAATTTGCAACACACTTAATATAACCAACGAGTGTAGCCGAATTTCCCGTGAAGGGCTCTGGACTAACTCCTCATGATTCCCCTAGATAAGGGTTGAGGTGCTATATGAAGCTCTCGTGGTTAAGTATAAGTGAGGCACACACAAACAAACCAAGCATATAAATGAATAGGCAATATGAAATAATGCAAGGCACAACACAAGCAATATGAATGATATGAAAGATGCAATGCTCAACACAAATAAAGGAGAGAGAGTTTAGAGTCAATGGATCAAGCGCAAAGACAAAGATGTGTTTCGAGATTCGAGCCCCTAGCTCTACGCCCCCGCCTTCACCGAGAAGGATTTCCAATCTACTAACTTGTCCACCGAGGACTCCCACCGAGGGAACCTCCACCGAGGAGGATTTGTACAATACCGGGAGTACCGAACTCCTCTCTCAACCAACAACACCTCCACCGAGGCAATACAAATGGTCTACCGAAGACCGGAGTACCGAACTCCACCAATACAACCAAATCCACCTCACCGAGAGGGATACAAGCACAATCCACCTCTACCGAAGAGGGATACAAATACCAACCAACTCCACCTCACCAAGAGGGAGTAAACAATAACCTCAACCTCTACCAAAGAGGGAGAAACCCAACAAATCAAAGGTTTACAACTTGGTGGTATCTCTCAACCACAAACAATCTCTTTTCCCACAAATAAATGATCCTAATAGAATAGGATAGAGGATAGCTCAAGTGTGGAAAAATTAGGTGTTTGGAAAACAAAAACTCAAAGAAATAATCTTGGGAAAACTCTTGAAGATAATGGAAATGAAGTACAAACACAAATCTCCCAAAATACTCTTTTCTTTGATTTTTTTAAAAACATAAAAACAAATAAGATGAATCCTTTTTGGCACAAAAACACTTTTAAAAACTTGTTTAAAACACTTGTATATGAGAGAATTTTTGACTCTTAAAATCTTAGTCAAAAACCCAAAGCAATGGGGTATATATAGCCCCAATAAAAAACTAGCTGTTGCTGTTATTTTTCAACCAGCACGGCTGGCGGTCGACCGGCCGGTCGACCGCCAACGGTCATAAATATGACCGTTGGAGCAGACCGGTCGACCGTCCGGTCGACCGCAGATTTACAGAGACCAAAGCTCTCTGTCCGGTTGACCGCCCGGTCGACCGGCCCAGTTGCCTGGCCAAACGTGCACAAGGCTGTGTACGTCGGTCGACCGACCGGCTTTGGAACACGGTCGACCGGCCCGGTCGACCACCAGGGCCTGGCTGCCAGATTTCTGGGACAGAAAATAGAGTTTAAAATAATTCTAAAAATTCTTATAAATCTTCTAAAAATCCATAAAAATAGTTTTATCATATTACATGGATATACAAACATGTGATAAATATTTCAAGACAAATATCAAATATTTTGAACCATTTTTGTGTCTTGCAAATATTATCAAAAACCAAAAACTGTATTTTACAAACCTTGGATTTTTCAATAGGAAATCTGATTTTTCCTAAAACTTATTGAAATACAAAAACATGATACTTAAACACTTTTAGGCATGTTGCATATGGACATAAGTCTAATATACATGAAATATATACATATCATAGTTTTTGTCTTTAATTTCAAAATAATGTTTTGTTAAAAATACAAAACACCAAACCACATGAATAGGTAAGTCAAAATAAGTTTGTCTTGGAAGTTTAAGCATGCATGTATATAGAATGAATCTACAATACATAAAACCATATAAACTTGTTTTGATCTAACTATTCATGAAAACCAATATCGGTTAAACCAAAAATCGAAAAACCAATATCCAAAACTTGAAACGTGTGTGTATTGTGAACTTGAGCATATCACACTATCTAATCTTTACAAATGGATCTAAACACAAAACTAAACTAGGATACCTAAGTCTTCTTGACGATATTCCATCTTCAAGTCGACTCGATCTAAAACTCCGTGATCCACCGAGTGCTATGTATGATCTTGTTACTCGGGCTCTGGAATCACCATGTGAAAGCTTCCAAACTCCTTTATTGAAGTTAATCACCAACTAATATCTTGATTAATGATTTGAAACTAAAATCACAAGATTATTAGTAAACATAACTACATGAGTTAATCATCATCAAAACTAGAGTGGAAGGCCTCTGGGCTAACAAATTTTGCATAATTACTGTTATATTTGCACATTTATCCTTGATTATTTCTTATTTATTTTGCTATTTAATCCTCTTTTTTGTTTATGGTGTGAAGATATTTTAAAAAGGAAGATAAGATAGAAGAAGCTTCTAATCTATCCAATTATCCTATCTAAATTTGAAATTCAAGTTAATACTAATTTGAAATAAAGATGAAGAGAAGGATAGAAGAAAATAATCACTATCCTAATTCAGAGATAAAGGAGACAATCAATTCAAATCAGGTTGTTTGAACTCTAAGTCAAAGATAAAAAAGGAGAATTCAAACTAAAACTCGGATTTATAGGTAATTTGTTTTCTAAGTAATCTAGAAAATAAGATTATTTTAAATTTCGGAGTTCAAACGAAGATTCTAAGAATAATTATCCGGGTGGATGGAGATGAAGTCACACACTAAAACGCAAGCCCAGACTCTCCTCTTTTGCCGCGAAAATGCGGCAAAAGCCGCGTTTTCCTGGCTATCCCTTGGCGGTTGGCGTGGCGGTTGTGTGTACGAGTTCTACAGGGAATCTCTACTCATATCTCCTATAAATACCCATGCAGAGGTAGAAGGAAAAGAGAGCTCCTAGTAGAGATCATATTTAGGTTTTAGTTTTAGTTAGTTTTCCAAATTCCCATGTAAGTTTAGCTTTTATTTTGAGAAAGAGAATTTGCACGAGGAAGATGAGCTTTGTAATTGGATCATGATAGTTCAATAAAGAGGTTCTATATTTCTTCTCATCTTTCTTTTGTTTTTAGTTTATTTCCTCGCCTTCTTTACTTCATGGAATTGATTTTGCTTTGTTTAGTTTTCAAGCATGTGTTGGTAGATCTTTTCTCATAGCTTACTAAAACATCACCACCATTACACGTAGTGTTCAGTAGATAACCAGATTAGATTATATGCATGCCTCCTCCAATCTTTATTTTTGAAGACACATGAGGATAAGCAACTGGGTCAAATATTTGCTAATACTTTTTAATTTTTTCTTAATCTATGCTTGATGAAGATCTTGATATTTTAATATTAAATTTTAATTAGTGTTATCTCAAATAGGGTTAAGGATTTGTTTGTGCTTTCTAATGATTTTTCTTACTTTATACTTGATGGACAATCTTGATAGTATAACGTTAAATCTTGGTCAGTGTTATTTCAAATCATAACATAGTTTATATCTTATGTATCTTACTTGATTTGTGGTAGAATATGACGTTTAGGATTTGAAGTGAAGTCATTATTTATTAGGCATTAGCATGTATGGTGATTGACTATTAGTAAGCTGTGAACCTTTCTTTTAGATTAATTCTTTTTCCACATACAATTCATCCTTTCTTCCTAAGTTCTTTAAAAAGAGAAGATAATAAGAAGACAATAGTACCGAAAAGTTTCCATCGCATCTCTCCATGAAGATCGATCCGTTTTAGCCCTTGCACCGCGGATATATTGCAGAAGACAGAGACACGCATAGGCCTGTCAATAGGTCAGGTTCGTGGCAGCATAGGTGGTACCAGATCTGGACCCGTTTACCCAAGATGGTACTATACCCGTCCCATTTACCTGCCGGTCCAGAAGGTGACCCACTGTACTCGTGGGTCCAGAAGGTGGGTTTCCAACCCGGACCCACTGTACCCGCGGGTCCAGACCCATTTACCCGGACCTATAACAAAAGGAAAAAAACAAGATACAGAAACAAAAACAGTAACAAAAACACATGAAGAGAGGGAAAAAACTTTTGTATAATGAAAGAAATCATGTTTTAATATCAATAAAGGATGAAACACAACCAGGCGCAAAAGGTGGAGGGAAAATTTTCGATGAAAGACTCTAATAAAGAAAAAATTTTAAAGTAAGGCCCCTTAATTTATTTGGTGAAACACAGAAATAGGATCACCCACTAATCAACCAATAGTCTTTAACACTTAAAGCACAATTGGATCATTTACTGATGGGAGTCTGGAGCCTAGATCTAGGGTTTTAATTCCATTAGTATTATTTATATTTATGTTTTGAAATGGGTAAATGGGTAACCGGGTCTGGTTCAAGTAAAATCAGACCCATCCCATTTAATAATCGGATATACGGGTAAACAAGAACGGGTCCAGAGCAGCCCTTTCCATACCCGCTTAATCGTGTCGGGTTCGGGTCTGGACTTGACCCATTGACAGTCCTAGACACATCCATCCAGATAAACTTCCTTCTAGCCCTTAACTTTATCTCTATTTTCCTATCAATCAGGCATCCCTCATTAATCAGGTGTTGCAGATGCAGCCATAAGGTCTGGCAGTCTACCATGAGGTGGCCCCTCCCTTCGTGAAAGGCTCAGTAATCACTAGATTAAGGCCCTCCTGGGTTAGGTGGGAGGGGTCAGACCGGATGCCTAACTCAAGACTAATCTTTGATGGTGTTGAAGATATGATCGATCGGTAGTCAGAAAGGGAGGAGGTCATGCTCCACGTCATTTCCCTTACTGGATTTGGCAGCGCGCCTTGACGGCCTACGGATGGCAGAGGAGTTTTGACTTGGATTCTTCTTCGGGAGGAATTGTGGCTTCAGCTTCTCGAGCTCGGGAGCCTGTCTTAAAGGACGGCTAGATGTAGTCTGAGTTGCCCCTTCTATTTGGATGTACTTCTGATCCTGAGCAAGAATATCCCTCATCCTGGTGACGTCATTCTTCACCAGATGTTTGTAGAAGGGATTGGTGATCTGCAGCCTGCTAATGAAGGCGACAACATTACGTCCTTGTTACAATTGTATACAAGGGCCATTTGACTCTGAAAATAGTTAATATAGTTCTTCAAGCTCTCCTCGGCTTTCATCTTGACTGTAAGGAGGTGGTTGTTATTCCTCTGAAATTCTCTACGAGAAGCAAATTGGTTATAAAACATATCAGTTACTTTATGAAAATTCCAGAGAGAATTCTTCAGGAGCGAATAAAACTAGTGTTAGGCGATCCCTTGAGGCTGGATGTGAATGTTCAACAGAGAAGGAGGTTCTTGTAGGCGTAGATCACCATCTTGTCCTGATACTGGCAGAGATGAAGAAGTGGGTCAGAGGTTTCTAAGTAGTGATCAAAGGACGGCATCACAAACTTTTTTGGGAAGCGGAGCCCGTGATCTCTCTTGATAACAGGGAGTCAGTGGGCCTTAACCTGCTGTACTTCATCCATTTTAGAAACTATTGACTCGCTTGGTTGAGTTTCTCCTGGACTAGATCCGCTATGTCCTTAATCCGAGAGAACTTCGGTGTTTGAAAATGCCGAGTGCCCTCAAAGTCCTCTTCATCTTCGTAGGTCTCTGATCGGATGCACCTAGAGCTTCCGGTGGAGTGAGCGGATTCCTATGTGCACATTGGCGTAGGGGGCTCGCGGGTTTCTTCCCGCAGTGGGAGAAGATCGTGACCCTCGTTGCACTCTGATCTGTTTGAGTAGGCGTGTCTGGACACGGGTTACTGCCTCCTTTTCACGGGCAACGACCTCACGAAGACGGATCATCTCCGTCTGCTGATTCTCCATCTGCTTCCGCATGGAGGAAAGCTTCTGGAGGAGTTGGTCACCGTTGAGCGGAGGCTCGAGTTTGGCGGTATGCTTCTTGAGTGGCAACGCAGTATTAGGATGCGTCCTCTGCGTCTGAGATGTGAATGTCTGATAGGGTGGGCCGACGGTTCGTTGATTCAGCCGCTTCTATCGCTTTTGCCGTTCTCTTCAGAACGACGGGGTCGACTGTAGTCTGGTTGACACTCTTCCTCGACGGATCCATGTCGGTCATGCTGGATAGTTTTAGAGGAAGGAGTAGGATATTTTGATGGAGAGGCCTTGAGTGTGGATTCAAAGCTCTCAGTGAAAGTACCAAATGCAGTGGGTAATTCCTAAGAAATCAATTCACGCACAAAAATAAAAAAGTGAATATTGTCAAATCACAGAAAAAATCAGCTGCAAACACAATGAAAATCGGTGAAAAACCTGAAAAGAAAATACCACACACAGAGAGAGAAATTTCACTATGTCAATGGGCGATTACAAAGGGGTTCTTTGGTTCAAGTGAACATGATTCCCTTCTCGTTGAAAGGGATCCCTTATTTATACAAGTCATGTCTAATAGATAAGGCTAGGGACTTAGGTTGAATACCTAAATGCCTCATCCTGATAAAGATTGAGCTGAACGCCCTAGTTTGAATCAATACAGGAGAGAGAGTTCATCTTTATCTTATCGTTCGTCCTCGGCTGTGCGTAAGGATGAACTGCCCCCGGGAGGTTATTGCCTCATTTAAATTAGAATTGGACTGAAGGATAGAGTTTTCTTTAATCAGATCTGATTCTTTCGTTAACCACCCGATTCGTTCAAAATCCAAAATGGGTGAAGATGACGGGTTAAACGCTCTAGAAGTAGCCACGCGTCGCACACATCGGAGGTTGACTAGACATGTGTCACAATCATGGGAGGGTCAGAAAGTGACCATTATAGTAATTAACTAGTATTTATTTTATATACATATATTACACATATATTTAATACATCGTGTTATATATTATTATAATATAATTTATACATTAAATTATATAGATAAAATATTGATTGTATGTACGTTATAATTATAAAATTATAATACTAATATAATACTTATTTATTGAAACATTATAATAACATAATATTATATTATATAATAGAAAATTTTGCTGCAGCTACCTACTTTACTTCATAATTAGAAAAAAAACTCAGATTCATAATTTTATTCATTACAGCCTTATCCATGTCAGCATAAATTGATTCGTCCCAACTACCACTTCTTTATATATTTTCATTTTCTCTTTTACACTTTCCTGCTCTCAAACCTGACCACTTACATAGAGTAATTCGTGGGTCGACCTACGCAGTCAGATTGCCGTGGGTGTTGGAGGGAGGGCGGGAGCCCCTTCACAGTGATCTCAGGGGACGGAGCTCTCGAACTTAAATTTTTTGGGATCGACCTTTTACAGATCTCGTTTGCTCATACTCGCGATGCGTTTTATTTAAGTTTATGATCGATGTAGTATTTAGATTTGGAAAAAGTTAGGGATCATTCGGTGCTGGTAAACCGGGGGTCTATTGATGATGGCAATGCTGATATGAAGACTGTGACTCATGATCGCAGTCAAGACTGCGATTATGAGTCCTTTATTAGAAGATTACGAGTTTTATTAATTGGAAATTAGAGCATTTTGTAAGGAATACGATTATCATCGTCCTAATATAGGCTGAAAATTTGTATTTTTCGTAAGGATTGCGATCAAGATCGCAGCCTAATAAAGACTAAAAAATAAGAATTTTTTTGTGAGGATTGCAATCATGGTCGTAGTCCTATAAAGACTCAGAAATATGTCCTAATAATGAGGATTGCGATCGTGGTCGCGGTTCTATAAAGGCTAATGCATAAGGCATTTTTGTGAGGATTGCGTTCATGGTCACAGTTCTATTAAGACTCAGAAATATGACATTTTTGTGAAGACTGTGATTGTGCTTGTAGTCCTCAGAGATAGGGCATTTTTATGATGACTGCGGTCATAGTCGCAGTCTCTAGAAACAGAGAACCAACAGTCTGTATTTTTGAAGCAGTCTGATTTTTTCGAATCGATTACTGTGGGGTATTTGGGTCTTTCGCCACTGAGAAGCACTTCTATGCTTGACACGTGGACGCATCTGATTGGTTTCAAAAAGAGGTGGCTGAAATAAAATTATGAAGTTAAGTTTTTTTTCCTAATAACGATTCGGCATAGGGGCTGTAGCGAAATCCCCCATATTAAATACTATAGTCAAATTATTACTATAAATATTTAATTATATCATAATATAGTTTTATAATTTTATAATATTATGAAATTAGTTTTATAATGTTAATTAACTAATATTCATAAATAATACATATATCTAATGTTAGGATATTATTAATATTATATTATAAACTATGTAACAATTATATTAACTTTAATATTAAATATGTGAAAATTTATTATCAATTCTCTATATTATTTTAGCGTTTTTGCCGCCTACAGGAGGGAACAATTCTAGTTATATAAGCAAATCTATAATCCAGAGCTTTTCTAATAGGGTTATTCCTATATATACCTCCTCAAATCTTCTGTATTTCTGAAATTATCCTCCAAATCTTTATATTTCTAAAATTATTCTTAATTCTTTAAATTGATAAAAATTATCCCCAACATCAGTTCTATAGCATAAAAAAAGAATATTTTGTTAGATTTTTGTGTAATACCGAACATTTCTAAATTCTGGTGAAATCCAAATTAAATTAAACTTAAATTAAATTAAATTGATCAAATTAATCGACTGATGGAGAGGATGGAGGGAAAGCTGGTGGGGCCGCCGACAGGGAAGGGAGGGCAAGGGCGGTGGTGGACAGAGGAGGAGCCGGTGTGTTTAGTCGAGAATGGTGCGATCGAAATGATGAGGAGGAGGGGAGCGGGTGGGTTTGGCTGAGCTCGACTTCCCCAAGATATTGGCAAGATAGTGAGGAAGGAGAGAAGTGATGGTTTGGGTGGGTGAATCTGTGAGGAAGAGGGAGAGAAGAGTGGGGTTTGGGTGAAGTTGATAAAAGATTGAGGGTGAAAAAATAATTGTATCTTAAACTGTTAAAAAGATAAGATGAGGGATAATTTTGATCAAATTAAATAATTAAGAGGGTAAATTAGAAATATGAAGATTAAGGGGGTAATTTCAGAAATACGAAAGATTTTAAGGATATATATAAGAATAACCCTTTCTAACATTGCTCTCAGAGAATGGAATGACATACAATTTTGCTTTCCTTGCCTACTGGAAGCTTCTGTTACCTTGCATCAGAATATGAAATTCATATAAGTTTGAAATATTCTACAGACATGCAGAATTCAAAAGTATACGTTGTGATGATTCATGAGAAATTGTTTCACACGTTGTAGATCATTTTACTTTTCTAATTTGCAGATAGGCCGAGCCCTCAACAACAACGACATTTTTTGAAACTTAGGTTTTCTGATTGAAGCATAGGTGGATGTGTGTCATAAAAGATTCCATTATTGAAAGTTTGGATTTTGAAATCCAAAATATTGGCAAAAACAATTGTCGATTTTGAGTAAAAGAATGGGCTTCTAAAGAGAAGAGACGAGAACGGAGGAGAAAAAGGCTAGCTAGACTTATTTTATAGCTAAATGCATCTCATCCCTTCAACTTATATAATGGTTAGGATTAATCAGCTCACGATTAACTTATCAATCTCATCACACATGCACACATATAGACTTGTGTCATTTATGAAGAAATAAGGGCTTTCATTTATGAAGGAATAAAGACCGAATCCTTTCCACTCAAATACACTCAATCCGTATGCAAGATTTACTCCATTGAAGTTGATCTGCATTATTTCAAGTAACAAAAATTAAAAATCATGTATTTTGTATACTTTTTGTCCACCCATCAAGCAGACGCAAAATGGATGGCTAAAAAGAGCATATTGTTTAGATCTACATCTTTGACATACAAATTCTCGATCCAATTATTTCATCATGATCTAAATACTTAAAAATCTCACACAACATTTTTTTTTTTAGATTTCAAATATTTTACACATTAAACTAACCAACTCACTATTTCGGACGTTTATTTTGTGCCTACTTGATGGATAGACAAAAAGTATTCAAAATACATGATTTTTATTTTTAGTTACTTGAAATAATTAGATCAATTTCAACGAAGTGGATATTACATTCAGATGTCGTAGGTTTGTATTTGAGTGATAAAGATTCAGCCTCGAATTCTTCCGGAATGACACAAATCTCTCTCTCTCTCTCTCTCTCTCTCTATATATATATATATATATATATATATATATATATATATATATATATATATATATATATATATATATATATATATATATATATTATATATATATATATATATATATATATATATATATATAAATATAAATAAACAAAAAACAGCTGACATAAGAGGAAATTTTCTATTATGGTACACTCAAAACTTTACTTTCTACCAAAATTTTAAGAACTGACTGTACATTAGGATCTTTGTGTTATGAAACAGATTGCCCCACAACCAATCGTTGGGGGCGGCACAACAGAAGCAACACATTATCGACGAGTAAGAAGAAGAAAAAGAAAAGAACGAAGATATTCTGAAGTATAGAAAACTAATACACAATTTAACATGGTTCCACTGATCAAACAGATCGTGTGTACGTTCACGAGAGAAAGGGAGAGACCTTATTAAACTTTAGGGGAGTACAATAAAAAATACCTACACCTCTCGCTAAGAAGATTACAAGCCTTTTGATGACGCCTAGAATAGCGAACCCTTATGGTTAATGCTTCTCACACGAATCTCTTCTTTTTTATTGCTTACATTGAATACGTTGAAGGACAGGCCCAAGGTTTATTTATTGACCATAGGACTCTCCTAGTCCTATATAAATTCTATCAATTCGAACAATCATCGTCTCAGAAGAAAGAAAACTCGAATCCAGCTCAAATTTGAAAACAGATGCAGAAAATAAAACAGCCAAACCCGATATTGGTCAACTATCGACTAATTATGCCTATTAGTGGACTATGCATAAGTATAAGTCGACTAATCTGTCAAAAAACTGAGACCCTTACCCTCTGTTTGTAAGACCAGTCGACTGTATTAAGTCGACTAATTCTTATCATTAGTCGACTATACGAAGTATAAGTTGACTAATACTATGCACAACTCCTTCTGCACATCCGTTCTTTGATCTTTGAAGTTTCGTCTGCCTTTACCATGTATTCTAGTCATAATCCTAACAATCTCCGCTTGACTTGAATGCGTCCAAGTCCGAGAATAGTCACCATGCTCTATGTGCTCACATTAATGCACAAATGAATAACTCTTGACTTCATATCCATCTCACTTTCTCTTCTCCATAATCCCCTCATGGGGTTCACAACTTGATTAGATCGAATAAGTTCAGGCCCGACCTGAACTTGATCACCCAACGATCTCCTTGATCAATGCAGGATTTATGACAATTTGCTCCACCATAGGAGTAATGATCTAGACTTTCTTGTTGTACACCGGCGCCGCCTAGTCCCAATTTACTTTCGAGTAAACTGAACATTTGAGCTCGAAACCATCATAGTCTCCTATTATTCTACAACCCTTGATCTTGAAGCTGAGGATAACTGCAATCCACCAACTATAATTTCTGAATTTCGTAACATGTAAACATCGCCGACACATTCGACTTGAAACTTCACATGAGCTTCTTTGAAAACTTTCATAAGATCACCTTCAGAACTGAAACTGAACCCTTCTCCATGTAGAGTTCTAAGAGAGATGAGATTGTACCTTGATTCGGGAACATGACGATCGCCTTAAAGAGTAGTGATGCATTCATCATGAGAACGAAATTGGATTGTTCCTTCACCACACCTTACTCGTAGCAGAATTCTCCATGATGACCTCTCCCCTTGAACCGAAGTGTATGAAGAGAACATCTTCCTATTGGAATTGATATGCTATGAACATTCAGAGTCAATAATCCATTTATATTTGTTATCTACTTATCTGTCTGTAATAGATAGAACGTCACACTTATCTTCGTCCCCTTCAGCCAGTTTAGCGACATTAGCATCTGATTATTTCTTCTTTCACGTCCAACAATTAGCTCTAATGTGCTCATTCTTATGACACCAGTTACACACCAAATTCTTGTGTTTTCGGTTGCCCGTGAAACTTTCATTATTATTCTTCTCTTTTGAAAAGTGAACTTGCTCGAAATCATCATAATGAGACCCACTTATCAATTAGTTGTCAATTTTGTCCTTATTGAGCAGATGCTTCTTGACCTCATTGACCTTGATAGTTGATTTGCCTTCATAGTTGAAAACTTTCTTAAAAATCTTATATGAAGAAGGTAAAGAACACGGTAATAGAAGTGCTTGATCCTCATCTTCTATCTTAACCTCTATCTTATCTAAATTATTAATAATAAAAGAAAATTTCGCAATGTGAGACTTGATAGATATACCTTCATACATGTGGAGAAGAAAGAGACATTGCTTCAGAATCAACCGATTCGCCAACGGTTTCTTCAGATAGTGGTCCTGAATTCGCTCTTACATAAGGATGTTGTTTTCTCCGTAGAAAACTTATCCAACACTTCGTCCGCCAAATAAAACTGAATAGCTGTCAAGGCTTTCTAATCCAACTTCTGTCGAGTTTCTTCCTTCATGTCTTGAGGCTTTTTTCTCTCTCCCAAGTAGTATTTTCTTCAACCCGCTTTGGGTTAAGATGGCATTCATTCTAATTGCCAGCTGCTGGAATTAATGACACCATTGAACTTCTGAATATCAAACTTGATTGCAGATATCTTCACATTGACATTACTCTGATATCAATTGTTATGAAATAGACTGCCCCCACGACCAATCTGGAGCGGCACAGCGGAAGCAACACAGGATCAACGAGCAATAAGAAGAAAAGAGAAGGAAGAAGATATTTCAAAGTATAGAAAGCCAATACACAATTTAACATGCTTCCACTGATCAAACAGATCATGTGTATATCCACGGAGAAGAGGAGAAACCTTATTAAACTTTGGGAGAATACAATAAGAAACACTTACACCTCTCGCTAAGAAGATTACAAGCCCTTTGATGGCCGCTTAGAATAGAGAACCTTATGGCTAAAGCTTCTCACATGAATCTCTTCTTTTTTATTGCTTGATGATAGGTAGTAAAAAATGCATAAGTGTCATCACATTTACTATCACATTTTCATATTTATTCATATAATCATGCACTATTAACTAATATTTTATTATTTATTGTGTGCAGGCCTTGAGTAATAAAAATAAAGGAATAAAGCCTTAAAAGAAGCCCAAAAGCCCATGTTCAAGCCCAATGCAAAAGTTGCTATTATCAAATGTCAAATTGCAATTACTAAGGGCAATAGTTGCAAATACTAAAAGAAGAGGGAAGGATAGACTTCTATTCAACCCTAAATGCTTGCAGGATGAGGATAAAAGCCAAAGAAGAGAGTGCAAAGATAACAAATTCGTTGTTAAAAGATATTGGAAGATTTGGATTTAGGGTAACTTGCTTCCCAAGTTATCCCGAAATCTCAAAAATAAAGAGTCAGGATACAGCTTCCAGACGGATAAACCCAGATGGACGGACCAGAGGAGGCCACACGCGAAAGCGCGTGGCCAGCCGACAATACTTGGCCGCAAAAACGCGGCCAAAGCCGCGTTTCCGTGGCAATCTGGATGAGACTGGGCAACTGTTTTCTTGGAGGAATTGTACTGGGACTCTACTTCCTTCTGCACCTATAAATACCCCTACAGAATAACAGAGAAGGGCGTCCAGCGTAGTACAGAGCAAAATCTAGGGTTTTTAGGCTAGTTTGTAGTTTAGGTTTTTATTTTCTTTTTGTAATTTTTATTTTTTATGTAACTAAGAGTAGAGGATGCTTTCATGGAGGAAGGAGATCATGCTTGTACTGAGGTGACATCGGTGTAAGTCAAACTTTTCTTCCATTGTTATAGAATCAACTCAAGGTTTGTTTTTGTTCTTCTATTCTTGTTTTATTTTTGTTTTTCTATTCTTGTTTTTTTTATTTTTTTCTCTGATGTCTTGTAAACCATGAGATCTGATCGCTTCGAGACTGCTTAGCCGAAGAAGTGCCCTTGATGGCCTATGGTGATGAACAAGCCTTCTTTTACTAGTATGGTTTGTCTTTTCTTTTCGTAGTGTAGATCGAGAAGGGGGAAGATCCTATACGCCATGCTTGAATGCCTTCAAAGACAAGGTAAGTCGTTGCAACGGATCAAAGGTAAACAGGGCAGAAGAAGTAGGTATGTGTTTTTTTAGTTTATAATTTTCTTTTCTTTCTTTAGTTTAGATAACCAACTCCACATCTTTCTAATTTCTTTCACACTTCTCATTGTAAATACCACACTTCTCATTGTAAATACCATTGTAAATAACAAAATAAATAAAAAAAAGAGATAACTTACTAAACAAGCTTTCATCGCTAGTTCCTCCCTGAGGATCACGACCTGCATAGCCATTGCTACAGCAGATAGAATTGAGCACCTTGCACATCTCTAATTCTTAAATTTGATATATTATATTTTGTGTGCAGGAAAATCTCAATCAAAATTTTGGCACCGTTGCCGCGGAGGGACGGTAAGTTTCTCTCTAAAAAAAAACTAATTATTGAATTATTTATTCTTTTTGTTTGCAGGATCAGAGAACAGAAAAACTAATAGCAGCAAAGGATATATAGCAACTCTGTGTCTCTGCCCTTAAAGGCAGAGCAGCAGAGCCTACTGCAGAGCCGCGTTTGCGCGGCCTGAGTAGTTCACTACTCATTGTGTCTTCTGCAGGTTGCTACAAATTGAAAGATTTGTTTACTGCTTTGTTAACTTTTCTCTGTGATCACCCTGCATACTGCTAATTATTTAACATTAACCTATCCGTTAAAAAAAAAATTAGACTCTTGCATCATAGGCACGTGTCTATTTAATTTTTTAATTTTTGTTGAAGAGTGCTGGAGACAAGGTACGTTCCCATTGCATATAGACTAGGAAGCACCCTTGGCTGATTTACTGCTTTTGAGTGAATATTTGTCTATTGCTTTACACGTGTACTAAATTGACTTAAGGGCTTGTCCTATAAATAAGATAAGGTGGGGATTTCATCACCCTTCCTTGGCCCACAAACAATCTCCTCACTCACTAACCCAAGCCTAACTAAAAATGAGTAGATGTTGGCCCTAGGGACATCTCGGACTCAATTAGGAGATTATCCTAAGGGGGAACGCTGTTGGAATTTGACTCCTGCCAAATCAGTGTCTAGGAAGGGGATTGAGGGCCGAAAGCCCGAAGATTGGTGGTTATTTAATTAAGGAACGTCTTTGACGGAAAACTTCCCACCAATCTTGCCCTGACCTGGCTGATTAACTTGCGGTCAAAGTCTGCACCCTACCTCCCGTGGACAGTCTAACCAGTTAGGAGTCGTCTAGGTCATAGGTCTACCCTAACTTAGGTTAGAATTTTTTTTAATTTTCTTTTTTGTTTGCTTATTTGTTTGTTTTCTTTTCTTTGTTTGTGTAATATGGCATATAACAACAATGTTTCCAATTTTAATCCACATTACACACCAACCTCTTTTTCGGATATTACCAACCCGGCATATCATAACTTTGACCAACCTAGTGTGCCGGAATGGTCTTATCCGATTGAATATAACCCATGCCCCCCATCTTATGACCATAATTTCCACAACGATTTCAACTCTTCACAGAGTTCATGGGGTTTCGCTTCCCCCGAGTCCAATTTTCAACCAACTTGTCCTCCGTATCCACCTTGTCCACAATATTTCCAAGATTCATACTCAGATCCACCCATTCAGAATAGAAAACCATCTATCTTGAAAATGATGAGTATGCATGAGTCCAAGCAACAACCACCATCAATCTTAGACATGATGATGCGTGAGTCCAACAACAGTCACAGAATCTGACCGACTCACAACTTCATCATGATTGTCCCAACAACACTTCCTCTTTTCAAGTCCAATCACAAAATGATGCACCAATCGACTATGAAAAGATGCTTGAAGCCATGACTCAAGCTAGATTAGCTCGTGATCATGAAATAGATATGATGGTTCAATCTTTACGTTCTCACTGTTCGGCCATTTCTGATATCGCTAACCATTCTGTTAGAGCCGACGAGCCACGTTATTTTGGACAACAAAATTCTAATTCAGTACCATCATTTAAACTTGCCGAAACTCCAATTTTTGATAGTTTGGCAAGTTATTCCTTTCCTGAAATAGAACTTGAGCATGAATATGATCATGATCTCCCACTTGGTGATTCAATTCTACTTCCTGATTCAATAATGACTTCGGTGTCTTCACCTGATTTTACTTTTCCCGAGTCAACATTGGATCCTATGCCAATTCATCATGAAATTGAATCACCCATTTTTTATGATCATATTAAACTTGACCAATTTTATAATTTTGAAAGTCCCATGGATAAATTGGCAAGTTCTCATTTTTATGATATTGAACTCAATGAGATATGTGACCTAGATTCTCAAATCTGTGATTAAATTCAAATTCCCGAATCATTATTGACTCCTGTTTTGTTACCCAACTTAGGTAATCTTTTAGAGTCAGTTTTGATTCCCACACTTATCATTCCTGAACTTGAATCACCAATATTGAGTCACATTCCATTGTGGGAAAATGATTGTGGACTTGAGTTTCAACTTCTTGATTTGGACCCACTTCTTGAACCAAGCCCGACTCCTGAACCATTACTTGATTTAAGTTTCTTTCCTGAGTCGGTATTCGTTCCCGCACTTCTGACGTCCAAGTCAATCATTCCATCTTTTCACACTCCATTTTGGGACAAGGCGGTTGACACAATTGACTCTGAAAATAATTATGAAATTTGAAAATTTGATGGGGTGGAATTGTTAAAAATGATAATACATACATTTTAGTGGGTTATACAAGAGAAATTTCTGGTGGGTTCCTCCGAATACCACATTATCTTGATTGGGTAGCAACGCTTGGCCCAATTAGACCACCACCGGAACCACCACCTTGAGGTAACATCTGCCTTCCCTTTCTTCTTTTTCATGCATATATGCATACATTCATACATTGAGGATAATGCATGAGATAAGTGTGGGGGGAGGCTTTACTAACATACTAACATAGGTAGAAACTAACAAAAAATTTTGCTAATATAAAAAAATTTGCTAAAAAAAAAAATTTAAAAAAAGGACAATATTTTGACTTATCTTTTGAAAGAAATCTAAGTTAGTCTTAAGAATTAGGAAAATCATGATTAGGATTTCTAAAAACTTGGTCAAAATAAATAAATTGTTGAATTTTTAGGTATAGGAGGAGAAATTGAATAAATAATTAGTCTTAATTTTTACCTTAATAAAATGTGCATACCTAATGCATATCTAGGATTCTAAGATAAAGACCCTTGTGCCTCATATAAAAAAAATATAAAAATATAAAATATAAAAATAAAAATCACTAATTAAGCTGGATACATGTGCCTCAAGAAGCATAAGTATTCACGCCTAAAGGTGAGTTTATAAATAAGTGTCCTTAGTTTTGTGGTCTAGTTCACTCGAATTTGAGTCCGTGGGGTGTTTTTCTCACCCGGTGCCTTAAAACCAACCAGTTTGGGAGTCACCGACTTTAAGTTCGCTACATGGGTGGATTAGAAAGCCTAAGATAATTAAGAAATATTATATATATATTAACACATCTAATAGTCAATTAGTTAGGTATGAGGGCTTCAAGAAGCCTTGATACTTACACGAAAGAAAATTAGATGAGTTATACATACTAAAAAAAAAGAAAAAAAAGAAAAAAATATAATAATAATAATAAAGAGGCATGAGAGTCCAAGTTAAGGAATTCCTAGTAAAAATTCACAAGGATGCATATGACTTAGGGTAACGAAAAAGACTATACAAACATTCAATTTTGACCCTTACCTAAAAAGGAAAATAATTTACTATATAAAGACTAAGTTTAAGAATGAATAAAAATGAGGATTCTAAAAACTTATAGATTACTTAGTCTCTTCAAACGTATTTCAAATATTTTCCTTTTTATGGATTTTGTGGGTGTAAACCCTCACGAGACAACACTCGTCCTTTAGGGTAACCTAGGGGTTTAACAGCTTGTTGCACATGCTAAGTGCAATCGTGATTCCTACGAAAGTGAGTTAGGATAGATTAATTTTTCTTTTTTTTTCCTCTTTCTTTTTGATTTTTACTCGAGAACGAGCAAAAAGATAAGTGTGGGGGTGTGATAGGTAGTAAAAAATGCATAAGTATCATCACATTTACTATCACATTTTCATATTTATTCATATAATCATGCACTATTAACTAATATTTTATTATTTATTGTGTGCAGGCCTTGAGTAATAAATAAAGGAATAAAGCCTTAAAAGAAGCCCAAAAGCCCATGTTCAAGCCCAATGCAAAAGTTGCAATTATCAAATGTCAAAATTGCAATTACTAAAGGCAATAGTTGCAAATACTTAAAGAAGAGGGAAGGATAGACTTCTATTCAACCCTAAATGCTTGCAGGATGAGGATAAAAGCCAAAGAAGAGAGTGCAAAGATAACAAATTCGTTGTTAAAAGATATTAGAAGATTTGGATTTAGGGTAACTTGTTTCCCAAGTTATCCCGAAATCTCAAAAATAAAGAGTCAGGATACAGCTTCCAGACGGATAAACCCAGATGGACGGACCAGAGGAGGCCACGCGCGAAAGCGCGTGGCCAGCCGACAATACTTGGCCACGGAAACGCGGCCAAAGCCGCGTTTCCGCGGCAATCTGGATGAGACTGGGCAACTGTTTTCTTGGAGGAATCGTACTGGGACTCTACTTCCTTCTGCACCTATAAATACCTCTGCAGAGCAACAGAGAAGGGCGTCCAGCGTAGTACAGAGCGAAATCTAGGGTTTTTAGGCTAGTTTGTAGTTTAGGTTTTTATTTTCTTTTTGTAATTTTTATTTTTTATGTAACTGAGAGTAGAGGATGCTTTCATGGAGGAAGGAGATCATGCTTGTACTGAGGTGACATCGGTGTAAGTCAAACTTTTCTTCCATTATTAATAGAATCAACTCAAGGTTTGTTTTTGTTCTTCTATGCTTGTTTTATTTTTGTTTTTCTATTCTTGTTTTATTTTATTTTTTCTCTCTGATGTCTTGTAAACCATGAAATCTGATCGCTTCGAGACTGCTTAGCTGAAGAAGTGCCCTTGATGACCTATGGTGATGAACAAGCCTTCTCTTACTAGTATAGTTTGTCTTTTCTTTTCGTAGTGTAGATCGAGAAGGGGGAAGATCCTATACGCCATGCTTGAATGCCTTCAAAGACAAGGTAAGTCGTTGCAACGGATCAAAGGTAAACAGGGCAGAAGAAGTAGGTATGTGTTTTTTTTTAGTTTATAATTTTCTTTTCTTTCTTTAGTTTAGATAACCAACTCCACATCTTTCCAATTTCTTTCACACTTCTCATTGTAAATACCACACTTCTCATTGTAAATACCATTGTAAATAACAAAATAAATAAAAAAAAGAGATAACTTACTAAACAAGCTTCCATCGCTAGTCCCTCCCTGAGGATCACGACCCGCATAGCCATTACTACAGCGGATAGAATTGAGCACCTTGCACATCTCTAATTCTTAAATCTGATATATTATATTTTGTGTGTAAGAAAATCTCAATCACTTGACATTGAATACATTGAAGGTCAGGCCCAAAGGTTTATTTATTGACCATAAGACTTTCCTACTCTATACAAATTCTATCAATACAAACAATCATCGCCTCAGAAGAAAGAAAACTTGAATCCAACTCAAATCTGGAAACAGATTCAAAAAAGAAAACAGCCAGAACCTAATATTAGTCGACTATATCAATGTATAAGTCGACTAATCATGTCTATTAGTCGACTATATATAAGTATAAGTCGACTAATCTGAAATCTGAGACCCTTACTCTCTGTTTGCAAGACTAGTCGACTATACTAATGTATAAGTCGACTAATTCTTATCATTAGTTGACTATACCAAGTATAAGTTGATTAATACTGTGCATAACTCCTTGTGCATGTTCGTTCTTTGATCTTCAAAGTTTTGTCTACCTTTACGATGTATTCCAGTCATAATCCTAACACTTTGCTGCCTAAAATTTAGGTGTATGAAGATTCATGTGGTTTAGACCTTATTTGCTCGTGGATCTAGTGGTCACATTTGCTCTATTGTTAAAAAAAAAAAATAATTTTACAGCTACTTGATGCATAAGTAAGAGATGTTAAAAACTCGTGAATTTTCATTTATATACATTTAATAACATGAAGATTAGTTTGAACGGTTTATATCTTGAAATTTTGATGAGAAAATCGAGTTTTTGGTGTGCCATTGGAGAAAATTTCCTTCTATGTTCGTTGTTTTTTTATTTTCTCATATATATATGTATGTGTATATATATGTATATATTTGAATGATAAAGTTATTTTCATTAATCAAAAGAGGAGTACAAAATATTACATTAAATCAAATCTCTCTAATAACTCTCTCACATGATATCCAATCACTCAATATAACTCTTAATAATTCAAAAAACTTATCATAGAATAACCATTAACAACACTAACGAATAGCTCCATGACTCGCCTTGAAGAAGCATCATCCATCTTGCCAGATCTACTACTCGAAAGAGAATATGAGACATATAGAATATTCAGTCTCTTGTAGATCATTAACTTATAGACCTGAATCAACTAGATCTACTGATTGAAACAAAATCGATACTCTTAAATCTCAGGTTGATTAAATATACTGATCGGAGCAAAAATAAAAAAAAGATGATGGCCGACTCACTTGTAGATCTAAATCCTGTATGGGTATCAAGTACCTCGATCGCCCAAAAAAACTATGAACTCGATTATTAGTGAAACAATTGAACTTCTAATAGTATGTTTAAACATAACTCGCTGGCATGGATAATCCATATTAGCCCCACATGAGAGGAGAAGAGATCATAAGGGGACATTGAGATGGCTAGGACCAGCAGTTGAGATCGCATGGAATCACGTGCGCGTCCTCTCCCAACCGCAAGATGAACAATGAAGAAAAACCCTTACTGCAATCAATCCTTAAATCTAAAGCAAAGTTGAGATGGTTAGGATCGGTAGCCATCCCCTAGCAGTTGAAATCGCATGAAGTCTTATGCGAATCCTGTCGTAATTGCGAAGATAAATGATAAAAAGTAATCCTTGCTGCTATCAATCCCCAAATATCAAACTTCATTTCATGAAATTCTCTCTGGCATCCTCGCATAACTAGGAAGAGAAAGCCCTCGCCAGAGGAATAAAGGAAGGTGGGGGGAGTCATGCACGATGACTTCCTCAGAGGAACAAATGGCGGTGAGGGGAACTTAGTATAAATACATAGCTATGTTACAAACTTGATACAATAAAAAACCTCATAAGTGGCTATTTTTTATTTGGTAAGCATATTAGCCTCACTTTAATTATTAGGCGCTTAACGTAAAGGAGGACCTAAGTATTGGCAGATGGTTTGCTCAAGGGTACTTATTTTTGGAAAAAGAACAATTAATATTTAAGATTTTTAGAAGGAAAAATTGTTTCTAGGGGCTCAACAATAGTTTGCAGTGCCAAAAAGGTTGTAGTTTGACAGCTTGCCAAAAAGGATGATTGTGCAAGCGCACTGTACATTTTGTATCACTTATGTCACATTTTTCATTTATTTTTAAATAAAACTCTATTTTTTATGTATTTTTCATGTTCAGTGGTATGCAGTGTAATTAACAAAAAATATAAAGAGATTGATAGATTTATCCAATTAAATCTAAATAATTCAAAAGATCAAGCAAATCAAGGGAGTCAATTCAAATCCAAAAGTTCTAGAAGCTATTTTATCTGAAAACTAGATATATCAGATAAGATAATATTATCTAATTTCAAGAGAAAAATGGATTGTTTGAAAACCCTATCGTATTCACTGAAGATAAATGAATATCTTATCAATTCTAGAAGACAGCTGAAAATACAAGAGGATAAATTGATAGAGAGAAGATCAACGGATGAGATGAAGTAATTTAAATTCGGATTCAAACTGAATACATTTTACTTTTTAATCATAACTTTCGCTATCGAAACTCAAATCTGATGATTCAAGATGATGCAGAAAGAAGACTTAAATGGCTACAATGCTTATGGTTATCACTCTTTTCAAATCTGTCATTTCATAAGTCATATTCAACAATCAACACGATAACAAGCTGCAGATCAGAATTGAATTTTTACATAAAATTTTGGATAAATCAAATCAATTTTTGAGATAAAGGGAGGACTCAAATTCAGAAATAGCCAGCTCTCCTATCTTCATACGTTTCCTATTCCTCTGATTTTTTCCTATAAATACCCTCATACCTTGAAGGCAGAAGGAGCACCATCTCTACCTAACACATTTTCGACCATTCTTGATTCTCCTAGTCATATTGATGAAGAATCATGGTATCTTGAAGATTTTAATCAAGATTCAATTTTATCACATAATTTTAAACTTGACCAATATCAACCCATTGACAAATTGATAAATTTTCTTTTCAATGAGATTGAACTTGAAGATGAATATGACACTGATTTTCAATATTGTGATTTAGTTCCACTTTTTGAAACTATACTGACTCCTGTATCCTTACCCGATTTGAATCCAATACCAAAGCCAACACTGATTCCTATCCCTATAGAGATTGAACATGAACCACCTATTTTGGATAGTCACATTCCATTATTAGAAAATGAATGTGAACTTGAATTCTATGATTTGAGTTTTATTTCCGAGTCAGTTTTAGCTTCTATTTCTTTTATTGTTGAGCCCAAATCATCCATTACATAAATTCACATTTCATTGTTGGACCAAGGTGTAGATCAATATGACTCTGTGATGTATCCCAAGATTGGTCATATAACCGAAAAAATTTTCATGCTACGATCTTGCATGATCCTATTCATATTGGGGATTATAAAAATGTTAATAGGAAAGAGGTGATGAAAGGTGCGTTTCATGAAAATTCACAGTATTTAGATTGGGCAGAAACGCTTGACCCAATGAGACCACCACAAGAACCATCACCTTGAGGTGACAGTTTTTCTTCCCTCTCTCCTTTTTCATATATTATTGCATTTCATTCATACATTGAGGACAATGCATGAGTTAGGTGTGGGGGAGGGTTTACTAACATGCTAACTTCACTAATTTAAAATAAAAAAATCCTTTCTTAAAAACTTTTTGAAAAGGAAAATAATACTTTGACTTATTTTTGTAAAAAATTAAGTTAATTTTAAGGAATAAGAGGATAATAATTAGGATTTCTTATACTTGGTTAAAATAAAATTATTTGTTTAATTTGAGGTTAGGAAGAAAGATTGAAAAAGTAATTTAGTTTTGATTTTTTCCATGATGAAATATGCATACTTTACACACTTACACACTTAGGATTCTAAAACAAAGATTCTTATGTCTTATATATAAAAAAATATTTATTATATAAAAAATCTTCTGATTAAGCTGGGTATTTGTGCCTCATAAAGTATAAGTATTCACGCCTAAAAGTAGTCCACATAAATAAAATTTTTAGTTTTGTGACCTTGTTTGCTCGAGTCCTAAGTCCTCAGAGTGTTTTCTCACCCGGTGCCCTAAAACCGTCTGGTCTGAGAGTCACTGACTAAGCCTTGTTACATGGGCGAATTAGAAAGCCTAATGAGCTGAGGGATATTAGCGCCATAAATAAAAAAGAAAAGAAAATAATAAGACATAAGAGTTAGAGTTGAAGAATCCTAAGCCAAATTTTCACGGTCACAAGGTGCAATGACTTAGGGTAAAATAATAGACTAGATGAAAAATACAATTTTAATCCTTACCTTGATTAAAAGCAAGTTTTTGAATAAAGACTAAGTTTAGGAATGACTAAGTTTTGATAATCCTATGACTTATAAATTACTTGAATTTTTACATTAATACTTCAAATATTTTTTCTTTCAAAATGTGTTTTCAAAAAAATACTAACAATTTATTTCTTTTTCTTCATGAATTTTGTGAGTGTAATCTACTGAAAACCCTCATGAGACAAAACTCGTCCTCTAGGATTAACCTAGAGGTTTAACGACTTGTTGCACGTGCTAAGTGCAACCATGATTCATGTTACATCAGTTTTGCTTTTCTTTTCTTATTTTTGCTCGAGGACGAGCAAAAGATAAGTGTGGGAGGGTGATTGTGCACGCACATTGCACATTTTATATCACTTATGTCACATTTTCTTCATTTATTTTTAAATAAAATTCTGTTTTTTAATGTATTTTTCATGTTCAATGGTATGTAGTGTAATTAACGAAGAAAATAGAGAGATTGATAGATTTATCTAATTAAATCCAAACAATTCAAAAGATTAAGCAAATCAAGGGAGTCAATTCAAATCCAAATGTTTTAGAAGCTATTTTATCTGAAAACTGAATATATCAGATAAGATAATTTCATCTAATTTCAAGGAAAAAATAGATTGTTTGAAAAACCTATCAGTTTCGCTGAAGATAAATAATATTTTATCAATTTTAGAAGATAAACTGAAAATCCAAGAGGATAAATGGATAGAGAGAAGATCAACAGATGAGATGAAGCAATTTAAATTCGGATCCAGACTGGATATATTTTAGTATTTTAATCATAACTTTCGCTAATGAAATTCAAATATGATGATTCAAGATAATCCAGAAAGAAGACTTAAAGGGCTACAATGCTTATGTTGATCACTTTTTTCAAATCTGTCCTTTGATAAGTCATATTTAGTAATCAACACGATAACAAGCTGCAGATCAGAATTGAATTTCTACATAAAATTTTAGATAAATCAAATCAAGTTTAGAGATAAAGAGATGATTCAAATTCAAAAATATTCAACTCCCCTATCTTTATATGCTTCCTATCCCTCTGGTTTTCTCCTATAAACACCCTCATCCTCGAAGGCAGAAGGAGCACCATCTCAAAGAGAGAGTTTTAGTTTAGATTTTTCTTTTTCATTTCCTCTTCAATGTAATTTTTATTTTTTCTTTTATTTTATTTTGAGGTTAGAGAGAGTTACATGATTAAAAGAGAGGAAGATTTATTGTAGAGTCATGATATATAATGTTCTCTTCAAAAAGCTTATATTGAATGTGACAATCAATAGAGGTTTCTCACTTTTCTTCATCATACTCAATTTGGCCAAGCACTGCTTTCATGTACTTCTTTCTACTACTTTGCTTTACATTACTTCACATCTAATCATGGTATGTTAATTTACAACAGAGATAAATATTCTTCCTTTATCTCTTTCTATTTTTCTTTCTTAGTTTAATTTAACAATTTTCAATCAACCTTTTCCTTTTAATTCTTTTTCTTTGAACTTGTTTTTTCTTTTCTTTTGAATTAACAAAACCATCTTAAATACTTTTCTTTTATATCTTTTTATTTTTGATTTTTATACCAACACTTTTCTTTATTTTTTTGTTTCCTTTTTTATAAATAAAACAACAGCAATACCACCATCTCTTCTTATACATCTCCTTCTTAACAATTTTTATTTTCTTTTAAAATTGAGAAGAGAACTCTTAAATCTGTTGTAGTTAATTAAAAGAAGAAACTTACTAAATTGTTTCCATTGTTGTCCCTCCTAGTGGATCATAAACCGTTAGCCCTAGGCTACACGGTAGCACCAAGGACTAAACATTATTCTAAAAGTCTGTGTTTTTCTGTGTAGGTCAGAATCGATCATCAACAAAGGGCTTCGACAGAGAATATTGTATTTGCAGGCCCCTGTCCCCACCACATAATAACACAAGCTACATTATATTTACTTAATGCCCGTATTACCTTTTGTTTTGTCCTTTTACCGTTTGTCCTTTTCAGGGAACCTGAGACATTTTTTCATGTCCTTTTGTCCTTCTGACGGCGGTAATTGTTATCAGCAATTTTGAATTTTAAAGTGGACAAAAAAATTGCTCCATGAAAAGGTTGTCCACTTCAAAATTTATTGCTAACTTGACCAAATAATTTATAAACTCATTTAAATATTTGAATGAAAACAAAAAAGTAATTAATAACTTGTTTTATAAAATCATTTAACCTCTATTGTTCATAAAACAAAAATTATTTAACATATAAATATTTATTTATTTATTTTCACTTGTTTGTTTATTTAACTTTTATTTTATTAATTTAAAAATGTATATTTTATACTAAAATTATTTGTTTAATATGTAATGATGCGAGTCTATTAATGACTTGAATTCAAATTATTTTGTTTCAATGTTGTGTCCACCTGAACATGGTGGACACCTTAAAAGTTTGTCCATTTGTCTACTGTACAACAATGAGTCTGCCCCTAATTTTGTCCAACTTCTGAATTTTCTGTCCACTTTTACCTATTTTTTCTAGATATTGTAAAATTTATCTAACTGCTTAAATTTTTGTCCACTTTTGATCATTTCTGTCTACTTATTGCAAAGTTTGTCTACCATATTTAATTTTTGTCCAACAATTCTGTGAATTTAACTACAAATAGAACAAAATTCATCAAAAAATAACAAATTCATCGCAAATTTATCACTCACTCTAAAAAATCTAACCAAAATTACCTCAAAATCACAAATTAACTTAAAATTCATAAGAAAAATTATATCAAAATAACAAATTCATCATCTCCTCAAAATCATCAAATTACTCAAAGTTATAAATTAATTCAAACTCACAAATCAACTTAAAATCCTTCTCTCCGGTCCAAATCGGCGTCTCTCCAATTCGGTCCATCATCGACGGGGAGATCGCGCCTAATTTTCTCCCTTTCTATCCACTTGCATCAATTTCTGTCTTTTTATATATCTATCCAACTTTCTCCCTTTCTGTCTACTTTAGGGCTATGGACAAATCTCACAGTTTGGTAGAAAAAACAGAACACAGTGGACACTTTATCCGTTATGTCTATTATACACACATGAGTCTGCACCCAGTTTTTATCCAACCTCTTAATTTCATGTCTATTTTTGCCAATTTCTGTCATACATTGAAAAATTTGTCCAACTTTTTAAAATTCTATCAACTTTTGACAATTTTAGTCCACTTGTTGGAATATTTTTCACTTTCTTAGAATTTTTGTCCACCTGACAGGACAAACATACACTAGAATGCGTGGGAGGATGCTAAATAAGTGGTTAAAGTGGATATAGTTTCAAAATTTTAAATTGCTAATAGATGGTGGATAAAATAGAACATGGTGGACACTTTAAAGTTTGTCCGCTTTTTCTACAACACAAACATGAGCACTCGCCTAGTTTTTTTTCAACTTCTTAATTTTTTGTCCATTTATCCCAGCTTCTGCCTATATGTTGGAAATTATGTCAACTTTTTAGTATTTCAGTCCACTTTTTGGAAAATTTGTCAAGATATTTAATTTTTGTTCGCCAAATTGTGGAATCTGTCTTAAAATAGAGTAAAATTCACTACAAATCACAAATTTATCACTCATCATAAAAAATTCATTATCAAAATTACCTTAAAATCATCAAATTATAAAATTATCACAAAATCCAATTCAAATTACTTTAAATTGCTTCAAAATTTCAAAATTAAATCAAATTTCCTAAAACTCAAAATTACAAAATTAAATCAAATTTCAAAATTAGAAAAATTTATATTTGTCTACTGAAATCTTTGTCCACTTTTGATTAATCCTGCCCACTTATTGAAAATTTGTCGTGTATATTCATGTTTCCACCATCCAATGAAATTTGTTTACAAGTAGAGTAAAATTCATCATAAAATCACAAATTCATCACAAATAACAAATTCATCACAAGTTTATCACTGATCCTAAAAAATAATCAACAAAATCACCTCAAAATCACAAATTATCATTATGCGTATAGAAATTATAAAGGTAGATAGAAATTTATTAAAGTAGACAGAAATTAGTGAATTTATTAATAATCAATAAATGTATAACGTTGCCTCTATTTTGCCTATTTTTTTAAAAGAAAATAAAAAAAGAAGAAAATTACAAAATATAAATTTCTTTCCAACTTTCTCTATTTCTATCCATTTATCCAACTCTCATAAAATATAAAATTACAAAACAGAGATTGAAGGCACTTATCCTAAGCTCTCAATCTCTCTTGGTTCTTCTCTGATGATTTCCTTCTCCAAAGCCAACTCCTTCAATCCATTTCACAGTTTTCAACCCCAAAAACTCTAAAATAGTGAAATCCAATGAAAGGAATAGCATATAAAAGAAACAACATCGAAAGTCCAAAAATGAATAAAAGATTAAATAAATGATCGCCAAACTCCCCAAAAGAAACAACATAGAAAGTCCAAAATAGTCAAACCCTTCGAATAATAACCCAAAATATATCCTCCTCATCCCCTAAAATCACATCTTTCGAAGACTCAACAGAAGCAAACAAGCTCGTCAGATCTTGCCGGATCTTTGGCTCGTTCTCACCGGATCTCGCTGCCAAATGCCATCAAATCCAAGGCAATCTCGCCGCCCACGGCCAAAGCCCTGGCCCACCTCGTCTTCCCTCTCTTTCTTCCTCTATTAAATTTGTACACAATTAAAATTGTACACAAAGATATGGATAGATTTGACAACGCCGATCAGGATATTTTGGATATTTAACCAGCCTAACTGACCCACGTGTGCACTAATGGCGTGTACAGGCACATGGGGGACAAAAATCAGTATTGGAGGACTTTTTAGCATTAGTTGAAACTACAAGCTCTCTTTAACACGGTAAACAATTGTTGAGCCCCTAGAATTTTAAAATTGTGATTTGGAGTTCAGGTCCTGGCGTGAAACGGATGTGACAAGAATGCTTGATATAAAACTATTCAATCATGTTTAGCCAAAACTCACTCGCAAAACCTTCTATTAATATCAGCCTGGCTTGTTTTAATTCAACAACAAAGTCCTTGAACCCACAGGTTATAAACTCACAACATTAAGAAAACCCAAAAAAACAAGGAAGAGAGAACAAATTTATGAGCTCAGTAACCTTCCACCGTGAGAGTGGCCCTTCAAAAGGATCGCGGAGATCATCAGAGGGTATGCTAACTTGATCCGCTTGTCTTCTTCTTATTAGTTCTGACAACTAATCAATATCACCGATTTAATTAGCCAGGTCGGTAAATATCAGGTTAGAGATTTTTCATTTAATAGAACGTTCTTTAATTACAGAACCACCTTTCAATTTTCTTCCTTAGTTAAACACTAATTAGACTAGAGTTAATCAGTCTCAATATACAGTTAAATATATTCTCAGTAATATTTAAATGAATAAATATTCTCCTATAAAAAGAATATTAGTTCAATAATACAGTATATGGAGTGAGGTATGCATACAACGAATCTCCTTAAGATAATTACGTCCCCCGCTACGGTGGTAACGGTTACAGGACGCCGGTGTTTCAAGATATAACGCTCCTTCACAGTATTTGGATAGCACCACCAAATCATTGTACAATCGAATCTTTTGTTAATCAGTACCTTCATTAATTGAAATTTTCAAAGCTTGGATGAAGACAAATTTCAAGAGAATATTTGCCTTAATATGGATGAATATTCTCTATAAGAAAAGAGAGGGAGAGAGTGAAGAATATATATCTTACGAAGACACAGATTCAACAATTATTCTAAATTTATGTTTCTCTTTTTCCGTGTAGAGAGGAGGAACTTCTGTTCTGTGTGTATAGAAAAGATGGAGAGAAGCGTTATTTATAGCGCTCTTAGGAAGTCCATTGGAGGGAACTGGGAGCGGTTGTGACGGTTCCTATCTGAACTGTTGCAACGGTTCTGTGAACCGTTCCAACCTTCTGCGCACCGGGTTGGGTATCAGGTGGACCGCATCCAAGACCCGCAACCCATCTACACCCGTGTGGCCCGGTCCAAAAAGAGCCGACCGGGTCCATACCCAGACCCATGCTCGGGCCAGACCCAGACCCACGCCCGGGCCCAGACTCCCAGCGGCGGGGCGGTGCCGCCAGTGGCGGGGCGGTGCTGCCAGTGGCGGCGCCGCACACGCGGGCATGGTTTCCCCCCAAACGCACGCGAAAACTCCAAGTACCCAAAGGACACACCCTGCGTTCCCATCTCTTCATATGTAAATACTTCAACTTTTCACACCATATCCAATATAAGACTAAATTGTTTTAGCTTTTTTTAGTCCTTTTAGCTATTGAATTAGGCTAACTTCTGACTTGAATATCTCATTCATTTGGAAATGAAATTGAACATGTGAATATACCACGTTCATCCCCAATGGAAGGACAACACACTCCAATCATTATCTAGTTGATTCCATAAATGAATCAAGCCTCAATCTAGCTCAAAGATTCACTTAAAAATTCTTCGTTTCCCAATAATCTCCCACACTATGAGACTGACTCTATAGTGAAAGGTAGTTTAGGAAGAAAACTGCATTAGGATAGGTGAACTAGGTTTTGAACCTTTCATAGTAAAAACCTTATCTGACTTACTGGCTAATTAGTGAAGTAAGTCTTGAACTGTCAGTCGTTTGTGTAAGCCAAGTCAACATGCCTCACACAGTAACTTTTCAAAATCAACTTTGGTTCTCGGTTGTATCCATTTTGGCCTTGGACATTCTTAGTTTCAAAGAGTATCTTTAGAGAATCACAACCTTCATAGGGACTCCCAAAGAGCTGACCCAGCTCTATACTCACATAGGTGATCGTTCTATTAAGAGTAGTCTACTCTGCCCCACTTGTTTTTATAACAAAATATAGACATCATTAAAGCATTTAGCTTACCCTAAATGCACTTGTAGAAAGTATTTGGGTGCACCACAGGAATGAGTTAGAGCCAAGCTCATATGTGCTTACTTACAGAGTCAACCATAACTAGTTTTCCTCTTGAACTTAATCCGTGAGATCTCCAGTCGCTAAGTGAGATTTTCATTAAGCTAACTAGGTAAGGTGGGCTTTTAGCCTCATTCTCCTCGATGCGTAGTTTATTCGCTCTCCATTTAAACCTTTAGTAAACGGATCCGCTAGATTATCTTTTGACGATACAAAGTCAATAGAGATAATTTCATTTGAGAACAACTGCTTCACGGTGTTATGTCTACGATGAATGTGTCTAGAATTACCATTGTATAAAGTTTTGTGCCCGAGATATCGCTGCTTGATTATCACAGTGAATACATATGGCAGGCACTGGCTTAGGCCACAATGGTATATCTTTCAAAAATTGTCGAGCCATTCTGCTTCTTATCCAAGGCTATAAATTCTATTCCATTGTGGAACTGGCAATACATGTTTGTTTGAAAGATTTCTAAGATACCGTCGCTGCGCTTCCAAGTGTATATACATATCTGTTAGTTGATTTTGATTCATCAAAATCTGCAATCTAATTAGCATCACTGTACCCTTCAAGCATAGGTGGATATTTTCTATATCTCAAGACATATTCCCTGATTTTAGATACGTTGCTTGCTACTCGTAGGAGAGTAGTCCAATGATCATAACTAAGGTTACTAGTATATCTGCTTAATTTGCTTACAGCGTAAGTAATATCGGGTCTAGTACAATTTATTAAATACATTAGACTTTCGATTATTTGAGAATACTCTGACTATCGTATTTCAGTTCCTATATTCTTGCGAAGGTGAATTTGTCGGAGAAAAAAATTCATATTCTTTTTATTCCATGTTTCTTGAATCTTTTTATCATCTTATCCACGTAATGAGATTGAGATGGACTGATTCCATCTGGTGTTCTTATGATTTTAACTCCTAAAATTACATCAACAATCTCCAAATCTTTCATGTCAAATTTTTAGATAGCATACATTTTGTAGACTTAATAACTTCAATATTAGTTTTAAGTATCAACGTGTCGTCTACATAAAGACAAATAATGATACATGTATTTTCAACTGTCTTAGTATAAACACATTTATCAAAATTCATTGATAGTGAATTCATCTTAAACATGACATTATTGAATTTCTCATGCCATTGTTTTAGAGCGTGTTTTAAACCGTATAAGGTTTGATCAATTTACACACTTTGTGCTCTTAGCTTGACTACAAATTTTTCAGGTTGCTCCATATATATTTCTTCATTTAATTCGCCATTTAAGAATGCAGTCTTGACATCCATTCAGTGAATTTCTAAGTTGTGCAATACTGCAATCGCAATTAACATCCGAATGGATGTTATTCTTGTTACTGGCGAATAAGTATCAAAATAGTCAACTTCTTCTTTTTGTCGATATCCTTGTCAACAAATCTAGCCTGTATTTATCGATGGATTCACCGAGTCTTAATTTTCTTTTAAAAATTCACTTAGTCTCGATTGGTTTACTGCCTGGAGGTAAGTTTGCCAATTCTCAAATATGATTTCTTAGGATGAATTTTATTTTGCTATTTATACCTTCTTTTTATATTTGTGCTTCTGAGGTGACGTAGCCTCTTTAATGTTTGAGGCCCACTTTCAAGTGCATATGCTATGAAATCTGAACCGAAAGATTTTGAGATTCTTGATCTCTGACTTCTTCTTGGCTCAATTTTCGTATTCACTGTTGGTTTATTGGGTCCTTCATCCCTAAATGTTGTTTCATGTGTTTTTTTCAGAAGTCTTTTCTTCTTCCCATTTGTACGAAAAAATGTCTTCAAAGAACACATCTTTGAATTCGATAATCATGTTTACATGAATATCAGATATTTCTGATTTGTGTACCAGAAATCTATATGCACTGCTATTCAAGGCATAGCCTACGAAAACGTAGTATATTGTCTTTACTCCCAACGTAGTCTTTTTAGGTAGTGGTGCCAGTACCTTTGCAAGGCACCCCCACATTTTGAGGTATTTGTAGGAAGGTGCTCTTCCATGCCATAACTCAAATGGCATAAGATCAAGTTTCTTATGTGGTACTCTGTTTAGAATATAATTTACAGTTAACAGAGCTTTCTCCCACAAGTTTTGAGATGCACCAGAACTTATGAGTATGGAATTGACCATCTCTTTTAAAGTTATGTTCTTTCTTTCAGCAATTCCTTTCTGCTGAGGAATGTATGGTGCTGTGGTTTGGTAGATTATACCAAAATTAGCACATAACTCACTAAATTCATTTGATTCATATTCTCCACCTCGATCGGATTTTAGAATCTTTATATTTTTGTTGAGTTGATTCTCAACCTCGATTTTATATGTTGTAAACATACTTATTGCCTCATTCTTACTGTTTAGAAGATACATATAACAATATCTTATACAGTTATCAATAAAAGTAATAAAATACTTTTTCTCGCCTTTTGTTGGCGCAAACTTTAAGCCACACAAATTGCTATGTATTAACCCTAAAGGTTCTGTATTTCGATCAATTATGTGAAATGAGTTTTTCACAAACTTGGTTTCAACTCATATCTCACACTTGTGAATTTCTTTCAAGTTGAGTTTAGGAATATATCCTAAATTAGACAAGTTTTATAAAAACTTGTAATTTACATGTTCTAATCTAGCATGCCATGAAATAAGAGACTAAAGCAAATAAACAAAAGAGTTTTCTTTATATATGAGCTTCAAGTACAAATACATGGACTTTTTATCCACAACAACAACATTGGTCTTAAAAAGGCCATCAACAAGATAACCCTTACCTGCATACACCCTACCCTTAGTAAGTACAAATTTATCACATTCAAAAATCATCCTAAAACCTTTCTCACTAAGGATTGAACCGAAGATCAGGTTCTTGCGGATATTTAGGACATATAACACATCATTCAGAGTAAGTTTCTTCCTAGATGTCCACTTCAGTATGACCTTTCCCTTTCCCTCAACTTTAGAGTCTGCTGAGTTGCCTATGAACAGTTGCTCATAATGTTCCAGTTTTTGATATTCAGAAAATAATATTTTCTTAGAGCAGATGTGCCGGGTAGCCCTTGTGTCTACCCACAAATCCTTATTGTTGGTTGTTAGATTCACTTCTGACACTACAACTAATAGGCTTGGTGATGCATGGCCGGTCAAGTTTGCCAGTGGCTGGTACTTCTTATTCTTTTAAGAACGACTGCGATATTCATCCGCCTAATGTCCCTCTTTGTTACAGATGTAGTAAGTTTCTTGAAGTGCTTGTTCTTTCCTTCTTGGTCCTTGCCTTTGTACCCTGGGGCACTGTTCTTCCGTTTCAAGCCTTTAGAAGTAAATGCTTTTCCCTTTGAATCTTCGATCACATTTGCCTTGGCCTCATAGGAATTCTTGTTGCTCCTCTTCTCAGATTTTCCGTTGTCTTCCTCAATCCGAAACCTCATAAGGAGATCTTCCAACTTCAATTTCTTGCGTTTGTGCTTTAGGTAATTCTTGAAATCTCTCCACGCAGGTGGGAGTTTCTCCACGATAGTAGCAAGTTGAAAAGTTTCAGGTAGAAACATACCTTCATCCTCTATCTCGTGTAAGATAAGTTTGAACTATTGCACCTGACTGATTACAGTCTTGGGTCATCTTGTACTCTAGAAATCATCTTAGTACCGGCATCCTCGGTCTTTTACTTCTTGTAAAGACTTACCCATAACTTCTTTACTGTTGGGATAGGATTATAGACATTGTAAAGAGAGTCATCCAGTCTATTTAAAATGTAATTTCAGTAAAGGAAGTCACTTGTGTCCATGCATCAATTGCAAGAATGGAGTCCTGTTCAGTTCTGGGTTTTGGTGGATTTTCTTGCAGGAATTTGAGCAGATGATAGTCAGGTAGAAAACACCTTCTATTGCCACCTGTTGAATTCTGTGCCATCAAATTTTTCTGACTTATCTGGCTTCGAGTTAAGAAGTGGAGCAGACAGCACTGTCTAAATTTGCATGTTAGGTGCCATACTAGTACTATCTTGATTAGTCTCAAACATCTTTTTGCAGACAAGTAGAGTAGAAGTAACTTCAAGTATAATAATTGTTTTAAGATTGTTAAGTCTGACAACTAATCAATGTTACCAATCTGACTGGCCACGTTGGTAAATATCACGTGGGAGGATCTAATTGGCCAAGTCGGTAAATATCAGGTGAGAGGTTTTTCATTCAATAAAATATTTCTAATTACAGAGCCACCTTAATATTCCCTTGTAAAAAGAACGTTAGTTCAATAATACAATATATAAAGGAGAAGAGGAACTTCTGTTCTGTGTGTTTAGAAAAGACGAAAGAAGGTTAGTTTAATAATACAATATATAAAGGCGAGGAGGAACTTCTGTTCTTTGTGTTTAGAAAAGACGAAAGAAGGTTAGTTCAATAATACAATATATAAAGGAGAGGAGGAACTTCTGTTCTGTGTTTAGAAAAGACGGAGAGGAGCCCGAGCTCCAGGCACCAGGACGGGGTGGCAGCACGTGGGCATGATTTTCCTCTAAACGCACGCGAAAACTCAAGTACCCAAAGGGCACACCCTTTATTCTCATCTTTTCATATTTAAACACTTCAACTTTTCACACCGTATCTAATGTAGGACTAAATTGTTTTAGCTTTTTTTAGTCCCCTTTAGCTATTGAATTAGGCTAACTTCCGACTTGAATATCTCATTCATTTGGAAACGAAATCGAACATGTGAATATACTATGTTCATTCTCAATATAAGCAGAACACACTCAAATCATTATCCTTTGATTCTATCAATGGAGCACGGCTCAATTCTGCTCAAACATTCACTTAGAAATTCTTCATTTCCCAACACTTCTACTCAAAAATCAACACCCAACCGTTGCCATCGTTTCTGTCAAAGTCTACAACCGGAACTCCTTGCCGGCGGTCTTCTAGGCGGCGTTTGGAAACTTCACCTTTCCTGTGTACGTCAAGATCCTTACCGGCTTCACCCAACGGGAAGATCAACACTCACGCTGCTGCCAGCACCTCCAATTGCGCTACTAAGATCGCCCTGCTCTGACCTTTCCCGGCAAACTAACCCCAGCAGGTGGGCACCTGTGCTGCCGCGCAGGGGCGTAAGCATGTGAGAGAGAGGTAGGGATCTCGTCGGAGCAGTCAAGAATATGAGGAGCCGGAACACCACGTCGGCGAGGAGCTTGATCTTGGTCCAGTCCCCGGTGGTGGTCAACACGGCCTTGGCACAGTCTCTGGTCGCTGACGGGAGCGCTGTGGGCGTCCGATACCAGTGTGTGTTTGGACCGGACCCCAGTGCGAGCTCTGTGCCCGTTAGGCCTCGGCTCTCAGCAGCAACAGGCTTGAGGTCCAAGTGAATATAATGTGCAAGATTTATTATCTGCGGCGCATTTACGTGCGTTAAACCCAGCAACTCTAGCGACACAATTCCTGTCTCAAGCCCATCTGCTCCAAGCCTGAGACAAAGGGAGCTCGCTGCTCCATTTCAACCTGTTGAGCTTTCTACCGCCGGTGTCACGCCCGCTGCCCCCTGCCGTCGTCGTCACCCCTTCGTCCCCTCTGGATATCGCCATCGATCCCTGTAGTCTCAGTGTACAGAGCCCTGCCGAAACACAGATCGGCATTGTCTCTTCCCCGACTCGACCTCAACCCCCTTCCTCGCCGGTAGCATTTTTCAGTCCGGCCTCCTCTTGCTCGGCCGGTAGCTCCTCCACACTTAGGGTTTATGTGAAGCTATATTTGGGTTGACCTCACCCGACTCGATTGTCACCCCTAAAGCCCAACCAAGACTAGATTTTTTACACCCAGGACAAGCTCGTTCATTATTCCTTTAGAGTTTTTTTTTTTTTTTTTTTTCAGCGACAGTGTAAATTACACACAAACCAACCATTTACGGGAATAATTCGTGATTTCAGTGAATTAAACCCCAACTACACTGTATAAATTTGCAGACTGCTGAATTGTTCGCATGCTACCAGGTAAACATGGACAGATTCATTTAAGAGGCCGTGCCCCCAATTAGATATATATACTTAGAGATGGGAGAGGGGCGCCACCTGTTCCCACACAACAGGTAATTTACCTGTTGTGTGGGAACACACACAACAACAGGGTGTGTGTGTGGGTGTGTGTGTGTTGTGTGTGGGCACCACCTGTTCAAAAGGAGTCGAGGCCGAATCTTTCCCACCCAAATTCAACCCTCCGATTCGAATAAAAGATCCACTCCGTTGAAATTGATCTATATTATTTCAAGTATCTATAAATTAAAATTCAAGTGTTTTGAATACTTTTTATCTATCCATAAGCAGCGCAAAATCGACAGCTGGAAATAGTGAGTTGGTTAGATCTATGTCTTTAGACATACAAACTCTCGATCCGGCTATTTCATTATGATCTAAACATTTTAAAACCCTTACAAACTAATTTTGGCTAGGTTTCAAATGATCTACACCGTTAAACTAACCAACTCACTATTTAGGCCGTCGATTTTTTTCCTACTTGATGAATGGGTAAAAAGTACGCAAAACACTTGAATTTTTGTTTATAAATACTTGAAATAATATAGATCAACTTCAACGGAGTGGATCTTTTATTCGAATGTTGGAGAGTTGAATTTGAGTGGAAAGTATTTGACCTCGAATCCTTTTGGAAGGACACAAGTCTATCTCACATAGAGATACATACATGCGTGAGTATGTTTATTACACGCAGATACGATACATTTTGGTCTCTTGCCTTGCTGAAATATCATATAGAGCAAGTTCCATTCCTTTTCTCTCCTTGTCATGTCATCTATCATTAAGTGATCTGCCACAAGCTGGAAGGAGGTAGAGAGTTAGCGCCAAAAGAGAGTACAACAGATCAGGTCAGACCTTTCTCTGCAATGTCAGATAGGTCGTGTGAACGCCTGAAAGACTACACATCTGTTGGATTTTTACTCAATAAAACTTGAGTTTTGTCTTATTCATTGAGGACTATTGTCTCTTAACTACTAAGACCTATCCTCCCTCTAGCTCACTTTTGACCTAATCTCACTATTAACCACTAGGTCTAGTAAGTCTCTAACTAACTCACCTCTTTAGGCCTATAAATAAGTCATTTTCTCTTTATTCAACATACAAGTCTCCAATTTTTCTTTCTTGCTCTAAAAAAAAAAATTCTGAGGCCTACTCTTGCTGAGAATGTTAAATATTTTCTTCTCCTTTCTTCATATTTTCCAGGTAACCACTCTGATTCTGAGCAGAGGACTCGGACTCGCGCTCGAGCCTAGGTACTAGTGTATTCGAGGGATTTTACTGCTAGTTGACAGCGGTCAATCCAACGCCCGAGCGATAGGGCGAGCCTTAGTCTTCTAGGGCAATGACGTGTCATGACTGCTTTCCCAGGCTAGTTCCTTTCTTTTTCTGTTATTATTTTATAATAAAATTTTATGATATAAATTGTGTTTTTAAATAATATGTTTATATCAGTAAATATCAGAAAATAGACCTAAATATCCAACAATCTAGAAAACTAAGATTATCTGTTTCTGAAATATTCCTGTAATTATTCAGTCCTTGTTTGTCTCTATAGATCCAACAAACTACGAAATCTGATTTTGACACCTTATAGCTCCCTGTACATATGTATATATTTTGATACCTCTAGTAGTACTCTTACTTTGATAGTCTTGTATTAACAAGTTTTTTCCTACTAGTTTTGATACCTATAATTGATAATCTTGGGTTCTGCATCTTACCTTGATTATATCATACTACTTGGAGTTAGACCAATTGTTTACTTTGACATATCAAGAAATTTATCTGATTTAATATCTATATGCAATATTTTGATGCATGTATTCTAGTTTGTTTATACAATATCGGTTCAAGAGAAAACATAATGTGAATATCAGCTATATTTACCAAGATACATACCAAAGCTCCGAATAGTAAAGAGTTCATGAGGTCCAAACACGACCTAAATTCTGTGAGCTGCCATGAGAAGAAAAAACAAGAGCTCCTATAGGCTTATCTTGCAATGCAGTGCAATGAGTATTCCACTCACATTTCTTTCTCAGTCCTTTTGATATGTATTCAAGAGAACAAAGTTTCTCCTTATGTTTCTTTAATCTTAATTATCATGTTTATTCTATCTAGTTTTCTATGCTGCATCTCTGAATCTTGTTTGTACTAGATCATAATTCGTCGTAAATTATATATTTTTTATTTTCACAAATTTAGCTTGATTAATTCCCTCTTCAAGTAGGAGAAGAAATTAAAATTGTTCACTAGCATTATTTGTTGGTGAAAAAAAGTTCTAATTTTAAATTAATTTCTCATATTGATATTTGATTACTTACTGCAAATCTATTATCTGGTATATTACTATTTTAAAAAATCTACTATTTGTTGCATATCTGTCATGTCACACCAAAATTTGTTAAATTCTACAATAATATTAGTTAATAATTTTATATTAACTTGTATTTCAATTTCTTGAAAAGTGTAACCTTTGATTTTATTTAATAGTGTCAAATAGTAAATTTGTCTCTTTTATCTTAACTTAAGATTTGCCTTTCTAATTTATTACATGCAGTTATTTATAACAATCATATTTAATTCTCTTGTTTAATTTCTATTATTACATGTGTAAAGGACATATTCAAGTGTTTTCTATTTTTATGATTTTAACAACAATAAAATTATGAAATTCTTATCTAAGTTGTGGTAATTAGAATTAATTTTATGCACTAATTCTATAAGATTATACTTATGATTTAAATGTACTTTTACTTCGTATATTTTGAAATTAGAATTTCTTTTCATATTGTGAGAATATAAAACTCCTGAGTTCCTGATTCTATAGTGACAAACTTTAAAATAAAATAGTCAGAGAGATATTATATTTTACAGTGTCTTGTGCTAATGAGAATCTTTAAACTTTCTTTTAGAAAAAAGATATTATTTTCAATTATTAGAGATTTAAAGACATTGCATATATGATGATAAAATACTTGTAGTATTTGACTTACAGCTATTTTGAGATTTCTTTATAGAAATTTTATGAAAAGATAAATGTGGAGTTGGAGTATCAACAAGTGATGATTTATGAAATACGGATTCTGTCTTCAATTGGGTAAGATATTTCTAACTTATATTTTATTTGAAATTTTTTACAGTCTTGATTTATAATCAACCCAAGATATATGAGTTAATTACTCCAATAGATTACATGCATATATATTATATACATGAATTGTCTATGACAATTTGTTAAGTTTTACTATACATAAGAGTTTGATTATTAAAATGTGGTTTGTACTACCCTTGAGGTGGTGGATGAATCATGTTCAGTTCCTTATCATATAACATCATTAATTGTGCTTTATAATGACATGTTTGTAATTTCTAAATTTGCCACATATTTTAGATATCTCTAATTTTGTAATGTCATATTTTATTGCTTGTTGTCATCCAATTATCTCTTGAAAAAAATATAGTGCTCATGTAACCTTTTTTTAAAACCCAACACCAAGTACAATACTGCATTGGGTCAAATAATTTAACTCTCAAAGTGACAAAACTTAATAGACTTCATATTGGCAAACCTGGACAGTAACTAATACACTTTATATATTTACCTATATATGTTGGTTCTAGGATCTCTAGCTTAATATGATTATGTTGAATCTACAATTAGAAAATGTGGTATTGGTGATATTATTTCTACTTGAGCAAATCTTATAATTTGAACTCATGCAAATGTGTACATTAAATAAAATTCTAGTCATGTGTGGGATAATTAAACCATCGTGTGCAGTTTTGCTCCCTATCCAATACTAATTGGGATCAATTAAAATTATTTTGTCAAAATATAAATGATTTTTTTATGATATAATATTTTGGACTCTTTATAAATCAAACTTCAGTTGATCTTTAAAAATTATAATCTTTCACTTACTAAGAGATAAAATTAATATATTTTGTTTTATTTCATTAATGACTTTCAAGTAATAAGATATAATTGGCATTATATCAAGTTAAAATTATCATCTACAGATTTAGCTTATTATATTAAATTATATTCATGACTATCAAAATTTATACATCTCTTGCTTAAGTATTTCCATGATTTTAACAATAATAAAATTGTGAGAAAATTCTTATTCAAGTTATGAAAAACTTTAAACTTCACATTAAATTATATATATAATAAATTCAAACCTTAAAATTATGAGTGCATCAGTTTAAGTAAAATATTTTAAATGATTATTACATCTTACATAGTCATACACTTCAAACCTTTCTTTAAGATTTTACATAAAGGATATTATAATTTTCACTATTAATTAAATTATAAATAATTTAAAAATCTTTAAATTTCTTTTTTGAAGGTTTAAATGTGACATATCTTCAAAACTAAAGATCAATAATGCATGCATTATATGCACATATATTTGTGAATACATGAACAAGTTATATGTACAAAGAAAAAATTAAATTATATATCTTAATCACTAAATTAAGACAATAGTGATTTTTTCAAGATGAAAATTTAGATACTATTAAGAATATAAATGGTAAGGCAAATTAAGATGCTTTAATATCCAGCAAGGAACTAATTTGCAACCATGTTATAAGATACTAAATTCCAATTTTTCAGGTGAGTAAAAGGGATAATAAATTATTTTTCTACTAGTACATGTACAGTTCAACATTTTAATCAAGTATATGCTATATATTTCATATACTTAAGCTATATATTCAGATATATATTTGAATTACATATTAATACTTAAATTTGATACTAAATGTGCATTAAAATGAATTTGATAAACATAAATTTCTTGATTATTCTTTATCAAATTAAATATATGTATATATATATATATATATATATATATACTTTAAATACTGGAATAATCAAATGTGATATATCTATGCTTTGTCATAAACCATTATGGTATAATTTTCTCATTTTGAAACTAAGCCAATAAGAAAAACTTTATAACTACCTTATGATCCCAAATGGAGTGAACTCTGACAATTATCCAAAAGATTTATAGGTCTAATAAAGAGTGTCAAAAGTCATAATAATGTGATCATGAAGAGTTAAATATCTGACTGTCACCACTTGAACATAAAAGATTGTTAAGTCATTTGTCTCACTTTTGAAAACATAAAGTCATTCTGACTAAGCGTCTTTCTAGGAGTGTAGTCTTAGTTTCATCGAGGGAGTTGGGGTTAAACCTATAGTAGAGTTCATCGACAGCGAAAACTCAATTTACTTGATTGGAAGGTGGTTCCATGAAAGAAGTTCAATGTGGTAGTAACAAGCTCGACTAGTGATACTCGTGTAGAGATTAACCCGGATATATTTATATCCTATATGTAGCGTTGTAGCTACTATCTCTTCTCTATGGTGACGATACTCTTATGATACAATTAGGTAAGATTGAGTTAAACTCTTAATAAGTCCAACACATGTAGTGTGGAGGATATAACATCCAACTGTAGTACCCTTAGAGGACTTACTTACGTGAGAGGAACTGTGATGACCACGGTTGGGGGGCAAGGTTGACCCCTAGAAACTCTCATGAATCAGTTACTGTGAGCATGGCCATTAACGCTCAACCCACTCGCTCAATAAATGAGGACTTACCGTGTGTGTCTCCCATCAATATCTGGTTGAATAGGCCAAATTCAAGGCGTAGTCCATTATGTCTCCCAGGTTGCAATGATTCACTAATGGTAAAGTCAAGGCCGCAAGCTATTTACCCCGAATCCACATTATGAGGTTGCCCAATCTTATTCGTGTTTTATATTTTCTGATTTGTGTTTTTGATCGTGTTGTTTTATTCCGTTTTCCCTAAAACTCAAGTTTTTTTTGAGGTGGGACTGTTGGATTTTTACTTAATATAAATTGAGTTTTGATTTATTTATTGAGGACTATTCTCTCTTAACCACTATGATCTATTCTCTCTTTTTGCTCACTTTTGACCTAGTCTCACTACTAACCACTAGGTCTTATGAGTCTCTAACCAACTCACCCCTTTAGGCCTATAACTAGAGTCATTTTCTCTTCATTTAACACACAAGACTCTAATTCTTATTTCTCCCTCTACAAAAAAAAAATTCTGAGGCCTACTCTTCGTGAGAATAGTTTTAATTCAAATTAAATATTTTATTCTCCTTTCTTTATATTTTCTGAGGAATCACTTCGATTCTGAGCAGAGGCTTAGGACTCGCGCTCGAGGCTAGGTGCTGGTGTATCCGGAGGCTTTTACCGCTAGTTGACGGCAGTTATTCAATGCTCGAGCGATAGGGTGGGATTTAGTCTTTTAGGGCAATGACGTGCCACGACTGCTCTCTCATGCCAGCTTCTTTCTTTTTCTGTAATTATTTTACAATAATATTTTATGATATAAATTGTGTTTTTAAATACTATGTTTATATCAGAAAATATCAGAAAATAGACCTAAATATCCAAGATAGCTGTAGTGAAGATGTTTGGATGTCGGTGACCTACTAGTGGAATTAGAAAGATTAATTTTGCATTTTTTACATCTTTATACCCTTCACTTTTTGGAATTGTTTCGTTAAATACTCGTTAATGAAACGACAGGAGGCGTTTTGGACCTCAGTTTTTTTTTTCTTAAAAACAAAAATAATAAGTGATCTGCCACGTCAGAGATATCTCTCTATCCTTGAATCATAATCAATTCACAGTGATCTAACACGCTATCATCTTTGTTTGTTTTTTTTCCTCGAGCAAAGTTACTCGAGAGAAGGACGTCAACAATTATCGTCCAACTCCCAACCACTATCATTCCAAAATCACTAGGATTCCACCATCTGTTGCCTCTCGTGAGCCTTGCTTTCTGTGGCAACGGGCCCCGGCCTGAAGACAACAAGCAAAACGAGTTCACGGGCCACGAGCTGGCTGCTCTGCTCTGCTCACCAAAAGTCTCGGGCGGTAGTGGGGAATTTTAAACAGCGACCTGATCCGCAACCCGACAGTCTCCACTCAACAAAGATACTGGTGGTGGTTATTTGTAGTTATCAAGCCTCAGATATAATCTCGGAACTCCTATAAATTAATCACAAATTCTGTAATGCGTGCTCATGCTCATTGCTCACCCCACTAGCTACCTATAAGCTCATTGTAACAATTCAGTATGCGTTCCAAGTGTTCCCTCCTTATGTTCATCATCCTGGCCTTTACTGCTCCTCCACCATCTTCAGCTGAAGATAGCCAGGGCCCGTCGCAGGCGGGCCAGATGTCACCACCGGATAGCACCCGTGGCACCGGTTCGGGCCACGGTCAAGTCCGAGCGGCACCTGGAGCTACAATTGGGGATGGGGGTCGAGCCCCCGGAGCGGGTGGGGTTACGGTTCGGGCTCAGGCCAGTCTCCATCAGGAAGCGGGCAAGGGTTCGGGTTCGGATTCGGGTCTGGGTCTGGTTCTGGATCTGGATCTGGGTACGGTAGCGGTAGTGGTGGTGATGGCAACAATAATGTTGCTGGTGGATATGGTTTTGGCAGCGGCAGCGGCAGTGGCAACAACGGGGCAAGCGGGTACGGGTTTGGCGGTGGCGGAAACAGAGCAAATGAGTACGGCAGTGGTGACACCAATGACAACGGCGGTGGTCATCATGGGCCATGAATCTCACGACTGAGGAGAGCTATATTGCTGGAAAGATATATGTATGTAATACATGATTTTAGTAATGGCTTATAGCATAAAACCATATATATGTTGGGCCTGTTTGGTTGGTTGCAAAACTTTGCAAAATGCAAAAAGTTTTGCAACTTTACCATTTACACTTGTTTGTTTCCATTTGCAAAATGCAAAAACTTTTTCCACTTTACAGTTGCTACAGTTAAATTTGTGGTCATTTAATTCTCACTTTTACACTCATATTTTCTCACTTGCAGTTGCTACAATTAAATTTGTGGTCATTTAATTCTCACTTTTACACTCATATTTTCTCACTTGCAGTTGCTACAGTTAATTTTGTGGTCATGTAACTCTCACTTGTAGTACACCAATTCAAAACAGTTACTTGATAATCAATATATAATTTAATATTTTTAAATTTAATATTTTAAATAGTGTTCAATTTCTTATTTAAGTATTTAATTATTTTATATTTTTAATCTTTAATTTTTTATTGTTTTTAATATTGTTTTAATATTTAATATTTTACTATTATAATTTACTATTTTTATTTAATATTTTATTTAATATTTTATTATTTTATTAATACTTATTCCATTTTTTATTATTTTATTTAGAGTAAATATTTATTAATATAACAATATTATACTATAATATAAAATTACTATATATTTAGTTATTAATTTTAATATAAAAATTACTTTATTAATATCATAATAATTTTTATTATTATATTAATATTTTATTATGTTAATATTGTAATAAAGTATTTAATTATTTTATATTTTTAATCTTTAATTTTTTATTGTTTTTAATATTGTTTTAATATTTAATATTTACTATTTTAATTTACTATTTTTATTTAATATTTTATTTAATATTTTATTATTTTATTAATACTTATTCCATTTTTTATTATTTTATTTAGAGTAAATATTTTATTAATATAACAATATTATACTATAATATAAAATTACTATATATTTAGTTATTTAATTTTTAATATAAAAATTACTTTATTAATATCATAATAATTTTTATTATTATATTAATATTTTATTATGTTAATATTGTAATAATAATTCAGTATAATAATACTTTAATGATAATTTATTATTAAATTATAATTATATTTTACTTTGTTATTTTTATATTTCTATAATATTACAATAATATTATAATAAAATTTATACTATAATAATTTTCAAGTATTTTTAATATTATTACTATATTTTTACTATATTTTATTTCTTTTAACTTTTTTAATATTTATATTTTATTAGTATTCTTAAAATTTTATTAATGTTCTTTAGATTTTCTTAAGATTTTATATCATTTATTTAATTAATATTTTATTAATATTATTATTATAAATAAAATATTAAGATTATTAATTTTTTATCTCAAATTTATTAATACAATTTAATTTGCAATATTAGATTTAATTTAATAATATTTATATTATTTAAATCACTGCTACAGTTAATTTTGTGGTCAACTTTTCCACTTTCACTTTTACATTACCAACCAAACACCGTAAAACACAAAATACTTTACCATTTACACTTTCACTTTACCAACCAAACACCGTAAAACACAATATACTTTTCCATTTACACATCACTTTATCAACCAAACACCGTAAATTACAATATATTTTCACTGCTACAGTTCACTTTTTCCATTCTCATTTTACAACTTACGACTTGCGACGTTTTGCAACGAACCAAACAGGCCCGTTGTGTGTACCGAGCAGAAGGGAGGTCCGGTCATTCTCTCTTTCCACAATAGGAAAAGTGGAATCCTGGTTGGAGGTTTTAAATTTTTAATAGTAAATATTTATAGAAAAAACTTTTGCGTTGAGGTTGTGATGCGAATTGACCAGCACTCATCCATGCATATGTAATATAAAACATTAAAAGGATCAAATCCACAGAAGATAAAGAGGAGCTAGAAAATAATTCCATACATTTGGGACCTAAGGTGGGAACCTTTTACTTCGGATTTTAAGCATTAGATCAAGACCATATAAATTATTATAATCAAGGGAAAAACGTGTTTACCCCTCTAGGGTTGGATATGGGTCAAAACTTCCCTGTGAGGTCTCACTCGCTTTTACCTAAGGGTGACTAATGGACCGGGTCGTATCATATTTGGGTCGACCCGTATATCCTTAATCCAAATCTATTCAAGGGTCCATGCAATTCGCCCGTACGGATCAACCAATTAGAAGTCTTTTTCTTGCAAACAAATTTTCCAAGACTAATTTTGTGACCAATCTTTTATTTCCATTAACCCCAAACTGAATGCACGAAACAGAGAAATAAAATCACTACCCGCCTGTCAATATAGTCATAATATCATCTACTAGGATCTATGTTACTCTCACAACTTTAGCAAACACATAAAAGATATGAGAATGACGGTTTATAAGTTTATGACAATAATATAAGGGTAAACTGTTCCTAATAGGTCTCCTTGGATGCAATCTAAGAAGCCGTCTGGGTGACAATCCATAGATCTAGATCTAGATTGAATGAAATAAGGTTCTAATGCTATTTTTCCAATAAAATAAAATAAAATAAAAACCCTCCTTTAACACATGTAGGCTGCTGTAAATATATATCTCCACTTTTCTCCCTTCTAACTATTGCACTTTTCTCCCTTCTAACTATCGCTTGCAATAGGAAAAGATTAAGAAGAGAGGAAACACACTGCTCTAATCTTCAGCGAACGCCAGCGACCACCACTCTACCGTGAGCTCTGTCGAGCCCGCCTCCCCTCTCGCTGCAAACCACTGCATACTCTTTCTACAGCCACCAAGTCTCCACCGCCAGCACTAGGGTTCTTCGACTCCTCTCTCACCTCCCCTTTTATCTGCTTACTCTAAACTCAACACTAACGACAGCTCACCAACCTGCCATTCTGAGTGCCAGTACTCACAACCTTTCCTCCAATCATACGTCAACGTTCACACGTCAATGTTAGTCGACCTCTACCTAATCGACAACATGATTAGAACCTTGCACTAGGGTTTTGATGGATTTGAGCTTTCCGACTTTTGTTTCTTTTTGCATTCGATTTCATCAGAAGTTGAAAAATCTTTGTTGAGTTTGTGGGTTGGAGCAGATTGAATAATCTGTTTGGGGTTAAAGATTTTGTTTGAATGATTGGTGCATGTTGATCTTTAAGCTAAATTAGGGCGAGATCTTTTGATAGAATCAGCCGGATAATGGTTGGATTGTATTCTCTTTCCATTGGGGATGAACGTGGTATATTCACATGTTCAATTCCGTTTATGAATGAACGAGATATTCAAGTCAAAAGTTAGCCTAATTCAATAGCTAAAGAGGACTAAAAGTAGCTAAAACAATTAGTCCCACATTGAATATGGAGTGAAAGTTTGAAGTGTTTAAATAAAGAAAGATGAGAACAAAAGGTGTGCCCTATGAGTACTTGGAGTTTTCGCACGCGTTTGGGGGGAAACCATGCCCACACGCGCGCGCAGCCCGCCCGGCCAGGCCTGGGTCTAGGTGCGGGTGCGAACTCGATCCAGTTCTTTTTGAAGTGCAGCGGTTCCCGCTTTCCTCCAACTGGTTCCCAGGAGCGCTATAGCGCTCCTCACCGTCATTTCTAAACACATAGACACTAAAGATCTGTTAAAGTTTCAAACTAAAAGAAAAAAAATTCAACAGATAGAAACAAAATTGTTGTCTGAATCTGTGGCTACATAAGACAAAGATTCTTCTGTCTCCCTCTTTTTCCCTAAAATTTATCTTCATCCAACTGCGTTGAATTCCTTGTGAAGGTACGATTAACTATGATTCGACTGTACGGTGATTTGGTAGTGCTACCCAAATACCGTGAAGGAGTGTTGTATCTAGGGAGACCAGCGTCCAATAACCCGTTAGCATCATAACGAGGGACATAATTATCTTAAGAAGATTCACTACATGCGTACCTCATTCTAATTGCTGTATAATTGAACTAACGTTCTTTTTACCGGGGTTACACTGGAATATTTATGCTCATAAATATTACTGTATATTGAGACTGACTAATATCAGTCTAATTGGTGTTTAACCAAGGAAGGCAATTGAAAGGTGATCTGTAATTAAGTAACATTCTATTGAACGAAAAACTTCCCACTTGATATTCACCGACCTGGTCAATTAGATCGAAGACATTTATTAGCTGTCAGATCTAACAATCTTAAGACAATTATTACTTGAAGTTACTTACTTCTTATCTGCTTGAAAATGCAGATGGTGTCTGAGACTAATCAAGATAGTTCCAGTAAGGCATCAAACATGCAAATTCAGACACTAATGTTTGATCCACTTCCTAACCCGAAGCTGGAGAAGCCAGGAAAATTTGATGGCACAGAATTCAAGAGGTGGCAAAAGAAGATGCTCTTCTATTATCCAAATTCCTGCAAGAGGATCCACCGGAACCCGGAACTGATCGGGACTCTGTCTTTATAGTTGATGCATGGACACAAGGTGATTCTTTTGCCGAAATTACATTTTAAATGAATTAGATGACTCTCTTTATAATGTCTACTGTCCTATCACAACATCAAAGAAGTTATGGGCAAGCCTCGATAAGAAGTACAAAATCGAGAATGTCGGTACTAAGAAGTTTGTCGTGGGATGATTTCTGGAGTACAAGATGGTTGACAGTTAGACTGTAATCAGTCAGGTGCAAGAATTCCATCTTATCTTGCACGAGATAGAGGCTGAAGGTATGATTCTACCTGAACCTTTCAGGTTGCAAGTATAATGGAGAAACTCCCACCTGCGTGGAGAGATTTCAAAAACTACTTAAAGCACAAGCGCAAGGAACTGAAGTTAGAAGATCTCATTTTGAGGCTTCGGATTGAGGAGGACAATCGAAAGTCCGAAAAAAGGAGCAACAAGAACTCTTATGAAGCCAAGGCCAATGTGATCGAAAACTCAAATGGAAGCGCTACTTCCAAAGGCTCAAAGCGAAAGAAAACTACCCTGGGGTACAAAAGCAAGGATCAAGAAGGCAAGAACAAAGGCTTCAAAGAAACTTGCTATATCTGCAATAAAGAGGGACACAAGGCGAATGAATATCGCAATCGTCCCAAAAAACAAGAAGGACCATCCACAAGCAAATCTGACCGACCATGCGTCACCAAGTCTATAAGTTGTGGTGTCGAAAGTGAATCTGACAACTAATAATAAGGATTGGTGGGTAGACACTGGGGTTACTCGACACATCTGCTCTAAGAAAATATTATTATCTGAATATCAAAAACTGGAGCATCATGAGCAACTCTTCGTGGGCAACTCAGTTGTCTTTAAGGTTGAAGGAAAGGAAAAAGTCATACCGAAGTGGACATCTGAGAAGGAGCTTACTCTGAACGATGTACTGCATGTTTCAGATATCCGCAAAAATCTGATATCAGGTTCAATTCTTAGTAAGAAAGGCTTTAGAATGATCTTTGAATCTGATAAATTTGTACTTACTAAGAATGACATGTATGTGGGTAAGGGTTATCTTGTTGATGGTCTTTTCAAGGTCAATATTGCTATAGTGGACAAAAAGTACGTGTATTTATACCCAGAGCTCATAAATAAAGGAAAATTTTCTGTTTATTTGCTTGAATCTCCTATATTATGGCATGCTAGATTAGGGCATGTAAATTACAAGTCCTTACAAAACTTAACTAACCTAGGATATATTCCTAAACTCAACTTGAAAGAAATTTGCAAGTGTGAGATTTGTGTTGAGGCCAAATTCACGAAAAATTCATTTCACTCAATTGATCGAAATACAGAACCTTTAGGGTTAATTCATTACTTTTATTGATGACTGTACAAGTACTGTTATGTATATCTTTTAAACAATAAAGATGAGGCAATGAGTAGTTTATAACATATAAAGCTGAGGCCGAGAATCAACTCAATAAAAATATAAAGATTCTAAAATCCGATCGAGGCGGAGAATATGAATCAAATGAGTTTAGTGAGTTATGTGCTAATTTTGGTATAATTTACCAAACCACAGCACCATACACTCATCAGAATGGGATTGCTGAAAGAAAGAATAGAACTTTAAAAGAGATGGTAAATTCAATGCTCGTAAATTCTGGTGCACCTCAGAACTTGCGGGGAAAAACTCTGTTAATAGCAAATTATATTCTAAATAGAGTACCACACGAGAAACTTGGTCTTTTAACATTTGAGTTATGGCGTGGAAGAGCACCTTCCTACAATTATCTCAAAATGTGGGGGGTGCCTTGCAAAGGTACTGGCCCTATTACCTAAAAAGACCAAGTTTGGAACGAAAATTATGGACTGTATTTTCATAGGATATGCCTTGAATAGCAGTGCCTATAGATTTCTGACATACAAATCAGAAATACCTAATAATCATGTAAAGATGATTATCGAATCCAGAGATGCTGTGTTCTTTGAAAACATCTTTTCGTATAAATAGGAAGAAGACAAGACTTCTGAAAAAAGAACAGATGAAACATCATTTAGGAATGAAGGACCCAATGAACCTACAGAATGTGAAAGTTGAACCAAGGAGTCAGAGATCGAGAATCTCAAAATCTTTAGGTCCAGACTTTGTAGCAGATACACTTGAAAGCGAGCCTCAAATATTTAAATAGGTGATGTCTACTCCAAAAGCACAAATGTGAAAAAAGCTATAAAAAGTGGAATAAATTTCATCCTAAGTAATCATACTTAAAAATTGACAAACTTGCCTCCTGGCAGTAAACCAATCGAGAGTAAGTGAATTTTTAAAGAAATTAAAACCTGATGGATCTACCGATAAATACAAGGCTAGATTAATAGCCAAAGGTTATCGATAAAAAGAAGGACTTGACTACTCCGACACTTATTCGTCAGTAATAAAAATAGCATCCATTCAGATGTTAATTGTGATTGTAGCATCGCACAAGTTAGATATTCATCAAATGAATATCAAGACTGCATTCCTAAATGGTGACTTAAATAAAGAAATATACATGGAGCAACGTGAAGATTTATAGTCAAAGATCAAGAACACAAAGTATGTAAATTGATAAAATTCTTATATTGTTTAAAATAGGCTCCAAAATAATGGCATGAGAAATTCGATAGCGTCATGATCAAAGACGGATTCACTATCAATGAATGCGATAAGTATGTTTACATTAAGACAGTTGAAAATACATGTATCATTGTTTGTCTTTATATAGACGACATGTTGATACTTGGGACTAATATTGAGGTTATTAAGTCTACTATACAGATGCTATCCAACAATTTTGATATGAAGAATCTGGGTGTTGCTGATGCAATTTTAGAAATTAAAATTATAAGAATACCAAATGGAATCAGTCTATCTCAATCTCATTACGTATATAAGATGATAGAAAGATTTAAGAAACATGAGATAAAAGAGAATACAAATTCTTTTCTCCCACACATCCACCTTTGTAAGAATATAGGAACTGCAAAATGACAGTTGGAGTATTCTCAGATTATTGAACGTCTAATATATTTAACAAATTGCACTAGACCCCCGATATTGCTTATGTTGTAAGCAAACTAAGTAGATACACTAGTAATCTTAATGATGATCATTGGACTGCTCTACTATGAGTAGTAGGCTATGTATCTAAAAATCAGGGAGTATGTCTTGAAATACAGTAAATATTCACCTGTACTTGAAGGGCACATCTATGCTAATTTGATTGCAGATTCTGATGAATTGAAATCAACCAGTAGATATGTTTTTACTCTTGGAGGTGCAGCGATATTTTGAAAATCTTTCAAACAAACATGTATTGCTCGTTCCACAATGGAATCGAAATTTATAGCCTTAGATAAGGCTGGAGAAAAAAGCATAATGGCTTCGAAATTTTTTGAAAGATATACCATTATGGGCCATGCCAGTGCTTGCCATATATATTCACTGCGATAATCAAGCAGCTTTATCTAGGACATAAAATTTTATATATAACAATAAGTCTAGACGCATTCAACGCAGACATAATATCTGTTGGCCCAAGGTTACAATCACTCGGTTTTAGAGTTTTGATGATTACAAAACATATATAGTTATTTGTACTAATCATGTTTAAGTGTTTAAGATTATTTCAGGGTCTAAGGATTCAACATGTTTTCTTCCCTAAAGGAAGGTGGTGATTGACTCAATTCGGGATCAAGAATTCAAGTTATTCAATGATGCATATGGAAAAGCCCAAATTGAAGATCTTGTAGTCACCTAAACCATTGTAAGAATTAGTATGTTAAAGAGTAAGGATATGATAGTTGAGCTCAAGAAAACACACACACACAAAAATACACTTTTCAAAATACAAGTTTTGGTTAGTTGGTTTTGGTGCATGTTTGATTAATATACATGTTTCAAAATATTTCAAATTTTTACATCTAATTTAAAACATGTATTTCATCTCCTATAGCATGCTACTTAAACCTCAAACTATTTAAAAATATTTTAAAAATTATTCAAAGTTCAAAAACCTCTTCAAAAACTATTTCAGGCCTTTACGGTCAACCGGACCGGTCGACCGGAACTATTTCAGGTCAGATCGGTCGACCGTCCGGTCAACCGGGCCTTATGGCCATGAGCATGCATGTTTGTGCACTTCTGCCCGTCGACCGGGCTAGTCAACCGACAGACCTTGCGGTCGACCGACCGGTCGACCGACTGCAAGACCCTAATTCTCGGGTTTTGCCGGTCGACCGGCAGTTCAATATTTTGTTTCTATTATAGCCGGTGATCGACCGATCCGATCGACCGGAGCCAACGGCTCTTTTGCCATGTGGCCTGCCGGTCGACCGGCCGGTCGACCGGCAGCTGTCTAGGAAGCCCCAAAGGCTATTTCTTAGAATCTATTTCATTTTTTAATGATTCTTACAGCTATTTCTAATTTTCTAGTGGCTAAACTCTACCCTAATGACCTAGTAACAATAATGAATGGTATTTATCCATTTCCTATAAATAGAGGTCATTGGTCTTTTATTTTTCACATGAAATAGATCAAAGTTTCAAGTTTTTCAAAAGAGAAGAAAAGTTTACGTGCTTTCATTTTCAAAGTTCTTTCAATTACAAAAGTTTTCAGTTGGTTTCCAAGTCTTTTACATCTTTTCAACCGAAATTTTTCTCTCACTTTACTTCTTGAGCCAAAAATCATACTCCACTCTATAAGAAGGTGTAAGAGAGAGAGTTTGTAGTCTTTATCACCAAGTGACTTGTATTCCATTGTGTTGAGATCCCTCTTGTGTAGAGACTGGATTTGTTGGAGTTGGGTACTCCGGTCTTGTGTAGACCATTTGTAATCCCTTGGTTGTAAAGGTTCCTGTGTGAAAATTTCCTTGTGGATTTAGTGAAAATCCTTCATAGTGGTGAAGGCGGGGACGTAGAGCAGTGGCTCGAATCTCAAAACAAATTACTTGTGTTTGCGATTGGTTTCCTTTTTGCTCTCTATTGCTTTACATTCCTAACTTGTGATATCACTTGCTTGTACTTCATTATTGCACTCATTTCATTTATTTACATTTTCGGTCTTTACTCATTTCAATAAAAAAGCAATTACGCGCCTCAACTTGTAATCTATAGGAATCAAAGAGGAGAAGTTTTAGAGCCCTTCACGGGGAATTCAGCTTCAATTTCTTGTTTTGAGTGACCGTTTGCATCATTCATACTTGTTTAAAAAGAGCATTAGATTAGCATTAACACCTATTCACCCCCCTCTAGGTGTTTTTAAATTGGTATTAGAGCTTTGGTCTCTAGGTTCTTGTTTAACATCCTTAGAGAGATCCTATATTGCTAATCACTCTATTCGTATTTCATCCTCATACACTTTAGTAAAAATGACCGAAGGTATTAAGACCCCACCCAAGTTTGATAGCCTTAACTTTCCCATATGAAAGGTTAAGATGACTGTATTTTTGCAATCCTTAGGGAGTTGGGTTGCAAAGGCGGTGACCAAACCATTTAGCACCCCTTGGTGATGAGGACACTTGGTCCGACATTGCCACAAAAGAGTTTGACACTAATGCTAGGGCACACTATGCCTTACTTCAATCTCTTAATGACGACGATATTGCTAGAGTCATTCACTGCAAATCCCTTATGAGATTTGGACTCACTTTCTAGTCACTCATGAGAAAACTTCACAAGTAAAGAGGGCCAAAATTGACCTTCTTTGCTCCCAATATGAAAAATTTTCAATGCAAGAAAATGAAACCATAGATGATATGGTTACAAAATTTATAAAGATTACTAACGGTCTTTCTTCTTTAGGTGATGGCATTGACAACGACCAAAAAGTGAGGAAGATCATCCGTGCACTCCCTCCATCTTGGGAAGTCAAAGCTACAACTTTGAAGGAGCTCAACGACAAGGAGGAGATGGAGCTCATCGACCTCATTGGGAATCTCAAGACCCATGAGATGGAACGAAAAGCAAGAGAAGAGATGGCTCCTCCAAAGAAGAAAGTAATAGCTTTCAAAAGCTCTTCCACCTACTCCAACAAAGATGATGAAGAAGAGGATGATGAAGATCTTTCTCTTCTTGTGAAGAACGTTCGGAGAATGTACTACAAGGCTAAATTTCAAAATAGAAGGAGATGGCAAGGTAAAGAAGAGAAGAAAATCACTTGCTTCAATTGCCAAAAGCCGGGACATATAGTTGCGGTGTGTCCGAAAAATAAGGGCAAACCCTCCACCTCCAAGAAGCCATACAAGAAGAAAGCTTTAAAGGCTACTTCGGATTCGGAGAGTGAATCCGACGAGAAAATCGATACTGCCTACATGTGCTTCATAGCAAATGAAAGAACAAGTAAGGTAACTCCCAAAACATCTATTGAAGAATGTGAATTATCTATAGATGAATTAGGAGAAGCTTTTGAAGAACTATCTCAAAATTATGATTTTCTCAAAAAGAAATATTTAAAAATGAAAAAGGAAAATGAATTACTTAACCACAAAATTTTTACTCTCACAAAAGAAAAGGATGAATTATTTTCAACTCTTACTTTCACTCAAAAGGATTTTGATGATTATAAAATTTCTTGCAAAGGTAAATTTTCACTAGTTGATAAAGATGAGATTTCCATGTTAAAGAAGAAAATTGACTCATTAGGAGAAGTTTTAAAGAAATGTGAATTTGATAAATCTAGACTAGAGGCTATATTTCCTAAGAAACATATCCCAAAGAAACAATCACATGCTACACACACCCATGTTCATAAATCACAACATTCACACTCACATCATGCTAAACACCCAAAACATATCCATACCCCACACACTCATCATGCATTCATGTATGGTAAAGTTTATGCATGCACATATTGTGGCCTAAAGGGTCATTTGATTAAATTTTACTATGATAGGATAAATGCATCACATAATCATGTTTGGGTTCGTAATGCTAACATTCAAGGACCCAAGAAAATTTGGGTACCAAAGTCAACAAATTTATTACATGATGTAGGTACACTTCAAAGCTCAAAGACGTAGGGAGCGGTGATATCTTGATAGTGGTTTCTCAAGGTACATGACTTGAGATATCAACAACTTTGCAATCTTATCAAGATACCATGAAGGTGGCACCATCACCTTCGGAGATGACGCCAAAGGAGAAATCATCAGTATATGTAACATTAAATTTGGTACATCTCCTATAATAGAAAATGTTGTTTTAGTTGATTACCTTAAGCACAATATCTTGAGTGTTAGTCAACTTTGTGATGAAGGCTTTAATGTGATTTTTGATGACTTAGCTTGTAGTATATCTGATAGACAACCTAATGCATGTATATTTTCTGGATTCCGTGAAAATAATGTATACATGATTGATATGTCTAATATGCAATGCAATGCTACTTGTTTGAATGCCTTCAATGATGACTCTTGGTTATGGCATAGGAGATTAGGTCATATTTCTTTTGACTATCTATTTAGATTAAACAATAAGGAAATGGTGAAAGGTATCCCTTGCTTAAAATTTGAAAAGGATCGCATTTGCGATGCGTGCCAACTTAGAAACAAACCAAGTCCTCTTTCAAATCCATCAAGGATATCATGACATCATGACCCTTGGAGTTGATCCATATGGATTTGTTTGGTCCTACTAAAACTAAAAGTCTAAATGGGCATCGTTTTGCTTTCATTTTAGTTGATGACTTTTCTCGTTTTACTTGGGTTTTCTTTTTAGAATATAAAAATCAAGCCTTTTCACATTTTCAGACTTTTAAGAAAAGAGTTGAAAAGGAAAAAGATTCTTCTATTTTAAGAATAAGAAGTGATAGAGGTGGTGAATTCAATAACTAACCCTTTACCATTTTTTGCGAAGAACATAGAATTAAGCATGAACTATCTTGTTCTAGAACTTCACAACAAAATGGAATTGTTAAGAGAAAAATCGAGCACTACAAGAAATGGCTAGGACAATGATAAATGAGTACGGTCTCCCTCAATACCTATGGGGCCGTAAACACGTCTTGTTACATATCAAATAGGGTTTTCTTATGTAAAAATACTTCTAAAACATCTTTTGCAATTTACTATTCAAGAAAATTAAATGTTTCATACTTTAAAGTTTTTGATTGTAAATTTTTGTTTTAAATATCAAAGATAATTTAAGTAAATTTGATGCAAAATCATATGAAGCTATTTTTATTGGTTACTCCAACACTAGTAAATCTTATAGAGTCTTTAATAAATCATCTTTGACTATTGAAGAATCTATAAATGTAAAGTTTGAGGAATCTAATATTTTATTGAGAATGTTATAGAAATAGATTCCTTAGGTGAAGACATGAAGAGGATTACCTTGAAGGACTCACCTACTCTAGAAGACAAGCCAAAGGTTGATGGGGAAAGTGAAGTTCAAGAAGTTGAAGTGGAGCCAACACAACCACTTCCAAATGATTGGAGATTCACTCCACATCATCCCAAGGATCTTATTATAGGTGAAGTATCAAAAGAGATAACTACTCGTTCTAAACTTCAAGATCTTTGTGGGCACTATGCATTTATTTCTCATTTTGAACCAAAGAACATCCTCGAAGCCGAGGGTGACTCATATTGGTTGCTTGCCATGCAAGAGGAGCTCAATCAATTCGAGCGCAACCAAGTTTGACATCTTGTTCCTAGACCTCATGATAGACAACAATTGGTATTAAATGGATTTTTAGGAACAAGTTGGATGAGTTGAACAATATTGTTAGGAATAAAGCTAGGTTAGTGGCCTAAGGTTACACTCAAGTCGAAGGTATCGACTTTGAGGAAACTTTTGCACCCATAGCACGGCTTGAAGCCATACGGATAACACTTGCATTTGCTTCATATAAAGATTTTAAACTTTTTCAAATGGATGTAAAACGTGCTTTCTTAAATGAATTTATTAAAGAGGAAGTGTATGTTGAACAACCCCCCGGGTTTGTTGATCCTACACATCCGAATTTTATTTTCAAATTAGACAAAGCTCTTTATGGTTTAAAACAAGCCCCTAGGGCTTGGTATGAAAGACTTTCTTCATTTCTTATTTCAAATGATTTTGCTAAAGGAACAATAGATACTACTTTGTTTACCAAACATGTTGAAAATGATATACTTATAGTTCAAATATATGTTGGTGATATTATATTTGGTTCTACTAATGAAACACTTTGCAAAGATTTTGAATTATGCATGAAGGAGGAATTTGAGATGTCTATGATGGGCGAGCTTAACTACTTCCTTGGTCTCCAAATCAAGCAAAGGATGGGATTTTTATCAATCAAGCAAAGGATGGGATTTTTATCAATCAAGCCAAGTACACGAAGGAACTTATCAAGAAATTTGGACTTGAAAGGGGCTAAGACAAGCAAAACTCCTATGGCTATCACAACAAAGCTTGACAAGGATGAGCAAGGTATAAATGTAGACATTAAACTCTATCGTAGCATGATTGGTAACTTGTTATATTTAACGGCTAGTAGGCCGGACATTATATTTTGTGTGTGTCTTTGTGCTCGATTTCAATCGTGTCCTAAAGAGTCCCATTTGATTGCGGTAAAATGCATTATTCGATACCTTAAAGGGCACCATTGAAATGGGTTTGTGGTATCCGAAGACCAGATAATTCTCCATGATGAGCTCTTCGGATGCCGACTATAAGGGTTGTAGAGTGGATAGGAAGAGTACTAGTGGAACATGTCAATTTCTAGGAAATTGTCTTGTTTCATGGTCTTTCAAGAAGTAAAATTTTGTACCCCTCTCAACCGCCGAGGCAGAGTATGTTGCGGCCGGGGGCTTGTTGTGCACAAGTCCTTTGGATGAAACATACTCTCCTTGACTATGATTTGCATTATGATCATATTAAAATATTTTGTGATAATACTAGTACTATTCATATGACTAAAAATACAAATCAACATAGTAAAACAAAGCACATTGACATTCGATATCACTTTCTTAGAGATCATTATGAGAAAGGTGATATTGAAATTGATTATATTTCTACCGATTTTCAACTTACCGATATTTATACAAAACCACTAGATTATAATCGATTTTCCTTTATTTGTGGTGAATTAAATGTTTGTATTATGGACTCATAAAATTTTCACATATTCTTCAAATTGTTTGTTATATTTATTTTTTCCTCATGCCATTTTTAGTTCTTTTTGTAAAGTTCATATATAGCATGTTTTGAGGGGGAGCTTTGAAGCTCCTTTTCATTTTTTTTGTTAAATAACTCATATGTTTTGTCATCATCAAAAAAGGGGAGATTGTTGGCCCAAGGTTACAATCACCTAGTTTTAGAGTTTTGATGATTGCAAAACATATATAGTTATTTGTACTAATCATGTTTAAGTATCTAAGATTGTTTCAGGGTTCTAAGGATTCAACATGTTTTCTTCCCTGAGGAAGGTGGTGATTGACTCAATTCGGAATCAAGAATTCAAGTTATTCAACAATGCATATGGAAAAGCCCAAATTGAAGATCTTATAGTCACCTAAACCATTATAAGAATTAGTATGTTAAAGAGTAAGGATATGATAGTTGAACTCAAGAAAACACACACACACAAAAATACACTTTTCAAAATACGAGTTTTTGGTTAGTTGGTTTTGGTGCATGTTTGATTAATATACATATTTCAAAATATTTCAAAATTTAATATCTAGTTTAAAAACATGTATTTCATCTCCTATAGCATGCTACTTAAACCTCAAACCATTTAAAAATATTTCAAAAATTATTCAAAGTTCAAAAACCTCTTCAAAAACTGTTTCAGGCCTTTACGGTCGACCGGACCGGTCGACCGAAACTATTTCAGGCCAGATCGGTCGACCGTCCGATCGACCGGGCCTTATGGCATGAGCGTGCACGTCTGTCACGTCTGCCGGTCGACCGGGCCAGTCAACCGACAGACCTTGTGGTCGACCGACCGGTCGACCGACTGCAAGACCGTAACTCTCGGGTTTTGACGGTCGACCGGGCCGGTCGACCGACAGTTCAATATTTTGTTTCTATTATAGCCGGTGGTCGACCGGAGCCAACGGCTCTTTTGCCATGTGGCCTGCCGGTCGACCGGCAGCCATCCAGAAAGCCCCAATGACTATTTCTTGGAATCTGTTTCATTTTTTAATAATTCCTACAGTTATTTCTGGTTTCCTAGTGGCTAAACTCTACCCTAATGACCTAGTAACAATTATGAATGGTATTTATCCATTCCCTATAAATAGAAGTCATTGGTCTTTTGTTTTTCTCATGAAATAGATCCAAGTTTCAAGTTTTTCAAAAGAGAAGAAAAGTTTACTTGCTTTCATTTTCAAAGTTCTTTCAATTGCAAAAGTTTTCAGTTGGTTTCCAAGTCTTTTACTTCTTTTCAACTGAAATTTTTCTTTCGCTTTACTTCTTGAGCCAAAATTCATACTCCACTCTATAAGAAGGTGTAAGAGAGAGTTTGTGGTCTTTTGATCACCAAGTGACTTGTATTCCATTGTGTTGAGATCCCTCTTGTGTAGAGGTTGAATTTGTTGGAGTTGGGTACTCCGGTCTTGTATAGACCATTTGTAATTCCCTTGGGTGTAAAGGTTCCTGTGTGAAAATTTCTTTTATGGATTTAGTGGAAATCCTTCATAGTGGTGAAGGCGGGGACGTAGAGCAGTGGCTCGAATCTCAAAACAAATTACTTGTATTTGCGATTGGTTTCCTTTTTGCTCTCTATTGCTTTACATTCCTAACTTGTGATATCACTTGCTTGTACTTCATTATTGCACTCATTTCATTTATTTACATTTTCGGTCTTTACTCATTTCAATAAGAAAGCAATTACGCGCCTCAACTTGTAATCTATAGGAATCAAAGAGGAGAAGTTTTAGAGCCCTTCACGGGGAATTCAGCTTCAATTTCTTATTTTGAGTGACCGTTTGCATCATTCATACTTGTTTAAAAAGAGCATTAGATTAGCATTAACACCTATTCACCCCCCTCTAGGTGTTTTTAAATTGGTATTAGAGCCCTTCACGGGGAATTCGGCATCAATTTCTTATTTTAATGACCGTTTGCATCATTCATACTTACTTATTTAAAAAGAGCATTAGATTAGCATTAACACCTATTCACCCCCCTATAGGTATTTTTCAATATCGTGAAGCAGTTGCTCTCAAATTGAATTATCTCTATTTGACTTGTATCGTCAAAAGATAATCTAGCGGATCTGTTTACCAAAGGTTTAAATGGAGAGTGTATAAACCGCGCATCGAGGGGAATGAGATTAAAAGCCTAACCTTACCGAGTCAGCTTAATGAAATCTCACTTAGCGACAGGAGATCCCGCGGACTAAGTTCAAGGAGAAAAACTAGTTATGATTGACTCTGCGAGTAAGCACTTAGGAGTTTGACTCCAAAATATTCCTATGATGCATTCAAGTGCTTTCTACAAATAAATTTAGGATAAGATTAACACTTTTAATGATGCTTATATCTTGTTATTAAAACAAGTGGGGTAGAGTAGACTACTCTTAATATGACGATCACCTATGTGAGTATAGAGTTGGGTCGGCTCTTTGAAAGTCTTTATGGAGGCTGTAATTTCCTAAAGATACTCTCTGAAACTAAGAATGTCCAAGGCTAAAATGGACACAATCGGGAATCAAAGTTGATTTTGAAAAGTTACTGTGTGAGGCTTGTTGACTTGACTTACATAAATGGCTGACAGTTCAAGACTTAATTCACTGATTAGCTAATAAGTCCGATAAAGTTTTCGCTATGAAAGGTTCAAGACCTAGTTCATCTATCCTGATGCAGTTTCTTTTCTAAAATACCTTTTACTATAGAGTCAGTCTCATAGTGTGTCATTCCTTGAATCTCCATTCATTATGGGGGATTGTTGGGAAAATGAAGAGTTTAAGTGAATCTTTGAGCAGAATTAGGGCGAGATCCGTTGATAGAATCAACCATATAATGGTTGGAATGTGTTCTCCTTCCATTGAGGATGAACGTGATATATTCATATGTTTGATTCCGTTTTCGAATGAATGAAATATTCAAGTCAAAGTTTGCCTAATTCAATAGCTAAAGGGGACTAAAATATTTAGTCGCACAATGGATATGAAAGTTTGAAGTGTTCAAATAGAAAAAAATGGAAACAAAGGGTGTGCCCTATGGGTACTTAGAGTTTTCGAGCGTGTTTGGGGGGAAACCATGCATACACGCGCCCGTGCGTCGCCGCCCGCCTGACCCAGTGCCAGTGCCGGAACCGGAGCTCGAAGTTTGGAGCTGGGAGCTTGGAGCCCGGGTCCGGGTCTCGGTTCAGACAAGAATTGTCACAACGGTTCCCGCTTTCCTCCAACGAGTTCCCAAGAGCGCTATTTATAGCGCTCCTCGCTCCTCTCCGTCATTTCTAAACACACAGACAAACAATCTTCTCTTCCTCCTCTAAAGAACAGAGTCTATAAAGATTTCTTAAATGTTCGATCTGAAAGAAGAAATAGAAAATTCAACAAATTCTGGGGAAACAGAATTGTTGTCTGAATCTGTGGCTTTCTAAGACAAAGATTCTTCTCTCTCCCTCCTTTTCCTTATAGTGAATAATCCTTCATACTGAGACAATTATTCTCCCTGAAATTTGTCTCTATCCAACTGCGTTGAATTTCTTGTGAAGGTACTGATTAACTACGATTCGACTGTACGGTGATTTGGTAGTGCTATCTAAATACTGTGAAGGAGTATTGTATCTTGGGAGACAAGCGTCCAGTAACCCATTAGCACCGTAGCGGGAGACATAACTGTCTTAAGGATATTCGCTACATGCGTACCTCACTGCAATTGATGTATAATTAAACTAACATTCTTTTTATATGGTTTATACTGGAATATGTTCATAAATATTACTTTATATTGAGACTGACTAATACCAGTTTAATTGGTGTTTAACCAAGGAAGGTATTTGAAAGGTGGTTATGTAATTAAGAAATATTCTATTGAACAAAAAACCTCTTACCAGATATTCACTGACCTAGCCAATTAAATCGGGGACACTGATTAGTTGTCAGATCTAACAATACAAACTTCTTTATTGGTTGTTGTTTGAATGTTTGGAATCAGCTTTTTCTTCGTGAGTTTGGAGATGATTTTTTTACTATTTGTAATTCTGACCTCAGGGTTGTGGTACGTGTGTGGATAATGGATATAAAATCTTGAGGAAATTGTTTTTAGTTCTCTTGGGAGTTTGAGTTGTGTCAAAAACTCCCTGAGGTAAAAAAGCGTTTCAAAAAGCACTTTGACCAAGTTTTCTTTATTTACAGGTCCCTATCTCCACCGCATGTCAATATATGACTTGGTGTATATTCGTATTGTCCATAATGGTGGAGGGGGTCAAGGGAGGTCACGTGACCCTTGACCCCCTGAACCCTACTAAAAAATACACTATGCCCTTAATTTGAGCCCCTTCAGTAATTATTTGCCCTTCCCCTCAATCTTTCCCATTCTCTCTCTCTCTCTCTCTCTCTCTCTCTCTCTCATGCACAAGCAAATCTGTCCTCTCATCTCTCTAGCCCCTCTTCTAAAAAAACCCGTGGTAAAAAGCTCTCACCTTTATTTTTTGCTTTTGTGTTCAATTTGAATGCTTTTTTTTATCCCTAATTTCTTTGTTTTTGGGATAATTGCTCAATTTGAATGAATTTTCAGAAGAAATGGAATTTCATTTTTTCCATAATTTCATCAGACTGTCTGATCTGTCTCAGAATCTCAATCCGTTGTTCGACTCATCTCCGATTTCAATCTGATCTGTCTCAGTCCGGCGTTGATGTGCCGCTGTTCGACGCGTCTCCGTGTGCAATTTGTTCATCACGTCTCCAATCGAGCAATAAAAAATGGTAACTTTTTAAATAAAGTTTTCAAAGTTTGATGCTTGTATTTATTTTACCTCTGATTGATTTCCACTTGGCTCTTTTTGAAATTTGTGGTGGTTATATGATGAATTTGGGAAAGTTATGGTCTTCGTAACTTTGTTGGAATATGTTGATCTTTGCAATCTGTTGTGAATATACTAGGATTATGGAAAAGAATTTTGACTTTTGTGACAGTTGTGTGATGAACATCAAACAATAAAAGTGAATAGTTCAATCTCTTAGCAAATTATTAACTTTAACAGTATACTCAATGGCTTGTATATTGGCATTAAAGTAAGAGATTCAAAATTAAAACTACTTAATGCTTGCATAGAATTATTAAATATAGTTAGCATGTATTTTAGACAAAAGTGTTTAAAATAAAAGTTGTTATGAGGGAAGTTAAATTAGGAATAAGCTTTTTGCTGATTGTGCATTTAATGTTTTTTGTTTAAATTGCTCAATGGAGATTGTTATAGTGATAAGCTTTTAGCTAATTGTGCGCTCTTAAAAAATTGTGTGCATATTGAGGATTGTTTGCTTTCTTGTAACTTCAAGTATGATTCTACATTGTGATTTAATTATTATATCATCAATTTTCAATTTTATAGGGTAATTAAATTTCAAAGTGCTATGAACAAATTTCTTATAACAAACCAAAAAGTAATGAAAGTTCGAGTACGAAAGTGTTAATCAACTTTTGTCCAAGTGTCCAAGCACTTGTATAAATGATAAAGAATCTGAATCTTCATCCAAACAAAAGCGCACTGAAGTTTACTTGGAAGAACTCCCGGCCGATCTTGTGTTACGGCTTTAATATTTGATAGTAGTACTATTTCATCTTATTAGAAAGAGTACATTCGAAGGGTACATTTGCAGAAAGGTCCTTGCCAACCCCGTACGAAAAAAGAGGACTACCATAAATACTAGTTACCGATAAATACCAATAATTCAATCTGACTTGGTTCGCTATCTACCCAAATTGGTTGGAGTATAGTGTGAGCAAAAATGCATTATTTTTCTTATTTTGTTTTTGTTTTTCAAAAGTCAAAATGAGCAATATGATTGGGATACATTTTCCGTCAAAGGATTGAGAAATTGAAAACATGGAAGTAAGAAATTGAAATCTCATGTTGGAGGCTCTAACAGCTCTCACAATCTAGTAGTTGAGAAAGGAAAAAACTTACTACGACAAAAATAACACATTGATAATGCAATTTCAAAGTGCTTTGATCATGCTCGAGATCAATATAGGACTCGATTGAATGCATCTATTGATTCTATTCAATATCTTTTGCGACAAGGATTAGCTTTTGTGGACATGATGAATCTTCAAATTCTAAAAATCAAGATAACTTTTTAGAGCTTTTGCGGGTTCTTGCAAGAACCGTAAGGAGATAAAAAAAAGTGCTCTTACAAAATACTTCAGAGAATCAGAAGCTGACATCTTATGAAATTTAAAAGAATATTGTATGCGGCGCTATAATAGAAACTAGAAATTTAATTATAAATGAATTGGGGATGAGTATTTTGCTATTTGGATCGATGAGTCTCAGGATGTATCAATTAAAGAGCAGCTAGCAATTGTCTTGCGCTCTGTAGATAAACATGATCATGCTATCGAACGCTTTCTGGGAAATCTTACATGTTAATAACACCAGCACGACATTGAAGGTAACAATTGATGCTATATTTGCTACATATAGATTTAGCATCTCAAAATTGCGGGGACAAGGAAATGATGGGGCAAGTAACTTGCGGGATCAATTTAATGGACTTAAATCTCTTATCTTGAATGAAAATCTATCAGCCTATTATGTTCATTGTTTTGCTCACCAATTGCAGTTAGCATTGGTAATTGTTGTTAAAAACCATCCTAAGATGGATGTGATGCTCATAATTGTTGCAAATATTTACAATATTGTTGGAGCTTCTGCCAAATGTCAAGATATTTCTCGAGAAACACAAGCTAATGAGATTCTTAAGAAACTAGAAAGTGATGACTCAAAACTGGAAGATGTTTGAATTAAGAAATAGGGCTTAAGCGTGCTGGTGATGCGTTGGAGATCCCATTATCATTTAATAGTGAACTTGATTCTTTTGTACTCTTCCGTGATTATAACACTTGAGAGTATAGAGGACAAATCATTTGCTGAAAGGAGAGGAGAAGCTATACTGATACTAGAGAAGATGCAAACATTTGAGTTTGCATTTTCTATTCATTTGATGAGAAATATATTGGGGATCACTAGTGAGTTGTCTTTGGCACTACAGAAAAAAGATTAAGATACTGTGAATGCCATAAACCTTTTGAAAATAGCCAAGCAACGGTTTTATGAAATTAGATTGATGGATGGGAGTCTTTCCTTATAGAATTTTTTCATTTTGTGCCAAACAGATATTGAGATCCCAAACATGGATGATATATTTATACCCACGGAGAGATCACGCCGCAATGCACAGAGCTTTTCCAACATGCATCATTATAGATATGACTTATTTAATACTATTATTGATTTGCAAGTTCAAGAGCTAAACAATCACTTTATTGAGGCGAACACGGAATTACTTCTTTGGGTAGTATGCTTAAATCACAGTGGCTCATTTACTGCATTTAATAAAGAGAAGTTAATTCGTCTTGCTAAGTTACATCCTAATGATTTCTCATCATCTGATATTATGATTCTTGATAGTCAACTGGAAACATTCATCCATGATGTGCGAACCAAAAATGAGTTTCTTCAATTAAAGGGAATTGTAGGTCTTGCAGAACATATGGTGAAGATGAAAAAGGACGTGGTATACTCTTTTATTTACAAGCTTTTCAAGTTTGCATTAATTTTACTTATGGCAACTGCAAGTGTTAAGAGAGTATTTTTTTTGTAAGAATATCATAAAAAGTAAGCTGCGCAACCGTATGGGAGATCAATGTATGAATGATTATTTGGTAAAATATATCGAGTCTGATATATTTGATACTATTAGCAATGATGTAATCATGAAACGATTTCCAAATCTGTCAAAGTGTCGAGCTAGTTTGTAATTGCTATTGATCTTGTTATCTTATTCGATTTTGACTTTTGGGTGGTTGATTTTCTTTCTTTAATATATAAAGGGATTTGGCTTACAAGCTATATCTTTGAAGTTAGACATGTAATTTCATTTTGTAATATCACTTTTATGCAATAGATTATCGGTTGGAAGTTTTCAAATTTGAGACCCCTTCCTTCTCTTAGTCTCTTGAAATGAAAACTATTATTATTATTATTATTTATCATTTACATTTTGATATTATTGAATGTCATTTAGCCCTCCCGACTTTGAAATCTTGACTCCGCCACTGCATATTACCCTTGTTTTAATTGACTCATGTACTGTCATTTTTCTTTTAATTGACACACGTGATGTACTATTGAATCTTTAATGATAGTTACTTTAATTGTTTGTTGTTCAATTCAAAATTCTTGAAGCAATTGTTTTGCCCACAATTCTTGTTGCATGAGGACAATAAAATTTGTATCATTTAGACTTTTCTGTATAGCCAATGAAATATCCACTGAATGTTCTTGGGTCCAACTTCTTCTCTTGTGGATTATAAATCCTAACTTCAGCTGGATAAATCCATACATGTACATGCCTCAGACTTGGTTTTCAACCTTTTAATAACTGAAAAGGCGTTTTAAAAACTCCTTACCTAGAACCCTATTTAGTACATATGTCGCAGTTTTTAGGACTTTATTCCACAAGGATAATAGAAGGTTGATGTTACTAATCATACTCTTTATCATATCTTTTAAGGTCCGATTCTGTCTTTCAGCCGCACCATTTTATAATGGTGGCATTGTGAATTGAGCAACAATTCCATGTTCCTATAGAAACCTCGCAAATGGACCCAGTGGTTGTCCTTTTTCAGTGTACCTATCATATTATTCTCCATCTCTGACCTCACAATCTTAATTTGTTTAGCTGATTGTTTCTCCATCTCTACTTTATACATTTTAAAAGCTAAGCATCTAGTTTCATTCTTGTCATAAAGAAGAAAGAGATACATATATCGTGAGTAGTCATCGATAAAAGTGATAAAATATTTCTGACCATTCAAGCACATTTTATAAGGACTGCTGATGTCAGTGTGTACGATCTCTAAAATATCAGAGCTCCTCCTGGAACCCTTTTTGGTTTTGTTGGTCTGCTTTCCTTTTTATAGTCCACACAAATGTCAAAATCGGTAAAATGAAGAGCCTCAAGAACTCCATCTTTTACTAATCTTTTAACTCTTTCAATGAAGATATGACCTAATCTCTTATGTTACAATATGGAAGATCTCTCATTTATAATACTACGCTTAATGCCAACATTACCATGCATAATCATAAGGCTAAATAAAGGGAAGGATTTAACACTTTAAAAAATTTTGTTAACTTGACCAAAATATTTATAAACAATTATTTAAATATTTAAAAAATAAAAATAAATGAAAATAAAATATAATTAATGACTTGTTTATAAAATTGTTTAACCTTTATTGTTTATAAAATAAAAATTATTTAACATATGAATGTTTACTTATTTTTTCACTTATTTGTTTGTTTATCTTTTTTATTAATTTCTGTCCAACTTTCTCTCTTTGATGTTCTCAAAATGTGAGCATATATTCTAAAAGTTGGACACATTTTTGAAAATGTGAACATACATTATACTTGATATTCAAGTTCCCAAAATGTGGACATATATTCAAATAGTTGGACATTTTTTTCAAAATGTGAAAATATATTCCAAAATGTGGACAAATATTTCAATTTTTGGACTTTTTTCCCCAAAATATGGACATATATTGTAAAAGGTGGACATATATACTATTTTTGGATTTTTTTCCCCAAAATGTGGCATATATTTCAAAATTTATAGATAAATACAAAATAGAAAATCCCACATTTTCAATTTTATTACTAAGTAGAATTACTGAGATCCTCATCCACCACAGAATGATTCATTGTTTTCTCATCTATTCCAGCGTTGCAAGTATGATGATTGTGTCCATTTTTTCGGTATCTACTGCACACAATCGGGCGCATCACAAATCGATTGTTAATTCGCCTAGTCTTGTTCTTCCCACGATGCATCTTCGTTACTGTAGGTCTTATTTGTAGAGTCTCCACTATTACCTGTACGAGACATAAGTTAGTATCAAAGTATAAACATTAGATAGTATTGAGAAAAAATAACATATATTTCATAAAGTGGACATATTTTTGAAAATGTGACATTTTACTTGGAAACGTCTACATATACTCCGAAATATGGAGATATATTGTAACGCCCCATCCCGCGGAATACAGGGACGCTACAGTGACATACATACGCAGGGTGAAAATACCTTCACGTACGTACATGATAAGCCTCTTTACAGGAAATAAATATCATATACACAATTATTTCAATATTAAATAAGTACAAGAATACCTACAAAAGGGTCAGTGAATATAACAGACATAAAATATGAGTAAATAAGGAAATAAAAATAAAATAATAAAGATACTTATGAATAATAAGGTGACGGGTCTCCTATTTGTATCCCGTGAATTATCAGGTACTAAAATGTCCCGAATCTCCAACCCGGACATGCAAACTCCGGGTCATCAGAAGTGACCTAGTGAGAGGTAAAATGAAAAACAGTAATAATAATAGTATTACCATAATACATGTTTCTTAACAGTGATACCTTATAATTATATTAATAATTAATATTTATAGTACAATAATTGTATATGCACATTAATATTATTAATACCTAGCATGCATGTTACAACGATATTATTTCTATAATATTATCTAATTCTATAACATTAATATCAATTAACAATATCGAGAAGAGTCGTATATATATCACCTAACTTTATATATATTATAATGAATAGGAATTATGCCACTTTTATGTTATTATCAATTATCTTATTTGTAAAAGTTAAAGATAATGATAAACTATTTGTGCACATTTATATTGCTGACATTATCTTTGATATTACTAATGAATCTCTTTGTAAAGAGTTTTAAAATTGTATGAAAAGAGAATTCAAAATGAGCATGATGTGTTAGCTTAACTTCTTTGGATTATAAATCAAGCAAGCCAAAAAGGGTATTTTTATAAATCAAGAAAAGTATGCCAAAGATTCAAATTGCAAGATGCCAAAACAATCGGAACACCAATGAATTCTTCAACAAAAATCGATAAAGATGAGAAAGATAAAAGTGTAGACATGAATAAAATGTTTACTTTATCCTATCACTAGTAGACCGAATAAAATGTTTAGTTTATAGAGATATCTTCAGTATCCTATCACTAGTAGACCGAATAAAATGTTTAGTTTATACTTATGTTGATTTCTTATTATGTTGATTTGTCTTTCTTATTAATTTTTATTGATATCTCATAATATATGTCCTACTTTTATTTATCCCCTCCTGATGATGCCAAAGGGGGAGAAGAATTGGGTGGATGTGATACATATGCATATTTTTGTGATACTTGAAAAGAATTGGTGTGATAGATACATGCGTATCTTGTTGATATTAGTGATATTGGTGTTATATGCATGTCTTGGTGAGAAACACACATTTCTTGGGGATATGTACATAATATATGCTATTTGGTGATATATATGATGATACATGAAATTCTTGCTGAATATATGTGATATATTATGAGATACATGTGTATAAGTGTTAAGTTGATGAATATGTGTGATATACATATATTTATCTTATTTGTGCATGTTTTGTGATACAAGCTTGGAAAATTTGAAATTTAAGTGAGATAAGGACTTAATATTGTGATATATATAAGTATATATATCTTATATGTTCACTCAAGTGTATTTCTACATGTATAAGCTATTTTTGTTGATATTTGCTTAAATACATGTAATTTTTGTAATTATGCATGTGTGTGTATGTCCGTGCATGCTTTTGTGCATGTTAGTGTTGTTTCTACATAATTGAGTATTTGCAAAACTTGAATATGTTAAAATTGTAGAAATTGACAATTCTAGCAAGATTATGCATATTTATGTGTGATATATGTCATATCATGACATATTTGTGTTACATAATTGATTTACATGATATATGTGATATGAATTTGTGCATGATTTTGTGTATGTTTTGTGCTATTTAAATAGTTTTGTACATATTAGACTGTTGCAAAGCTTGTTCATTTTATAATTCTAAAAATTGATGATAAATGTGTGTTATATGATTCTATGATATATTTTGACACCATTGTAACACATATCAGTATATTTTGAAATATCTCCTTTTAATGCAGATTTTGAGATTTTAATATGATATATCTCTAAACTGTGCATATATGCAGGGGGAGCTTAACGTCTCCTCTATATATTTATTTATGATGTGGTGTGTTGGAGGGAGATTAATATCTCCTCTCTACATTGTATGTGTGCTTGCATTCAAGAGAGCTTAACATCTCCTTTCTGTACAATGCACGTATGTAAGGAAAGCTTAACATCTTCTCTTTTCATAAGTTTATATTGCATATATGTAAGAGGGACCTTAAAATTGACAATAATTTTCTTATAGATATTTTATTGATTTTCATTTAATTGAAATTTGAATTTTGACATGAGTTTTGTAGTAATATTTTACTTGATTTTTGAAGGACTTTTAAGTTAAAGTTGATATATCTTCTTTATGATCCTTCACACTATTACATATAGATACATCTACAAGTTGGTACATCATTGTTATCTATTTTTATAATTGTGCAAGAAATATATATGTGTATATAGATTCATCTCTCACCATATCCTTTGATCATATGTCTTTGTACAAAGGAGAGAGTTTTGCTATTAGAGGGAGAAGAAATGAGTAATGCTTTTGGTGATGGCATTAATAGAGGTGTGAGTGAAAACACTTTCTTTATATTAAGATCTTTCAAAAGAGAAAATGAAAAATTGGTGAGAAAAGACAAAAAAGATAGGTGGTGATAGGCAAAGAATTATTGAAATGAGTAGTATCATCTTGCTCTATCGAATTCATCAAAAAACACCCATAAATTATCGTTAAATTTGATAGGAAAATTTGTGCCAAATCTTAGATAACATAACTATGTTCTGTCTTAAATCCAATAAAATGGATTTTCTATCAAATTTTACAACAATACATAAATGTTTGCGAGCGAATAAAAAAAAAACAAACATAAATTTGAGATTAAATTTTCATTTTGAGAATAAAACGTACCATGTGAGTGATCACAAGTTCATCAATACAACAAGCCGGTGCACTCTTGAGACCCACAATGGCACTTCTTCTTCTTGACATTCCCATTGCAATCATACACTTGATCGACATTATAGTTGTAATCATACGTCAACTCCGTAAAAGGCTGAATGTCCTCGCTCGCAAACAACATAATGTGAGGCATCCTTGTATCATCATGGTCATACAAAACGTTCTGCGCATATAGATTCGGCGAGCAACTGTGATTGACAAACCTCCCCACATTCCCAAACTCCGACGCGTCCACGGCAAAACTCGCCTCCGGCAAGTCCCCGTCCGGCAAGTCCCCGTCACACAGGCTGGGTATCGGTCTAGCCCGGCCCCGGCCCCGGCCCATCTCGCGGTAGTTGTTACCGATCACAAACAAATACTCGTCGTTGGCCCTCTTCTGCGCCTCCTCTTCCGTCAGAACCTCGCCTGCGTACTCGCAGACGAAGCCCCCCGAGGAAATAAGAGTACGGGATCTGACCCCCCAGCCTGTCGATTGAGTCTTGAAGATTTCGAGCTGGAGCTTTATCCCATGTTGGCTAACTCGATTTCGGCACGATGGAGGGCACTTGCAACAAGGGCCACATTCATAGACCAAGGGCCTCGCCTTCATGATCTCGCCGCTGTCGTTGAACCAGAGCTTCCCGCCGTTCTTCACAGCGCAGGCGCACTTTTTCTTATCCGAGCACCCGTAGGTGCAACCACAGCCCGTTGGCGGGGCCGGGGTGTACGATGGCGGGGGGATGATCTTCGATACGTACTTGAAATGCATCGGCAGGTCTCTGTCCACGGTATTCACCGCGTGGATCGGCATATCCTCTTCCCGTTGGAAATGTCGGTTGCGCAGTGAGCGGAGAACCTCCGGGCGGACAACCATCGGCTACCGATCTCTGGCTGCCCGGGGATCCTCCGCAGCCGGAACATTATCACACAATGGCCCTCTTCGCCTTTCCGGAACCAGTATTTCTCGGCCAGGTACAGCCCGTCGTAGACATACATCTTGCTTCGCTTGTTCCCTTGGTACCTGTGGATGCCGTGGATAACCCGGATGGGGATTTGGCCGTCGACGCTGTTTTTCAGCGCGAGGTTCCCCCTCTCGAGCTTCTGATCTTCGTGGACTACTCCCGACCCAGAGTAGAGCAAGACGTCCGAATTGCTCCGGTTGTTGGAGTACCGGCCGGATGACACAATGCTGACGGCAATCACTTTGCCGTGGTCCTTAATGTAGTCGATTCCGGCCTGGTGCTGGCAGTGGAGCCCGATGATGAACATTTCGACCCTCAAGCGGAACTCGTCCCCGATTTCGACCCCGGGGACCGTCCCCATGAACCTCTCGATGCCATTGTGCCCGCCATTTCTCTCCTTGAAGAGCTTGTAGGCCAACTGGTTGGGCTGCATCAGGCTATCTTGCTGCAGTATCATGTTGTATATCGAGCGGAATGCACACAAGATCTCCATTACTTTCTGGCGAGGTTCTGAATCGATCGGAGGAATGATTTCAAGATCGCTGTTGTGCACCAAGAAATCGTATTTGCCTCTTTTGAGAGGCACGATCTCGAAATTGTTCTCCTTCTTCCTTTTTCTTCTCGGCTTCTCAATGGTCCATTGGGATTCCGGCTCGCTGCTGCTCACGACGATTGCCTGGTGCCTTTCCATAATGACCCGAATGGCTTCTTCGATTTCCTTGGGCAATGGACAAGACTCTGCCTCGGCATCCACATTCAAAGCCTGGAACTGAGCTTCTTGCACTTTCACTTCTTCATTGGACGAATCAACCCCAGTTACTTCCACATATTCAGTTCCATCGGCCTCCATATATGTGCCATTCTGGAACTGAGCTTCTTGCACTTTCACTTCTTCACTGGAAGAATCAACCACCATTACCTTAACATCTAGCTCCTCAAGTGAAAATTTCACATCTTCTTGGAACTGAGATTCTTCCTTACCTTCTTCTTCTTCCCTGGTTGAATCAATCTCAATAATCGATGAACAATGCGGCCCCTCTACAGCTGCTGATGAGGGTGAAGGGTCATGAACTGAACTGTTTGCTGGAGGATCTATAGTCTGATAAACATGAAAACAAAAACAAAAAAGTTAAGATAGAAAGAAATCACTATTATATATATCGCTTCAAAGGGGTTCTTTGTAAGGTTTTAAAACCTCAAGAGGTTTCTTTGTAGATTATCCAGTTTTTCAATCATCGTTTAAAATCCTTGAGACAACAAATTATGATTCTTTTTAGTGTTTTATTTCCACAATTATTTTATGGGAAAAACGTGTTATACCCCCTTTTAGAATCTCGCAAATTTCATTGATTTTTCTCTTTCCAAAAGTATCTTAATATCTGATAATGATCTATCTGGCCCTTTGGTCTTAGTATTTGAGGAGCATGGGGTATGTGGATGGGCAAAATTTCTATTTACCCCTACCACTCTCACCTCTTCTTCCAACTTTCTCTCCATCTCTGACATCTGAAAACTTTAAAAAGAAAAAGAAGAGAGGACACCCTAATTTGCAGTATCATTGAAGGAGTTTGCCAAGCAACCTTGAGCAATCTCTGTGTGTGTGTGTGTGTGTGTTGCCTAAATATATAGAGGGCTGCTTTATGCAGCCCTCCATTTTAACCAATTTTTTTTTAAAATATTAGTTTAGATGATAATAAATCATTTAAGAGTAAATTAATATTTAACAAAAATTATATCGTTAGAACGGTCTCGCCAAAAGGGCTTTTAAATGAGACTAATATTGAATGTTTTTGGAGCTAATTTTAAATTAGTTTATTTTTAATATAATATAATAATTTTAAAAAGTTAGCAAGCAAATACATAGGAATGTAATTTTTTCAAGTTCGGTGTATTTCAATTTTGATGTATTTTTAATGTTTGATAATGAGAAATTTAATATCAATATTAAATATATTCAATATTAGTATCATTCTAACAGTATCGACGAGACATTTCCAACGGTATAATTTTTATTTAAAATAGATAAGTACATCTAAAGTTATATTTATTTTAAATAATTAGTTTAATTATATTAAAAGATACATTTGTATTCTTAAAAAGTTAAATGAGACTTTAAGAGTAAAATGGAATTTTAAATTGTGCATAGTGATATAGAGGAGCCCTCTATTTCTCCCTCATCCCTCTAAATTTATATAGAGAGAGAGAGAGAGAGATTCAGAGAGAGAGAGAGAGTGAAAAGGGCTTCCTCTATATTTAGAGGGGGATAAAGAGAGGGGTTGGAGTGTTATCCCCCTCTAAATATATAGAGATATAGAGGGGGGTTGGAGATGGTATTAGAGGGGGTTACCCTCCAATGACCCTCTATATCCCCCTCTAAATATAGAGGAAGCCCTTCTCTCTCTTTAAATTTAGAGGGATGACGGAGAAATAGAGGCCGCCCTCTATATCACTATTCATAATTTAGAATCTCAATTTTGCCCTTAAAATCTCATTTAACCTTTTAAGAATACCAAATGAATCCTTTAATATAGTTAAACTTATTATTTAAAATAAATATAACTTTAAATTTACTTATCTATTTTACATAAAAATTATACTGATGAAAATGTCTCTTCTTAATGATACTAATATTTAATTTTAAATTTCTCATTATCAAACATTGGAAATACATTGAAATTGAAATACACTGAACTTGAAAAAAAATTATATGCTTTTATTGTAGTGCCCTGTCAAAAATTTTCAATTAGCGCATTCTGAAGTTCAAAATGAGCCTCCCGATCTTGGATCTTCTTATGTCGAGAAAGGAACCGTCTGAATCCACCGGTGGCTACAGAAATGACCTACTGGATTTTTAGTTTACTGTTATCATATTTTTCTCGTATATTTCTCGTATAACGTAATTTATGTATTTCTTTTTGTAGTTCCTTTGGGGTGGGTTAAATAGATCCCATGTATTTGATTACTAAATTTTAATATTATTATATTATAAATAAACTAATTTAAAATTTACTCCAAAAACATTAAATATTAGTCTCATTTAAAAGGCCTCGGCGGGATGGTTCTAACGGTATAATTTTTGTTAAATAATAATTTATTCTTAAATAATTTATTGATATCTAAAATAATATTTAAAAAATAATTTGGTTAAAATAGAGGGCTGCATTAGAGCAGCCCTCTATATATTGAGGAAATATTCCGATATATTCTCAAACAACCCTCTAAAAATAGAGGGTTGCATTGGAGATGCCCTAAATGGGTTATACCCCCCTTATCCCTTCATCTACAGATAGGAGACATGAGTATTTTTTTATATTTTAGAGGTACATGATAGTAACCAAGCTAACAGAATTGATGGTTTGAGGCATCAGCGGGTAAATAACATATCCAAATTTAAACTTCAGGGGGGGTTCTGTGATTTTAAAACCTTAAGGGGTTTCGTTGTAAATTATCCACTTTTCTCATTTCTTTGTAGATTTTAAAACCGTAAGTCGCAAGTCCTTATTCAACTCAGTCTTTGCTAGATCATGATTTCTCCACTAAGCTTGTTGGATGTTCTTATCTTTAGATATCTTTATCCTCATTTTCTTATCTATCTACTCCCTCTTGTATCTATGTATATTGATGTAATTACTTTATGAATAACTCCAAATTATCATGGTAAAACTTTTCTCTGTTGATTGAAGTTCTCTCGATGTTCTCGAGTCTACGCTGGACCGTGTGTGTCCTAGCACCGAGCCACTTCGCCTCAACAACATCAAAGCTTTTCTCATTGTCCTCACGCATTCTCCTCCGTCTCAGCTAAGACCGAATGCTCATTAATCCTCAATTTGCCTCAACAACATCAGAGCTTTTCTCGTCGTCCTCTTTTCTCTGTTGATTGAAGTTCTCTCGATGTTCTCGAGTCAATGCTGGACCGTGTGTGTCCTAGCACCGAGCCACTTCGCCTCAACAACATCAGAGCTTTTCTCATCGTCCTCACGCATTCTCCTCCGTCTCAGCTAAGAGAGAATGCTCATTAATCCTCAATTTGTCTCAACAACATCAGAGCTTTCTCGTCGTCCTCACGCATTCTCCTCCGTCTCAGCTAAGACCGAGTGCTCATTAATCCTCTCGCATCACCGATATCGGCTCCACCATCACCCATGTTCCTCCAATATTGGAAAATCTGATCTGAGCCCTCTTGGACCCGATTTTAGGCCCTCTTGGGCTTTTTGGGCTCTATTTTAGCCCCATGGGCTTTCTCATCAATTTAGTCCTTTTGGGCTCTATTTTAGCCCCATGGGCTTTCTCATCAATTTAATCATCTTGGACTTTCTCATCAATTTATCATACTACTCGTTTTCTTGTGCACTCTCTCTTATATCTATATAATTTGATATAATTGTTTTATGAATAAACATATTTATTTATATATGTAAAAAAGAGAGTGAAAGAAATTAAATACTAAAATCTTGAAAACCATGAACGTACCTGAATTGTTACTCCTTTGTCCTTCACTTGGTGTCTAGGCTGACACTTATCTGAAATACTTCGAGCATCCTCATCAAAAGATGATGATAGATTCGAGCATACGCACTTGCTTTTGGTCAATTCATCATCCTTCATGACTGGACGTTCTTCTTCACCTTGCCTAGTTGGCAAATTTTCAATTTTATGTTCTCCTTTCTCCATTGAAACATTAACTTGCTTCTTAAGCTTTTTAGGTAAAGGCTTAGTTTTTGCTAAGCCAAATTTTGCATCCTTATTAATTAACTTTTGGGAAGATCCCAATTGGGTGTTTGGTAAACTTTGATTATTACCTTGAGAAGTAGAAAGTTCTGAGGTTTGCTTAATTAGCAAGCCATCCACTTTCGAACTTGGTGAGGCAAGGATATTTGGCAAGTTGGTGACCTTAGGGCACTCGTCCTTGCCATCGTTCTCAGAACCAGCAGTGTGTTCTTGAATCGCTTCTTGATCTTTTCTGACAGCGCTTACAACATTTCTGCCACAGCCGCTTGGAAATTGTCGGACTGCATGGGCATTTCTGCCACAGCCGCTTGGAAATTGTCGAACTGCATGGGCTTTTCTACGTAACGAGAGCCTTGCAGATTCTAATGGTGGCAAAGGTTCTTTCGTCGAAGAATTTAGCGTACTCATTAACCTAAGCTGATAAATAGAATTTCAAATTCCAAGAACCTTTGTAACCAATCCGCTTCGATGAATCAGGGCTCTATTATCTGTTTAAAAAGTGAATGAAAGAAAATTCATTAATATTAACTGAAGTAGAGAAAACAGAAGTAAATGGGAAAAAAAAATAAAAACGATGGTGATCATATCAAGTATTACAAATCACTTTTCAGGCTTTATCAACAAAAGAATTATATGAAAGAAGAAAAACATCGTGTTAGAATGTTTATCACGAAAATGTCTATTGCTAAGAATAGTTATTCTTATTAAATGGATGGAGGAGAGGCAGAGCGCGACAATGTGAAATTTCGAAAAACCCTTACTAACTTTATATTTTTCAAAATTTGACTAACTATCATCTTGATATTTTATATAAGTTCATTAGTATAATATTGGGCTTTCACGTCCCTAAAATGTGTCGGTTTCTCATCAAAAACCTAAGTGGAATCATCGCGGTGGCATTTTTATAGATAAATAAAAAAGAAACGATGTCAACTTCTCCTAAAAATGATGCGGACACGTCCAGGTGGCATTTTCGTAAATAAATGAAAAAGAAATGATGTAGATTCTCATAAAAAAAAAACTCTCTTTAAGGATCTGTTTGGTTGTCATAATTGGCCGTAATTCGTAAGTTGTAATTGGTAAATTCTTTTATAGTTATAAATGAGTTACATGCATATAAGTTTTACGGGGTTTGGTTGGTAATATAAAGTTGTAAGTGGGAAAGTGTATTGTGTTTTACAGTTTTGGTTATCATAGTGTGTAAGTCGTAAGTGAAAAAGTTGACAACAAAATTAACTACTTAGTGATTTAAATTTTTTTAATATTGCAAATAAATAATAAAAATGCTCAATATTAAAAAAAATTAATATTAACATAAAAAAATAATACAAATTTGCATGACGACAAAATTAACGGTAAGTGAGCTGTAAGTGAGTGGTAATTGGGTTGTAAGTAAGTGGTAGTTGCGTTGCGTAAGTCTTTTACGAATTACAGTCCAAACAAACGTCATAGTTGTAATTAGGTTGTAAGTCATTTGCGAATTACGACCTTTTACAGTTTTTACGTCCAAACAAGCAGCCCCTAAATCTCTTATATGTCTTTCTTTCTCAATTCCATCACAAAGGTAGAGGAAAACGTCGTGGAGGACAAAGTTTGAAGGCCGATGGGCAGATCGGATCGGGCGAGGTCATTGCTGACGGGCAGATCCGATCGGATGAGGTCGAGGTCACCGTTGACGAGCATAGGATGCCGAGATTAGATGGGAGGCTGAGATCCGACTGGGCGAGGCCGAGATCCTGCCGAGCAAACTAGGAGAGGCCGTAGTCAGTTGGGAGCAACGTCACCATTGACAGTCGGGCGTTCGATCTGCTTAATGGCGGCTCATCAACAGCTAAAGGTGATGGAGAGCGAGAGGGGTGCCAGGGCGAGGCCGAAGGGCAAGGGGCGGCTCATCGATGATCGTCGTTGATTGAAAATTTGTTTTGAGAGTTTGTTTGGGATATTTTGTAGTTTGGGATATTTTGTAAATTAGTTAGATTGGGATATTTGTAGATTGATCTTGATTGAGAATTTCTCCAAATTGAGAAAATTGTTTCTCCAAATTGAGAATTTTTGTTGCAGAGAAATGCAAATTGTTCTTTAGATTTTAACTGGATTCATAATGCATAGAAATATAAATTGTTGCAGAATTGTTGCGAGTTGTTGCAAAGGATTGTTCTTTAGATTTTAACTGGGTTTATAAATGCGAATTGTTGCAGAGAAATGTTGAATTCCTTTTAAAAAAATTGTGGCATTTGGATGTCGGTTTTGAATGTCTTTTTGTTTCCACCTCAATTTTAAATGAAATCGAGAATTGAAGTTAAAATTTAAGTTATAATGTCAGTTTTTACTAAAGATCACCATTATATCCAATATATGACGGCATTTTTTAACCGTCGTCATATATCTGGGACTTTTAATAAGTCATGTGTTCTGTACTAGTGGTTGTTGCTTTAAACATAGCCCATAGTGAAAACTTGACCCTGGGAGATTTGGCTGAAGATTTGTTTTATTGGGTGATATTGAGATTTTGTTTGGAAAAATGCCTAGTTTCCTTAGTGTCATCAAGCGTTGACATCCCTTGAAATTCATCATTACACTGTTTACAATGACCGACCAAGAAATGACCAGCTCTGGGCTGTAGATACCGCAATTGCGGTGGAGGGGAGATGCCATGACACTTTGGTTGTGGGTTTTCAGTCACGAGTTTATCGAATCTGAGTTGCAGATGTCTCATCGGCACTGGCAGAAGATACGAACAAGGGTTAGACGGGTTTAAGTTGCAGACCTCGCAACTGCCATGAGGGGAGAAGCCACGACTTCGCTGAGGGGCGTGCGAGAGGCTTCGGTTTTTTTTTTTTTTTTTTTTAAATTTTCTTTTGAAAGATCAAATTGTATATGTGTGTTTCATGCAAGTTTATAACCTTATATCTTGATAAAGTTCTTATTAATGAAACGCCGGGGGTTTTTACCTCATAGTTTTATTTAAAAAAAATTACATATTCCTTTCTTTCCCTACAATCTTCTTGCTTATTAATATAAGGAGAGATAGAGCTATATTTTCAATACTTACAACTATTTCTACTTTAGTACCTTAATTTCAAAATGTAAAATCACAAAAATCATCAAAGGCAGTGTTCTCACCTTAATTGAGTCTCTATAATCACTCCTTTTAAACCCCATACATCACCATCAACCGTCTTCTAGTCTCCAACTCTGCAACAACCAAAAGCTAGATCAGAAATATGGAATGAATGAATAAAAGCACAAAAACATAAACTAACTAAACCATTATTTTCATAACACATACAAATATGCTTGCTTTCAAACAAACACAACAAAGATAAACATCACACAATTCTAGTTTACTCGAAATATATTTTTATTACCATGGAATCGATACGAAAAAAAGTAGACAACCAAAAAAAATAAAGACAAGAAGAAGAAGAAGAAGAAGAAATAAATATACCCAAATAAAACACTAACCTTTGACTAACTCCTTCTTAGGGCTATGAAGAAGAGAAGAAAGATGAAAACCCTAGTTGTTAGGGTTTTGAAGAAGAAGAGAGATGGAGAGGGGCGGAGAGAGAAGGGGCCCTTTATATAGAAGTAGAACCGCCTCTTCTATTGGTAGTTCTACTCCGTAACCGATTAGGGTTTAGCGCAAGGGTTTCCCAATTCGAAAATTATTTGACTTCTAAATGTATGTACGATGCGCAAACGCCGAACAGCCAATCAGATCAACGTGAACTTGACGCGTAAGCGCTAAATTTTCAGTGTTGGCTGTTTTGTCCACGTGGCGCTGTGTTGTAGGAGGCTCTGGTGTTTGGTTCGGAATTTGAAAAGGACTCCTTGTATAGAAAGTCGCAGGGGCAAAAAAAAAAAAAAAAAAAAAAAAAAAGATTTTAAGAGATTTGAGATTCGTAACTTACCGTGACTAGGAGAGAGGAATGGATTGAAAAAATTTTAGATTCTATTTTTTCGTTGAGGGTCCGTTTTTAATGGGATGGGGAATTTGATGTAATCTCTAATACAAATAAGAGAGATTATTGGATTTTTGTTCTCTTGGAGAACTCTCGCAGTTAGGGGTGAGCATCGATCGATTCGGTTCGAGTTTTGTTAATTTTTATATGATCGAATCGAACTGATTAGAGTTAGGAACCGAACCAAACCAAACTCGATTCGATTTTTTGGTTTTCAATTGGGCTCATCTATTTCCACCATTTCCGACATTATTTAATCACCATTATATTATCATTCTCTAATATCCTAATCTCAAATTTACAATTCCCAAATTAGAAAAAGAAAAAGATCCGAACCTCAATTTAAATTTAAATTCATATTCAATGGACAAAAAAAATTTCAATTTTGGGGTGAGAGAGATTTCGATGCTGCATTGCTACTGATGAAAATATCTGCAGTCTATGCCAGAAAGATCACACGTCGTCGACGAGTGGGTTGGGATTTGATTGGCAGTCGAGGATTGTTCAGCACGTGGTGGCAGACACGCTCTGCTCGACTGAGCTTGGGGCACAGGGCTTGGGTGTAGTTGGCATGTAAATTTATTTGATTATCTTGAAAAAAGTTATAATTAGAAGAGGATTTTTATTACAGAATCATCAATGACATTTAGAAATTATCGTTACAAATGTTGGGAATATGAAGAATATATGTGAATCTTTGAATTGAATTACGGCGAGATCCATTGACAGAATCAATTGGATAATGGTTGGAGTGTGTTCTCCTTCCATTGGGGATGAACGTGGTATAATCACATATTCAATTCTGACTTCGAATAATGAGATATTCAAGTCTAAAGTTTGCCTAATTCAAAATCAAAATGGGACTAAAGGTAGCTAAAGGTATTTAGTCTCACATTGACCATGGGATGGAAGTTTGAAGTGTTTAAATAGAGAAAAATGAGAACAAAGGGTGTGCCCTTTGGGTACTTGGAGTTTTCACGCGCGATTTGGGGGAAACCATACCCGCACATGCGCGCGCCGCTGGCGGCCGGCGCCGGGCCGGGCCCGGGCACGGGCACGGGTGCGCTACCCGGTCCGGTTCTTTTTGAACCGGGTCTCACGGATATGGGTCACGTTAATCATACCCGCTCTGCCATCCGGATCCGAACCGCCCAGCGCAACGGCTGTCTGTAAACCGTCGCGGTAGTTGGGCGGTTGCTGCGGTTGAAACGAACCGTTGCAACCATTCCGTTGAGTTCAAACTCTTTTACCCTCCCGGATGGCTATAAATAGCGCTCCATTTTCTCAAATCAAAACACACCAACTCACAGAACAGAAATCAATTATCTGCGTTCTGAAGTGAGATCTTCTCTCTCTCTGTCTCGAAGTGACTTCCAACGGGAGTGAAATCTTCTCTCTCTCTGTCTCGAAGTGACTTCCAATGGGAAGTGGGAAATCTGCAACTCAGTTTCCAAAGCGACTTCCAAGAGATTCTGCAAAATTCGTTCTGAAAGATGGCTCAGAAAATTCAACAGATTCTTTAATAGAATTGTTGTCTGAATCTGGGACTTCCAAAGGAGAATATTCTTCTACCTTCCTCCTTCCTCTACAGTAGGTGCTCCTCCAAAGTAAAAACAAACATTCTCCCTGAAGTTTGTCTTGGTCCTACTGCTTCAATAATCCTGTGAACGTACTGGTTAACCACGGTTCGACCGTACGGTGATTTGATAGTGCTATCCAAATACCGTGATGGAGTGTTGTATCTTGGAGACCAGCGTCCAGTAACCCGTTAGCACCGGTGCGGGGGAAGTAATTGTCTTAAGGAGATTCGATTTAAGCGTACCTCACTCCAAGTACTGTATAAGTGAATTAATTTTCTTTATACAGGGGTTATACTGATATTCAATATATTGAGACTGACTTATACCAGTCTAATTGGTGTTTAACCAAGGAAGGTAATTGAAAGATGGTTCTTTAATTAAGGAACGTTCTATTGAACGAAAAACCTTCCACCTGATATTAACTGACCTGGCTAATTAGATCGGTGATATTTCAATGATATTGATTAGTTGTCATATTGATCCTAAAAACTAACAATCTTAAGACAATTATGATATTGAAGTTTCTTACTTCTATTCTGCTTGAACTTGCAGAAAATGTCTGAGACTAATCAAGATAGATCAAGTAAGACACCAAACATGCAAATACAAGCTTTGATACCTACTCCACTTCCTAACCCGAAGCCGGAGAAGCCAGAAAAATTTGATGACACAGAATTCAAGAGGTGACAACAGAAGATGCTCTTCTATTTGACCACTCTGCATCTGGCCAAATTCCTGTAAGAAGATCCACCAGAACCAAGAGCTGATCGGGACTCAGTCCTTGCAGTTGATGCATGGATTCAAGGTGACTTCCTTTGCCGAAACTATATTTTAAATGGACTGGATGACTCTCTCTATAATGTCTACAATCCTATCACAACGGCAAAGAAGTGTTGGCCCAAAGGCCCATCACTCTAGTTTTGATGATGATTAACTCATGTAGTTATAGTACTAATGATCTTGTATTTAATTAGTCTCAGATTTATGATCAAGATCTTAGTTAGTGTTTAGCTTCAACAAAGGATTTAAAGTCAAGTTTTAGAGCTAGCACGGTTCGATTCAAGAGCCCATGTATCAAGACCACATCAAGTACTCAAGAGGAGTCTAGCTCTTTGGATCAAGTTTGGACCAAGTCAAGAATATGAGAAGACTTCAAGTGAAGACCTTCAAGATCAAGACTTGTGTCTAAGTTGGTTTTATTAAGATTTTGTTTTTATATAAAATGTAAAGGATAGAATAGTTGGTGGATTGCTCAAGTATACCATATACACACACACTCTTGATTTAGATGTGGTTTCATAAAAGAATTTTTATTTTGGAAAAATACAAAAGAGTTTTCATTTTGAAAAAAATACCGGTTTGATTTTTGGACTTCATATATACATGTGTTTTAACCATAACCATTTTAGTGTTTATTATTAAAACATAGATATTTAACATGTATGTGTAGTGGATCATATCCATACACTCTATTCTTTAAAAGTGTTTAAAATACCTTGTTTTTGTATTTGGAGAAGTTTTGGAAAAATAAGTTTTGAAATCTATTTTGAAAAAAATACAGATTTTGTTTTTAGCCAAAATTTCTAAGTTATAAAAATAGTTCAAAATGTTTGTAACATGTCTTGATTTTACTCAAATATGTTTGCATATCAAAGTATAATATTGAACCTACTTTTGTAGATTTTTTGTGAATTTATGGGATTTTATTTTAGTCAAAATACCAAGTTTTTTAATCCCTTTAACAACCCTGTCCTGGCTTCAGTCGGTCGACCGGACCGGTCGACCGAGCTAGGAGTGGTCGACCGACTCGGTCGACCGACGTGCACAAACGTGCACGCCAGTTTGGCTGGAGGGCCGGTCGACCGACCCGGTCGACCACCACAGAGCTTCTGCTCTCTGGAAAGCCCCGGTCGACCGGGCCGGTCGACCGGCAGAGAGTATCTGCTCTCTGTTCCAGGCATCGGTCGACCGGGCCGGTCGACCGCTGGCTCAACGGTCAGAAATCTGATCTTAGCCGGTCGACCGATAGGTCATCCTGACTCCCAACGGCTAGTTTTTGGAGTCTATTTAAAGGGGGCTTTGTGGGACTGTTTTTAATAAGATTTTGAGAAGAGTTTTGGGCTAGTCTTGCATACCCATTTCAGTGGTTATATCCACATGTTTTAGAGGTACATTTCCAAATCAAAAGAGTGTTTATCAAGAGTGTTTTGAAAAGTGATTTCTTGTGTCTTCTACCACAAATTCCATCCTAGTTTTTCTCACAAACACTTGAGCTATCCATTGCTATATCTACCTATAGGAGAGTTTTTGTGAGAGTGTTTGTTGGTAATCAAAGTGTTTAGATCACCAAGAGTTCTTTCTTGTACTTTGAGGAGGCGGACGTGTGTGTTTGCATTGTTTCGGGTTCTAGTGTGAACTCGGTGTTTGAGGTGCGGCCTCGGCGAGCTAGTGGGCTTTCGGTGTGTTCTTGCGGGAACAAGTGAAGGGACTAGAGTATCCAAGGAGTTCAAGTGTGAACTCGCCTTGTAGGTGTTGCGGCACCGAGTGATCCGGTAGGATCGATTTTAGTGAAAATCCTTCATAGTGTTGAAGGCGAGGACGTAGAGCAAGTGTACTCGAACCTCAAAACAAATCTCCCGTGTTTGCGATTGCTCTCTCTATATCTCTTACTTGTCTTTATATCTTGCATGCTAATATTGTCTTTATCTTTATATGCTTGATATATTGTGTGTTTAATTGTTATATGCTTGGGGATTGTTTGCTAACAGTTGTGTTCAACCAAGAGAGCCAACGCGGCACCTCAACTCTTATTTAGAGGAATAAGAGTTAGTTCAAGTAGTTTTAGTGTTATACGTGGCACCTCAACAGTTAGTCCAGAGCCCTTCACGGGAAATCCGGCTACACTCTTGTGTTATACGTGGTGTTTAGTTCAAGTAGTTTTAGTTTGCATTAAATAAGTTTTAATTCCGCATTAATTGACCATTAGATTAGCTCATCACCTATTCACCCCCTCTAGGTGATTACTATTGGTATCAGAGCCAAGTGCTCTTGATTTGGGTCTTACAACCTAGAGTTAAAGATCCTCATTATAGCTAATCACAATATTTGTTTACACACACCATGGATTTCATGTCACCTCCCATCTTTGACATTCTTAACATCCAAACTTGGAAGGTTAAGATGTCTATGTTCCTCAAAGGCCTAGGCATTCATGTTTATCTTGCTACTATTAAAGATTCATATGTTAATAATAGCAAATATATTGAGGCTAACTCAAAAGCCATTCATGCTTTGAAGAGTACCCTAAACAATGATTATTTATGTAGGGTTGCTAATATTGACTCGGCTTTTGTAGTTTGGAACACCATCATCTCCCTTGGCGAAAATGAACAATATTATGAGGGGAGCGACTCGGATGTTGAAAGTGACGCTTCCAACGTATGCTACATGGTCCAAGGGGATAACCCCTTTGAGGTAAATACCGAATCCGAGGTAAAAGAAAATGTTGATATGTCCTATAATGAACTTGCATCTTTTTGTCAACAACTCTTAGAAAAATATGACATGATTAAAAAGGACAACAAGAAAATGAAAAATAAATTTGATTGCATGTTAAAAGAATACAAGATAAATTGGAATGTTTTTCAAAAGAAAATGAAAATTTGAAAAATGAAAATATTTCCTTACTTTCTAAATTGAATGATTTGTGTGAAGGAAATAATACTTTAAAAAATAAAATTGTTTTGGTGGAAAACAAAAGGAGATTGCTTTAAATGAAAACACTTCTTTGAAAAGAAAAATGGTTGAAAGAGAAAAAGTAAATGTTTCTAAAAAGAAAAAGATTGTTGATCATGCTCTTCATGCCACAACATTGATAAAAATGAAGTTAAATTTTTGAAAAATAAAATTGATTGTTTGAGCTCAACTTTGAGCAAATATGCTTTTAACCATTCTAGATTGGAGTCCTTATTTTCAAAGAAACAAACTCCACATAATCATGCACATCACCCTCATCATGCATATGCACATTTTGCACGCCACGATCACACTCATACACATATGCATTGTAGAGTGTACAAGTGTACACATTGTGGCCGCAAAGGCCATTTAGCAAAATTTTATTTTGATAAGATACATCATATTAATTTTGCTAAGAAAAATGTTTGGGTTCCATTAGATGCTAACCCCCATAGACCCAAAAGAAAATGGGTACCAAAATCCCCACCTTTTGTATTTGATGTGGGTGCGGGCTCTCACACGACGTGATAGAGTTGGTGCCTTGATGGTGGATGCACATGGACTTGATGGACACACATTTGATGCACCGCTATTAAGGAGGTTTGGTGGGACAACCACCATGTTTCGGAGATTTGGAGTATAGTTTTTTACTTTTGGTAACTATCTCTAAACTCCTAGTTTATTTACATGCTTTCATTTGATGATATTTTTTTAGCATGTTTTAGTGTTTGTTAAAGTGTTCATGTTTTATGTTTTATACTTCATGTGGTAAATACTAGTTTAAATGTAGTCTTTGTCAAAACTTGTGTATATACGTGTACAAGTAGTGAGCAACATTTGATTCATATATATTTGCACTTCATTGTTCATTTGTACTCACTATATGCACATGTATAGCCTAGTTTTGATAATTCTCTCATTTACACTTGTTTTACCAAATTTCATGTTTTACTTCATGTATATGTATTTTGTATTCAAATCTAATAAATATACATGTATGTCTCTTGAGTCTCTTGCCTTCATGCAAATCATATCATAGACTCTTTTTATGTTTGGGATATGTATGCATATTATTAGTTTTGGATAAAATATACATATACCTAGAAGTTTGTTTTTAGACGAAAAATGAATTTTTATGATTTTCATCTTTAATTGAAAAATGAATTTTCATGATTTGTGTGATAAAATGATATTCATGTTTGTTTTGAGCTTTAGTGACTAATTTTCATGAATATGCTATTTACATGTTGTTTGTACACTCATATTTAATTTGTTTTCTCATGACTATGTTTTTATGAGTCTTTATGAGCTTTATAGATTTCGAGTGTCAAACTTTATGTATTTAGTATGGTTCATGATATACATATGATTTGGTTTCATGTTTTTGAAGGATCTTTAACTAGTTTTTTTAAAATTATTTTAACTAGTTATGTATTCTTCATTTGGTAGTGTTTTCACTATAAAAATATTTTTCAAATTCTATTTTTGAAAACCCCTACCAACCCCTTTTAAAGGGAGGACGGATGGGCGAGTATGCCTTGTAAGCCTTATTGAAAATCTTTTATCTTGTGCATAAAAAGGGTGATAATTATGAGTTATATACTTGATTTACATTATTATTTTCAATTAGTATCTCAATTGATATTTATTTTGTATATACTCATATTTTGTTTTCTATATATGTATGCTTCATTTCAAATAATATCAATTTCTATTGATATTCTCTTTTCATACATATATATGATTTGTTTGTGCTTGATTTTCAAGATATTTACATGTTTAAAACACAAAGTATGTTTATGCTAAGCTTAATTCAAATCTTAATTTTCAATTGATTTCTCAATTGTTATTTTTTATGTAAGCTTCTGCATTATCTTCAATTGGTATTTTTTTTTTACAATTAGTATTTTTATTGACATCAAAATTACAATATGTTTCAATTGGTATCTATTGATCTATTTATTTCAATTGGTATCCATGAAAATTTATACTAGTATCAAAATATAAAATATTTCTTTCATTGGTATCAAAATTTCAATTGGCAAAATGTTTCAATTACAATTAAAATTCAAAATTTGTAATGTTTATTTACTATTGGTATCTTAAAATTTGATTTACTAAGATATCTCAAAATTTGTTTTATTAAGAAAATTTAAAATGTTATTTTAATAAGAAATATTAAAAATGTTTTGATGTGTTTTGCCTATATACAAGGGGAGCTTAACATCTCTTCTACATATAGAATCATGTTGAGTTTATCTTATATCGAGGAGCTTGACAACTCTTCTTTATGCTGTACACATGTGTAGGGGGAGCTTCACATCTCCTCTTATGCATTGCATATTATGTGTTATGTGAATTAGGGCGTGTCATCCCTTCTTCATGTAATGCATGTATGTAGGGAAGTTAACTTAGCGTCTTCCTCTTCATGAATGTATATCGCATATATCCTTTGTTAATTGATTTAAGTTCACCATTTTGTTGATTTTTTTCTGATAAAGAAGGGGAGAACATTGTTTTATTATTTTCTTTGACCCCTTTATTGATGATTGACAAAAAGGGGGAGAAAGATTTTGAGTTTATATATGCATATTTGTGTTTTTGTATATATTGAGTTTATGCATCTTGTGTTTTAGAAAATAAGAAGAATGTTTTTAAAAGTTTAAACAAAAGGGGGAGAAAAAGTTTTTGGAAAAAGGATTTTGGATTTATGTTTTATGTCTCTCACCTTGTTGATGCATGTTTAGTTGTTTAGTTTTATGTGCTTTATTGCCATATCTTATTGCTTATTTGTTATGCATGAGTTAAGGGGGAGCTTCTTTGAAGCTTTACTTTAATCCATGCATATATAACTCCATGAGTTTTGTCATCATCAAAAAGGGGGAGATTGTTGGCCCAAAGACCCATCACTCTAGTTTTGATGATGATTAACTTATGTAGTTATAGTACTAATGATCTTACGTTTAATTAGTCTCAGATTTATGATCAAGATCTTAGTTAGTGTTTAGCTTCAATAAAGGATTTAAAGTCAAGTTTTAGAGCTAGCACGGTTTGATTCAAGAGCCCATGTATCAAGACCACATCAAGTACTCAAGAGGAGTCTAGCTCTTTGGATCAAGTTTGCACCAAGTCAAAAATATGAGAAGACTTCAAGTGAAGACCTTCAAGATCAAGACTTGTGTCTAGGTTTATTTTTTTTAGATTTTGTTTTTATATAAAATGTAAAGGATAGAATAGTTGGTGGATTGCTCAAGTATACCATATACACACACACTCTTAATTTAGATGTGTTTTCATAAAAGAATTTTTATTTTGAAAAAATACAAAAGAGTTTTCATTTTGAAAAAAATACGTTTGATTTTTGGACTTCATATATACATGTGTTTTCACCATAACCATTTTAGTGTTTATTATCAAAAACATAGATATTTCACATGTATGTGTAGTGGATCATATCCATACACTCTATGCTTCAAAAGTGTTTAAAATATCTTGTTTTTGTATTTGGAGAAGTTTTGGAAAAATAAGTTTTGAAAAATCTATTTTGAAAAAAACAGATTTTGTTTTTAGCCAAAATTTTTAAGTTACAAAAATAGTTCAAAATGTTTGCAACATGTCTTGATTTTACTCAAACATGTTTGCATATCAAAGTATAATATTGAACCTATTTTTGTAGATTTTTTGTGAATTTATGGGATTTTATTTTAGTCAAAATACCAAGTTTTTTAATCCCTTTAACAACCCTGTCCTGGCTTCTGCCGGTCGACTGGACCGGTCGACCGAGCTAGGAGTCGGTCGACCGACTCGGTCGACTGACGTGCACAAACGTGCACGCCAGTTTGGCTGGAGGGTCAGTCGACCGACCCGGTCGACCGCCACAGAGCTTCTGCTCTCTGGAAAGCCCCAGTCGACCGGGACGGTCGACCGGCAGAGAGTATCTGCTCTCTGTTCCAGGCCTCGGTCGACCAGGCCGGTCGACCGCTGGCTCAACGGTCAAAAATCTGACCGTTGGCTGGTCAACCGGGCGGTCGACCGACAGGTCATCCTGGCTCCCAACGGCTAGTTTTTGGAGCCTATTTAAAGGGGGTTTTGTGGGACTGTTTTTAATAAGATTTTGAGAAGAGTTTTGGGCTAGTCTTGCATACTCATTTCAGTAGTTATATCCACAAGTTTTAGAGCTGCATTTCCAAATCAAAAGAGTGTTTATCAAGAGTGTTTTGAAAAGTGATTTATTGTGTTTTCTACCACAAATTCCATCCTAGTTTTTCTCACAAACACTTGAGCTATCCATTACTATATCTACCTATAGGACAGTTTTTGTAAGAGTGTTTGTTGGTGATCAAAGTGTTTAGATCACCAAGAGTTCTTTCTTGTACTTTGAGGAGGCGGACGTGTGTGTTCGCATTGTTTCGGGTTCTAGTGTGAACTTGGTGTTTGAGGTGCAGCCTCGGCGAGCTTGTGGGCTTGCGGTGTATTCTTGCGGGAACGAGTGAAGGGACTAGAGAGTCCAAGGAGTTCAAGTGTGAACTCGCCTTGTAGGTGTTGCGGCACCGAGTGATCCGGTGGGATCGATTTAGTGAAAATCCTTCATAGTGTTGAAGGCGGGGGCATAGAGCAAGTGTCTTGAACCTCGAAACAAATCTCCCGTATTTGCGATTGCTCTCTCTATCTCTTACTTGTCTTTATATCTTGCATTCTAATATTGTCTTTATCTTTATATGCTTGATATATTGTGTGCTTCATTGTTATATGCTTGGGGATTGTTTGCTAACACTTGTGTTCAACCAAGAGAGCTAACGCGGCACCGCAACTCTTATTTAGATGAATCTTGAGGAGTTAGTCCAGAGCCCTTCATGGGGAATTCGGCTACACTCTTGTGTTATACGTGATGTTTAGTTCAAGTAGTTTTAGTTTGCATTAAATAAGTTTTAATTCCACATTAATTGACCATTAGATTAGCTCATCACCTATTCAGCCCCCTCTAGGTGATTACAAGAAGTTATGGGCTAGTCTTGATAAGAAGTACAAGACTGAGGATGCTGGTACCAAGAAGTTCGTCATAGGACGATTTCTGGAGTACAAGATGGTAGACAACAAGACTGTGATCAGTCAGGTGCAAGAGTTCCAACTTATCTTGCACGAGATTTAAGCTGAAGGTATGATTCTACCTGAAACCTTTCAGGTTGCTACTATCGTGGAGAAACTCCTACCTACGTGGAGAGATTTCAAGAACTACCTGAAGCACAAGCGAAAAGAGTTGAAGTTGGAAGATCTCATTGTGAGGCTTCGAATTGAGGAGGACAACCGAAAGACCGAGAAAAGGAGCAGTAAGAATTCCTATGAAGCCAAGACCAATGTAATCGAACTCAAAGGGGAAAGCGTCTACTTTCAAAGGCTTAAAGCGGAAGAAGACTGCCCAAAGGTACAAAGGCAAGGTCCAAGAAGGTAAGAACATGTGCTTCAAGGGAACTTGCTACATCTGCAACAAAGAAGGGCATAAAGCGAATGAATGTCGCAGCCGTCTCAAAAAGAATAAGAAGAACAATCCACAGGCAAACATGACCAACCATGCGTCACCAATCCTTTCAACTGTGGTGTCAGAAGTGAATCTGACAACCAACAATAATGATTGGTGGGTAGACACTGGGGCTACTCGGCACATCTGTTCTGAAAAATTATTATTCTCTGTATATCAAAAACTAGAGCAAGATGAGCAACTCTTTATGGGAAATTCAGCCGTCTCCAAGGTTGAAGGAAAAGGCAAGGTCATCCTGAAGTGGACATCTGAGAAAGAGCTTACTCTGAACGATGTGCTACATGTTCCAGATATTCGCAAGAATCTGATCTCTGGATCAATACTTAGTAAGAAAGGATTTAGAATGGTTTTTGAATCAGATAAATTTGTACTTACTAAGGGTGGGATGTATGTGGGAAAGGGTTATCTTGTTGATAGACTTTTTAAAGCCAATGTTGCAGTGGTGAATAAAAAGTCTGTGTATTTGTACCCGAAGCTTATAAATAAAGGAAAATCTTCCATTTATTTGCTTGAGTCTCCTACTTTATGGCATACTAGATTAGGGCATGTAAATTATAAGTCATTAAAAAACTTGTATAATCTAGAATATATTCCTAAACTCAACTTGAAAAAAATTAGTAAGTGTGAGATTTGTGTTGAGGCCAAGTTAGCGAAAAATTCATTTCACTCAATTGATCGAAATACAGAACCTTTAGGGTTAATTCATAGCGATCTGTGTGACTTAAAGTTTATGCCAACTAGAGGCGGGAAAAGTATTTTATTACTTTTATTGATGACTGTATAAGATACTATTATGTGTATCTTTTAAACAGTAAGGATGAGGCAATGAATATGTTTATAACAAATAAAGTCGAAGTTGAGAATCATCTCAACAAGAATATCAAGATTCTAAAATCCGATAGAGAAGGAGAATATGAATCAAATAATTTTAGCGAGTTATGTGCTAAATTTGATATAATCCATCAAATAACAGCACCATATACTCCTCAGCAAAATGGAATTGCTGAACGGAAGAACAGAACTTTGAAGGAGATGGTCAATTCCATACTCGTAAGTTCTAGAGCTCCGCAATAGAACTTATGGGGGGAAGCTCTGTTAACTACAAATTATATTCTAAATAGAATACCCCATAAGAAACTTGGTCTTATACCATTTGAGTTATGGCATGAAAGGATACCTTCCTACCATTACCTCAAAATGTGGGGGAGGGGGGGCCTTGCAAAGGTGCTAGAACCATTACCTAAAAAGACTAAGTTGGGAGCAAGAACAATGGACTGTGTATTAATAGGCTATGCCTTAAAAAGTAGTGTCTATAGATTTCTGGTTCTTAAATCAGAAATACTTGATATTCATGTAAACATGATTATCGAATCTAGAGATGTTGTGTTCTTTAAAGATATTTTTTCATATAAACGGGAAATAGGTAAGACTTCTAGGAAAAGAACACATGAGATGGCATTCAGGGACGAAAGCCCCGAGGAACCGATTGTTAATGCGAAAATTGAACCAAGAAGAAGTCAGAGATCTAGAATCTCAAATCTTTTGGTCCAGATTTCATAGCATACACTATTGAAAGCGAGCCTCAAACATTTAAAGAGGCTATGTCTACCCCAGAAGCACAAATATGGAAAGAAGGTATAAATAGCGAAATAGAATCCATACTAAGTAACCATACTTGAAAATTGGCAAACTTGCCTCCTTACAGTAAACCAATTGGGTGTAAATGAATTTTCAAAAGAAAATTAAAACCTGATGGATCTATCGATAAGTACAAGGCTTGATTAGTAGCCAAGGATTATCGACAAAAGGAAGGACTTGACTACTTTAATACTTATTCACCAGTAACAAGAATAACCTCCATTCGGATGTTGATTACAATTGTAGTATTACATAACTTAGATATCTATCAAATGGATGTCAAGACTGTATTCTTAAATGGTGAATTAAATGAAGAAATATATATGGAGCAACCTGAAAGATTTATAGTTAAGGGCCAAGAACACAAAGTGTGTAAATTGATAAAATCCTTATACGGTCTAAAGCAGACTCCAAAATAATGGCATGAGAAATTTGATAGTGTCATGATAAAGATGGATTCACTATCAATAAATGCGATAAGTGTGTTTACACTAAAACAGTTGAAAAATCATGTATCATTGTTTGTCTTTATGTAGACGACATGTACATACTTGGACTAATATTGAAATTATTAAGTCCACTAAGAAAATGTTGCCCAACAATTTTGACATGAAGGATCTGGGAGTTGCTGATGTAATTGTAGGAATTAAAATCACTAGAACACCAGATGGAATCAGTCTATCTCAATCTCACTACGTGGAGAAAATGATAGAAAGATTCAAGGATCATGGGATAAAAGAGAATACTAATCCATTTCTCCCACACATCCACCTTCATAAGAATACAGGAACTGGAATATGCCAGTTGGAGTATTCTCAGATTATCGGAAGTCTAATGTATTTGATGAATTACACTAGACCCGATATTGCTTACGCTGTAAGCAAGTTAAGCAGATACACTAGTAACCCTAGTGATGCACATTGGACTGCTGTGCTACGAGTATTTGGTTGCGTATCACATACCAAGGAATATGCCTTAAGATATGGACAGTATCCACCTGTACTTGAAGAATACAGTGATGCTAATTGGATTGCAGATTCTGAGGAATCAAAATCAACTAGCGGATACGTATTTACTCCAAGAGGAGCAACGGTATCTTAGAAATCTTCCAAACAAACATGTATTTCCTGTTCCACTATAGAATCGGAATTCATAGCCTTAGATAAGGCCGGAGAAGAAGCAGAATGGCTTCGACAATTTTTGAAAAATATACCATTATGGCAAAAGCCAGTGCCCGCTATATACATACACTGCGACAATCAAGTAGCTATATTTAGGGTACAAAATGTTATATACAATGGTAAGTCTAGACATATTCCTCGTAGACATAATATTATTAAGCAATTGCTCTCAAATGGAATTATCTCTATTGACTTTGTCTCGTCAAAAGATAATTTAGCAGATCCACTTACTAAAGGTTTAAGTGGAGAGCGTATAAACTGGCATCGAGGGGAATGGGTCTAAAAGCCTAACCTTACCGAGTCAGCTTAATGGAAACCTCACTTAGTGACTGGAGATCCCACGGACTAAGTTCAAGAGGAAAAACTAGTTATGATTGACTCAGCAAGTAAGCACTTGGGAGCTTGACTCCAATCCATTCCTAAGGTGCACATAAGTGCTTTCTACAAGTGGATTAAGGATAAGCTTAACGCTTTTAATGATACCTATATCTTGTTACTAAACAAGTGGAGTAGAGTAGACTACTCTTAATAGGACGATCACCTATGTGAGTATAGAGTTGGGTCGGCTCTTTGAGAATTTCTATGGAGACTATTATTCCCTAAAGATACTCTCTGAAACCAAGAATGTCCAGGGCCAGAATGGACACAACCGAGAACCAAAGTTGATTTGAAAAGTTACTGTATGAAGCTTGTTGACTTCGCTTACACTAACGGCTAACAGTTCAAGACCTAGTTCACTGATTAGCCAGTAAGTCCGATAAAGGTTTCGCTATGGAAGGTTTAAGACCTAGTTCACCTATCCTGATGCAGTTTCTTTTCTAAAGTACCTTTCACAATAGAGTCAGTCTCTTTGTGTGTCAATTCCTTGAATCTCCATTCATTGTGGGGGATTCTTGGGAATATGAAGAATATATGTGAATCTTTGAATTTAATTACGGCGAGATCCGTTGACAGAATCAATTGGATAATGGTTGGAGTGTGTTCTCCTTCTATTGGGGATGAACGTGGTATATTCACATGTTCAATTCCGACTTCGAATGAATGAGATATTCAAGTCTAAAATTTGCCTAATTCAAAATTAAAATGGGACTAAAGATAGCTAAAAGTATTTAGTCTCACATTGACCATGGGATGAAAGTTTGAAGTGTTTAAATAGAGAAAAATGGGAACAAAGGGTGTGCCCTTTGGGTACTTGGAGTTTTCGCGCGCGATTTGGGAGAAACCATACCCGCACAGGCGCCGGGCTGGGCCCGGGCACGGGCACGGGTGCACTACCCGGTCCGGTTCTTTTTGAACCGGATCTCACGGGTATGGGTCACGCGGATCATACCCGCTCCGCCATCCAGATCCGAACCGCCTAGCACAACGGCTGTCTGTAAACCGTCGCGGTAGTTGGGCGGTTACTGCAGTTGAAACGAACCATTACAACGGGTTAGACCGAACTGTTACAACCGTTCGATTGGGTTCGGACTCTTTTACCCCTCCCGGAGCGCTATAAATAGCGCTCCATTTTCTCAAATAAAAACACACCAAATCACAGAACAGAAATCAATTCTCTGCATTCTGAAATGAGATCTTCTCTCTCTGTCTCGAAGTGAGTTCCAACGGAAAATGGGAAATCTGCAACTTGGTTTCCAAAGCGACTTCCAAGAGATTCTACAAAATTCGTTCTGAAAGAGGGCTCAGAAAATTCAACAGATCTTTTAGTAGAATTGTTGTCTGAATCTGGGACTTCCAAAGAAAAATATTCTTCTACCTTCCTCCTTCCTCTACGGTGAGTGCTCCTCCAAAGTAAAGACAAGCATTCTCTCTGAAGTTTGTTTTGGTCCTACTGCTTCAGTAATCCTGTGAAGGTACTGGTTAACTACGGTTCGACCGTACGGTGATTTGGTAGTGCTATCCAAATACCATGATGGAGTGTTGTATCTTGGGAGACCAACGTCCAGTAACCCGTTAGCACCGGTGCAGGGGACGTAATTGTCTTAAGGAGATTCGCTTTAAGCGTACCTTACTCCAAATACTGTAGAAGTGAATTAATTTTCTTTATACAGGGGTTATACTGATATTCAGTATATTGAGACTGACTTATACCAGTCTAATTGGTGTTTAACCAAGGAAGGTAAAAAGGTGATTCTTTAATTAAGGAACGTTCTATTGAATGGAAAACCTCCCACCTGATATTAACCGACCTGACCAATTAGATCGGTGATATTTCAGTGATATTGAATAGTTGTCAGAATGATCCTAGAAACTAACAACAAATGATCGACGAGATTCAAACCATTTTCAATTTTTCATCAATGTTGCAAGAGGTGAGAGATTCGGTTCTGTTATGTCGGGCTCGGGTTTCAGAACCTGAAACTGAAACCCAACCGAACTAGAGCGGTTCGATTCGGTTTGGATTCGAGTTTCAGGTTTCGGTCGGGTATTTTGGTTATACTCGAACTCTCCTCACCCCTACCTGCAGTCTCTAAAGTGACTCTTTTTTCGGCTCCCCAGATGATTCTAAAGTGATTCTTATCTGTCACGGTTCTCTAGATATTCTTTTTTTTTTTCATTTTGAATGTAGGTCGTATCTTGATGCAAGCGGCTTTCAAGTCTCCATACCTCAGTCCACTTTAAAGGGATTTTACTAGTGTGCTACACTTATTGTTCTCTAGATATTCATTTCGTTTGGAAGAGCATGAAGAGTTTTGATGAATTTTATATGGATCTTATGCGACAACATATAAAACTGTTTCGCGTTAGTAAAGAGGAAAGAAAAAATTTAGAATGCATCAAAAATGGAGAAGCCATTTTTTTGTTTTTGTTTATTTAGATATGTATATCCCCTCCCCCTAAATCTTTAGTATTTAGAAATTTACCTTCTAAATCTTTGAAATTAAAATTTTATCCTCGAAATCTTTTAGATTTTAATAACTTACCCCTAGCTAGATTTTGAATAAAATAAGAGTGTTTTATCTATTATGTCCTTCTCCTCTCTTATTTATAGTCCCTCTTTTATCAAAATCAAAATTTTTATCGCTCCTCTCTTTCATTCTTCTCCTTCTCTCTGTCTCTCTCTCATAGTCCTTTTAAACTTAAAATTTCTACAAAAATTTTTCTTAAATCTCAACTCTTTTCAATTTTTTTTAAATTTTTAAAGAGAGTGTGTGTATTTGTGTGTATAAAGAGAGAAATGTACCTCAGCTGTCAGCTGAGAGGACTCTCTCAGCTGTCGCTTCAATATGGTCGTAACTTACTGCAACATAGTCTCAGTCCACTATGACATGGTCGCAATCCTAAAGAATTATATATTTTCAGTATAATTAGGACTGTGACCGTAGTCGCTCAGAAAAAGACTGCGACCATGATCGCAGTCCTTAGAAAAGACTGCGATCATGGCAATAGTTCTCATAAAAATACTGTGACTTAATCATAGTTCTCATAAAAAATAGTGACCATAGTACCAGCACCCAAAATTGTGGTTGAAATTCGGCCACGTTGCGCCAGCTGAGAGTGTCTCCCTCGGCTGGCGGCTAAGGTACAGTTCGCACACACACACATGAAAATGTATTGATGTGAGTTTTTATAATAAATGAATAAAAAATATATGCTTGATTTGAGAAAAAGAAGTGGAAGAAAAGAGAACAGTAGGTAAGAAAAAAAGATGAGTTTATAGGCTTAAATATGGATGTGGTGTTTAATCATTTAAATAAGGATAAGTTAGTCATTTTAAAATAAATTAGACTAATCAAATCTGAATATTCTCTTTTTATTCTAAAAAGAGGTAAACTGGGTAAATTTTTAATATCAATGATTTTGGAGGTAGATTTCTTAATAATGCAGATTTGAGAATATATATCTAAATACCCCGATTTAGAAATACTTTTTTTATAATTTTAATCCTATATATAAGATTTTTTTTGTTTTTATTATTATTGTGATAATTATTGCCCTTGTTATCATCACCGACATCATCATGAGGGTGTAATTGAATCAGATTCATATTCGCTTGACAAGCTCAAATATGGGCTCCTAACCGATCGATATCATAATATCACAGTTTATCTATACTTCTATACTACTATATACCTTTAGTTAAGTCTTAATTGAAATTTTAATTATTTAAATTTGAAATTTTTATTTTTAATCTAATAACTAGACATGGCTTTAATAGTTAGTTTATAAATTGTTACTTCTGAAACTAATCAAGATCAACCGATCTAATTGGCCAGGTCAGTTAAAATAAGGTGCGAGATTTTCGTTCAATTGAACTTTTCCTAATTATAGAACCACCTTTCAAATCCTACTTCTGACATCAATTGTTGATCTTGATAATCCAATTCAAGATCAAGGTCAACCGGTCCAATCAGTCATGTCGGTGAAAATCAGGTGAAAGTTTTTTCATTCAATCAAACGTTCTTTAATTACAAAATCACCTTTCAAAATCCTTCCTTAAACACTAATCGGACTGGTATTTACTCAGTCTCGTATTATTGATAAATCAGCAAGACAATTCAACAATAATTTATCTAGAAATATTATTTATTAAAGTAAATATTCTAGTGTGAATACTTTATTGACCACAATCATTGCAATAAGAACATTACTTCAAATAGACAAAGAATATATTGAAATTTAATAATTCCTGCAATACTAAATATTAGCATAAACGGACAGAGTAACAAAATAAAATTAGATTTTAGAGTGGTATGCATAATGCGAATCTCCTTAACACAATTATATCCCCACTATAGTGCATACGGGATAATGGACGTTGTTCTCCTAAGATATAACACTCTTTCACGTGTTCTGCGTAACACTTTACAAAACCACATACAGTCGAATCAAAATTAACATGTACTTTCCACTTGACCGAAAGTAATAAAAAGAACACGGGCCAAAAATGAAAATTTTAGACACAATTCTGAAATCTAAACATAACTTTAAAGAACCCATTTTAAAGGACTTAATTTATTCATTGTAGTTGATTGAGTTTAGGAACTCTCACATGTTTGAGTTACTTGGGTGATTTCTTTTGTAGTGAAATTATACCATTTATGTAAAAATTCGGAGGAAGCCTTTCAAAGTAGATACATCCGTTCGATCAGAATGGGTTTAACCATTCTGAAAAGATACATTTGTTCAGTTGGAATGGGCGCAACCATTCCGAACAGACACATCCATTGACCGAAACAGACACATCCATTTGACCACAATGGGTCATCACCGAAGAGACACATCTATTCAGTCAAAACGGGCGCAACCATTCTGAATAGACATGTCCGTTTGCCGAACAGACACATCTATTCGCATACCACTTTCAATGTTGGAATAAAAGAGTTTTCACTCTTTTTGGTCCCATTTAGATTTTGTTTTAGGCCAGCTTTCGGCTTGAATATCTCATTCATTCAGAAACATAATTGAACATAAGAATATACCATGTCATCGCCAATGGAAGGAGAACGCATTCCAACCATCTTCCACCCATTCCGAGTAGCGGGTCCCGTTTAAAATTAAGCTCAAAATTTTCTCAAAACTCACTTGGTTCATTTTAAGTTTCCAATAACTCCCCGCAATGAATAGAGATTTAAAAAAAATACACATTATGAGACTGACTCTATATTAAAAGGTACTTTAGAAAAAAAAAGGTATCAGGTAAGGTGAAATAGGTCATAAACCTTCTATAACGAAAATCTTATTAGACTTACTGGTCAATCAGTGAATTAGGTCTTAAACTATCAACTTTTTATGTGTGCCAAGTCAACAGGCCTCACACATTAACTTTTCAAAATCAATTTTAGTTCTCAGTTGTGTCCATTTTGGCCCTGGACATTCTTAATTCAGAGAGTGTTTTGAAAATCTCAGCTCCATAGATACTCTCAAAGAGCCGACCCACCTTTACACTCACATAGGTGATCATCCTATTAAGAGTAATCTACTCTACCCCACTTATTTTAATAAAAGATATAGATATCATTAAAAGCGTTAAGATTATCCTAAATCCAATTGTACAAAGCACTTTGGTGCACCATTAGAGTAGGTTGGAGTCAAGCTCCTAAGTGCTTACTGTAGAGTCAATCATAACTAGTATTTCCTCTTGAACTTAGACTGTGGGATCTCCAGTCACTAAGTGAGATTTTCATTAAGCTAACTCGATGCGGTTAAGCTTTTAGCCCCATTCCCTTCGATGCTCAGTTTATGCGCTCTCCACTCAAATTTTTAGTAAACGGATCTGCTAGATTATTATTTGATGATATGAAGTCAATAGAGATAACTCCATCTAAGAGTAACTGCTTAACAATATTATATCTACGACGGATGTGTCTAGATTTACTGTTATATACAAAGTTTTATCCTCTAGATATTGTTGCTCGATTATCGCAGTGAATGAAATCACATCTAGAGGGGGTGAATAGGTGTAATGCTAATCAATACATAATTTAAAAAATGAGATGATGCAACGATCACTCAAAGTAAGATTAGAAGCCAGATACCCCGTGAAGGGCTCTGAACTCCTTCCTCGTGATTCCTCTAAATAAAAGTTTGAGGTGCGCAATGCAATCTTGTTGTGAGAGTATAGATCGACAATATAAGAATGAATGAATAGAAAGTAAGAGACACAAGTAAACCAATCGCAAATACAGAGATTTGTTTCGAGGTTCGAGCACCCTGCTCTATGTCCTCGCCTTCACCCAGAAGGATTTCCGATCCACTAGAATATCTATAAAGGATTACAATCACTAGGGAGTACCCAGCTGCTCAATCACACTCCTCTAGTTTAGAGGTAATGTAGCCACAAGTACAATAAACACTTGGTGATCAAAAGACCACAAACAACTCTTTCTCACCAACAAAAGGATCCTAATAATAAGATAGATGTAGTAGCTCAAGTTGTGAGAAAAACCAAAGAGTTTGGAAGATGAAATCTCAAAGAAAACTCTTGAGAAAATACTAGATATATATATCAAGAATCTAAACAAAAACCTAATTCCCAAAAGCCTCTTTTCTTTGAATTTCCAACCTTGAAAACACAAATCAAAACTTTTAGCCAAAAACTTCTTTTGAATTTGCTGCAAAAACACTTAAAAAGATTGGAAGAGAAGCTCTCAAAATTGTTGTTGAAAATAGTGCAAAAAAACCTCTTTTTATAGGCATTTAAAAATAAAGCCGTTGGCAGCAAATATGGTCAATTTTGACCTTCCAGTCGACCAGCCAACGGTCGAAATTTGACCGTTGCCTAATATCGGTCGACCGCCTGGTCGACCGGTCCAAGCCTTCGGTCGACCGACCGGTCGACCGCCCTACCCGAGAGCAAGGGAACTTCAGTCGGTCGACCGTGCGGTCGACCGGCCTAAGAGGCTGGAAACGTGCACGCTCTTGTGCACATCGGTCGACCGAACCAGTGGTCGGACCGGCCCGGTCAATCGACCACTGGTCCGGTCGACCGCCAGCACAAAACAGGCAGGGATAAAGGACATGAAAACTTGTCTTTTTGATTCAATTAAAATCCCATAAATTCATATTAATTCCACAAAAATAAGTTCTTTAAAATACTCTGAAGTGCAAATATCTGTGATCAAAATTCAACACATATTAAAAATATTTTGAACCATTTTTGTGATTTAGAAGTTAAGCTTAAAACCGAAAACCGTATTTTCCAAAACTTGTATTTTGAAATGAAAAATCATTTTCACTAAAACAATGTATAGATACAAAAATAAGTTATTAAATGTAACACCCCGATCCCAAGGATACGGAGACGTTATGGCGACGTACATACGCGAGGTGAAAACACACTCACGAGTACGTTAAGCCTCAGTACAGGACAGGGCCTCCATATACATAAGAGTTCCAGCAGGAAATAAGTACAAGAATACCTGCAGAAAGGGGTTAGTGATCATAACAGATAGGAAAACTGGGAGAAATACGATAACAATAAGAAATCACAAAGATACCTATGAATGATCTCGGTGACGAGTCTCCTATATGATCCAAGGCACTATCTGATAATACGATAACTCGGATCTCCAACCTGGGCACGCAAACCCAGGGTCGTCAGAAAGCGACCTAGTGAGTGGTAAAATGAAGGAGGTAGTAATACATACGATAGTAATACAAGCACGATAATAATATATAATACATGATGTTGTGCTAGTGATACCATATAATAAATAGATAATAAGCAGTAGAAATATATAATCATGTCAATCTGTTAATACCATCATTGCCTAACATGTTATCATCGGCTCATGTCTAAAGTCAAATCCAGTTTATATAATTCATCCTGTTGTCTAGTGGTGACGTGATAAGAGTGAACATGCAGATGGACATATGCAACATAACCATCGTACTGTGTTGTGCATAGGCAGCATATAGACAATGCAAAACAGAATATAAGCAATGCAAAGTATACATGTACATGAACAGTATGTCACCTCAGAAAGTGTAGCATGAAACAAGTAAAGTAACAATGCATACATGTCACATGATAGCGGGTAAATGAGCAAGAACAGTAACAAGTACAACTAAATAATAGTCTACATGTATCAGGCAAGTCATGTTATTTATACAATAGTAGCAATCAGTACCATCTGATATTTTAATCAATCTCTTCCAGTGTCCCATACCACTGGCAGTTCATACTGGAGCCCGCACTCCAGTCGAACCCATCCCGACATGGCCTACGGGTACCATTATCCAAACGAGAGAGTGACCAAATAACAAGTGTTCCCTACGTCACTATTGTGTGTACTGTTTTATTATGTTAATTGGAAACCCATGATCGAGGAGTTCTTATCCGGTAGGTGTATCCCGTGCATACCCGGGATCACGGCCTTAAACAAACCTCTGGCTGCTGAGACCAGGGCCCTCCGCTAAGAGGGGAGCATGAATCAAGTAACAAGAGCTCATGGAGCAATTGGTAGGTAGCACTACCGTCCCCTGCAGTGGGAGAACAATATGGATCCAGTACATCACCCGATAAGATCTAATCAACCGTCAAGTCTCCCCCATACCCAAGTTAGCTTTATAATCTGATATATCAAGTATACAATGTAACAAGAACAAATACAGGACATGATACGGGTAACATGATAACTGGACCTGAGCTCTGTTGATAGCATCGAACAATATAACGGGAAACAGGAACAATATAACGGGAACAATATAACAGGAAACGGGAACAATAAATGTGGGATTCCACATATCGCATATCAACAGCTCTCATGTCCAGTAACGGGAATATCCATATCAGTAACAGGAAACAAGCATATAACATGAATACGATAACATGGCACAATAATACATGTAATATGTACGGGGATCCATATGACAAGAATAGAGAAAGTATACATATATGTTTAACAGTGATATACCGAGAATCCATGTAACGATGATCACAATAATATGACATGACGGTATTCTGTGAAGTGGTGCATATGAATACGGACTACTGGTGTGACGTGTCATAGCGTCTGTGCAACGGTGATACATGTACGTGTGATAACAGGGTCCCGGGTGACAGGATATGTAAGTCATGGTGAATATGCAGGAGATAACAGTGTCCCGTCTAACAAGTCTCTATGTAATAGATAGACATGAATATGCAATACAATGAATGTAAACTATCGTGTCCAGTGTGTTTGCCCAAGAGGTTACACTCTCTTGTTTTGTGTTTTGATGATGACAAACCAAATAAGAGCTATTTGGTACTAATGAATTTGTTCAAGATAAGTTTCAGGTTTTGTACCATGTTTGGAGACCATTGGCTTAGCTTTTGCAAGAACTTCTAAGTTTCACATAGCAAGGAAGGCAAATTGCACAATCAAGAAAGGATCATAGAAGAGAAGGCACAAGCAAAGCATTGGATGGCTCAAAGACTTGAAGATTGCTCAAAGAGTATTTAATCATTGTATTTTTAGTTTTATAGTTTGTTAAAGAATAGTGGATAGGTTTGAAGCTCTATCACACACGTTTTTGCGCACATGTTTATTCTAAAATGTTTTCTTATAATTTATACAAAAACATTTTGTTTACAAGATTTGGCCTACAGATATATATTTGTGTTTTATACAAATCTATGTTCAAAACTATTTTTGTCAAAATCAAAATCCCCTTTTATTTTCTTCAAAATCCTGATTTTTGACCTGAGCCAGTCGACCGGCCGGTCGACCGGACCTATGACAGGTTTGGCCGGTCGACTGTGGCTCTGGCTGTGCACGTATCTGTGTGCACGTTGTATCGGTCGACCGACCGGTCGACCGACTGTAAGCAACTTTGCTCTCTGTTAGAATGGGTCGACCGGGCGGTCGACCGCTGACCTGCACCGTCACCTTCGGGGATGACTCCAAAGGGACTATCATCGGTATAGGTAACATTCAAATTGGTGCATCTCCTATTATTGAAAATGTTGTTTTAGTAGATGGTTTAAAACATAATTTGCTTAGCATTAGTCAACTTTGTGACCGTGGACTTAAAGTTATTTTTGATAATTCTTCTTGCAAGATTTTTGATGTTAAATCCGATGTTTGTATTCTCACCGGTTTTCGTGATGATAATGTTTATATCATTGACATGCTTAATATTGAGTGTTCTACTAAATGCTTGAATGCTTTTGATGAAAATTCTTGGCTTTGGCATAGAAGATTAGGACATGCTTCTTTTGAACATCTTTCTAGGATTAATTCAAAGGAATTGGTGAAGGGTATTCCTTACTTGAAGTTTGAGAAAGACCGCATTTGTGGTGCGTGCCAACTTGGGAAACAAACCAAGTCTTCCTTCAAACCAATCAAGGATATCATGTCAACTAGGCCTTTAGAATTAATTCATATGGATCTTTTTGGACCAACTAAAACTAAAAGTTTAAATGGAAGTAGATTTGCATTTGTTTTGGTTGATGATTTTTCCCGTTTTACTTGGGTTTTCTTTTTGCAAAATAAAGATCAAGCTTTTTCTCATTTTAAGATTTTTCGAAAAAGAGTTGAAAAAGAAAAGGGTTTTCCGATTTTGAGAATAAGGAGTAATAGAGGTGGTGAGTTTATTAACCAACTCTTCATGACTTATTGTGATGAAAAGGGAATTAAGCATGAAATGTCTTGTCCTAGAACTCCACAACAAAATGGAGTTGTAGAAAGGAAAAATAGAACACTTCAAAAGATGGCTAGGACAATGATAAGTGAGTATGACCTCCCTCAATATTTATGGGCCGAGGCCGTAAACACCGCATGCTATATATCGAATCGTATTTATTTATGCAAAAATTCTTCAAAAACTTCTTTTGAAATGTATCATTCTAGAAAACCAAATGTTGCATATTTCAAAGTTTTTAGATGCAAGTGTTTTGTTTTAAATACTAAGGATAATTTGGGTAAATTTGATGCTAAGGCTTATGAAGCTATCTTTGTTGGATATTCTTCTACTAGCAAAGCATATAGAGTTTTCAATAGATCTACACTTACCATAGAAGAATCTATGCATGTTAAATTTGAAGAATCTAATGTGGTTGTTGAGAATGTTGTAGAGATTGAACCATTAGGTGAAGACATGGAGAGACTATCCTTGAAGGACTCACCCGCTCAAGAAGAAAAGCAAGAATCTATTGGTGATATTCAAGAGGATAAAGAGGAAAGCTCTCAACCGCTTCCTAAAGCTTGGAGATACGCTACAAATCATCCTAAGGAGCTCATCTTGGGTGATGCATCTAAAGGAGTCACAACACGCTCCAAACTCCATGACCTATGTGGTAACTTTGCTTTCATTTCTCATTTTGAACCCAAAGGCATTCTCGAAGCCGAGACGGACCCATATTGGTTGCTTGCCATGCAAGAGGAACTCAATCAATTTGAGCGCAACCAAGTTTGGCACCTTGTTCCTAAACCCACGATAGACCAATAATTGGTACTAAGTGGATCTTTAGAAACAAGATGGATGAGTCCGGAAATGTCATTAGAAATAAAGCTAGGTTAGTGGCCCAAGGTTACACTCAAGTTGAAGGAATTGACTTTGAGGAGACCTTTGCACCCGTAGCATGGCTTGAAGCCATACGGATGACACTAGCTTTTGCATCTTTCAAAAATTTTAAACTTTTTCAAATGGATGTGAAAAGTGCATTTTTAAATGGTTTTATTAATGAAGAAGTTTATGTTTCTCAACCTCCCGGTTTTATTGATCATGTTCATCCCGATTTCGTTTTTAAACTTGATAAAGCTTTATATGGATTGAAACAAGCTCCTAGAGCTTGGTATGAAAGGCTTTCTAGTTTTCTTATTTCAAATGATTTTATTAAAGGCAAAGTAGACACCACTCTATTCACTAAGCATGTTGATAATGATATATTAATTGTGCAAATTTATGTTGATGATATAATTTTTGGTTCTACTAATGAGCTTTTGTGCAAGGATTTTGAAAAGGTAATGCAACTTGAGTTTGAAATGTCTTCAATGGGTGAGCTCAATTTCTTCCTTGGACTCCAAATCAAGCAATTGCAAAACGGGACGTTCATAAGTCAAGCCAAGTACGCAAAGGAACTTGTAAAGAAGTTTGGACTTGAAGGCTCAAAGACTTGCAACACTCCCATGGCAACTACAATCAAGCTTGATAAAGATGACCAAGGTAAAAATGTTGATATTAAATTATATAGAAGCATGATAGGAAGTCTTTTATATTTAACGGCAAGTAGGCCGGATATCATGTTTAGTGTGTGTCTTTGTGCTAGATTTCAATCGTGTCCTAAAGAGTGAAATAACACCTAGAGGGGGGGTGAATAGGTGTTGGCTAATCTTATGGTCACTTAATGAACAAATGATGCGGAATTAAAACTAAAATGACCAAATTAAACTTCTTTTAATCAAACACTTAGGTATAACACAAGAGTGTTGCCGAATTCCCTTTGCAGGGCTCTGGACAAGCTCCTCTAGATTCCCCTTGAATAGGTTGAGGTGCCGCGTTGGCTCTCTTGGTTGAATGCTAGTGTTAACAACAATCCCAAGCAAGTATAGCAATTATGAGCACAAGGGTATATCAAGCATATAAGAGACTATAAAGTAATGCAAGATATAAGATACAAAGAGAGAAAGAGAGATAGAGTAAGCAATCGCAAACACAAAGGGTTTGTTTCGAGGTTCGAGCACACTTGCTCTACATCCCCGCCTTCGACACACGAAGGATTTCCACTATGCAAGATCCCAATGGATCTCTCCTCGGTGCCGCAACACCTACAATCCCTCGGACTCCCAAGTCCCGTACACACGCAAGCTCCACAAGCTCGCCGAGGCCGCACCTCAAACCAAAGAGTTCACAACCGAACTCCAACCACCAACGAGCACACTTGCCCGTCTCCTCAAAGAACAAAGAAAAGATCTTTGGTGATCACAACACTTTGATCACCTAAAGCACTCTCACTACAACACACCTATAGGATGTATAATCAATGGATAGCTCAAGTGTGGTGTGAGAAAAACAAGGATGAAAGCTATGGTGAAAAACTCAAGAAACACTTTTAAACACTCTTATAAAATCTTCCCTTTTGATTGGAAGTATTTGCTCACTATTTTAGTGGAGAAAACTCTCTGAAATGAATGAGAAAAACAGGCTCTAAGAGTCTCCAAAATCTTGGCTTCAAATAATGACAAAACCCCCTTTTATAGAGGTCAGAAAAAATCTGACCGTTGTGGTCTGTCAGAGCTGCCGGTCGACCGGCCGGTCGACCGGCAACGGTCAAAAATCCGACCGTTGCAGCCTCCGGTCGACCGCCCGGTCGACCGAGAAATCCAGAGAGCAGAACTCTCTGCAGCGGTCGACCGTCCAGTCGACCGGACCACTGTGCTGACGACATGCACAAGTCTGTGCACGTCCGGTCGACCGTGGGTCGACCGGCCCTTGGTTCGGTCGACCGCCCGGTCGACCGGACTGGCCTGTCAGCCAATATCAGGTCTGGAAAACTGTTTTAAAAATTAATTTTAAAATCTTTTAACACTTATAAAAATTCCATAAACTTGTTTTAACATTCTATATTGAAAACCAAACTTGTGATAAAAATTTTCAAGACATATATCAACATATTCATATTATTTCAGCGTCTTGCAAATTTTATCATAACTTCACAAAATATAAAAACAAGTATTTTGATTTCATCTTAAAGCATAGTGTGTATGGATATGATCCACTACACAATCATAATGTAATATCTATGTTTTTGACATTAAGCTCTAAACTTGGTTATGGTTGAAAAAGAATATACATGATAGAAATACCAAAAACCAAGGTATATATACATTGTCAAAAGAAAATCTTTTATTAACTAAAAATTCTTTTCTAAACATAAAAATCTTTTATAAAAGCAATTCTATCAAGAGTTCTATTAAGAGTGTGTGTGTGATATGACTTGAGCAATCCACCAACTATCTATCCTTTACATTTTAACTAAAACAAAACAAAATCTTATACCTAGACACAAGTCTTCATCTTCTTGAAGTCTTCACTTGAAGGCTTCTCATCTTCTTGACTTGGTCCAAATGCAATCCACCGAGCTTATCTCTAGATGTGTTCTTGATGCATAGGCTCGTGAATCAACCGGTGCTAGCTTCCAACTTGTCTTTAAATCCTTTGTTGAAGCTCCACACCTACTAAGATCTTGATAATGAATCTGTCACTAATTAAACACAAGATCATTAGTAATCATAACTTCATGAGTTGATCATCATCAAAACTAGAGTGATAGGCCTTTGGGCCAACAAAGAGTCCCATCTTATTGCGGTAAAACGCATTATTCGTTATATTAAGGGCACTATTGGGATGGGTCTATGGTATCCAAAAACCGGAGATTTCTCAATGACGAGTTATTCGGATGCCGACTTTGCGGGTTGTAGAGTAGATAGAAAGAGTACTAGTGGGACATGTCAATTTCTTGGTAATTGTCTTGTTTCATGGTCCTCTAGGAAACAAAATTCCGTAGCACTCTCAACCGCCGAGGCGGAGTATGTTGCCGTAGGGGCTTGTTGTGCACAAGTCCTTTGGATGAAACATACTCTCCTTGATTTTGATTTGCATTTTGATCATGTAAAAATATTTTGTGATAATACTAGTACTATACACATGACTAAGAATGCAAATCAACATAGTAAGACCAAGCACATTGAGATTAGATATCACTTTCTTAGAGATCATTTTGAGAAAGGAGATATAGATATTGATTATGTTTCCACGGATTTACAACTAGCCGATATTTTCACTAAACCACTTGATTTTGCTAGATTTTCGTTTATTTGTGGAGAACTTAATGTTTGTGTTATTGATTAAACATGTTTTTCATAACCCTTTTTGATGTATGACAAAAAGGGGGAGAATAAGTTTACATGGGACAAAAATAAGTTCATTTGGTCTTGGTTCCATATGAATTTATATGTTTTGGTTTTATGAGTTTTATGAGTTTTTGTTATGAGTCTTGTGTTTTATGAATTTGAGAACTCTTGTATTTTGTGTTTTATTAGTATTGTTTCAATTTGGTTTCAATTGGAATCAAAAGTATGTTTTTGTGTTTTTAATAAATTCTTGTGTTTTTTTTTTCATATAGCATAATTTGAGGGGGAGTCTTCTCCTCCCCCATATTTTTGTCTATAGCCTATTTGTTTTGTCATCATCAAAAAGGGGGAGATTGTTGGCCCAAGAGGTTACACTCTCTTGTTTTGTGTTTTGATGATGACAAACCAAATAAGAGCTATTTGGTACTAATGAATTTGTTCAAGATAAGTTTCAGGTTTTGTACCATGTTTGGAGACCATTGGCTTAGCTTTTGCAAGAACTTCTAAGTTTCACATAGCAAGGAAGGCAAATTGCACAATCAAGGAAGGATCATAGAAGAGAAGGCACAAGCAAAGCATTGGATGGCTCAAAGACTTGAAGATTGCTCAAAGAGTATTTAATCATTGTATTTTTAGTTTTATAGTTTGTTAAAGAATAGTGGATAGGTTTGAAGCTCTATCACACACGTTTTTGCGCACATGTTTATTCCAAAATGTTTTCTTATAATTTATACAAAAACATTTTGTTTACAAGATTTGGCCTACAGATATATATTTGTGTTTTATACAAATCTATGTTCAAAACTATTTTTGTCAAAATCAAAATCCCCTTTTATTTTCTTCAAAATCCTGATTTTTGACCTGAGCCAGTCGATCGGCCGGTCGACCGGACCTATGACAGGTTTGGCCGGTCGACTGTGGCTCTGGCTGTGCACGTATCTGTGTGCACGTTGTATCGGTCGACCGACCGGTCGACCGACTGTAAGCAACTTTGCTCTCTGTTAGAATGGGTCGACCGGGCGGTCGACCGCTGACCTGCAACGGTCATGATTTTGAACGTGCGGTCGACCGGCCGGTCGACCGATCTGACCGTTTGAACAGTAACGGGCAGATTTTTAAGAGCTGTTTTATTTTGTCTTTTGTGTTTAAAATTTGAATTAAGGATTTATTTCAAATCTAATATTACTTAATTAGCCTTAAGTTTATTTTTATCTCTTAACCTAGCCCTCTCCTATAAATAGGGGTGTTTGGGGAGAGATTCATTACAACAATTATTGCTACAAAATTCAAAAGTTTAAGGCATTCAAAAGAGCTTTGTTTCTTGGTTTTTGTGCTGAAATTCTCTCTTGATTTCTGAAGTGTTTTCAAAAGAACTCTCTGATTTCATTTCTTTTCTCCTTGCACACAAGAGCTTCATTCCTACTCATTGTTCTCTAAGGACCTTTGTAAGGGAAGAGACAATTGAAAGAGAGAGTTTGTGGTCTTTTGACTACTCAGAAATTCCTTGTACTTGAGATTGTAGGAGTTGGGTACTCCATTGTATTTGTGATCTTTGTGATAGTGGAAGTAGCTAGAATCATTCTGGGGAAGGCGGGGAGTAGAGCTGGGTGCTCGAACCTCGATAACATATCTTTGTGTTTGCGATTGTTTACATTCTTGCACTTATTACTTACTTTCTTTCATCTTGTGAATCTTGTTGGTTGATTGTTGCATCATAATTTCTTAAATTGTCCTTTGATTAGCATCATCACCTATTCACCCCCCCTCTAGGTGATTTTCACAGTGTTCTATGGCTATATCATCTACTCAAGTGTCAAATACCGCTACACTAATGATCATTATCTTATGACTACGATGGGTACCAACAAAGTATTAAACTAATGATCTATTTTAATTATCACGTTAATCTCGTTAACTAACCAATCATCCAGATATACCTATACATGGAATACTAACTCAGGTAATCTCTATCTCTATATTGTAATTACAGGGATGTCTCCATAATGACATTTGTAGGAAACAATAATTATCAAGATTAGGACATTTTTAATAAACACTAATTTTAATGATTTACCGATAATTAAGCAATAATTACTTTTACTAAACATGATAAAAATATGAAATATAATTTATAAAAAGAAAACACTCACAAACTGGCCATGGGAATGTCTCTCTTTCCCACGATCGCAACGGATCCAGAATCGTCCGAATCGGAGTCCAGATGCTCCAGTTATCGCCCGAAGACTAAATCAGAACAAAAAGGGTTAAATATGTAAATAAACATAATTCAAATGCAAATACGGAAAAATACCAGGGGGTTTTCTGTAAATTTATCTTTATTGGGTTTCGGATGCGGGTTGGGCTCTTAACGGGTCGGGTTTGGATCCGATAACCCGAACTCATAACTTAAATTAATGGGTAAAGGGTTAACGGGTTAACGGGTTGGGTTTGACCAAGTGGGTTTTGGGTTTAAACCTTAATCCAATTGTGGGTTAATGGGTTTGGTATTAACCCAAACCCACAACAAAACATAACAGCATCAGCAGCAGCTTGCTGCTGCTGCTCCTGCGCGACCGGCCGGCCATCCCAGCTGGCCGGCGGCGGCGGGGGCCCGCCGGCGGCGCGGCCATCAGGCCGGGGAAGAGGGAGATAGAGATAGAGAGAGAGGGAGGAGAGAGAGAGAAATCTGAATCATATTCCAATGGAGAAGATGAATACGAAGAGGAGCCAGAAAGAAAGAAACAGAGATCGCAAGCAAACCCATATGAATTTGACCAGCTGCCAGACCTAGCTGGCATGGTAGCTATCTAGGGAACTTAGATATTGCCAAAATACAACCTCTCTCATAAGTAAAAATAAAGATGTCTCAACCTGGTTGCCTACCTATTTTGCAGGCCATCCGAGTTTGGGGGGAAAGAGAGAGAGCAATTAGAGAGAGAAGAGAGAGGTTTAGGAGAGAGAAATTTTGAGAGAGAATAAGAAGAGGGGGGTTTTTATAGGAGAGAGAGAGGGAGAGGCGGTGGGTTAAGAGGCGGTGGGGGAAATTTCCAGAGAAAGGGAGAAGTGAAGAGAAAAGAATGAAAAAGAAAATGATTAAAATAATAATATTTTAATATTATAATATTGGCTCAATATTCGACCAGCTCCGAACGATGCCCAAAAATTAGAGAAAATAGAAAATATTATCCTGAGACGTAATATGAAAACGGTTTGAAGAAATTCTGTCCGGTTTGCAAATTAAAAATCCCGAAAGATGTCGCCGGTATCGGGCGACACCGGTTTGGCCGGATTTTCGATAAAGTCAGAAAAATCCCCAAAAATACCCTAACGTAGAAAATACGATTTTAAGACATATGGTGAAAGAGGATTCTCAAAATACAACTCTGTTTGTGGAATAAAAATCGTAAAGCTGATTATCGGTATCGATCGACACCGACTACGGGGATTTTCCAAAATAATCCAGAAAAATTCCAGAAAATTCGAAAAAATATAAAATATTAGAAAATGATTTTTGAAACTGAAAGCAGCTCAATCGGACTACAATGGAGGTCAAATCAATATTATACGTCGTATCGCGTACTGATACGGTGATACGTACATCAGGGAGCAGGGGGTTACATTTCTCCCCACCTTACAAAAAATTTTGTCCTCGAAATTTCTAATCAAGTGTGAGAACAATATTTCTAACCCCAAAGGCTAAATGTTACGGGTCCACGATACTTTCGCTGCGCACTCTGATATCTATAAGGAACTCGGGATGGAGAAGTATGGTAGTGAAACAAATTGGAAGCCACAAGAAGCCAAGAAAACGAGAAGAAAATCGAATATTCTGGTTGACAACCGGAAGGAAGGAATACAAATGAGGCAAGGAATGAATTGTCAAGGTCATGGTATTCTAGTACTCGTTACTGGAATCCCCATATTCAGAGACAGATAAGCTTTAATCTGCCTCTGCTTGTACTGTAGGTCTGAGCTCGAGGATTGACCCAGGTGGTTACCCACACCAGGTGTGAACCTAAGCTCTGATATTAAAACTCTTTTGAAGCATAGAGTGTATGGATAAAATCCAATACATATGAAAGATATTATATCTATGTTTTTGATATGAAATCCAAAACCGGTTAAATGAAAACCAAACATATAGAAACTAGTGTGTGTGTGTGTGTGTGTGTGTGTGTGTGTGTGTGTGTGTGTGAACTTGAGCATATCATCACTATTTATCTTACACAAGATCTAAATAACACAAATCGAAGCTTTCTTGTAGAACTTTTTCTCCAAGTTGACTCAATCCAAACACGATCCAACGAGTTGACTCCAACTGAGTGCTAGATGTGATCTTGAAGCGTAAGCTCTTGAATCAACACGCGTAAGGTCCAAAACACCTTTGTTGAAGTTACACACCTACTAAGATCTTGATATATAACTAAAACTAAATAAACATAAGATCATTAGTAAATTATAACTACATGAGTTAATCATCATCAAAACTAGAGTGATAGATCTTTGGGCCAACAATCTCCCCCTTTTTGATGATGACAAAACTCAAGGAGTTATATAAGCATGGATTAAAGTTGAGCTTCATATAAGCTCCCCCTTAACTCATGCATAGTATAAATAATAAGGATATTCAATGAAGTGCATAAGGTAAATACAAATGTATATGTATAAATATGGATTAAAGCATGCATATAAAAACTCAAAATTCTCTCCCCCTTTTTGTCAATTCATCAACAAAGGGGTTAAGTAAAAACGAGCAACAAAGATGTATATACGATATACATTCATGAAGATGAGAGACATTAAGTTAACTCCCCCTGTATACACGCATTACATGAAAAGAGATGACTAGACCCTAAACACATAAAGCATAATATACAATGTATAAATGAAGATGTTAAGCTTCCCCTACACACGTGTACTACATACCAAAGAGATGTCAAGCGTTTCAATATGAAAAGCACACTCAACATTAATCTATATATAGAGAGGATGTTAAGCTTCCCTTGCATATAAGCTATATATATCAAAGCATTATGAAACCACTTTAAAACAAATTTATAAATTTTTCTTAAAGTCCACAAAATAAATTTTGATATCAATGAAGGTGAAACATGTTATGTTTTTGGTACCAATTGAAAATATCTTGTAAATTCTTGATACCAACTGAAAATGAAACATTTTACATTCTTAATACCAATTGAAATATATTGTAAATTTTGATACTAATTGAAATTCAACTCATTTTGCAATAAGGATACCAAATTAAGAATAATACCAATTTAAGATTATTGATACTAATATTGAGAAATGTTAGCATATATAAAAACAAAGTACTTTTCATCATAAAGAGTGGGAGTAAAATACCAATTTGAAAGTGAAGATTGATACAACTTGAAAATACAACCAAAACCAATTTTACATAAAATCGATTTAAAAATAAGAACTTTCTCCCCCTTTATGAAATACAAAAAGAAACAATGCATAAATTTGTAATAGATACTACTTATAAATAATTGACATGATGAACTAAATCAAACTTAGCAAACATTATTTATGCCCTTTTTTAAAAAAATGTAAAGACATGTTAAACAAGCACAATCAAATCATATACATGTATTTATGGATATACCAATTTGAAATATGAGGCATATATATATAGAAAACACATATGAGTATACAAATATATGAAATATCAATTTTGATACCAATACAAATATAATAAGGATCAAGTATATAACTCATACCTTCCACCCTTATCATGAACAAATTTAAAAGATATTCAAGAAGAGTATAAGGATTTGAGAATAAATAGGTATAGTTTGAAAACTCTACCAATTGAAGAATACGAAACTAGTTTTAAAGATAATTTGAGAAACTAGTATGAAATCCTTCAAAATATGAAACCAAATCATATATACCATGAAGACATGAAAATCACATAATAATTGACACTCAAAGTCTGTAAAGCACATGTATGCTCATGAAACAAAAATCATGAGTAAATAAGAATAATGTGAGTGTAAGAAACATTTAATCACAAAATTATGGGAATAGGCAATTAAGCTCAATAAGAAATAACTTTATAAACATGAAACACACGAATCTTTAATTTTTACAAGAATAATTCCAACTTCAAGGCATATGTATGTTTTGTCTAAATCTAAAGGAATACGTACACATCCCTAAACACAAATATGTCCATAATAAAAATTTGCATGAAAAAGCAAATGACTCAAGGGTACACATGTATATCTAAACTTTTAAACAAAATTAACATATACATGAAACTAAATACATTTACATGAAAAACATGTACAAAATAGGAATACAAGTTGAAATACACTAATCATCAAAACTAAGCTATACTAGTACATCTAATGGGTACAAATGAGCATTTACGCACAAACATATAAGAATCAATTGTGGTTCATTAGTTGTACAAGTATATACACAAGTTTTAATGAAGATTACATTTAAACATGTAATCAAAACATGAATCATAAAATAAAATATAAATCAATATGATCATTAGGCTAAATGTACAAGTCTTAGAGTAAGCATATATACAATAGTTAAACTAAAGTGAGAACACAAAAGTAAGAGTCCATATAAACATGAATGTATTTCAAATACTATATATGTGTATCACAAGCCTAATTAACATGGTACTTAAAATAATAATCATTAAAACATGACATGCCAAATAAAAATCAATAATTTAAAAGCATGTAAACATAAATGAGAGTAAGAGATAGTTACTAAAACCAAAAAGGGCACATCTCTATATCTCCAAACATGGTGGTCCTTCCACCAAACTCTCCTTGAAAGTGATGCATCCAAAATTTTTATTGTTTAGCTCAGAACGCATTCACCTCAAGGCACCAATGTTCTCACGTCAAGTGAGAGTCCACCCTACATGAAATAGAATAGGAGTGGCTTTTGGTACCCATATTTTCTTGGGTCCTAATACGTTAGTGTTTCGAACACAAACATGATTATTCATACTATTTATATGATCGTAACAAAATTTGGCTAAATGACCATTCCGGCCACAATAAGTGCATTTATAAATTCTTCCATATTTAAAAACATAATGAGCATATGGTTTATGAGCATGTGATTTGTGAGCATGGGGTGTTTTAGCATGGTTGACATGTGATGTGTTGGCATGATGTACATGTAGAGTTTTAGCATGTGATAGTTTATCATGTTTAATATGTGAAATGTGCATGTGTTTCTTTGAAAACATTTCTTCTAATTTAGTATTTTTAAATGCACATTCTTTTAAAATATTTTTCAAATCATTTATTCTTGTTTTTAACATAGAAATCTCATTTTCATCAGTTTTAGAATATTTAGCTTTGCAAGCAACTCTATAGGCATCAAAATCTCTTTGTGTTGAAATAATAGTGGAAGATAATTCATCATTTTCTTTTGAAAAAATAACAATTTGATTTTTAAGCATTTCATTTTCCGTTTTCAATCTTAAACAATCTCCCTTCTTAGAATCAAAACTTTCTGAAAGTTCAATGAAAGCTTGTAATAATACTTCTTTGCTTATTTCAATATCATCATAAGATGGTTCGGAAGTTACTTTACGTGTGTTTGTCATGAAACACATATTAGCCGTGTTAACTTCATCTTTGGATTCACTATCCGAATCCCAAGTGGCTTTAAACGCCTTCTTTACAAACGGTTTCTTTTGCTTCATGGAGGAAGATACCTTGTTCTTGAAATCTGGACAATCGGCCATGATGTGTCCAGGTTTCCGACAGTTGCAGCATGTGATCTTCTTCTCCTCCTTTCCTTCCCATCGCCTTCTATGATTGAACTTATTCTTGTGGTACATTCTTTTTACATTTCTCACAAGAAAAGATATCTCTTCATCATCTTCTTCATCATCGTAGATAGTGGAGGTAGAATTGAAAGTAATAAAGTTTTTCTTTTGAGGCGCCGCTTCTTCTCTAACATTTTTCTCCATCTCATAAATCTTAAGGTTACCAATAAGACTTATGAGCTCCATCTCGTCTTTGTCGTTCAATTCCTTTAAGGTGGTAGCTTTGATTTCTCATGATGAAGGGAGTGCACGAATCACCTTACGCACCTTTTGTCGTTGTTGATTTCATCACCTAGAGAAGTAAGAGCATTTGTGATTTTAGTAAACTTAGTAATCATATCATCAATAGATTCATTTTTCTTGCATTCTAAAGCATTCATATTGGGAACGCAAGAGATCAATTTTATCTCTCTTGACTTGTGATGTTCCCTCATGAGTGACCAATAAGTGTTGCCAAATCTCATAGGCGAATTTACAATGGATAACCCGTGTCAAGTCATCCTCATTTAATGCTAAAAGTAAGGCATTTTGAGCCTTTGAATTTGCATCAACTTCCTTGGTGGTAAGATCAGACCAAGTGTCCTCCTCACCTACGGGTGCACTATAGAGCTTGGTCAAAGACTTAGCAACTCGGCTACATAGAGATTGCAAAAATATGTTCATCCTAACTTTTCAATGGAAAGTTGAGTCCGTCAAATTTGGGTGGCGTCTTAATGTTATCGGCCATCTTTACTAGTGTATGAATAAAGATATGAAAATAGTGATTAGCAACTTATAGGATCTCTCTATGAATGTAAAGCCAAAAACTAGAGTCCTAACTCTGATACCAATTGAAATCACACCTAGAGGAGGGGTGAATATGTGTAATGCTAATCAATGCACAATTTAAAAATGAGATGATGTAACGATCACTCAAAGTAAGATTAGAAGCCGGATACCCCGTGAAGGGCTCTGAGCTCCTTCCTCGTGATTCCTCTAAATAAGAGTTTGATGTGCGCAATGCAATCTTGTTGTGAGAGTATAGATCGACAATATAAGAATGAATGAATAGAAAATAAGAGATACAAGTAAACTAATCGCAAACACAGAGATTTGTTTCGAGGTTCGAGCACCCAGCTCTACGTCTTTGCCTTCACCCAGAAGGATTTCTGATCCTCTAGAATATCCAAAAAGGATTACAATCACTAGGGAGTATCCAACTCCTCAATCACACTCCTCTAGTCCAGAGGTAGTGTAGCCACAAGTATAATAATCACTTGGTGATCAAAAGACCACAAATAACTCTTTCTCACCAACAAAAGGATCCTAATGATAGGATAGACGTAATAGCTCAAGTTGTGAGAAAAATCAAGGAGTTTGAAAGATGAAATCTCAAAGAAAACTCTTAAGAAAATACTAGATATATATCAAGAATCTAAATCAAAAACCCAATTCCAAAGACTCTGTTCTTTGAATTTCCAACCCTTGAAAACACAATCAAAACTTTTAGCCAAAAACTTCTTTTGAATATGCTGCAAAACACTTAGAAAGATTGGAAGAGAAGCTCTCAAAATTGTTGTTGAAAACAGTGCAAAGAAACCTCTTTTTATAGGCATTTAAAAATAAAGCCATTGGCAATAAATATAGTCAATTTCGACCTTCCGGTCTACCGGCCAACGGTCAAAATTTGACCGTTACCTAACACCAGTCGACCGCCCGGTCGACCGGTCCAAGCCTTCGGTCGACCGCCCTTACCCGAGAGCAAGGGAACTTCAGTCGATCGACCGCACGGTCGATCGGCTAAGAGGCTGGAAACGTGTGGTCCGGCCAGCCGACCATTGGTCCGGTCGACCGTCCGATCGGCCGCCAGCACAAAGCAGGCAGGGATAAAGGACATGATAACTGGTCTTTTTGATTCAATTAAAATCCCATAAATTCATATTAATTCTAAAAAAATAAGTTCTTTAAAATACTCTAAAGTGCAAATATGTGTGATCAAAATTTAACACATATTACAAACATTTTGAACCTTTTTTGTGATTTAGAAGTTAAGCTTAAAACCGAAAATCGTATTTTTCAAAACTTGTATTTGAAATGAAAAATCGTTTTCTCCAAAACATGTATAGATACAAAAACAAGATTTTGAAACTCTTTTTGAAGTATAGAGTGTATGGATAAAATTCAATACACATGAAAGATATTATATCTATGTTTTTGATATGAAATTCAAAATCGGTTAAATGAAAACCAAACATATAGAAACTAGTGTGTGTGTGTGTGTGTGTGTGAACTTGAGCATATCATCACTATCTATCTTACATAAGATCTAAACAACATAAACCGAAGCCTTCTTGCAAAACTCTTTTTCCACGTCGACTCAATCCAAACACGATCCAACGAGTTAGACTCCAACCGAGTGCTAGATGTGATCTTGAAGCGCAAACTCTTGAATCAACACGTGTAAGCTCCAAAACACCTTTGTTGAAGCTACACACCTACTAAGATCTTGATAGATAACTGAAACTAAATAAGTATAAGATCATTAGTAAATTATAACTACATGAGTTAATCATCATCAAAACTAGAGTGATGGGCCTTTGAACAAACAGTGACTGCATATGACGGGTATTAGTTTAGGCCACACTGGTATATCCTTCAAAAATTGTCTAAGCAATTATGCTTCTTCTCCAGCTTTATCCAAGTCTAGAAATTCCAATTTCATTATGGAACGGGTTACGCAAATTTATTTGGAGGATTTTTAAGATACCACAACGCTCCGAGAGTAAAGATGTATCTGCTGGTTGATTTCTATTCCTCAAAATCTGCAATCTAATTTCATCATTGTACCCTTCAAATACTTGTGTAGATATTTTTCATATCTCAAGGCATATTTTTTGGCATTAGATACGTAACCTACTACTCATAATAGGACAGTCCAATGATTATCATTAGGATTACTAATGTATCTGCTAAATTTGCTTATAATGTAAGTAATACGTGTGTAATACAGTTCATTAAATACATTAAACTTTTGATGATTTGAGGATGCTCCAACTGTTATTTTTCAGTTATTGTATTCTTGCTAAGGTGGATATGTGAGAGAAAAAATTTGTACTTTTTTATCCCATGTTCTTTGAATCTTTCTATCGTCTTATTCACGTAATGAGATTGAGATAGACTGATTACATCTGGTGTTTTAGTGATTTTAATTTCTAAACTTACATCAGCAACTCCCAGATTCTTCATATTAAAGTTGTTCGACAACATTTTTTTTGTGGACTTAATAACCCTAATATCAGACCCGAGTATCAATATGTCGTTTACATAAAAACAAACAATGATACATGCATTCTCAATTGTTTTAATGTAAACGTACTTGTCGCATTCATTGATAGTGAATCCATCTTTAATGATGACACAATCAAATTTTTCATACCATTATTTTGGAGCCTGTTTTAGCCGTATAAAAACTTGACCAGTTTACACACTTTGTGTTCTTAGCTCTTGATTATAAATCCTTTAGATTGCTCCATGTATATTTTCATTTAATTAGCCATTTAGGAATACAATCTTGACATTCATTTGATGGATATCTAAGTTGTGCAATGCTACAATCGAATTATCATCCGCACAGAGGTTATTCTTGTTACTGATGAATAAGTATCGAAATAATCAAATTCTTCTTTTTGTCAATAATTATTGGCTACTAATCTAGCCTTGTACTTATTGATAGATCCATCGAATTTTAATTTTCTTTTGAAAACTCACTTGCTTCCGATTGGTTTACTGTTAGAAAGCAAGTTTGCTAATTTTCAAGTGTGGATGTTTAGGATGGATTCTAGTTCGCTGTTTATAATTTCTTTCTACATTTGTGCTTCTGAGGTGGACATAGCCTCCTTATATATTTGAGCCTCGCTTTCAAGTATATATGCTCTGAAGTTTGGACCAAAGGATTTAAAGATTCTCTATCTCGTATTTGAAAACACCCAGAGGGGGGGTGAATAGGTGAAAATGCTAATCTAGAAACTAAGTGCGCTAAATGTGGAAGCTAAAAACTATCTTGCAACACACTTAATATAACACACAAGTGTAGCCGAATTCCCCGTGAAGGGCTCTGGACTAACTCCTCTTGATTCCCCTAAACATGGGTTGAGGTGCTATATGAAGCTCTTGTGGTTAAGTATAAATGAGGCACACACACAAGCAATCCAAGCATATAATGAATAAGCAATATGAATCAATGTAAGGACAACACAAGCAAATAGATATGTATGATATGAATGATGCTATGCACAATATAAAGAGAGAGAGAGTTTAGAGATAATGGATCAAACGCAAACACAAAGATATGTTTCGAGGTTCGAGCCCCTAGCTCTACGTCCCTGCCTTCACCGAGAAGGATTTCTAATCCACTATATTCCCACCGAGGGAACCTCTACGAAGAGGATTTGTTACAACACTGGGAGTACCGAACTCCTCTCTCAAACACCGCCTCACAACCGAGGGGTAGGCCCGTAGCCAAACAACCACAATCACCTCTACTGAAGAGGGATACAAACCACCAAGCTCCACCTCACACAAGAGGGAGCAAACAACAATCTCCACCTCTATCAAAGCGGGAGCAAACCAATCACCCGATCAATCTCTACCAAAGATGGATACAACAAGAGTAAGGGTGTTTACAACAAGTGGTTTCTTTCAACCACAAACAATCTCTCTTTTCTTTTTCCGCAAAACAAAGATCCTAATAGATTAGGATAGAAGATATAGCTCAAGTGGAAAAACTAGGTGTTTGAAAAACAAAGACTCAAAGAAAAAAATACTTGGGAAAACTCTTGTAAAAGATAGAAAATGAAAACCAAGACAAATCTCCCAAAATACTCTTTTCTTTGATTTTTCCAAAAACCTAAAACAAATAAGATGAATCCTTTTTGGCATAAAAAATACTTTTGAAAACTTGTTTAAAACACTTGTATATCAGAGAAATTTTAGCTCTTGAAATCTTATCAAAACACCCCAAGAGATGGGGTATTTATAGTCCCAAAACAAAACTAGCCGTTAGGCTGATCTGTCAGCCTGACAGGCCTGCGGTCGGCAGGCCTGGCCGACCGCCAACGGTCAGAAATATGACCGTTGGGGCATCCGGTCGACCGCACGGCCGACCGCCCAGATACAGAGAGCAAAGCTCTCTGGTCCGGTCGGCCGCCCGGCCGACCGTCCTGTGTCTGCCAAACGTGCACAAGCCTGTGCACGTCGGTCGACCGCAAGGGTCGACCGGCCTTTGGTGCGGTCGACCCGTACGGTCGGCCGACCTGGCCTGTCAGCCACAATTCTGGGACAGAAACACACGTTAAAAATATTTTTAAAAATTCTTTTAAGTCTTGTAAAAATACCCAAAAATAGTTTTAACATTTTGCATTGATATATAAACTTATGATAAACATTTTGACTCAAATATCAAGCATATGAAACTATTTTGTGTTATATCATTTTTACTAAAAACCAAAACATGTATTTTATCAAACTTGTATTTTTCAATACATGAATAGGATAGTCAAAATAAGTTTGTTTAAGAAGTTTAAGCATGCATGTATAACTAGAATACATGTACTATACATATAAACCATTTAAACTTATTTTGATCTAAACTATTCATGAAAACCAAATTCAAACATAAAACGTGTGTGTATTTTGCACTTGAGCATATCAACTATACTAAGCTTTACAAATGGATCTAAACACACTAAACATTAGGATACCTAAGTCTTCTTGATGATCTTCAATCTTCAGGCCGACTCGATCCCAAACGTGATCCACCGAGTGCAAAGGTATGATCTTGATGCTCGGGCACGGGAATCACCATGTGAAGGCTTCAAAACTCATATTGTTGAAGCAATCACCAACTAATATCTTGATCAATGATCTGAAACTAAAATCACAAGATTATTAGTAAACATAACTACATGAGTTAATCATCATCAAAACTAGAGAGGAAGGCCTCCGGGCCAACAGTATTCCTACTTGGTTCAGCTTCCGCATTGACTTCATTCCTGAAAGTTTTTCGTGTGTTCTTTTCCCAAAAGTCTTGGCTTCTGCTCGTTTGTACGGAAAGATGTCTTTCACGCCCCGCTTCCCAAAATACGTAAAAACGGAGTCGCGACGAGAGTCGGCGACGTATATACGCGAAGAAATATCCCACATATGAACGCTAAGCCTAAAGTAACCTAAACAAGCTATAAAATCTGAACCATAATAATCAGTGATCACTGCAATAATACATATAAAGGCTACACATGATCTCAAATGAAATAAGGAATAGAATAGAAGCCAAGTGTGATATACATGAATTAAAATGATAGCAAGAATAAAGAAAGGAAAGAATACCAGAATCGAATAGGGAGAAGCTCCAGCTCTTCGCGAAACGTACAGCCTCAACGAACACCTGAACAATAGAAACAAAGCGTCCAATATCTGGACGTGCAAATCCAGGGTCGTCAAAACGCGACCTGGTGAGTGTGTGTGTAAAGAGGAGAACTCGTGCATATAAACAATGTGCATAAAGTAATAACAAGAATAATTGTAGACATAAGATAACTAAATAATATGATAAACAAGTAACTGAATAACAACAACATGAATAAGCGTGCAGATAAAAGACAAGTAAAATAACTGTAAACAACAACTGATGTCATGATAACGGGGAATGACAAATGTCTAGATGTGTAACCTAGCATGTCACTAGTCTGGTATACAATTCTGGTCATATATACAAACATATGTCTATCATAGCTTATCTATGTGTACAATCAGGTGATTACGGTCAGTCACAATGCATTAACAGTTCATTATTATTTATTATGTCAGCGAACACCAATTGCCACCTGTAATAGGCGCATCCCATACTACGCCTACTACACGTGTCAATCAGGGTCCTAAGTTATTGAAACTGATTGGTTGGAGACATTATCCATGGTTTAGATGGGTCCCGTACATACCCGGGACCACGGCCTCAGTTTCCTGGCGCTGAACCAGACCGTACCGCTAGGTACTCAGTAACAGTAACAGTAATCTCACTGTATGAACAGTGGAACAATAGCAGTACAGATGGGATGTCAGTCATCCCCCAGGAACCCTGCAGTGGAACCCTCAGTCGGCTGCGCAACCTATATTCTAGGTCCACCCAAAATACAGACGCTGTCTCCTCCATCAATTTCCCCAATCCCGGTGTAAGTTGTTCAATTACTTTATTACTGAATTTAGTAAAAACAATCAATACTCATGTTACCTATAACACTAGGACGATAGGTGACAGTAACGATAACAGTACAGTAACAGTCAATCAGTAATCGTATACACGGTGAACAATATCAGTAACAGTGAACGGTAACAGTAACCGTGTATACGATGAACAATGAGACTGTACAGGGTGTTACGGTCAAACAATCTTTTCCCAGTAACTTTCGGTAACATGAATTATACAGTAACAGTCTAGACACCTCTAGTCAATATATGATCTCATATATATAACCGTCCCAAAACTCATACTTGTACTGAATACAATATTAATGAATCTGCCAACTAATAATTTCAATAGTCATCATGAACATCGAGTATCAATCCATATCGAGTAGTCTGGTACAATAAACCACCGTCTCAATATATCAATAATAAGTGATCAGTTCTCTCACCCTATCAATCAACTCTGATCCTCAAGTCATCAATATATTCACATCTCAATAACTGAAATAATAAATGTTCTGACACACCTATTCAGATCTCCACACTCCAGTCTGATCAAAGTCATCACAAACTCTTACTTCTATCAAGGTCAAACATAAGGTCCCAAAGTTGAGTAACATATCAGATATATATCTAAGATCTATCAGGTCAGGTCAATTCAATCAATACCTATTCCTCAAAACCAGATTCATCCAACTATAACCAAGAATCATCTCTAAAGGGTAAAGTTCTCAATCCATAAGAAATCTAGAAACAGCAGAACAAGAGTTAGTTGACTAGGGAAGAGCAAGTCGATTAGGGTAGTGGATTTGGACTGGGTTAGTCGACTAGGAAATAGGATAAGTCAACTATACAAGGTAATATTCGACTAATAAGGGAAGGCAAGTCGACTAGTAGGAAAGGGAAAGTCGACTAATATAGAAGGTTAACTGGTTTAGTCGACTAGCAATAGAGATAAGTCGACTATAAAAGGTGTAAGTCGACTATAGGGAAGGGCAAGTCGACTAACATAGCTTATAGTAAACAAACAGAGAGTACATAACTTTCCTGAACAGAAACTTAGTCGACTAGGAGCTATGATAAGTCGACTAGGGTAGGAGTATTAGTCGACTATAATAGGGGCAAGTCGACTAATATACTTGTTGGTGTGTATGATCAGGGCTCTAAACAAATTCCTAAAAATACCCAAAAATGGTATTATTATAATGGTTATCATTGAAATGTGTCACCAAACAATATGACTGAAAATCATTTCACATAGTATAGTTCTCTAACCTCTTTCAATGATCCATCAACCTCAAGGTCAACATGTATATTCATTCTAGAACTTATCACAGCAAATCAGTAACAAGGTCAAGTCTAGTCTACGGTATATCAATACTAGGCTTAAGCCAATAACGACGATCTACCAACACAGAAAATGATCCTGATACAAGCTCCTATGAACTAGGTAATTAAAGTGAGCAATCACAGGTGTCTCATGAAGTAGTACAAATAATCAAACTGATATAATATAACAGAAAGTCACATGAAATGATAAGTGAATCATGTAAACGCATACTGACAACGGTAAATAAGGAAATGCACAAGAACGAACACTCACCTGAAATGACGAGGTTTCAGAATCGAATCGCCGTCTGGTCTTCACTGCACGAACTAGCACTGATCTACAGATCATCCCATGGGTCGGTCTTCGAATCGCCTATGTATCGGGTCCATAACGGCACGAATCCGGATCGGGTCCGGGTCTCCTACAACGGGTCCAGATCTCACCAAACGAATTCAAAACACTGCAACACGCAACCAAACACACACGAACACACGTACACATAAGTACATGCACATACATACACGTATACCCACATACATACATATATATAATTATGTACTAATATACATACATATATATACATGCTAACATATATGTATATATGTTATTAACATTCAAATCCATTATTAATGCACACTATTAAATAATATACTTATACACATAATTACAAACACACCACATATATAATTACAAACATACACTCATAATTTAATATACACATATCTAACCATGAAATAAACATAATGAAAGGGAGGGGTGCAGGAGACTCACGCACAGAGGTTGCCATGGCCGAGACGCATTGCTCGCCGGCGGGGGTCGTGGAGGGAAAGGCGGCCATCGGAGGGACGCCGCGGCTCCGGGGGTGGCTCACGGAGCTGACACTCACGCTCGTGCTCGCCGGAGAGGAGTGGGCAGCCTGGGGGAGCTGCTGCTCTGGTGTGCAGCTGTTGGGTCTGCGGGGCTGCTGCTGTGGCGCTGCCGCTGCTGCCATGGCTGGGCAAGCAAAGGGGAGACCTGGTGGAGGGTGAATCCGGCCGTAGAGGAGGAGATGGGGCTGTCGCGCGCGCTGGGGAGGAGATCCGGCCTGGTTCTAGGCTGTTATTGCTGCGCTGGATGCGCACGCAACGAAGAGGAGGGGGCGCCGGATGGGGGTGCGGGGGTGTTACCGAGTGAGAGAGGGAGGCGGCTGTGGTGGGTAAAAGAAGATCATGTAGATAGTTTAGAATTTGAAGGAGATTAGGATAAGATATGGTTTGTTAGGATTTGATTTTTGTAGAGAGAATTTAGGATTTGGTTAGGATATAAGATTTAGTTAGTTAAGATTTGATAGGATGAAGGATTTGAGTTGGCATTAGCTTAAATGAGTAATGAATAGGATTCATGGTGTAGGTAAATGGGTTGTGAATAAGTTATGGGCTTGATTTAGGGCTCAAAGGATTGGGCCAAGGGAAAGATAGACAATGCAAATAAAATAAAATAATTAAATATTGATAACAATAATAATAGTCACTAACAATTACATGTTAATAACTATTTAAATTAATTATTACTAACAATAGAAATCCTAATCCTATTATATAAGTCAAAACCCACATAAAATAATAATACAAATCATATATACACCTGAAAAAATTTATCACATACATTAAAATCATGTATAAATACATGAGGGATATTACAACGTCTTCAAAGAACATGGCATTTCTGAATTCGATAATCATATTTATATGAATATTGGGTATTTTTGATCTGTGTACCAACTATAGGTACTACTATTCAAGACATAGCTTATGAAAATGCAGTTCATTATTTTTGATCCCCACTTAGTCTCCCTACATTTTGAGGTAATGGTAAGAAGATGGCTTTTCATGTCATAACTTAAACGGTATATGATCAAGTTTTTGTGGGTACTTTGTTTAAAATATAGTTTGCAGTTAACAGAGCTTCCCCTAATATGTTCTGCAGTGCTCCAGAACTTACGAGCATGGGACTAGCCATCTCCTTTAAAATTCTATTTTTTTCATTCAGCAATCACATTCTGTTGAGGAGTATATGGTGCTATAGTTTGATATATTATACCAAATTTAGCACATAACTCACTGGATTCATTTGATTCATATTCTCCGCTTCGATCAAATTTTGGAATCTTTATATTCTTATTGAGTTGATTCTCATCCTCAGCTTTATATGTTATAAAATACTCATTACCTCATCCTTAATTTTAGAAGATACAGATAGCAATATATTGTACAATCATTAATAAAAGTAATAAAATATTTTTTTTAGCCTCTTGTCGGTGCAAACTTCAAGTCACACAAGTCGATATGAATTAACCGTAAAGGTTCTGCATTTCGATTAATTGAGTGAAAGGAGTTTTTTGTGAACTTGGCCTCAACACGTATCCCACACTTATGAATTTCTTCCAAGTTGTGTTTTTGGATATATCCTCATTAGACAAGTTCTGTAAAGACTTGTAATTTACTGCCATAATCTAGCATGTCATAATATAGTAGACTCAAGTAAATAAACAGAGTTTATGTTACAGATACACATAATTTTTATCCACAGCAGCAACATTGGCCTTAAAAAGACCATCAACAAGACAACCCTTACCCACATACACCCCTCGCTTAGTAAATATAAATTTATCTGATTCAAAAACTATTCAAAAGCCTTTTTTATTGAGGATTGATCCCGAAATCAGATTCTTGTAGATATTCGAAACATGTAGCACATCATTCAGTGAGAGTTCTTTTTCAGATGTCCACTTCATTATGACCTTTATCTTTCCCTTAACCTTAGAGATGCTGAGTTGCCCATGAATAGTTGCTCATCATGCTCAGTATTTGATATTCAGTGAAGAGCATTTTCTCAGAGCAGGTGTGCCGAGTAACCCCTGTGTCTACCTATCAATTCTTATTATTGTTATCAGATTCACTTCTGATACTACAGCTGATAGGCTTGGGGATGCATGGTCAGTCATATTTTCGTGTGGTTAGTCTTTGTTTTTCTTGGGACGACTGTGACATTCATTTTCCTTATGTCTCTCCTTATTGCAGATGTAGGAAGTCCTTTGAAGCGCTTGTTTTTACCTTCTTGATCCTTACCTTTGTACACGGGGTAGTCTTCTTCTGTTTTAAACCCTTAAATGTATATGCTTTACCCTTTGAATCCTTGATCACATTTGCATTAGCCTCATAGGAGTTCTTGTTACTTTCTCAAATTTTTGATTATCCTCCTCAATCTTAAGCCTCACAATGAGATCTTTCAACTTCAGCTCCTTACGCTTGTGCTTAAGGTAGTTCTTGAAATTTTTTCACACAGGTGAGAGTTTCTCTATGATAATAGCAACTCGAAAAGTTCAGGAAGAATCATACTTCAGCCTCTATCTCGTGCAAGATTTGTTGGAACTCTTGCACTTGACTGATCGTAATCTTTCTATTCACCATCTTGTACTCAAGAAATCGTCTCTCGACAAACTTCTTAATACTAGCATCCTCGATCTTGTACTTTTTATCGAGGGTTGCCCACAACTTCTTTGTCTTTGGGATAGGACTGTAAACATTGTAGAGAAAGTCATCCAGTCCGTTTAAAATATAATGTTGGTAAAGGAAGTCACCTTGTGTTCATGCATCGACTGCAAGGATAAAGTCCCAATTAGTTCCGAGGTCTGGTGGATCTTCTTGCAGGAACTTGGCCAGATATATAGTGGTCAGGTTGAAGAGCATCTTCTGCTGCCACCTCTTGAGTTCTGTACCATCAAATTTTCTTGGCTTCTCCATCTTCGAATTAGAAAGTGGAGCAGACGCCATTGTCTGAATCGACGCATTCAGTGTCCTACTAAGATTATCTTCGTGATTAGTTTCTGAAATCTTTTGCATTCAGGCAAAGTAAAAGTTAGTAACTTAATAAAATGTAATTGTCTTAAGATTATTGGTCTTGATAATCTAATTCATAATCAAGATCAACCGGTCCAATTGGCCAGGTCGGTGAAAATCAGATGAGAGGTTTTTCGTTCAATTGAACATTCTTTAATTACAGAATCACCTTTCAAATTATTTTCTTGGACACCAATCGGACTGGCATTTAGTCAGTCTAATATTAGTAATAAATCAGTAAGATAAATAATTCAATAATAATTTATCGAGCAATAATATTTATTAAAATAAATATTCTAGCATGAATTTATTGAGCACAATCACTGTTAATGACTCCTCTTCCATGTGCTCCTCGTGCTTTCAAACTCCAAATCGCTCTGGGCTATCCAATTGAATTTGAAAGCTCCAATTTTCATCTTCTTCCCCACACTCTGTCGTCCACACTCATCCAAAGTCTCGATATTTTATCCATCATGAGTTTGCAATTGGCTGTTTAAGAATACAAGTTCAAAGAGCGTCATATCGGATCGACATCATCTTTCAGATTTTGTTTTCTATTCAAATTCACAGTTTTTCCTCTACCGTGAGTTTGCGATGGGGTGTTAAAAAGTAGCACTCGGAATATGACTATAATACATATTAAAAGTACAGTTTCCTTAATATGTATTATAATGGCTATATATTCGGATCTTGCCCTCATTAATAATATATACAATTTCACTTTCTTCTTGCACTGATTTAATTTAATAATTATAATTGCTATATATTCGGATTTTTGCGGCTGAACCCACTTCAAATTCATATTCAAATCTGCTTCACTATTCAGATCCGACCCGCTTCATAGTCAAACCGAAATCCTCTTCAAATTTCATCTCGAGCCTTACCATGATCCAAGTCTTAATTCTTCTTCTCTTTGATATTGAAAGCACTGCTTTATTTGTTATCTCTATTTTCGTTGTAGATCTTTTTCTGCTTAGATATTTTCTTCTTTGGTCTACCTTTCAAGAATATCTCTGTCTCTTTTTCCATTGATGGAATTCACACCTCCCCCCCTCTCAATGTTTGTGTTGCTTCACAAACGCCCATGTTCACCCCGCCATTCAATGAAAGAAATTCAAGACCTCGCGATCTACAATAGGAAGAAGAAAAAAATTCTAAGGAGCTGTTAGTTTCATGTAAAAGGCCATAATTTGTAAATGACTTACAACTCAATTACAATTACGGTGTTTGTTTGGACCGTAATTCGTAAAAGACTTACGCAAAACTCACTTACAACTCACTTACAGTTAATTTTGTATAAATTGTATTATTTTTTATATTAATGTTAATTTTTTTAATATTTAGTATTTTTAATATTTATTTGCAATATTTAAAATTTTTAAATCACCAAATAGTTAATTTTGTGATCAATTTTTTCACTTAAGAATTATACATTATGATAACTAAATACCGAAAACACATTACACTTTCTCACTTATAACTTTATATTACCAATCAAACACCGGAAAACTTACCTGCCCGTAACTCATTCACAACTATAAAAGAATTTACCAATTACAACTTACGAATTATGGCCAATTACGACAACCAAACAGACCCTAAAAGTAATCAATTACTTAACTATCGTTAGTACCTTAGTCAAATCTCTCTCTCTCTCTCTCTCTCTCTCTCTCTCTATATATATATATATATATATATATATATATATATATTGAATATGTAGTATTGTTGTGGTTTACATATGGAGAAAGAGGATTAGGGTTAGCATTTGCTCTGTTATAAAATGAAGAATAATAGGGTTGTGTTCACTTAAATTCATTAATAGGCTACAAGGATATTTTACTCATAACATGTAAAAATATTAAAATTGATAGAACATTCTCTTTATTTGAATGAAAACTAATTAGAGGGACAAATTTGCTTTAACTTATTAAATTTGAGAGACTAAATAGCAATTCAAAAGATTTGAGATAGGGGTGAGCAGAGTTCGGTTATAACCGAAATAACCGACCAAAAATCGAAACTCGAACCCGAATCGAACCGAACAGAACAGCTCTAGTTCGGTTCGGTTTCGGTTTTGTGTTTCAAAAACCGAACTCGACCGAACCGAATCTCTCACCCTATATATCATCCCACCCAAATTCAATTTAGTGAATCATATAGTTCATAAAAAAACTGGTGAAAACTTATCTCATCACTTCTAGCAATATCATCTTTTTATGTTAAATATATGAAAGTTATGTTAAGCATACCATCACAAATAAGAATATTAATATAGTTCTTTTTTTTCATTCTTGCCATTAAAAGTTAGTAATAATTATGTGGGTTTTGATATAAGAGCCTAAATATAGCGTAAAAATTTTAGAATATGAAATTTTTAATTCACATTAAGGTTAGGGTCTTTTTCTTATTTCTAATTTGGGTATTGAATATTTGAGACTAGAATATTAAAGGATAATAATATAATGGTGATTAAAAGATGTAAGAAATGATGGAAAAATATTGGTCTAACCGAAAAACCGAACCGAACTGAGTCTTCGGTTCGGTTCGGTTGTTAAGTCTAATCGGTCCGGTTCGGTTTTGTAAAAATTAGAAAAAATCGAACCGAACCGACCGATGCTCACCCCTAATTTGAGATGCTAATATCAAAATATAAAACTTTTAGGGCCTGATACTTAAAAAAAAAACCCAAAAAAAAATATATATATAACAATGGATTTGATGTCAGGGCAAATTCCCCTTCTTCTTTTGTCTTCGTTTCTCTTATAACTTTCAGGGGAATTACTTCAATTCACGTCCCATAAGATCACGTCCCGTATCTCATAATAATTAAAAACCACTTATATCTTGAATACCATCATCAAAAGCCGCTTTCTTGAGTACAACCTCTTGCAACCACACATGCCACAAGTCTTCCTCCATGAAGTAAATCACATTAAAAAAACAGAAAGAAAGAAAGAAATAAACAAAAAATCGTGGAAGAGCACAAAACCAGCCCAGATTCAGGGGAGAGGAGGAGCTCCCCTTTGAAAACAACATGGGGGAGCATCACAAAGACTAGAGACACAGATCAGAAGCGTAGAGACCAAAATCATGTGGGGTTTGCATGGTGTGAGGGAAGCTCACATGGCCAACCTGCCCTTTTCTCTTAATTTAACAACCCCCATGTGTTCCTCTTCAATTGCCAAAACAAAGCTTGATTGCCAAATAGTTGGCAAGCGAGTAGAGTAGTAGGACATATTCCCCTTTAGATAATTAAGCAGTGGAGGTGATGATGATGAATCTCTGTTTCATGATTTCTAGCTTCATGGTCACAAGCCATGCCCATTTGAGTTCTGATCATCCCCTTGGTTCTTGTAGGGTACCCACTGCCATCAATGGGCATGATGGCCCATGGCCATGGTCACCACCCCAATCCATGGTCCAAAAAAGGATCTCCAGCACCGACGCGGTTTTTATATACGGTTGAGTTTTATGTACCCTACAGAGATTTAACCGTTTTGTCACTGTTTTAGGTACAATGTGTCGTTTTAAATCGTTCATTTGAATAAATTGAAACCCTGGTAATTTCTTTATGCAAAAAGTAAAAAAAATCACATTACAGGAACTCTAGAACAATGCCATCTTTTTTATCTTCGGTTGAGATTTATGTACCTATAAATTTAACCGTTAACGGCAGCGGCGAGGGTAATGATTCGACCAAACGGGTACTCTGTAAATACTGCCTACAATATCTTTATGCGAGGAATAAAACCATTTATTTGTTTCAGTGCTTGCATCATAAACTGAGATGGTCACCACACTCTGTGTGAGTCCATTTTCAATACTGTTCCTACGAAAAAGACTGATGGAATCAGCACAGCATACAATTTCCCCACTGATTGTGCTTCCAGGACAATCACTCAATCATGAATGTGCTTTTCTAAGTCTATAATAATTTGTAAATGCAGGCAAATATTTGCTTATATCATCCATTGAGAATAAAGCAGAATCCAGCACTTGAAAGATCTCATCCAGAGGATGAGAAGGAATATGTTCACACTGTTTAAAGCAAAAAAAAAAAAAAAAAAAAAAAAAAACCCATGCTGTACGCACACCACCACCCGCAGAAAATTTTCTGAAAAAATTGCCCATTTGTTGTGGTTGAAATCCAAAGAAGATGAGAAACAAATGAGTGTCATCATCAATCTATCATCCACCAACCTAATCATCAATGTTGTACTTACTTCTAACAGTCTTAAGTACCAAACACTTCTCTCACAACTAGCCGCTGCTGCTGCTGCTGCTGCTGCTGGCAGCTGCTGGGCTCTTCCTCTGACAAGTAGCAGAGCAATCTTGGGGGAGCTGGGCTGCACTCTGCTGCATACTTCTCTCTCTGGAGAATGGAGCAGTAGGAGTTGAAGATGACCGGAGTTACGTTGAGCTCGAACCCGACTCCGAACAGGAAGTCTACTTCCAAGTAGTTCATCTCCATCAAGCTGATGCCCCCAACCTTTGAAAAATAGGTGTTGTTGTAGTATCTGTAATTTGAAAAATCGATACAAAGCGCGTAAATTAGTAACATGTTTCAGAAGTTTGGCAAGATTGCAGAAGTTGATGAAAACAACTCTTTGTGTCAGATTAAGGAAATGATGCAAATTATGATTAGTGTATTTATTGAATACACGAACATGGAAGATTTATAGTGAGTAGCTTGTCAGGAATCATTCTGCCAGAAAAAAAAAAGGGGGGGAAGGTACAATTCAACAAACTTGCATCAAGTAACTGCTAACAACTTGAATATTTTTGAGGGAAAAAAGAAGTCAAGGCAAAAGAACTCATGGTGTTTCATTAATAAGAACTTAACGAAATATTTTTAAGATAAAGCGTTACTAATACATAATCAAACTCCTCAAGAGAGAAGAAAAGAAAACTAGATCATAATATTTTTCGTGACTATTAACACAAGTAGTCAAATCCAATTGTCGAAAGCACCTTGTAGCTCACATCACCTAGAACTTGATTATACAAAATTACTATATTCCTTTTAATGAGTGATTTACTTAGCTGAAGATATTATCTAAATTTCGGATGAAGGGATCCTATGCAGTTCAAAGGGACCATCAAAACTCACCTAACCTACAACTAATAGACAATGCCCACTTTCTTCAAATCAAGAAGATGCCAATCAAGTCCTTGTCTTGTTATTATTATTTGATTTTTTTATCAATGACTACAAATTTCCCTATTGTGATACAAGCACTTCTCAACAACTGTAGTTAGAAATTAGATGAAAACAACTGTAAATTTTTTTTGGCTGTAAGCCAAGAAACAAAATTAGAATTGACACCAGTGCTCTCCTCCATTGAGAATTCCCTCAAAACACTACGCAATTGGAATGATGCCAACAATTTCTTTCAAGACATTCCCACCTCATTCTGACCTGGCAAGTGGTGGGCAATAGTTGCCTCATTCAACCAATCAATTTGGCCCTCAAACTTCTACCCAATCAAAATTCCTGCAGCTCATACTATTTGTTTTCCTGCAAACAACTTGATGGAATCTAAATTCTACCCTAAAAGTAAATAGTAATAACATGAATGGGGGAGGGAAAAAAAATCCAAGATCAAATATTTGTCATTCAAGAAAGTGAAAACAGAATGCTAGCAAATGACTACTAGTACTACTCACATGTCATCCATGAACTTGACTGCAGCAAGAACGCTGGTGATGATGAATCTATGGACATTGAAGGAATCAATGGCGATGGCCGGGTTGCGGTGGAGGAAGCGATCGAGGTAGATGTAGGCAACAACATAGCAAGAAGGGCTGCAATTCGCGTACCTAAAGATCCTCTCAAGATAGCTTCGGACCGATATCGCAGGCTTCGACAAGCCTTGGAAAGCAGAGGCCATGGCCGGCTTCCGCGGCCGTTGGTCGTTGCGGTCGGCGACTCGCTGCAGGAGAAAGGAGAGGATCGAGACAACTCTTGGGACTCCACACGGGGCTTCAACCAACTCAGCCATTAGTTTGTTCTCGAGAGTAAGAAGAGGAAAAGAAGAGAAGAAACAGAGTTTTGGAGTGAGAAGAGAAGAGAACAGAATAACAAGATATGTATGGGGGTGTAAGTTATTTTAAGTAGGGGGTTGGGATGAGATTGGAAAGGGAAAAGAATCAAGTGAGGAGAGATTAATAGAGATGGGATTTTTTTAGGAAATTGGTGGAACAATTGTAATATGCTCTGGCAGTGGAGAAGAGGCGATGTGGGATTAGTACATGGGATTTGTTTTTTTAGCAAGCTGTAAAGATTTACACTCAAGCTTGCACACATGCGTCGGTGACTTTCAAAGAGCAAACTCAAGTTCTGACCCGCGAGCCAATTCCAAGAGAACAGTACATGGGATTCGTGTGTTTAAGTTCGGGTAAATCACAGGTAGGAACTTGGATCTGGGGTTAAGAGGAGAAAATATTAAAGAAAAATAGATTGTTTAATATAAATATTATATTCTTTGTCTCCATTTTCCGCTAAAAGGGCAATGATTTTGGTTGTGGAGGCAAACCATGTCACGTGCTATGAGTATGTGTGACAAGAAATCACGTGAAAGTTCAGTTCACAAGAAAAGGGAGCGAACGGGCAGGGATGGCTAATGAGGCGGGTCGCCCGCCCCGCTAGGGTGGGTTGTGGGTCAACCCGCACCCGCCCCGTTTAGGGGCGGGTCAAAACGGGTTGACCCGTCCCGTGTAAACGGGACGAATTCGATTCGTCCCGTGACGAATCACGGGACGAATCGGGTCGGGGAAAATTTCCCCGACCCCCCCATTCTCTAATTTTTTTTTTTTATGTCCAATATATTTATATGACTCTTAGAGAGGAAAAATAATCTCAGACCCCTAAATTCATTTTTTATTTTTTTCAACACTCAACGGCTCAAAAAAGAGCCGTTGTGGGTGAGAAAGAGGGTGACTGGAGGAGCAGACTAACGTCGAAACACTTGGAGATGGCTGTTTGCTTAAAGAACTGGTTCGATGCAGAAAGACGCACATAAGGAAAAACTATTCTAGATGAAGAATTTGAACAGGACAATGATGAAGAGTAGAGAACCACCAGAGTTTTTTATGTACATTGTATGAGATGAACACCAGAATTTTTTATGTACATTATATGAGATGAACACCAGAGTTTTTTATGTACATTGTATGAGATGAGCTTTATGTACATTATATGTGATGAGCAGATTGGTATATGATTTTTTCATATTAATAAAATAATTTACCTTACAAAAAACTTGTAATTAGTGAATATCAATTCTATTATTTTTTATAATTTTAGACATTTTTTTAAATTTTTTCCTATTTTTTTACTATTTTTTTCCTAATTTCTTTATAACTTTAAATTTAAAATTTTAAGAAAATTCGTATTTAAAAAAATAATTTAAAAATGCCGAGACGGGTTCAACCCGTCTCGGCGAATCTGGGTTACGAATCGGGTCTCCTGACCCGATTCGTTATCTGAGTTTTCAACCAGTCTCGTCGAATCCGTGACGAGACGGGTCCAACCCGTCTTGTCACAGATTCGTTGGGCTGACGGGACGAATCAACCCGATTCGTCCCGTTAGCCAACCCTAGCGACGAGATGAAATGATTTACAAGAAAGTCAGGTAAAATCAAACGAGTGTACTCAACTGAGATGCTTAGAATTTACTTTTTGTTATTGAACTGGAAAACATTGCCTGTATTTTACCTCTGTTAAAGAAGAGTATTATAATTAAGATTATATAATACTAATTGAAGTAGGGTTAAGAGTTTCCTTAATCTGTATTATCGAAACTCTTATTCCTAATGCAATTAATATTATATAATCTTAATGTTGGGATTTAGGTTGAACAAATAGTCACACATCGGTTAGACATAGGGATGGTCTTGAGTATATAAGTATTTGGGCAACTCTAACTAAAAGACTAGTATTTTAGGATGGTGTCCCAAGTCCTTCAATTGGTATCAGAGCTATGCCCCAAACTTAATCGTGTGTGTGGGTGACGCTCGATGTTGTCGATCCCCTCAATTTGACGCAAGAAGGAACAGTAGTGAGTCCCTATAAAGCAATTTGACTCGTGAAATATTTGATAGCGGTGCTCCTTTGCATTGGGCGACCTCTTCCCACACGGTGTAGAGGAGTGGTCGGTTACAGTTGGTGCTTCACATAAAGCGTGTCTCCCCCGTGCGGTAAAGAGTTCGATTTCTGTGGAGCATTTGGTCTTCCATTGTGAAGAAAGTTGAGCTTGCAGGGAGACTCTTTGTTAGGAGCGGCTCAATTTTTAGGGAGGCCTTAGGCGAAAATTTCAAGTAGGCCCTTATAAAATATACTTAAAAAAATAATTAATATTAACTAATATTTTATTTAATCAATATTTTATTGAAAAACAATTCTTCTAGTTTTTGAGATGCAACATTTTTAATCAAGATTTTCTATCAAGTTTTGCTAACGTATTTTTTTCTGGGCCTGTTTGGTTGACGGTGGAAGTGAGGAAGTAAGGAAGTGAGGAATTTGTAATAGTTCCTTTTGGAACTTGGGAATTGGTTAGTAAGTTTTCAGGTGTTTGAATGTTATTAGGAAGTGTGATTTGGAAAATGTTATGTCTTTTCCGGTGTTTGGATGGTAATGTGAAAGTGAAAGTGGAAAAGTTGACCACAAAGTTGACCGCAAAATAATATTAAAATAAAAATTAATTAAGAAAAATAAAAAATAGACTGTAATTAGAATGCAAGTGAGATTTACATGATCAAAAAATTAACTGTTTTATGCTACAACTTATTATAAATGAGATTTACATGACCACAAAATTAACTGTAACACTTTGGAAGTGAGGAAATGGTTGTGTAAAGATAAAAGAGAGAAGGAAAATGAGTTTTCTTATTTTCCTTTTCCGGTGTTTGGATAGATAGGGAAGTAAGCAATTATACTTCCTCATTTCCTTACTTCCGCCCACTTCCTTGCATCCAAACACCTCTTATAGAGCAGTTGCAGGCCCTGTCGTCAGTCTAAGGCCTGAGCCACGGAGGCGGTGAAGAGCAAGGCTGCATAGAGAGAGAGTTTTACTTTTGAAAAATTCTCTAATTATAATTAAAAAGCTAGAGAGGGTGGAAAAGACAGCTGAGGAAGTGGAAGAAACTTCTCTTTAATTATAATTAAATAGTTATAAGGAGTGAAAAATATTAGCTTGGGAAAGTGAAAGAGACTCATGCTGACAGGATTCGAACTCACGCAGGCAAGGCGCACACAATTTCTAATCATGTTCGATAACCACTCCGGCACGCCCGGTTGAACGAACAAAAAAACATTTTCTATATTTTATATTTCTTATTTTAGTTAAATACTAATTTACACTATAATTTGGGAGGCCCCATTATATTTGGGGGCCTTAGGCGACTGTCTCATTCGTCTAGAGGTTGAGCCGCCCCTGCTTTGTTCGAAGAGGATTGTTGGGATTTGAGTCTAACAAATAGTCTCATATCAGCAAGACATGAGGATGGCCTTGAATATATAAAAATTTGAGTAACTCCACTTAAAATATTAGTCTTTGAGATGGTACCCAAGTCCTTCACTTAGGGTGTGTTTGTTTCGCTGCAAAATGCCGCAAAACGCAAGTCGTAAAACTTCTTTTCCATTTTCCGTTGTTTGTTTCGCTGAAAAACAAGTTGCAAAATGCAACTCTTCTTTTCCCACTTGCAGTTGCTACAGTTAAATTTGTGGTCATGTAAATCTCACTTTTACACTCATATTTTCCCACTTGCAGTTGCTACATTAATTTTGTGGTCATGCAACTCTCATTTATAGTATACTTACAGTTCAAAACAGTTACTTGATAATCAATATATAATTTAATATTATTAAATATTTAATATTTTAAATAGTGTTCAATTTCTTATTTAATTATTTTATATTTTTAATCTTTAATTTTTTATTGTGTTTAATATTTTTTAATATTTAATATTTTACTATTTTAATTTAATATTTTATTTAATACTTTATTATTTTATTAATACTTATTCCATTTTTTATTATTTTATTTAGAGTTAATATTTTATTAATATAACAATATTATACTTTAATATAAAATTACTATATATTTAATTATTTATTTTTTAATATAAAAATTACTTTATTAATATCAAAATATATTTTATTATTATAATAATATTTTATTATGTTAATATTGTAATAATAATCCAGTATAATAATACTATAATGATAATTTATTATTAAATTATAATTATATTTTACTTTGTTAATTTTATATTTCTATAATATTACAATAATATTTTAATAAAATTTATATTATAATAATTTTCAAGTATTTTTTAATATTATAATATTATAACTATATTTTATTATTGTTGTAAGATTTTTTAATATTTATATTTTATTAGTATTCTTAAAATTTTATTAATGTTCTTTAGATTTTCTTAAAATTTTATATTATTTATTTAGTTAATATTTTACTATTTATACTAATATTTTATTAATATTATTGTTATACATAAAATATTAAGATTATTAATTTTTTATCTCAAATTTATTAATACAATTTAATTTGCAATAGTAGATTTAATTTAATAGTATTTATAATATTTAAATCACTGCTGCAGTTAATTTTGTGGTCAACTTTCCACTTACACTTTTACATTACCAACCAAACGCTGTAAAACACAATATACTTTACTATTTATACTTTCACTTTATCAACCAAACACCGTAAAACACAATATACTTTTCCATTTACACTTCACTTTATCAACCAAACACCATAAAACACAATATATTTTCTCTGCTACAGTTTACTTTTTCCATTCTCATTTTACGACTTACGACTTGCGACGTTTTGCAACGAAACAAACAGGCCCTTAAGTCTAACAATATTTTTTTACACTCTAAAAAATAAAGTTGGTAAACGGAACTGATTTTATTTCTTTTAAACATATATTTTATCTAGTTTTCTTGCTAAATCTTTTTGCTAATAATGTCTAGTGATTAGTGCAACATTGAAAGCATATATTTTATCTAGTTTTCTTGCTAAATCTTTTTGCTAATAATGTCTAGTGATTAGTGCAACATTGAAAGCGAGGACAAATAGACAAGTAAGTCGATGCAGAGGAGATAGAGCGGGTATGTGATGATCAAGTGCATGGTGCATACGAGTATAGTTGGGGAATTCTTGTTTGTGATTCATGTGTTTCATTTCCTTCGTAGGAATTGTATTTTCTTTTAATGGATTAATTTTGTATATTTTACATCTATGTATTCTTTTTTTTTTTTTTTTTGAGATTATTTCATTAAGTATTTTTTAATGAAACGCGGGAGAGCTTTTTTAGACTCACCGTTTATTCTCAAAAAAAAAAAAAAAAAATACACTTAGTTCTCAAAAAATAAAGACATCCAATGCATGCAAGTCTGAATTATATAAAATTCTCATAATACTTGAAAAAACCAATCCAAAGCAAACCATAAAAGGAAATCCCAGCTCTACCTAACCTTTTCCTACTTGATAATGATAATGAGGAGAGCAGGACACGTTTTGTCAAGGGAAATATAATAAGGAATTATAGGTGGTTGTACTTTGGTTGTGAAACTTGGTTAACCAACTAGATTACAGTTGTCATTCACAGTTTTTTATCCTTTAGTCTAATAGTCTCATGTGAAGTAAAAAAGAAGCAGAAAGAAAGAAAAAGGTCCAAAGCATAAAATAATCAATCCCCCAAGATGAGTAGGATTAGGATGGATAATGAGCAAGGAGAAAAGGGGAACTTTACAACACAGAACCCATTCTGTCATATTGGACAGCCCAGGTTGCACTGGGCGCGTGCGCATATACACACATATTTGTACCCTTCTAAAAAAGATTTGAGCATGAATCCTTCCAACTCAAATATAACCCTCCGACAATAGAATACACACACGTGTCTTTCCAAAAAGATTTGAGACCGAATCCTTCAAACTCAAATACAGCTCTCCGACATTCGAATACAAGATTCACTCTGTTGAAGTTGATCTATATTATTTAAAGTATCTATAAACTAAAAATCAAGTATTTTTAATACTTTTTTCCTATTCATCAAGCGGCACAAAATGGACGGCCAAAAGTAGTGAGTTGATTAGATCTATGTTTTTAAACATACAAATTCTCGATCCGGCTATTTGATTATGATATCTAAACATTTAAAAACCCATACAAACTAATTTTTGTTAGGTTTCAAATGTGTTACACCGTTAAACTAACTAATTCACTATTTAAGCCATCCGTTTTTTCCTACTTGATGCATGGGCAAAGAGTTTTCAAAACACTTGATTTTTTATTTATAGATACTTGAAATAATATTGATCAACTTCAATAGAGTGGATTTTATATTCGAATGTCGGATGTTGGTATTTGAGTGGGAAGGATTTGACGCCAAATCTTTCTAGAAGGACATGGCGTCAAATCCTTTTGGAAGGACACAAGACTTTCTCTATAAATATGAGAGAGAGAGAAAGAGACTTGTGTCCTTCCTAAAGAATTTGAGCCCGAATCCTTCTAATTCAAATACAATCCTCCGACATTTGAATACAAGATCCCCTATGTTGAAGTTGATCTATATTATTTCAACTAGTTATAAATCATAATTCAAGTAATTTGAATACTTTTTACCCATCCATCAAGCGAGCCGAAATGGACGGCCAAAAGTAGTGAATTGGTTAGATCTATGACTTTAGACATACAAATTTTCGATCCGGATATTTGATTATGATCTAAACATTTAAAAACTCATGCAAACCAATTTTTGCTAGGTTTTAAATGTTCTACACCATTAAACTAACCAACTCACTATTTAAACCGTTCGTTTTTTCCCTACTTGATGCACGGGCAAAACGTATTCAAAACACTTGATTTTAGTTTATAGATACTTGAAATAATATAGATCAACTTAAACCGAGTGGATCTTGTATTCAAATGTCGGAGAGTTGTATTTGAGTTGGAAGGATTCAAGCTCCAATCCTTTTGAAAGGACACAAGTCTCTCTCTCTCTCTCTCTCTCTCTCTCTCTCTCTCTCTATATATATATATATATATATATATATATATATATATATATATAGGGGTTCTATACCTCAGCCATCAGCTGAGAGAGTTTCTCAGCCTGCGTAACGTAGCGAAATCTCAGGCGTAAATCTGTATCAAAGTTTAGGCACTGAAAAGAAAAAACATCCCGCTAAAATAACCATCAATAGTTTTTCGGGAAAAAATTGAAAGCAAAGTAAATTTTTTGTTTGATTGTAAAGAATATTATAACAGATCAATAATCTGATTACAAGAAAGAAATGATATTCAAGCTCAAATCTTCTATTTGTTTAAGGCTGGGTTCTTGATGTAGCAGTGAAAAGTGAATCTTATTTTTCGTTGACCGGTTGAAGGTTAGTGTCTTCTGGGAACCTTCTCTTCGGATTATGAACGGAGTAGCACAGCTCCTATCCAAATGGAATCTCAAAGAGACTTGGGCAAAAACTTGAACTCAACAAGTTGGTATAAGAGTTTTACTTTTTAATAGTATTTCTCAACTGAAAATTCTGACAAGAAGTCCAACCAAAAATTCCGACCAAAAACTTTTTTTTCACCCTTTCAAATAGCAAACTGAGCTATTTATAGGTTTTTTTTTGGGGGGCTAAAACTGTCTCCTGAAAAACCTCCATGATGAGGGTTAACTCCCCTTATTACGTGGGAAGTAATTGACCCGGTAATGAGGGCAGTTATAACTGAAACGTAGGGCTCTTTCATAGTTGAAACGCGGGCTTCAGGTTCTGCGTCTTGGCATTGCAGTGATGTTGGGACGCGGGCTTCAAGCCTCGCGTTTTGACACTGCAGTGATGCTGAGAACGTGGGCTTCGGGCTCTGCATCTTGGCATTGCAGTGATACTGGGACGCGAGCTTCAAGCCTCGCGTTTTGACATTGTGATAACGTTAAGACGCGGGTTTCGAGCTCTGCGTCTTGGCATTGCAATGAAGCAGGGGACGCGGGCTTTGAACCTCGCATTTTGGTGTCTAGCCGTTAAAAATGCTGGCTTCGAGCTTTGCAAGACGCGAGCTTTGAACCCTGCATCTTAACTTTGGAGTGAAGCTGGGATACAGGCTTCGAGCCCCGCATTTTAACTTTGCACGAGTGGCTCTGATTAGCCTCGTGTCTGCAGTATAGACTCTGCTCTCTGATGACTTGTCCTCAGTGATTTTTAAACAATCTACAGAACCCCCTCTAAAGTTTTCAAAACTCCGCGGTTGATTGGGACGGGTTTAGAAATACTTTGGATTTTTCTTCTGGTAGCAAGTTCTAAAGATTGAACTAGCAATCTTCTGAGATATCTTGAGCTGATCTTGTCTGGGTCTTGGTCTTCGTGAGTATATTGTTAAACTCTTTGAAGCCACCAGAGATGATCGTTGTGAGTGTCTGGATATACATTCTGGACCTCCTCGGTGCTCTGAGCTGGTTGTTGGTGTACTATTGAATCAGGAAAAATAGTCACCGCTTTTGTCAGTGTACTGTTGAACTGATTGCAGAAGTAAAAACTGAATGCGGGTCTTGTAGGTGCAAAGGTCACGTTGCGTTAGAGACGCAGACGTCGTCTAAAGTGAAAACAAGGCTCTTATTCATTAGAGAGACGCGAGCATTGAAATGGAGACGGAGCTCTCACTTGGTTGAAGTAACGCAGACTTCAAGGTGGAGACACAGACCTCTCTATGCTGGGAAGACGCGGCTCTGTGAAACTCGAGACTCGTATTCTGGGTGCATTGTCACATGTCTGACGGAGCTTGAAGAGACGCCTTTCTCTTAACAAAGGTTCATGTTTGAGGTACGTTGCCACGTGTCGGGCGAAACTTGAAGAGACGCCATTTTGAGGCACGTTGCCACGCGTCGGTCGAACCTTGAAGAGACACCGTTCTCTTAACACACGAGGTTCGCGTTTGAGGCGCGTTGCCACACTTCAAGAGACGATTGGTCTCGAGATACCTGCCGCGTATCTTTGTAGTGTACTGTTAAACTGATTGCAGAAGTAAAGACTGAATGCGGGTCTTGTAGGTGCAAAGGTCACATTGCGTTAGAGACGCAGACGTCGTCTAAAGTGAAAACAAGGCTCTTATTCATTAGAGAGACGCGAGCATTGAAATGGAGACGGAGCTCTCACTTGGTTGAAGTAACGCAAACTTCAAGGTGAAGACGCAGACCTCTCTATGCTGGGAAGATGCGGCTCTGTGAAACTCGAGACTCGCATTCTGGGTGCATTGTCACGTGTCTGGCGGAGCTTGAAGAGACCCCTTTCTCTTAACAAAGGTTCGTGTTTGAGGTACGTTGCCACGCGTCGGGGGAAACTTGAAGAGACGCCATTTTGAGGCACGTTGCCACGCGTCAGTCGAAACTTGAAGAGACACCGTTCTCTTAACACGCGAGGTTCGCGTTTGAGGAGCGTTACCACACATCAAGAGACGATTGGTCTCGAGATATTTGCCGCGTATCTTGGTGGATTACTGTATCTATAAAAGATATCAGTCTTTCAAGAGTCATCATTAGATTCTTTTCTTCTCCACTGAGCTTTGCGTCGAGAGTTTTTAGAATTTTAAGAAAAGCTCCAAGCTTCTTCTTTTTTCATTCATCTTTTGCATGAAATTCACGATTGGAATGGCCCCAAAAATCAAATTTATGGCTTCGTCATCGAGCGTTGTTGCTCCAGAGGCTCAAATGGGTGGTTCTTCCACGCAGGAAGCCCCCATTTCAGGTAAAAACTATTTGAATTGGTTTCCACTATTAAGGGAGTTGAAGTATATTAACTCTTAAGTCTCTTCTGAATTGAACCACCAACGCGAGGCTCACACCCGCGTTTGATATTCAAACGCGGCTCTTGCATTGGAAGGCAAGACACAAGCTTGACGACCTTCGCGTCTTCGCTTCATCAGCTTGAGTTTGTATCTGTTTGTTGAACGCGGGCTTCATTGAGCCTTGCGTTTGATTCCAACACTTAGAGAATCTTTCTAAGTGGGGGAGTTCAGACACGGATTTCGTGTGAACTCTCGTCTCTGAGGTTTGACACGGGTTTCATTAAGTCTCGCGTCTGAGTCTAATACTTAGAAAAATTTCTAAGTTTGTGGAATTCCAAACACAGGCTTCGGATGAGCCTCGCGTCTTTGAGTTTAAACGCAGGTTTCGCCGAGCTCCGCGTCTCAGTCATTGGACGCAGCTCTGGGGTGAACCTTGCGTTTGGGGTTCAATACTTTGACATTTTTTTAGATTCTGACTGTTATGTTGTCCTTTTTGCAGTGTGATATTCCTTAAAGCCTCTGTCCAAGAAGTGCCATTTTGGACATGCAGGCGGTGCTGATCCAAACATGATCTTCGGTCTCCAAAAGATTGCTCCTGTTACCACAGATAAATCAAAGGAGCGAAGGAATCGAACCAGCAATGTCAGTATGTTGACCCTTCGGGAGATTATTTCTGATGGCCGGTTCGAGTCAGACTCTCGTGCTCTACTGAGGAAGCCCGACTTCTTTTTTGATGACTCAATTGAAGAGGATGACGCTGCCCTTTATGATGGGGGCTACAAATGGCTCCGACAAATTGGCAATAGAAGGTTCTTCCTCTCGAACATGGAGAGGATGCATCCTCTGGTCTATCTGTAACATATGTCCGTGTGTCAAACAATGGATTGGGAGTTGGTTAGGTGATTCTCCAGAGTCACTCTAGGCAAGATAGGTTCCCGTGAAGCCCACACCATCAGACATGGGAGGGATGTTGTAACCCCTGCTCCTGGTGTACGTATCACAGTATCAGTACACGATACGACGTATAATGTTAATTTGACTTTTTTGGTTGTCAGATTGAGCCAATTTCAGTTTCAAAAATCAATTTCTAATATTTTATATTTTTTAGGATTTTTTGAAATTTTTCTGGATTATTTTAGAAAATCTCCGTAGTCGGTGTCGACCGATACCGCTAATAGGTTCTGCAAACCGTTTCCATATTACGTCTCAGGATAATATTCTCTATTTTCTGTAATTTTTGGGCACCGTTCGGAGCTGATCGAATTTTGGGCCAATATTATAATAATAAAATAATAGTTTTATCTTTTCTTTTTCTTTTTTCTTTTCTTTTCTTCTTCCTTCTTCCCGAAGGCTCCTCCACCGCCTTACCCACCGCCTATTCTCTCTCCCCCTTTATTTAAAATCCCTCTCCTCCCTCTCGTTCACTCCATCTCTCTCTCCCGTTCCTCGTCGCCGCCGGCCTAGGCGGGCGAAGCCACCGCCGGCAAGGCGGGCTGGCCGCCGGCAAGGCCGGGCTAGCCGCTGCCAGCCCTTGCCCTCCCCCTCTCCTCTCTCTCTCTCTTACTCTCTCTCTCTCTCTCTCTTTCCCTCTCTCCATCTCTCTCCCCCACTTTGAGCGCGGCCCCGGATCGCCGCCGCCGGCCCAAGTGCCGTCGCCGGCCAGGCGACCGCCGGCGAGGCGGCCATACCTGGCCGCCGCCCCTACGTCCTCTCTATCTCTCTCTTGATCTCTCTCTATCTCTTCCTATATCTCTCTCCTTCCCCCTCTCTGTGGGACGGCCGCCAGCGGCTAGGCCCGCCCCTGGCGGGTCGTACTGGTCGCCGGCCAGCCAAGCTGGCCGGCCGGCCTGCTGAGCCGCGGCAGCGGCTGCTGCCGCAGCCGCTGCTGCTGCCTATTTCAGGTTCGGGTGGAAACCCGAACCCTCTACCCGTTCCCCAACCCTATTGGGTTTGGGTTAGACCCGTTAACCCTTCACCCCTTTGCTTATGGGTTTGGGTTCGGATATAAACCCGACCGTTAACCCGTCTAACCGCATCCGAAACCCAATAAAGGTAATTTTACAGAAAACCCCCTGCTCCTATTTATTATTTGCATGTAAATATTGTTATTACATATTTAACCCTTTTTGTTATGATTTAGTATTCGGGCGATATCGGGAGCATCTGGATTCTGATTTGGACGATTCTGGATCCGTTGCGATTGTGAAAAAGAGAGCTACCTCCCCATGGCTAGTTTGTGAGTGTTTTTATTTTATAAATGATATTTTACCATGTTTAGTGATATGCATTGATTGCTTTATGTGACAGATATTGATTAGGGATAAAATACGGTAACGATTAAGTATTAACTGGTAAGGATTGGACAGTCATTGTAAGAGGATTAACTCAAAAGATTGTTAGGTTTTTCCTGATGTAATATGAGGTAATAATAGGAACTATAACTACTAACATAGACAACTCGGACACAGTCATCAGACCTGCACAGGCACTGCCACTCGGGCCACTATGTCACCATCTGCTTGGACACTATTATGTCATGTATTGGATCACAGTTAGATAACTATCGTCACATGTATACTGATCCACGGTATTCGATAACACTACACTGTCACTAGATATGACTGCAGGACACCGGCATTGCATGCACTGATAGTACATGTACATGTATACTCGTTGCACAGATACTATGACACTGTCACCGTTACAGACCCACCAATACACTCGATATAGTAATTGCATGGCAACCTTTGATACACTACACGGGACACTGTTATTGCATTTACATGTTGCACAGATACTATGACACGTCTTACGTTCGTATTCATGTGCACCACTTCACGGCATACCGTCAAGTCCTATACCGTTATCATCATTACATGGATTCTCGGCATATCACTGCTACACGTGCATGTATGGTTTCTTTATTCTTGTCATATGGATCCCTGTTCATATTACATGTATTATTGTTCCATGTTACCGTATCCATGTTATATGATTGTTTCCGGTTACTGATATGGAGATTCTCGTTACTCGACTTGAGAGCTGTTGATATGCGATATGTGGACTCCCACATCTATTGTTCCGTTTCCCGTTATATTATTCCTGTTTCCCGTTATATTGTTCTCTACTATCAACAGAGCTCAGGTCCAGTTATCATGTTACCCGTATCATGTACAGTATTTGTTCTTGTTACATTGTATATCATAAAGCTAACTTGGGTATGGGGGAGACTTGACGGTTGATTAGATCTTATCGGGTAATGTACTGGATCCATATTGTTAGTCCTACTGCAGGGGACGGTAGTGCTACCTACCAATTGCTCCATGAGCTCTCGTTACTTGATTCTTGCTCCCCTCTTAGCGGAGGGCCCTGGTCTCAGCAGCCAGAGGTTTGTTTAAGGCCGTGATCCCGGGTATGCACGGGATACACCTACCCGATAAGAACTCCTCGACCATGGGTTTTCAAGTAACATAATCAAATGTTATAAACAATAGAGACGTCGGGAACACTTGTTATTTGGTCACTCTCTCGTTTGGATAATGGTACCCGTATGCTATGTCCGGATGGGTTCGACTGGAGTACGGGCTCCAGTATGAACTGCCAGTGGTATGGGACACTGGAAGAGATTGATTAAAATACCGGGTGGTACTGATTGCTACTATTGTATAAACAACATGACTTGCCTAATGCTTGTATTTAATTGTTTAGTTGTACTTGTTACTGTTCCTACTCATGTATTCGCTATCATGCGCCATGTATGCAATCTTACTTTACCTATTTTATGTTACACTTTCTGAGGTGGCATACTGCTCATGTACATGTATACTTTACATTGCTTATTATGCACAACACAGTATTATTGTTATATTGCATATGCCCACCTGCATATTCATATTGCTTATGCCCACCTGCATGTTCACTTCTATCACGTCACCACTAGCATGTTCATTTCTATTACGTCACCACTAGACAACATTATTTATGATATAAACTGGATACGACCATAGACCTGACCTGATGATACCGGCTAAGTAGTGATTGTAATTGTATTAAAAGATGACCTACTTATATATTTTTACTGCTTACATGTTTATATATTTCTACTGCTTATTATATACTTATTATATGGTATCACAGTATAACATCATGTATTATATATTATTATCGTGCTTATATTACTATTGTATCTATTACCACCTCCTTCATTTTACCATTCACTAGGTCGCTTTCTGACGACCCTGAGTTTGCGTGCCCAGGTTGGAGAGCCGAATTATTGTATTCTCAGATAGTCCATGGGTTCATATCGGAGACTCCTCATCGAGCCCATTCATAGGTATCTTTATGATTTATTTCTGTTCTCCTATTTCTCCCTATTTTTATATCTGTTATGATCACTAACCCCTTTCTGCAGGTATTCTTGTACTTATTTCCTGCTGGAACTCTTGTGTATATGGAGGCCCTGTCCTGTACTGAGGCTTAACGTACTCGTGAGTGTGTTTTCACCTCGCGTGTGTACGTCGCCATAACGTCCCGTACCTGCGGGATCGGGGCGTTACAGATGTTCTGGGGTTGCAGCCTGGCTTGGTCAGGGTTGATACCCAACGGGAGAGACCCCCAGCTTGCAGCTGCCTTCATCAAACAATTCTTGGATGTGAGGGGTGACTTTCCTTTAGAATTTCGTGCCACCAGCTGGGTCTATTCTACCGATAACACTGGTGGGGCAGGATGGCGGGGTTTGTTCTAACAGAATTTAGAGATCTTTTGCTATAGGTTGGGTTGCACGGGGCCGTAAGGGTTGTTCAATAGGGCATCCCGCAAAGTACCCAACATTTTTACGCTATCCTGCAGCGTTATAATTCAGAGACTTGCACATTCTTTACTCCCATCGGAGAAATGGTGCTTACCCTTCATGAGATGTATGAAGTCCCAGGGTGATGATTAGCCTCCGATAACGATGAGACATAGGCAAGAATCTCAGGAGAACCAAAATATACTGTCTTTCTACTATGCTTTAATTGGAGAGAAAATGTGTCTTCTTTACATACGGGACATGTCTATTATCCTTTCACACTGTACCTTGATAAGTTTCCATTTGTTGGAAAAGTATTGATTATCCAAAGTAATATAGCTCAGAACTTGAAATTTCTTGATGATATGCATCGAATACTGAAACACTTTCTCCCCACATTATCTTTAAGTCTTCATTAATAGGTGCCAAATAAACATCCATAGTATTTTCCGGCTGTCTGGAACCCGATATTAGTAATGACAATATCATAAATTTGCGCTTCATGCACAACCAGAAAGGAAGATTATAAAAAGTCAAAACAACTGGCTAAGTACTGTGTGTGATGCTCATGTTACCGTGCGGGTTCATTCCATCGGACGAAAAACCTAGTCGGAGATTTCTTGTGTCACACCCAAAATCGGAAAATTTAGAATCAATCATATTTCATTTTGAAGAATCAGCCGGATGACGAAGCATATTATCAGAAATTCTCTCATCTGAGTGCCACAAAAAAACTCTTCGCATGTTTTGAGTTCTTAAACATGCGTTTAAATCTAGGTATTATCGAAAAATACCATAATACCTTTGCTGGAATTTTATTCTTATTTTTCTTATGTCGATCCACTTCACGAACCAGACATCTCTCCAAACCTTCATAATCTTTTCTGTACAAAATACAATCATTAGGGTAAGCATGTATCCTCTTGTAATTTATACCTATAAAGCACAAGATCTTCATGACATCGTATGTACGATTCAAAAGTTCATTAGCATCAGGAAGCATATCTTTCAAGAGACTGAGTAAGGCCGCAAAACTCTTATCGCTCCACTCATTTCATACTTTCAAATTGTACAATCTCAATACTACATACAGTTTATTAAATTTAGAACAAGCAACATATAAAGTTTTTCTGCATCATCTTTCAAGCTCTGAATTAAGCGTGGGTGATCCATAAAGTGATCTTCTACATTATGTGTAACACCTCATTTCCGGAATACATACTTAAATATGTATTCTAATTTTCTAATTGTAATCTTTTGATTTTTTCTTATATTTAATTTTATTTTACGATTATTTATATCATCATTTGGTATTTGATCCGGATTCCTGATTTCAGAATCAACCCGATTCTGAACTGCGGACTCGATCCTAGAGTATTACTCAATTTAATCATTTCGAAAGTTAGATTTGACGATTTTAGTTTAATTCATCGTTTCTAATATTTTAGTTTTTTATGTTTTTCTAAAATTTTCCTAAATTAAATTACAAAATCTTTAAAACCGTATCGACTAGTGCTGCCGATCGATTCTCAGATTTTATTAATTATAACTGGAGCTGAATTTTTAGAAACTGCTTTCACATTATTTCTTAAAATCGTATTTTCTATCTAAATACATTTTTGAAATTTTTTTTAAATTATCAATATTCCACCAGATTTGGTGTCGGCCAGTATCGTGGGTCGATTCTAGAATTTTTAGTTTATAATTGGAGTTGAATTTCTACATTTTTCTCTCATATTGCTTTCTAGAATTATTTTTTCTTTTTAATGTATTTTCTAAGATTTTTCAGAATTTATCAAAATTTAGCCGGATTTGGTGTCGACCCATACCGCTGGAAGATTTCAAGATTTTTTTTTAATTTAAAAATGAGATTTTATTTCTAAAACTAATTTCATATTATTCCTTAGGATGATGTTTTCTATCTCTGTAAATTTTGGAGATTTTTCAGAACTTATCAAAACCCAACCGAACCGGTATAGACCAGTATCGACGGTTATTTCAGGATTTTATTTAAAAGCGGGATTGAATTTCTTAAAATTGATTTCACCATGGTCCTTAATATGATATTTACTATTTTTTTGAAATTGGAGATCGTTCCGGGTTATTTCATTTCCGGGCTTTTGGGAGTTTTCGGTGTTTCTTAGATTTCGAAATTTATTTAGATATTTTTCGTTTATTCTATTTTTTCTATTTTCCCAATTTTCCTCCATCACCCATTTTCCTTTTCTTCTTATCCTTTTTCTTTTCTTTTCTTTTTCTTTTTCTCAATTTTCTCCACCACACAAAAAACCCCAAATATCATTTTTTCCCTCCACTAATTCTCTCTCCTCCCCTTCTCCCTCCAACCCCCAGACCCATATTCGGGTCCAGACCGATGTGGGCCTGGCCTGGGCTGGACGCGGGGGTCACCAACTCCCTCTCCCCTTTTAACTCTCTCCCTCTCTTAAATTCTTAAACTTTCTCTCTTTTATCCCTCCCTCTCTCTTCTCTTCCAAGGCTTGGCTGACGCCTCCATCACTAGCCCCCTCCTCCGGCGCTACCTCCAGCATGCCATGGCCGGTGGCAACCCCTCTGGTGAGCTACCCTTTCCACCACAATCAACTCCTCCTTACCTCCTTCAATAATTCCACCACCACCATCTCCTCCTCCTTCTTCCTTCAATCACCACCACCAACCCATCTTCGGCCATCCACCACCTTAATCCATCTCCCACAACCCCCAATTTAACTTTCCCATCTCCAATTTCACCAATTCCATCTCCCATTTATCCTCTCCCACATTCTCCTCCACCACCAAATCCACCTCCCCCCTAAAAGAAGATCCACTCCTTCTCCTCCTCCTTGGGGTGGCCGTCAGCCACCCCAAGCCTGTGCCGGCCTCCAGCGGCTGGCGCCGCCTCTCGCACTGCCCCCGGTGACCCTAGCCAGGCCGTGACCAGTGGTGAAGGAGGGAAGCAGCCATGCACTCCCTTCTCTCTCCCCCTTTTGGCTCTCTCTCACATCCCTTTCTCTCTGTTGTCTCTCTTTCTCCCTCCATTTCTCTTTCTCTCTCTTCTATTCTCTCTTCTCTCTTTTCTCTCTCTCCTCTGATGATTTCCTTCACTCTCTATCTCTCTCTTTAACATGACTCTCGTGTTGGGCCATCGGACGTGGAGCTCATCCCCGCATCCAATCATTTTCATAACACGACCTTTGCGTTCTTTGTTATTTGTACAAAGCGGTCCTCGCGTTCTAGTGTCAAGGCGACGCGGAGCTCATGCCCGCGTTCGCGTTCTTCTCGTGTCCTGGCTAAACGCGGAGATCACTCTTGCGTCCAAGCAATTCCTTAACGCGACATTTGTGTTTTAGTTTTGTGACGTGAGGCTCGCCCTTCGCATAGCGCTATCTTCGCGTTCTTGATGTTCACGTAACGTAACTCCCGTGTTTACGATTCTCACTCCTCTCTCTCGATTCCTTCTCTCTTCCTTCTCTATTTTAACTTCATATTTTATAATATTTTGAATGCATTTACGTGTTGGTTACTTAGAGTTTCAGAGTTCGAGATTTCATGGCGTATTCGAATATTTAGGCAAGTGTTCTCACCTCGTTTTGGGTTCCCCTCTTCGTCGGGTCGACTTGTATTTAATTTTGTATTTGGATTGTATTCATATTCTGTATTGGACTGTGCCCTTGTATTTATATATGGCCGAGGGCCCAATATTGTACATGTATATGCCTGTGACAAATACATGTACTGCGGTAGTTTATTTCTTGCACATATATCATGCCTATGATGTATTTTAATTCTACTTTTATATCCTGTGTAGCCGACCTTCATAGTCGTTTAGCCCCGAACTTAAGCTCTCCAAGGTTTATTAAAGTTCTCTAGACTTTCTAGCTTCGCCTGGAAAGGCAGCTTAGCGCTCAGCGTTTACCCATTAACACGCCTAGGCGGAACTTCACCAGATTTTAGACTCGAATCTTAAGCCAAGTCGTTTCTGAGTTCCATTGGCGCTTGGTGATAAAATACTGTTCGCTAATCTTGTTCCCAGCTTGTTTAGCTTCGCTTGAATGTTCGCTTACTTACTTACTCGCTTGCCTACTTGATAACTCGATTAACTCCTTTATTGATGGTTGTGAAGAGTTTGAAATCTTTACTTATAATGTTTTCTAAAATTGTATGTTTTTCTGTATTCGTACCGATCCCCTATATTAGTATCGTTTTCTTGTATTTATACTGATCCCTTGTATCGGTATTATTTTCATGTATTGAAACATATGCTAGTGATATCTACTGTACTTATTACCTGACATGCTATTACCTGACACCTAACTACTGCATGCTACCACATGTCCCCTGCTATGAAATCACTTATCACTTATCACTTGTCACCTGCCATGTTAACACTTGACCTGTGATTATCACATTTACGAGAATCATGTACCTATTATCTTGTATTATATGCAGTGACCTGAATTTATAGTACTCATGTACTCTTATAACTCCTGAACTTGTCATGTTCCTATTATTTTCGTAATATGAAAATTACTTAATAATAAACTATAAAAATGACAACTTATATCAGGTAAGGAGAAAACTAATGGACTTCAAGTGATGAATATGTTTACAGTGGTATTAGCTATGTTGTGTAACTCAATCTTCTAGTTCGACCTGAGGGCCCCAGGTGACCTAGGGGAGCGCTGGCTCCCTCCTTCTTGGTATCATCTTGAAAATGGGCATCCTATAAGACTCTCGTGTAGGCCTTGTGGTAGGTTTCATACACCAGCAATGGAACATTCTGGGCCATAGTCCTGGGTATGCGCAGGACCCACTATAAACATAACGTATTAATTTTATTATCAGTTTCCAATAACAACCTCGGCTTACTCATATATGAATGTATGTATACTGGTAAGACATACTTAAATATATGGGTAGGACGAATAATAATAATATGCTAAGTAATAATTCGTTGTGTTTTGCCATTCGGTTTGTATACATTCAGATTACGATAATGTGAGAGTTTACAGTATATAGATGAGGGTGTTCCTTATTTAGATTATTCCTTCGACGTACTTATCTCATGAAGTAGTAATTTAGGTTGTACTGCTAGTTTTGCCATATTTGCTTTCATCGGGTTTCTATTCAGATTTTCGGTTTTACTACTATTATTATATTATATATTCCTGACTATACCAACTGTGTACTACTTCACTGATATCCTGCTATTACCATTTTGTACATAGCTTATCTTTTGCCTGATATTATACTTGTATTACTGTACTCAACCTCCTTGGCTTGCTTATTCATTGATCTATACGGATACTTAGTTACCGTATAATCTCCTAATGATTCATACTATTCTATTTTGTTGTTATTGTGGACAGCTTAGGTTTGTGTGTATTTAGTCGATGGAGATATGAGATATGTGCATATAAATGAGGGTTTTCTTATTTGGATTATCTCCTCGAGGTATCAATCTCATGAATCTATCTACTAAGCTCCTACAAGTGATTTTGCCACTTCTATATATCTCATTACTTGATGCCTCTTTCATATTCATGTGTGCTTGTGCTCACGACACGGTTTTCGATATATGCTCTTTTGATTCGGATTTATCAATAGACTCGTGCTTATCCCTACACGCCACTTGGCATTCAACATACTACTCTTTGGGGAGTTCTGATTCTTCTGAATCCTTATGTCCATATCTCAAAGTTTGAAGCTTGTGAATTCTCCCAATTGCTAATCAGAGATAAGCAGCAGTAGCGTGAATCATCGGCAGACCATCTTAAGCCCTATTCTTTCAGGCCTCCATGCTCGTTCCTCGAGTTTTTCTTTTGTAATTCGTGAGGCCATTTTGTACTATTCATCATTGTATATGTCTTTGTATTCTCGTATTTGCTCCTATTGGTGATGTAATATTCTTATAATATTATGTCACATCCTGTGATAACTTTATAATTATACTCATATGTTGGAATGTATAAAGCACCACGTACTTTCGTATTCTAATTCTTACATGTACTGATACTTAGCATATATATGTGAGGGTACTTCCGACCTACGTATATACGTCACCGTAACGTCTCCGTACCCGCGGGATCGGAACGTTACACCATGGATCATGTCTTCTAATTTATCACCTTTATTACAATCGACTTCTTTCTTTCATCACATCTTCTATCATCGGAATTGATCGGTCTATCTCTTGCATTCTCACCATGCCATATCCATCTTGTATAACCTTTATCAATCCCATTAACGAATAAATGGTCTCTTAATATTTCAACCGTAACATTCTCAAGACAATTACATTTTATGCGCGGACACTTAATACGATAAAGATTGTTGGCACACTCAACAGTAAACTTAATAAACTCCTCTACACCATTCCAATATTTGGTACTTATTCTATTAGCATCCATCCATTTCCGATCCATGTTTAACTAGTGTAGGCATCAAAAGCAAAATATTGAATTAACAACACATAAAAAATAGTATATTGAATTAACAACACCATATATCATGTAAAGAGTAAATTTACTTTTCCACCATCACGACACCACCATACACACACATCAACCATGACACACCACCACACCACCACCATCACACGCACACGCACATCAAGCATGACGCACCCCCCCCCCCCCCCGCCCCCGCCGCCACACACACGCTTATCAAGCACAAACAACCACTTCCACCACCCATACTCACACCCACACACACCCCACCACCACCACCGCACACAAATATGGCACACACACATCAAGCATGGCACACACATTACCAACACAAACACGCACATATCAAGCAAACACCCACGCACACAGATCAAGGATGGAACACCACCATTACACGCACATGCGCGCGCGCATCAAGCATGACATACCCAACCACCCACCACACACACGCATGCACATCAAGCACACAACCCCCCCCCCCCCCCCGGCCACCACCAACACAACCACACAAACACTTCGCCGCCACCACTAAGGACTGTGACTATGACTCTCTTCTTTATTGCCCTCCCTCACGGCTAGGCTCTTCTTATCTTTCCCTCTTTCTTTATCAACAAATTCTTCCTCTTCTTTCTTTATTGCCCTCCACGACTAGGCTCTTCATTATCTCTCCATCTTTCTCTATCAACAAATTCTCTCCTCCATCTAATCTATCTATTTATATTAATTTTATTCTAACGATCAAAATCTAAGCAGATTCAAGACAGCATAAAACTACTCTGATGCCAATGCAATAATCAAACATAGCAATGCATCCAAGATTATATCATAAATATAAAGGTGAATTGCAGATACACCCATATACTATAGACATTGAAGTAGATACATGCCCTCAATTCTTTTATTAGCAGACAGACCACCTCCTTTCATATTTTTTAGGGGGATTTCATTTCTGCACGCAACCACCACCGTCATCACCACCACCACTAACACTACCACGTACAAACCCTAACTTTGCCCATAAGCCTCACCAAAACCCACTAGCACAAACACCATGAACTACTCCTTACAACACAAAAGCACTGAAATCAAAGCAATGAAGTTAGAGGGAAAAAGGGTTACCTTTATATAGTAAAAAAATGAAAGAAGCCGCGAGAGCAGATCTCGAAAAGAGGAGAGGAGGGGCCAGCGGAGCGTATCTAGAGTAGAGGGGAAGAGGAGGGGACAACAGAGCGGATCTTGAGGGCCGTCAGAGCGGATCTCGAGTAGAGGAGAGGAGGAGGGGCCGACAGAGCCAGAGCAGATCTTAAGGGGCCGGCGGAGCAGATTTGGAGCAAAAGAAGAAGAAGGAGAGGGAGGAGACGCGAGGAGAGGAGAGGAAAGCCGACAGAGGAGGAGAGAGAGAGAGAAAAGCGAGAGAGTCGAGAGAAGCGAGAGAGACTTATAGGATCGATGGGGCTAGGGTTAAAATTGATTTTAAGAATGGTGCGGTTTTCAAAAAAGTTTTGCACATCGGTTCTTCAAAAAACGGACGTTAAAAGAAATTCACACGTCAGTTCTATAAGGAACCGAAGTCTAATATTAGAACTTTAAACGTCGGTCCTTCAAAGAACCGAAGTCTAAACTCCCAATAAAAAAATTCAATTTTTCTTTGTAATTTTTCACATTGGTTTACAAAGAAATCGACGTGAAATATTAAGATTCGATATCAGTTTAGTTATAAACTGACGTGGAAAAGTGTAAAAAATATCACACATAATAGTATAATAGTTTTATTTTCAAAATTTCCATCGCATCTCCTTTTATTTTAACGTCAGTCCCGACTTCAACCTATGTTAAAAGGCCGACGTGAAATCCCTTTTTTGTACTAGTGAAAAGAGTTTGCTGGCGGTGCCTCCTCACCAAACCTAGGCTCGTCGGGTTCCTCTTCTCACTAGGTAATGCGGGTGAAAGTGGAGGTTTTGATAGGCTGTTGAAACACAAGCTTGTTGCAGAAGGGACCTATTGTTACTTACCTCCATCGTCATTGATCCTAGACAATTGAGGGTGTTTCCCTACACTCCGGCAACCATGACTATGCACGGCTGAGGGGATGCCATCTTTTACTGCCACAAAGAAGTCAACTTATTATTAGCCAATTTCACTCAAATGCATCATCATCTGGCTACATACTTTATTGTTGAAATGCTTATAATTGATTTAAGGGTTTTTTTTTTTATATTGACACCTAAAATTTCTGCTAATTATGTTTTCACTCTTGAAATATTTGTTTCCAGTTTCACCTCCGGAGTCTTTTAAGTTAAGACAAAAACCCATCCGGCATTTGTCGTGTTTATTTCTAATGGAGAGGGGTTAAAATATCAAATTATCCTTAAAGATTGATGCAATTTGGTATGTTCTTCCCCGCATCGTCTCCTCTCTCACTCTCTCTCTCTCTCTCTCAAATTACCTTCAAGGATTGAAGAATTCCTTTCAATTTTGAGATTAGAAATGATGTGGATGTGTAAAATTTATGAAATATGTTAATAGGTCTCAAGCTAAGAGGAAATTCGAACTAAAGTTTCATCTTCTTCATGAACTTGATGTTAAGCAATGAGTTTTCTTCATTTTATAAAGATTGTGAAGTAAATTTATGAGCTTTATGATGGGTTTTGAGATTTTGCAAAAGCTTTTTATTGAGCTTGTCAGAAAATGGAGAAGAGGAATGAAAACAATGGCTATTTGGTCATATTACTTTCTTCAAATAGATTTTTCCATAATTCAATGTATATTCTGAGTATTTTCTAAGATATAAACAGAGTGAATAACGGCGGGTTGTTTTTGTTCAAATTAAAAGATTTCGATGGTGAAAATATAAAAATTCCAGGCATGGATATGAAATAATTTCTAACTTCAAAAAGATTACACATTTTTTTTTATCAGGTATATTTCTTATTATTTATTTGAGAGTGCGGCGGAATCCGATACCTCGTTGCTTGCAGGCTTCTTGCAGTCGCAGTTGAGATCCCAATGCAATGCTTAAGCGAATGGAATATTCCTTGCATTCCTGGCCCGCAACGCACTGCGCACGTGATTCCTGCCATCATCCTCTAACTCACCCGCCCACCCGCGTGTATGTAGTACCGACACAATGGACAAACCCAACTCAACGCTAATGCCAAAAACGTAAAATTCATGGCCCAAAGACTTTTAAATGCAGCCAATGATAATGGGGGCCATGGGACCCACATAAAATCAGCTCCCTTGCAACACTAAAACGTGGAGAAAGCTGACAGAGAAGAAAATTTCGCTTGTGTCCTATTCAAATCTCGATTTTCTCGTTAAAATTTTAAAATCTGACAGTAAGGATCTTTGTTGATATAAGTGTAGAAAATTTATCTGGTATGTTTATTGCAGAAAAATTGATAATCTTTACAACTACTTGATGCATAAATAAGAGATGTTAAAAACTCGTAAATTTTCGTCTACATACATTTTTATGATATGAAGAATATTTTAAACAGTTTGGATCTTTAACTTTTAATGAGAAAGTCGAGTTTTAGACGCGACATAAGACAAAATTTTCTCTTATATTAATTTTTTTTTTCCCCCCGTTTTCTCTAAAGATAATTTGAACACAGAGAACCCGTGTAACAAGTTTTGACACTCACAATAACTCTAGAGTTTTGATCCGATCATAAGTACTTTAAGATGGCATCAGAGGCTCAAGTTCAAACCAAGATAAATATGTTTGTAAAAGTAAATAAAAAGAAAATGCTACTGCACACGATGTCTGGTTTCAACTGAATTGATTCCCAATATATGTGAAGATATTAGTATAAAAATATATACTCAACTCTTACTATAACAATGTTTTTTTTAATTAGTTGCAGGGACTTTAAGAGTTTTTATTTTTTGGAGATAAATATTAGTGACAAAACTCGCCGGAAATTTTATGAGGATTCTTCAAGGCGAACAACTTGTATTACACCCCAAACACGACAGCTCACTCAAAGAGGATAAAAAGATGAATGTTTGGTTGCAAGGAAGTGGACTGTAAGGAAATAGGGAAGTATAATTGCTCACTTTCTTATCTATTCAAATACCGGAAAAGGAAAATAAGAAAACCCTTTTTCCTTTTCTCTTTTCTCTTTTACACAATCATTTTCTCACTTCCAGAGTGTTACAGTTAATTTTGTGGTCATATAAATCTTATTTGTAATAAGTTGTAGCACAAAACAGTTAATTTTTTGATCAAGTAAATCTCGCTTGCATTCTAATTACAATCCATTTTTTATTTTTCTTAATTAATTTTTATTTTAATATTATATTACGGTCAACTTTGTGGTCAATTTTTTCACTTCCACTTTCATATTACCATCCAAACACCGGAAAAGACAAAATATTTTTCAAACCACACCTCCCAACAACATCCAAACACTGAAAAACTTACTAACCAATTCCCGAGTTCCAAAGGGAATTATTACCACTTTCTCAATTCATCACTTCCTCACTTCCACCCTTAACCAAACAGACCTAAAATAGATCTTGCTTAAAAAACATGACACAAAATATTAAAAGAAGACTTTACATTTATTATATTTTAGTATAAAGTCTGTATTCAAAATGATTGGCAAAAGGAGCAGAGCGCGATAGGATTTGTGAGCAGTTGACGTTGAGCTTCAAGAGCGAGTGATGTAAATCCTTTTTGCTAAAATCAAAAAGACAAGAAAGAAAACCACAAGAGTTGGCCAAAAAAAAAATCGTATCGCGCGAGGGGCTCACGTTTTTTGCTGGTTGCAATCAAATGTAGAATAGAAGTTCCTTTAGGAGCCGCTGCATACGTTGACTCTGAAATTTCTTCGTTAGATTTTCGATCGCTCTCGCTGGTCCTCTAAATCTCCTTATTATATTCAAAGATAAATGATTTGCTCATTCAACGAATCAAGCCGTTTTTCTTTCTTTTTTTAATCAAAGAAAAGTTTTCTTCGAAAGCACCAGATTTCGCCAAAGCATGACACAAACTCTATACTCTCTAAAACAACGCAAAAGAACCAAACCGAAAAGTCACAACTTAAAACGTTTATAGGTTAACTTTAGACTTTTGGAGATTTTGGATCTACCAAATATCCTTGTTGTTAAGATATAGATTACATATTACCGGGCTTACTATTATTTAAGATCTATTAAACCCTCTTATCACACATGTGGATCATGCTGGAAATTATAATTCAAACTTTCATTAAAGTAGGAATATCAAATTTTAAGTTGATTTGGGATTTTTTAGAGTTTCTAAAATTAACCTACGAGTCATAATTGTATTAAAAGTAGTTTAGAAGTCTTTTATTTTTTAATAAATTTAGGGTCATGAGAGAGAGGGAGAGGGTTCAACTAAAAAAGAGACAAAATCAAGTTAAGTTAGGTCAAAAACTTTATTACTTACCCTGGATGGTGGGACCCGCGAAAAACATCTTAAGTTCGCGTTCGCAAAGTCAGAACGTAAGCCTATTGAGTTTAGGGAGAAAAAGCTAATTGGTCTGGTCTCTAGACCGGATTCAATTTTTCTCTCAAACCCGAACCTATTTAACAATAATGTAATATCAATAACGTAATATCCGGGTTTTACAAACCCGGACCGGAAATTCATTAAATTTTAGGTCCGAGTTCACCAAAATCAGACTTAAAATTATGTACAATTTTACGTCCGCGTTGTATACAATTTTACATATTAATTTGTCAAACTCGGACCTGACATTTATGTTTAGCTTACGTCGAGGTCCGTCAAACTCAAATCATAAAATTACCGCCTTGCGGCACCCCAACGCCACATAGGCGAGACGAAACCGCTGAACACCTACGTGGCTATTAGAAGCCGCTTTTTATAATTAATTTTCAAAGTGGTCTTTTATTAAATTAAATTCAAAAGGAGAACATTTTAACTCAAAACTATCTATTTGTGTACGAGGCTGCTCTCAGATTTTGCATCTCACTCAATTTTAGTCAAATGCCTTTTCCAATATTCCGATCACAAACATATCCAAAATTTAATGTGTCGTTCTCGTGTGCGCGTGCGTGTTTTGAGGGCTGAAAAAATTTAAAGTGGGTTTTTTTTAGTTACTTTTACTCATCTTTTTACGCATGGTTCTTCTTAAATTTTTTATGATGGATGTAGTTAGGGGAAAAAAAAAAAAAGAATGTAATTAGAAAGCACTCTTTTTTTCTCCTTTTTGAGAGTTTACACGTGTGAGAGACACGTGTCTTATCTATTTCTGATATCCAATCAAAAAATCATTAATTTTCTTTCACATATTTTTTACTATAGTCAAAATTTAATTAATCTTGTTTGACTACTTCCAACTTTTCGAACACGGTTAATAGCATCATTTTTTTTTATTTTAACAAGGTCGTAGTTCGATCTTGAACGTGATATCTTTCAGTTTGCAACATTACTGGTTTACCACTAAAGTCAAGTCTCCGTGGTAATTGTACCACTTTCTTGTACTACCAAAACCAACTCTTGACTAGGGGTGAGCATCGGTCGGTTTGGTTCGGTTTTTGCTAATTTTTACAAAATCGAACCGAACCGATTAGACTTAGTAACCGAACCAAACCGAATCGACTCAATTCAGTTCGGTTTTTCGATTTTTTTCGGTTAGGTAAATATATTGCCATCATTTCTTACATTTTTAATCACCATTATATTATCATCCTTTAATATTCTAATCTCAAATATCCATTACCCAAATTAGAAATAAGAAAAAGACTCTAACCTTAATGTGAATTGAAAATTTCATATTCTAAAACTTTTACATTGTATTTGAGCTCTTATATCAAAGCTCATATAATTATTACTAATTTTTAATGATAAGAATAAAAAAAGAACTATATTAATATAAATATTATTCTCAATTGTGATGGTGTACTTAACACAGCTTTCACATATTTAACATAAAAAAGATGGTATTACTAAAAGTAATGAGATAAGTTTCCACCAGTTTTTCTTATGAACTATATGATTCACTAAATTAAATTTTAGCAGGGTGATATATAGGGTGAGAGATTCGATTCGGTTCGCTCGGGTTCGGGTTTTGGAACACAAAACCGAAACCCGACCGAATTAGAGCGTTTCGGTTCGATCCAAGTTCGGGTTTCGGTTTTTGATCGATTATTACGGTTATAACCGAACTCTGCTGACCTCTACTCTTGACTATTCTTCTCCCTATTTGAAACTATTTTAAAAAATCCTCTTTAAATGGAAAAAAACACTCTGAAGACCTTAATCTTTGTGCATGTTTTAAACACCCCATACTTACCTTTGTATGTTGATTACAATTATCTATAGAAATGTTTATCTTTCGTCTTCATTTTTAGGTGCTTGTCTTCTACTTGATTATGACTTTTTAGGCTAGTGAGAAAATTTCCTTCTAGTACTTTGAGAAGTAGAGTCTGAGTTATTTGATGCTTGTCTTTCTCCACACGGTATCGGAGCTATAAAAATTAATAATATCCTTTGCAAGATTCTTTAGATGATGAAGAAGAAGAAGAATATGAAGAAGAGGAGGAGCCATTAACAAAGATGGATTTGGGTGATCGCGTAATCATGGCATCAAGCTTCTGAATAACTTCAACTGCAAGATATGAAGGACATGCTTGAAATGTTATTTTGTTGGTCGAACATGTGAAACGTTTTGGAGTGAACAATCGAGCTACTTCAACGTATACTAAAGAGAATGCAAAGGCTTTACAGAAATGGGGGATAGTCGATGTAAGTTGTAAGGGAGCTTATGTGAAGTATCTTTGATAAGTTGTTAAACAAGAAGAATGCTTTGAACTGCAAATTTTGGAGAATGAATTAGCCTGTAGCACCCCGTTCTCGGGATACATCTCCATATATGTGTCCTGATTTTTTTGACCGTATTGTTTCAATTTTCTTCCAGTATTTATTTTTGCGTTGTGATTACTTATGTTATTTGGTATCGGATCTGAATTTTCAGTCCTTAAGTCAGCCCTGACCTGAGCCAGGTACCTGATACCAGTATACTGTCCGATTTGACCTTTCTGATAGTCTGATTTGACCGATTTCAGTTTCAAACACTGTTTTTCAATATTATAGATATTTCATGATTTTCTAAAAATTTTCAGAATTATTTTGCATAATCTTCAAAACCGGTGTCGATTGGCATCGCTGACCGATTCCCGAATTTTTAATTTTCAAAAGGAATTGAATTTTCAGAAACGACTTTCACATTACTTTTTAGAATTTCATTTTCTATCTAAATATATTTTTTGGAGATTTTCAAAATTTATCAAAATTTGATCGATTCTAATGTCGACCGGTATCGCCGGGAGATTTCAGGATTTTTAATTTGAAAATTAAATTGAATTTCTTGAATCTAATTTCATCAGGTATCTTAAAATAATATTTTTTATTTTTGAGAATTTTTCAGAATGTTTCTGAAACAGTCAAATTTTACCCTATTAAAATAATAATATTATTTACCGTTCTTTTCTTTTCTTTCTTTTCATTCTCCACTCTTCTACTTTATACTCCCAGAATATTTTATTAATTTAATTATTTAATAATATATTTATTTATTATTTTCTTACTATTTCTTTTCTTTTCCTTTTTCCCCCTTTTCCTTTCCTTTTCTTTCTTTTTCTTCTTTTTCTTCTCCCTTACTTCTCCCATGCCCTGCACCCTCCATTTCTTGTACAAACAGTAGCAGCAGATGCAACTACAGCAGCAGCAGTAGGAGGGAACCCATCCCCCCCAATTTCTCACCCATACTCTCCCTCTCCTTCTATTTAAATTCTCATTTCTTCCCTTCCTTTTCCCATTTCTCCATCCCTCTCTCTCTCCCCCTCCTTGAACCGCCGCACAACCGCCACCTCCACCACCAAGGCCACTACCGTCGGCGCCCCTAGCCGCCGCAGCACCCCAACCCCCCACTTCCCTCATCTCCAAACACCATCCTTCTTATCAATTTCACCAAAACCCACCACCATTAAAACTTCTTCTTCTCTAAAATTCACCACCAAGTCCACCAATTCCTCCACTCTAACCATCACACTACCATCTCCTCCTCCTCCTCTAACTCCCCAACCACCACCATCTCCTCCAACAAACAACAATAACAACAAAACTTCACCCAAGAACCTCCTCCTCAGGCCCAAGGCTGCGCCGCCCCCTTCCCCGGCGGCGTCGCCACGACTCAAGGCCGTCGGCGATGGGCCGGCCGCCGGCCACCTCCCCCCTCTTCTTTCTTTCTTTCCTCTTTCTTTCTTTCTTTCTTTCTTTTATTTCTTTCCTTTTTCCTCCTTTCCACTTTTACCCATCCCCTCATTCCCTAATTACTTCTCCATATTTTTCAATATACCCCTCCCCTTTATTTCTTTATTTCTTTCTTTCCTTTTTCTTTTTTAAAACACTTCCAACAAATACTCTCTTTCTTTCTCTCTCTCTCTCTAACTAATCCTCTCTCTCTCCCCCTCCCTTATTCTCTCTAATATATATTTATATATATAATTATATTATATTATATATATTTATTTGGGCTAGTAGCATGCTCGCACGTGTTAGCGGACTTCCCTGATTTGAACTCGGTATTGTGTTCTGATTTTTATGCGAGTATATTTCTTGTGTTGCTTTATACTTTATTACCATCGTTACATGCCTAATAATTATTATTCTGCTTTTTAATACATGATGTTTCATTATGCGAGTTGATATATGATATGCGAGTACTTTTTTTTATATTGCTTCATGCCTTATATTCTAAGGCTTGGTAATAATTTAGGCGAGTGCTTTGTATTATGCTTAGTAACTGCTACTCTAGTGTTTATAGCATGATATATTGATATGTGGACATCTTATTACTACCGTAACATGCCTAACAATTGCTACTATAATTTTTAGTACATGATACCTCGCTATACGAGTTAATATATGATGTTGTACTCTGTATTTACACCAACACTTGACATGTTATACTTGACACCCGATCTCTGACACGTGATATCTGACACTGGCACTTGACATGTTATACTTGACATCTGATCTCTGACATGTGATATCTGACATTGGTACTTGACATGTTGTCACTTGACACCTGAATACCTGCACCTGATATATGACACTTGATAATTGACATGCTATCACTTGGTACTAGTACATTTGACCTGATATTGTGACACCTGACTGAATACTATTACCCCTGACACCTGTAGCACTTTGCATATTCATGATTATCACTTTTAAGGGGACTTGGCATGATTATTATATTGTTACCAGATATTTGGTACTCCTGAACTCCTATGCTCCTGAACTCCTGTATACTTGAATCCCTGAAAAAGGGAGACTCCTAAAACTATACTCCTGTTGATCATCGTAATTGGATAACCATGAATATAGAATTACTGTGAACACCTGGACATTATCACTGAACAATTATAATAATTAGACAACTTACACCGGGATGGGGGAAACTGATGAGTACCGATATAGTCTCCATGTTTATGATGGCCTCGTAGTGTCGCGCGGCCATATACTTAGATTCGACTTGGAGGCCACCAGGTGTTTGTGTGGGGTGTACTGGCACCCCTACTCCCCTGCCTGCCGGTTATGACATAAGCCCCTGGGTCTATTCCTATGAGAGCAGTAACATCCTATTCTTGTTCGAGCGTACAATAAGTCCCGGACCTAGCGGTACATTCCGGATCAGTACCGGATACTCCTTGACCCTTGTCCTGGGCATATATGGGACCCATTCTAAGCATGGTTCGTTGATCCCCATCAGTTTTCAATAACTTACTCTCTGATTTGTATGCTGAGATATGTGGAATGGGACACGTACCAATGTATACAGACCAGATGAGTCTTAATAACTTAATAATAACATGCTCTTGGTATTTGACTAGCTATATACTTGACTTATACTTGGTAGACCTGTGACACAATACATTATCTTGCTCACCACTTACATATTATACATGTGCTACTTTGTTAGATTACTTGATTGCTTATTTTCAAGTTTCCATACTGTTTCATTATTCTGTTATTGTGAAGGCAAACTCAGGTTATATAAACTTAGATTACAGTGACGTGAGGTGTATGGTATATATGTGAGGGTTTCCTTATTTGGAGTATTCTTTCGATGTACTAATCTCACGGATCGGTAATGTGGGCTTGTATCACTGGTTTACCTGTAGTTATTTTACTTATTGTTTTATTGCATGCTCGTATATGCTTATATTTACGATACACCTTTCCTGTACATGTGTGCCTGATATGCACGCCGCTTGGTTTTATCATATGTACTCGCGGGTTGCATCTGACAACTCTGAATTCTCATGTCCAGATCCTAAAGTCTGGACCTTGGTGGCCTTACTGTAACTGATTAGAGTGCGGAGCGGATCCTTTCGTGGTGATCGGAGTGTAGCAGAAGCTTGGACATCGCCGTAGCTCTCCCTCCCAGCTCTTCTCCTGATTGGCTCCCGAGGCCCCTCTTACTGCTCGTGAGCATCTCTCAGCTTTTGTTATGTATATCTCTTCATGTATTTTACTTTTATATTTCTGGTGATATAATATTCCTGTAATATTGTATCACTCTCTGTGATAACTATGTACTTGTACATTTCTGTTAGAAAATATATTATCACTGTGCTTTCGGACTTTGATTTTTGTCTGTACTGATACTTAGCGTATATATATGAGGGTATTTTTGACCTGCGTATATACGTTTACGTCGCAGTGACGTCTCCGTATCCGTGGGTCGGGGCGTCACATAGCCAATACAAAGCAAGACGTTCTTTTTATTTCTCAATATTTCTCAATGCTGAAAAAGTGAAATGATTATTTTATAAGTTTTAGTTATTTAGTTAAATTTAATTTCTAAAATTCTAAGCAGACCGAGCAGTTACGTTCCAGGAGTCACCCTCAAATTTAGCAATGGTGGGATTTGCAGGTTATTAGCAATATTTATTTTCTCACAACTAAATATGTTATGTGTTGAGGCCCATATTTGTTTTCTTCTGCAAGCTAATACTATTTTATTTATTTATTTTTCTTTATTTTCTATGTTTGGCTCACCTTGAGAAGGGCCAGGGTAGGGATGTCAACTAGGTCGGGCCAGGCTGGCAACCCGCATGGGCCCGACCTACTAGAGCATGGGCCAGGCGCGGATGGTACCCGAGCCAGACCCGGCCCGAGTCCGGCTTTCCCATGAGTCAGACCCGAGTTTTGTTAAAACAGTCCATGCGCCGACGGGCCGTGCATAACCCGGACCCATGCCAGGCCCGGGCAGCACCAAGCTGCCTACCCCAACGGCTCAGACGTTAGGGCACGTGATATGCAACTCGGCTCAGCCCGGATTGACCAGGCTGGCCAGATCTCCAGGGAGTTTGAAAAAAAAAAAAAATTGCAAATCTCCCCCGGGCTTCCCCCCCCCCCCCCCCCCCCCCCCCAATGACTATTTTGGTCGTTGGGGACTTTTTGTTAATTTTTTACAAATAACCCCTAACGAGTAAAATGGACTTTGGGTAAAAAAAATTGCAAAAAAAAAACAATTCTCTTCCCCTCTATAAATACTCCATCTTCTCTACTCCATTTCATCATAATAAAAATCTTTAAAATTCTTAAAATAAAACAATTGACGATCTCATCAAAGACTTCCAGAAGATGAACTTAAGATTTTTTATATTTTTTGATTTTTTTAGAAACTTTTTAGAATTTAAAAAAAAATTAGCATGAACTTAAGATTTTTTAGATTTTTATTTTCAATTTTTTTAATAAATAACCGACTCGCGTCCGGCATGGGTCCAGGCCGGCCAGGTCGCGGGCCGTGCTCGAGTTCCCTAAAGGGAGCTTGGGCCCAGGCCAGCATTGTTTAGCAGGCGAGGTGAGCTCAGCTCGGCTCGGCCCGACCCTTTCGCCCGCCGTGCCCTGGCCGGGACAGGCCCAGCCCGACTCGTTTGGCACCCCGAGAACTGGGTTGCTCTTCAGTTGGGTTTGGAGTATACCAGAGAATGGGCCTTTTAATAAACCAATGTGGGGTTTTTTTTTTTTTTTTTTTGGTAATTAACATAACCGTCCGACAGTATTCACCGGCGACCTCCAAAGAGCAAAGTCAGGGCCTGGCCGGTGCCATATCGGGAAGAGAAGAAATATCTGTAAGGCAGACTAGTTATCCCATCCCTTTTGCCGGTTACTGGCCCTCACCAGTCGGGTTGCGCTTCCGCCGTTATTTACTACTGAAAAAAAAAATAACTGAAAATAACTGATAGATCATACAATGATACTACCAAAGTAGACATCTTTTAGATCCTAGTTAGATGTATAAGATGAGTAAGAAATCAACTAAATTAAAATATACACAGGTGAGAGGGAGACTGGCTAGAATCAGTGGCATAATAAGTAGCAAGGTCAAGGAGTGGAGGGGTTAATTAGTATCAGTAACCCTTTGCTAAGCAAAAGAACCTAGAGTAATTGCTCTGATCAAAACACTTCAAACCAAGAAAGTACTTGCCTCAAAATGGTGAACTTCAGCTATTTCCACAATCTGTAATGCTCACAATGAAGCAATTTGTTTAAATGAATCTTTGTTGCAAACTATTAGAGCCTGCATTCTCATGAAAAATACGATCCAGAGAACTTGTAAACAGTGAAATGTTACACTTTGCAGCTGTCAGATCTTTGCTTGAAAGTGTTTTTGATGGATATGCTCATAAAATTCGGCGCGGCTTTATACTTTTCTCAAGCCTCAACGTGAATAGAAATAAAGAAACTTTGGTATCTCATCCAACTACGTCCACCTCCGATAATTACTTATTTAATCCTTGATTGGTACAACCATTTTCAATTTTTATAGATATCTAAATCTTTTCTTTTCTTTTCTAATAAATTTTGTCTTTTAATGACGCCAGTTGGCTTGCACTTACAGACTAAAATTTTTAATTTACAAAGAGCACTGTTGGCCCAACTTAACCAATTACCACTGGGACTTTCATTAATGTATGTCTCTTTCACTCTTTGCTAAGTCAACCAATTAACCAATTCAATAATGATCTCATAGAAATAAGAACTTCTTTTAAAGCAAAAAAAGGCTATTTTTCAAAAGAACCCTCAACTATTAATTAGCTCAAAAAAATCCATCTCTCCCCAAATTAATTTCAAAAATCGAGCTCTAACATTTCACATCGGCGGCGAGACGGTTTGCCCAGCCAGCGTGACGCCCGCGTGGCTCGGGGTTATTTTTTGGTTTGTCCGAGGTTGCCAACCCGGACAAATATATTTTTTTTTACTATATATTTGTTCATCTGGGGTTAGCAAATCCTGGACGAGCAAAAAAAAATTTCTTCAAATTTTGGCTCGTACGGGGTTGCCAACCCCGGACGAGCCTGACTTGGGCAAGAAATTGCCAAAGTCTGGGTCGTCCGGGGTTGACAACCCCATTTTTTTGAATTTATTTTAGATTTTTCCTTGCCCAAACAGACAAATAGAATTAAGAGAAAGTTATTGTCATTAGATCATTGTAGTAGAGTGGTGAGTGTTCTCGCTTGCCATGTTGATGACCTTGGTTTGATTCTCAGCAAAAGCAATATTTTTATACTTGTTAATCAAAAAAAAAAAATCTAAAATCTGTCTTGATTCGAACCTAGTGACTTAAGAATTCTAAGTTTTTCAATTTACTAACAAAGCAAAGGTCAGTTTGTTGTAAAATATTGATTAAAATTTTTTTAAAAAAAACTTAGAAAAACTAAAATTTATCTGTCCAGGGTTGGCAACTCCGGACGAGGCCAAAATTTAGGGCCTGTTTGTTTCCCCGCAAAAGGCCGTAAAATCGCAAGTCGTAAAACCTCTTTTCCATTTTCCGCTGTTTGTTTCGTTACAAAAAATCTTGCAAAATACAACTCTCATTTCCCACTTGCAGTTGCTACAGTTAAATTTGTGGTCATATAAATCTCACTTTTACACTTAAATTTTCTCACTTGCAACTGCTACAGTTAATTTTGTGGTCATGTAAATTCCACTTGTAATATACTTGCAGTCCCAAAGTAGTTACTTGATAATCAATATATAATTTAATATTATTAAATATTTAATATATTTAATAGTGTTTAATTTCTTACCTAATTATTTTATATTTGTATTTTTAGTTTTTTTATTATTTTTAATATTGTTTTAATATTTAATATTTTATTATTTTAATTTAATATTTTAATTTAATATTGTTATTTAATACTTTATTATTTTATTAATATTGACACCAATTTTCGTAATATTTTATTTAGATTTAATATTTTATTAATATAACAATAATATGCTTTAATATAAAATTATTATATATTTAATTTATTTATTTTTTAATATAAATAATTACTTTATTAATATTATAATATACTTTAAAATTATATTAATATTTTATTATGTTAATATTGTAATAATTCATTATAATAATATCATAATAATATTTTATTATTAAATTTATAATTATATTTTACTTTGTTAATTTTATATTTTTATAATATTACAATATTATTATAATAAAATTAATATTATAATAATCTTAAGTATTTTATAATATTATAACTATATTTTATTATTTTTCTTAAGATTATTTTTAATATTTATGTTTTATTAGTATCCTTAAAACTTTATTAATGTTCTTTAGATTTTCTTAAAATTTATAATTATTTATTTAGTTAATATTTTAGTAATATTTTACTAATTTTACTAATATTTTATTAATATTATTGTTATAATTAAAATATTAAAATTATTAATATTTTATCTCAAATTTATTAATACAATTTAATTTTCAATAGTATATTTAATTTAATAGTATTTATAATATTTAAATCACTGCTAGAGTTAATTTTGTGGCCAATTTTTCTACTTAAATTTTGTGGCCAATTTTTCTACTTACACTTTTAAGCTACCAACCAAACACCGTAAAACACAATATACTTTCTCATTCACTTTCACTTTACCAACCAAACACCGTAAAACACAATATACTTTTTCATTTACGCTTTCACTTTACCAACCAAACACTGTAAAACACAATATATTTTCTCTGCTACAGTTCACTTTTTCTATTCTCATTTTACGACTTACGACTTGCGACGTTTTGCGGCGAAACAAACAGGCCCTTAGAAAAAAAATATTGTTTCATCCAGGGTTATCGATTCCGGACGAGAGTGAACCGTCTCGCCGCTGACATGGCGCTGACGTGACATGTCAGAATTCAATTTCTGAAATTAATTTGAGAGGATGTCAATCTTTAAAATTATTTATTATTTGAGGATTTTTTTTTTTTTGAAAATCACCCTAAAGAAAATGGGATGAAGTAACCGGTCAGTTTGTTATTAATTATTCTTTCTTCTTTAGAGAAATAATCAATGGCTTTTGCCTCATGTCTAGACTGCAAGTAGCCTTCAACCACTATATACTTTTATTGCATCACGAAACTTCAATACTGTTGCGCGTAGGACAACAACCTCTCTGAGAAATTCACCAACCAGGCGGAGACTGATGCAGTCGGAGATGTAACCAACACGAGAACAGAGAAACAATAGAGAAAAACAATCAACACAGTATTTAACGAGGTTCGACAACGTGCCTACGTCCTCGGGGCAAGGGAGAGAGAGATTTTATTGATTCAACAATCAATATAAACTAATACAAGAGGGATACTTGAGGAAACTTTCAAGGATACAATACATGAGGGCTCTAGCCCTTATTTATAGCCACAGGTCCCTGGGTTTTAGGAAACCCCAGCTGGAGTCGATCCCAAACAGAAAAGGAATCTGAATCCCAAAAGGAAAGCCAAAACGCGTCTGTCGGTCGACCGGCCGGTCGATCGGCCTATGTCCACGGTCGACCGTGCAGTCGACTGGACCAAAACCGAGAGCAGCCTGCTTTCAGTCGGTCGACCTGACCAGGCGGTCGACCGAGCTAATCCTGTGCACGTTGTGCACACCGGTCGACCGGCCTTCTCTACCGGCCGATCGTGCGGTCGACCGGGAGCTAACCTGGCCTGCTTCAATGCGTCATCTTGCTTCTTTGTCTTCTGATCTCTATGCTATCTTGTTCCATCTCCTCTATCTCCTCTCTCCCTACAATTTTCCACCTCGGTGAAGATTTTTCAAATCTGAGCCGATCTCCAACGAACTCCAGTCCATCACCTGGCGAAATCGACACACGATCTCGGCGAAATCGACACACGATCTCGATTTGAGCGCTCCAGATGAAATCGACACACGATCTCAGCGAAATCGACACACGATCTTGGCTTGGAACCTTTAGCTCAGCTATCCAGCTAGAATGCACCATACATGCATTCCCATCACTTCATCTTAGGAGAACTACCATACGAGCCGACCAACGAACGTGTCTCTCACTCAGCAACTTCATGACCTTACGAAGAACTCATCATGAACTAACGCTGACTCTCCAATTGACTGGCTCTCTCCAGTCTACTTGTTTTCAGCTGACGGTCCAACCAAGTCTGAGTAGAGCACACCAAACACCATCATCGTCTTCAACAAACTGGATGCACACCCCTCCTATGCAAGCTTAACCATCTTCTCACTAGAAGATCAACTGTTCATCGAGATCACAACTCTTCACCTCTACGTGAAGTCCCAATCAGCTTCTCGATAACCCAAATAGCTTCATATGGGTTGCATCATCAAATATGGCTGCCTTTATAGCTGCCTACGTACCTTACCCAAAGGATCAAGCGAACCGTAGTTCATTGAAATGAGCTCCATCAAGCTCAAGCACCTGTACCTGAATCTTCAGCAGCGAACCTATCTGGCTGAGTCATATGAACCTCCTCACTACCGTCATGGAGAACAACGGCCTTCAACTTGAGCTTGTCGCGGTCACAAGCTTGAGATTCATGCTTCTTCACCCACGTGTGTGGTTTTACCTTGGTTCCAATGGCTGCAAATAATTCGACATTCTCATCAATGTCTTCAACCTGTTCAGTATCAACTCTGCCTACATGATCTCCACCCGGTGTCACATCCGGTGAAGTCTTTACTGATACCGAACCAACTGGAGACAGTGGAGCATCAACCTCCACCTGCTGCGGTACTTTCTTGGTCTTCGTCCTCTCCACCTGCTGAGAGACGGTAGACTTCAACACTGAAGTCTCATCAAACGTGACATGCCGACTCAACACGATCTTCTTATTTTCGGGGTCCCATAGCCTGTAGCCTTTCACATTTCTCTTGACACCCAAAAATACAAACTTCTTTTCTTGCGGATTTACCATGCCATCTTTGGCACTGAAGTAGGTCGGACTTTCAAATTCCTACAGCAAACCATGATCTTGAGCAGCTTTCTCAGACCAAATTTTCAATGGAGTTTTACATCCTACGCAGTCGATTCATTTATAAGATGGCTAGCATACACAATCGCCTCAGCCCAAAACGATTTATCTAATCTTGCATTAGACAACAAGCACCGAACCTTCTCCAATAAGGAACGATTTATTTTCATAGCCAACCCATTTATACCTTCTGTGAAGTGAGTACCAATACCGGTGTTCTGACCAAATCGTAGAAATTAGTTCATGTCTCTTTCAACATTACCAATCTGTAGCTCCTTGATCTTCTTACCTGCCTGCTTCTCCATTCTTTCTTTTCACTTCACCAACATATTTAGGGTCACCTTTGTCTCATAGGATATATCCAATAATGCCTAGATAAACTATCAATAAAAAAGACAAAGTACATGTGACCTCTAAGCGATCAGTCTTAGCAGGTCCCCAAACGCTTACGTGAACACAATCAAGAAGACCTTCTATGCGGTGAGTACTGGTACTGAATTTTACGTTCTTCTTGTCCAGAACGCTGTGTTCACCCTCCAAGTTGCAAGTAGCAGCACCTTCCAATGATCCCTTCTTTGCAGGAGCTTGTAAAGACCTTTCACCTCCTTGTCCGACCTTCACCTGCCAGACCTTTGTGCAACCATCATCTGAAGAACTAGAAGTCTCTACCTGACTTATAACCGTACTACCCTTCAGGTAGTAGAGATTGTTCCGACGGACGCCCTTCCTCACCACCATTGAGCCTTTGATCATCTTGAGAACACCATCTCGTATAAATATCATAAGACCCAATGCTTTCAAAGCACCAACAGAGATAAGATTCCTTTTGAGTTGAGGTACATACCTCACCTCCTTAATTTATCGTACTATCCCATCAACCATCTTGACACGGATTGTACCTATCCCTTCTATATTACACGGATGATCATCACCCATGACCGTGTAACATCCATCTAGCTTCTCAAAGCTAGAAAACCAGGCCCTATTCGGGCACACATGATAGGTGGCTCCGGTATCCAAGATCCACTCAGTATTATCTGAGTAATCAATAGTAGTAGTAACAGAGAGAGAAAATATCGATGAGTCTAAATCCGATCCATCTGCCTATGCGAGATTCGCCTCAATCTTTGACTCTATCTTCTTACTTTTGGCCTTCGGGCAATCAACTTTCCAGTGCCCCAGCTACTTGCACAAGGCGCACTGATTCCTATTCAGATCTCTGAAGCCTGATCTGGACTTCGATCTTCCCTGATCATCTCTTCCCTTCCTATTGGAACTCCTGCCTCTTACCGTCAATGCCTCTGCTGTTGTGTTCCCCGAAGAAGACAGTCTATCTTGTCTCCTTACTTCATAACTCACAAGAGCAGCAGACATTTCACCGTAGTTAAAGAATTTTCTTTCATTGATCAATGTAAGAGTAAAGTTCTCATACTCTTCCCTAGGAAGAGAATTAAATAGGATTACCGCCTTATCCTCTTCATCAATCTCCACATCCACATTAACTAGATCTGTAAGAAGTCTTGTGTAGCGATTCAAGTGTTCATTGATGGAGCATCCTCTTTGCATCTGAAAACTATAAAGTTTACTCTTCAACTATAACCGCGATTCGATGCTTTTCATCAGATACTTCTTCTCCAAGATCTCCCACAGCTGCCTCGCAGATGTCTCATGCAACACATGATGAAATCACCTAGAGGGGGGTGAATAGGTGATAATGCTAATCAATGCACAATTAAAATTTTATGATGCAACAATCAACCCAAAATAAGACTAGAAGCCGAATACCCCGTGAAGGGCTCTGAACTCCTTCCTCGTGATTCCTCTTGATAAGAGTTTGAGGTGCGCAATGCAATCTTGTTGTATGAGTATTTGATTGACAAAATGAATATGCAACAAGTGAATAAAGTAATGAATATATATAGAGCAAGGTATTGAAGCAAGTAATTAAAACAAGTAATATAGTGCAAGAGATAAGAGTAAGTAAACCAAACGCAAACACCGAGAATTTTTTCGAGGTTCGAGCACCCAGCTCTACGTCTCCGCCTTCACCCAGAAGGATTTCTAACCACTATAACTTCACAAAGAGTTACAATCACATCGGAGTACCCAACTCCACAATCTCGAATACAAGTATTTCTTGGTGATCAAAAGACCACAAACTTTCTTTTGCAAAAGCCTCTTTCCCTTACAAGAACCCTGTAGAACAATGGTTAGAGTTGAAGCTCAAATAATGTAAGTGAAAAAGAAAAAGAACTTGAGAGAGTTTAGAAGCTAAAACTTCAGGAATGAGAGATTCTTCAGCACAAAAATCAAGACCAAACTCTTTTGAAAGCCTTTGAAAACTTTGAATATTTTGCCAATGCTTGTTGTTATCTTCAAAACCTCTCCCTAATCACCCCTATTTATACGAGAGGGCTAGGGATTAAAGAGTAAACCCACATAATGGTAATTAGGAAGTATTTGACCCAGAAAATGTCTAAAAATTTTCTTACATCTACTCTATCTCCTCTCTCTCTCCCTACAAATACTGCATAATAAGATTGCCACACTGCGTTCCCACATTTTGATTGAAAAATCTCCTTGCCCTACACATGCAAAGATTCAAATTTTTAGACATTTCACTCCACTTGAAATGAGCTCGGTTGACACAAGTGAACCATATAACTGTACGTGCTTTTGTAGCACAAGCAATCATGCTTCACTTGGTCATATTTTTCTATTCTTGTTTATATATCCAACTTTCCTAAATGCCCATTTGATATTTTTCAGGTTCTTCTTGTTTTATTAACTGTAACAATAAATATTGATAAATAAAAGAGTAAACGTGAAGGGATGAACATGAAATAAATTTCAAGGAATAATCCTTTCCATGCTGTCAAGTCATGTGCACGCCATGTGATCACAGCCCATCGACTCTCTTTCTCTCTCTCTCTTAATCATTGGCGCCAATCCCCACACTACTATTTTATTCCAATTTTCCAATGTTAATAAATTAATTAATTAGAAACTAAGATGCGAGTACTTCTTTTGCTTTTCTCATGAACCAATAAGATTGGCTCAAGTCACATCCTTTCTCGGCTGGCGTCTGAGGAGCACTTTCACTCATGTTCAGACAAAAAACAGTTTGTTTTTCAAGAAAAGTCAACTTATCTAGACACAAGCTCGGGCTCCTCGTGCCTGAGCTTAGCTTGTGCCTGACAGTATGAGGCCCGCAATTATAGAAGATAATTTTATAAAATTTTAAATGGACTCTGCTACATTGCCTGAAAAAAAACCCACAATGAAAGTATTCTAAGAGACTGTTTGGTAAAAAAATGAAAATTGAAAATCTTAAAAAACAATAATCTTAAAAGAAAAATCTCAGCTATTATCCGCTGGGATCAACACTTTTATGACTTTGTCCTTTTTAATAGTTAAATGGTTTTATTTTAATTTTTAGGGTCATTTTTTTACTAGAAGAACATCCTTCTGAATTTTTTGTTTTTAACTTGCTAATATAATTATCTTATTCTTTTTTTCTCCCTAACTAATGTGGTTGCTTGTACATTTTGCGCTGTAAAAATTTTAAGAAAAAAAAATAAACAGTAATATTTGAACAGTTTGCTAAACACGACTAGCGACTCGCTAATTGCAGAGACCTTCCAGTTCTCAGAAAATCTTTCCAACTGAGATCTTCTATGATTTTACACCAGGAGTTATTTGCTTCACCAAATAATATAAATGGTAAGCAGTTTTACAATCTGCCCTGAAAGATTCATTCGCACCCAAGTGGATCACCAATCTTTGTATCACAAACCCAGTTCATCGTCAAAGAAAGTAAAGATCAAAGAATTGAATTTGAAATTTGTCATTTTCGAGTGGGGGAAACCATTTAGACAAAATGCATCACCTGTCCATGAGTGGAAACTGGTTACTAAACCTGTTCATTCTCATAAATATTTTGATGATCGAGGATACATGATTGGTTCAATAAAGTAGCAAATTAAGGATACAGAAATTTTCTATTTTCCTCGTGAAATCTGTTCTAAGATATCCAGGGAATAAAGCCAGGCAACCAATGGATCATCAAAAGTTGGTAGCCCCGAACAAATCCGAGTTATTTCTGTGTAGAATAAAACCATAACTCATCAAATCGTCAACAAGATGTACTCGCTGTCTGCGGCAAAGGCCCGAATAGCAATGCAGCCCATGTTGAACCCCCAATCAGAATTGTATAGAAATCTTTGATAATACTATTCTGCCAAAAAATCCCCGTAGTTTGAAACACAGTAAAAAAAGTCTCTAGGGTGTGTTTGGATGCAAGGAAGTGGACGAAAGTAAGAAAATGAGGAAGTATAATTGCTTACTTCCCTATCTATCCAAACATCGGAAAAGGAAAATAAGAAAACTCTTTTTTCTTCTCTCTTTTCTCTTTTACACAATCATTTCCTCGCTTTCAAAGTGTTACAGTTAATTTTATGGTCATGTAAATCTCATTTATAATAAGTTATAGCACAAAACAGTTAATTTTTTGATCATGTAAATCTCACTTGCATTCTAATTACAGTCTATTTTTTATTTTTCTTAATTAATTTTAATTTTAATGTTATTTTGCGGTCAACTTTGTGGTCAACTTTTCCACTTTCACTTTCACATTACCATCCAAACACCGAAAAAGACATAATATTTTTCAAATCACACTTCCTAACAACATCCAAACACCGAAAAACTTACTAACCAATTCCCAAATTCCAAAGGGAACTATTACTAATTCCTCACTTCCTTACTTCCTCACTTCCACCGTCAACCAAACAGGCCCTAGATCAAGTTTTCACCCACTCAGGGTCCCTGTCCCCATGAGCAATATGTATGCAATTATATTTTTGTAATGCCCGCATTGTCTCTCTGAGTTCACAAGCAAGAGGTCTGCACTCGTAAAGACAATTTTCCCTAAAATCAATATCAATATCATGCCCAGCCTTTTCATTCTCAACTCTCCATCCTTCATATGCTAATCAACGGCTTGTATTCTTCCTCCTCCAGACATCCCCGGTTTTTATTAGCACATCTGCCAAGGAATCAACATGCTGTTGGAGGAGTACATTGAGAAAGGTGATGCCATGCCAAGTGTCGTCGAAGACCGCCAGGAAAGTCGATGAGGAAAGGCAAAGGGACAGCGGTAGAAAAAGGCAGCAGCAGCAGAGACAGAGTGCCGGTCGACCGGTCCGGTCGACCGACGTGCACAGCGTGCATAGGAATTGAGCGGTCGACCGGCCCGGTCGACCGGAACCCTCTGTCTGCAGAAGACAGAACTCTCAGGTTTGCGCGGTCGACCGTCCCGGTCGACCGGAAGCCCTTGACTGACAAACCCCAACTCTCGGGTTTTCCGGGTCGACCGGTCCGGTCGACCGGTATTGGAGAATTGGGAGGTCGGTCGACCGTCCCGGTCGACCGACACGCGGGTTCTGGGTTTTTCTGCTGATCCGTTGTATGAGGTATTTAAGTCTAAATGTTTTTTAGGGTTTTAAACACCTGCAAAATTGTATTTGCTCTAGTACTCTTGCATTCAAAGAGACCTAGAGTGATTTGTATTCATCTTCCTAAATAGTAAATCTCTCCATTGATTGCCCCGAGGACGTAGGCACGTTGGCCGAACCTCGTTAGATCTGTTGTTTGAGATTGGGTGATTCTCTTCTTGATTGTGATTGATTTCATTGTGAGAGTAGATCTGAGGATTCTCTGTTTGGTTCGTTGTTGTGATTTGTTTGCGAGCACAACAAGTGGTATCAGAGCTTCCAGGTTACGCTTGGGATATTCTGAGGATTCGAAGGGCTTCAGATCTGATCAGGTGGAGATCGTGTGTCGATCTCAGGTCAGAGGTATTGGTGTTCGAGGAGATCGTGTGTCGATCTCAGGAGGACGCAAGGAGGGCTCGTTGAATCTGTGTTTGGAGTAATCCGGTAAGAAACTCGATCTAGGGTTTCAAGAGGCAGGTAAAAATCCCATTTTTATCTGAGTAGAGATTTATTCCAATTTGGTTATTCTTCCGCATAAATAGAGAATCAAAAGAAGACCTCAATGGCAGAAGAAACTACTTCTATTAAAACAATGAATCACTCAAGGATTGAAGTTGTTAAATTCAATGGAACTAATAATTTCGGGATGTGGAGGTGTGAGGTTATGGATGCATTGAATGCACAGAATCTCGAGGACACGCTCCTATTGGAGAAGAAGAAGATCACTACCACTGATGAGGAGTGGGCGAAGATGAATAGGTCGGCATGTGGCTTGATACGTTCATGCTTGTCACAAGACATCAAATATCTTGTACAACATGAGACGTCAGCGAAGAAACTGTGGAATACTCTTGAGAAGAAGTACCTGACAAAGAGTGTGAAGTCTAGGTTGCAGCTTAAGAGTAAGCTGTATCAGTTCAGGATGCAGAGGGGAAGCACAGTAAACGAGCACATCAACCGATATACGAAGCTTCTTACAGACTTGCTAAATGTGGATGTCACTGTAAGTGAGGAAGACAAGTCAGTCATTCTCCTGAACTCACTCCCACCGGAGGAGTATGAGACATTCACTATGACATTCATAAATGGAAGGCAAACCTTAGTTTATGATGAAGTGTCGTCAGCACTGATGAGTTATGAGACAAGGAAGAATGAGAGACATTCTGGTCGGTCTAGTTCATCAGCGGAGGCTTTGGAAGTAAGAGGCAGGAGTTCATCGAGGAAAGGCAAGGAGGTGAGAGGAAGATCGAAGTCTAGGTCGGGCTTCAGGGATCTTAAGAAAAATCAGTGCATGTTCTGCAAAGAGATTGGGCACTGGAAGGTTGACTGTCCAAAGTACAAGGGGAAGAAGAAGGAATCAAAGTCTGAGGCAAATCTGGCAAGAGTGACAAAGGCTGCAAGCGGTAAATCACATGCAGATGGATCAGATTCAGATTCTTCCGTGTTCTCCTTTTCAGTGACTACTCCCATCGTAGGCTACTCGGGGGATAACGAGTGGATCCTGGACACAGGTGCTACATATCATGTATGCCCTAATCGAGATTGGTTTACCAGTCTTGAGAAGTTGGAGGGGTGTTCGGTCGTCATGGGCGATGATCATCCGTGCATCATGGAGGGTGTAGGCACTATTCCGATCAGGATGTTTGATGGGATGGTGAGGGAGCTGAAAGAAGTGAGATATGTACCTCAGCTGAAGAGGAACTTGATCTCAGTAGGAGCTTTGGAATCATTGGGCCTTGGAGTGTCTATTAAGGAGGGAGTCCTTAAAATGACAAAGGGTTCAATGGTGGTGTTGAAGGTTGATCGCCGGAGCAACTTGTATTACTTGAAGGGTAGTACAGTGACAGGACAGGTGGCAGCTTCTACCAGTCAGAAGGAAGATCTAACCCGGCTATGGCACATGAGGCTGGGACATGCAGGGGAGAAATCAATGCAAACTCTTGTGAAGAAAGGGTTGCTGAAGGGTGCTGAGACCTGCAAGCTGGATCTATGTGAACATTGCATCATCGGCAAGAAGACCAAGGTGAAGTTTGGCACAGCTTCACACTGCACGGAAGGTATTCTTGACTATGTTCACACGGATGTATGGGGACCTACCAAGACTGCATCAATTGGAGGTAACCACTATTTTGTGTCGTTCATTGATGACTACTCTAGGCGTTGTTGGGTGTACACTATGCGACACAAAGGTGAAGTCTTAGAGCTGTTTGTGAAGTGGAAGGCTAATCTGGAGAGAAGCACAGGAAGGAAGGTCAAGGTTCTCCGTTCTGACAATGGAGGGGAGTACAAATCAGATCCGTTCCTACAGCTATGCCTTGATGAGGGCATAGAGAGACACTTCACAGTACCGGAGAATCCGCAACAAAATGGGGTGGCTGAGAGGATGAACCGGACTTTGCTAGAGAAGGTTCGGTGTATGCTATACAATGCAGGACTGCCAAAGAAGTTCTGGGCTGAAGCTTTGGGGTATGCATGCCATCTTGTGAACAGGTTGCCGTCATCTGCAATAGGAGGAAAGACTCCTCTGGAAGCTTGGTCAGGAAGGACTGCTCAGGATTATGATATGCTACGGGTCTTTGGATGTCCAGCCTACTACCACGTCAAAAAAGACAAGTTGGACCCGAGGGCAAAGAAAGGGGTGTTCGTTGGCTTCAAGCGAGGAACCAAGGGGTTCAAGATTTGGAACCAAAAGGACAACAAATTCATAATCAGCAGAGATGTCACATTCGATGAGGCTTCACTGATGAAGCCTACGGTCTCTAAGCAGGTGGAGACCAGCAAGACCAAGGAGCTATTGCAGTATGTGGAGAGTGATGCAGATCCACCATCTCTAGAGGATTCAGTATCAGTGAGAATCATTCCTGAGGTGACACAGGGAGGTGATCAAGTTGCAGAAGAAGATGCTGAAGTTGTTGAAGAGTGAAACGGTCCCAGTTTACATAATTTTTCCATATATATATATATATATATATATATATATATATATATATATATATATATATATATATATATATATATATATATATATATATATATATATATATATACATTAAATTAATCCACAGATCATCATAATGATCTCCAAATTTCTTAAAATTTTCAGCAGCACTTCCTTTGAAAATACGAAGTTTACTCTGATACATAGATACATACAATTCCAAAATTTCTCATAAATCTATATCCATAAACCATATCCCACGCAGTTATATCACATTTTCGGCTTGACATCGCCTACTTAAATTCTCACACGCTTATTATAGGAATACTACACAAGATAATAATTTAAGGACTTACTTAAGGATAATTTCCTTAGTGTCACCATCTAACATAATCCAACCCAAGATAATACCCATTAAGAGTTCATACACGAATCTACATATATACATCATCTCCATGTACATGAATATAACCACATTAATTAATTACAAGCCGTTATGGAAGCTTAATAGGCCCACACAGTGAATGTTGTGCATCCTTTCAGTGCTCTACCCTTGCCTTTAGCTGATATTTATCCCTGGCTAGCCCTGAAAACATGAAGCTATGGGGGGGTGAGCTCGACAGCTCAGTGAGTGGAGTCAATTTCATTCATAAAAATGAAGCATAGCATTAACGATGTATAATATTCATGGTACTTGAAAATAAAATGAATGTGGCACATGAAGTATGTAATAATGCATCATTCTTTATAATTGTGTATTTGCTTCCAGCTATTATTGATAGATGCACATAGGACCGGTATACGGTGTCTCCACTACCACATACAATAACACATTAAAATATTCTTAGTGTCACACACTCACACAAACGTATACATCAAGTATAGCCATTTATTCACAATCACTTGCAAAATACAAATATAAGCATATCACCAATGCCATTCAATGTAAAAGTAATTCCCCCGTCTTCCACCTCCTACCGGCTCCCGCTCGGCCCCTTCCTCCTTAATAATTCGTATATATAAAACATGTAAATTTCCCCGTCTTCCCCCCTCCTACTGGCTCCCGCTCGGCCCCTTCCTCCTTTTATATATATACATAATTATATGTCAAATCCCCGTCTTCCCCCCTCCTACCGGCTCCCGCTCGGCCCCTTCCTCCTTTAAACACAAATGCACCATGCACGGTTAAATTATAATATTCATCACAAGCAATTTAAAACTAACTTACACGTCATTTCATATATGGAATGATACTCTCAATGAGTACTTGCCCATTATCATGTATTCTTATGCAAAATTAGTATCCTTGTCTTAACCAAGCATAACACATATACATATATGTACAACATCAAATAACATACACTAATCACATTCATGTCACCCAAAATGAATTCTATTCTGTAACATGCATGTCAATGCCATTGTAAACTATACTTCAAAATGCAAGCCACATATGATATTTGGCAAAATGCTAAATCAACAAATTACTATAATATTTGCAATTTAATATAAAGCGGTCCAATTTATTTAAAAACCCCACTCACCATAAAGTTGAGCGTTCTACAAAAGGTTCGTACCGAGCACCGCTTCTTGTTTCCTTTCCGAATAATCACCTCGGGCACCGACATGCTAATCCCCCTATTTAATAGTAGCAACAACATCACATAATTTAACTCTTAGTTAAACATCAAGTGGATTACAATGCTCTTGTAGAAGAGACCTATTTTACCATTACATATTGCTAGCCTCTTACCCTTGAGAGTATACCAACATGATTATTATGGCTATCTCACGGTTTCTTATACAATAATTTATTTCTAATTAATATTTTCATGGAGTCCAATACCCAACCCCAATTCTTACTATTAAGCAATATCACATAGCCTCAATTCATTCCAATATTCATGCCCACAATATTCATTTAATTAATAACCTAACCCAACAAGTTCTCACCTTCATTCGGAGAGTTCTTCACCAATCTTTTAGCTTCTACATGAACCCAAACCATGATCCTATTCAAGAGATCAACAAGATATCTTTTAGTGCTAAATTCACCAATATCTTGGAAGGTTACCACTATTTATATGCAAATTTTCTTCTAAAATTTAAATCAGAATTTTATCAAGTCTTAGATGAACTCACCTTAAAATTCAGATCTAGGGCTGAATTTCACCTTTAAAAACTTGACCTTTTTCTATGAGAAACTCCATTTTTCCCCCCTTCCCTCAAACCCTAGCAAAGAACAAAGGCCATTTTTAGTTATGAAATAAATTATAACATGAGAAGGATTAGTGTAGTATAACTTTACCTTCACCAAATCTTTGCCTCTGAAAGTTTGGGTTTTTTTTTTTTTAGGAACAAATTTCAGAATTTAGGGCTTTGATTTACCTTTGCAAAACCATTCACAATCTGAATTTTTCCTTTACTTCTTCAATCAACCAAGATCCCCCCCTCAACCAAGCCCACTCGCGGCCTGGGGCGTCGCCCGCGCGGCTGTGCGCCGCCTGCGCCGCCCCCGCACGGCCCCGCGCGGCCCCCGCGCGGCTGTGCGCGCGGCTGTGCGCGGCCGCGCGCTGGTGGCGCGCGGTTGCGCCGCCTCCCTGGCTTCGGCTGAGGGTAAGTGAGAGAGAGAGAGAGATTAGGGTTTGGTTGTTTTTGGAGAGCCCTAAAAATTTTTACAGAGAAGAAAGAGATTTCTCCTCTCAGATTCTCACGTAAGAGGAGGTCATTAAACAAAAAGGCCCTTAACAATATAATCTTAGCAATTATCAATTCCCCTCAAGTCTTGCCACATGGCCAAGGCTAGGATCAAAATGATCCTAGCCCTACACCTCTTTTCTCCATGCACACCTAACCCCTTTCTAATTAAAATTTCTAAATACCAAGTATTACAATTAATTAAAGGGGTATGGTTGGTGGGGGTAGTATATACCATGTATAATTATTTTCAAATATTAAAATATATGACACCTTGCATATACATGATTATTCTTTACATAAAACATTGATATTTACATTATCACATACTTGTGGTAATTTATTAACACAAATTTCTCACTTAATCATCAGAGAAAAATAATTAAATTTATATAGATATATAGACATACCAATTAAAATTTGCATTGCCACACCAATTTATGATTAGAGTGTTGGCCCAATGGCCTTCCACTCTAGTTTTGATGATGATCAACACTCACGTAGTTATGTTCACTAATATTCTTGTGTTTCTAAGTTTCAGATCATTAACAGGATATTAGTTGGTGATTAGCTTCAACAAGATGATTAGAAGCTATTCATGATGATTCCGGTGCCAAAGCTTAAAGATCATACCTTTGCACTTGGAGAATCACGGAGTTTTGGAGCAAGTCTACTTGAAGATGGAGTTCCTCAAGGAAGACTTAGGTATCCTAGTTTAGATTATGAGTTTTAGATCCATTTGTAAAGCTTAGTATAGTTGATATGCTCAAGTGCACAAACACACACGTTTTATGTTTTGATATTTGGTTTTCATGAATAGTTTGATCAAAACAAGTTTTCATGATTTATATGTATAGTAGATGTTTTCTATTTATACATACATGCTTAACTTATAGACAAACTTATTTTGACGTTTCTATTCATGTTTTGGAAAAATCAAGTTTGATAAAATACAGGTTTTGTTTTTGATAAAATTTGCAAGACTCTAAAATGAATTGATATGTTGATATATTGTCTTGAAATTTTTATCACATGTTTATGTTTTAACATAAAATGATAAAACAAGTTTTAAAAAAACATATTTTTAGAAAAACAGTTTTTATTGTGATTAAAACTATTTTTTAGATTTACTGTGAATTTATGGGATTTTTATTGAGTGAAAAGACCTATTTTCAAATCCCGTATCTGTGCAGTTCTGCACTATGCCTGCCAGGCCAGTTCGGTCGACCGGACCGGTCGACCGCACCAAGTGGCCGGTCGACCGGGTCGGTCGACCGATATGCACAGACGTGCACGCTGGCTACACATTGTAGTCGGTCGACCGGACCGGTCGACCGAGTTGAGAGTTCAACTCTCAGGATGTTTCGGTCGACCGGGCCGGTCGACCGCTAGTGCCCAACGGTCACTTTTCTGACCGTTGGCGGTCGACCGGGCCGGTCGACCGACGCCTGTCAGAGCTGCCAGCTCAGCTCTAACGGCTAGTTTTCTGTTTGGCCTATATAAACTCCATCTCTTTGGGGATTTTGGCCAAGTTTTTTAAGGAGAAAAATTTCTGGTTTCTAAAGGTTTTAAAACAAGTTTTCAAAAGTGTTTGGGGCTTTAATTCTTCAATCTTTATTGTTTTAGGTTTTTTGGAAAAATCAAAGAAAAGAATATTTTGGGAGATTTGTCTTGGTTTTCATTCTATATCTTTTGCAAGGATTTTCCCAAGTGATTTTCTTTGTTGCTAGTTTTCCAAACACCTAGTTTTTCACACTTGAGCTATCTTCTATCCTAAACTATTAGGATCTTGTTTTTGTGGAAAAAGATAAGAGAAAAAGAAAGAGAAGAGTTTGAGGTTGTTTGTTGTAAACCTCTTTGTTGTAAACACCCTTTTATTTGTGAATCCCTCTTCGGTAGAGGTGATCGGGTGATTGAGTTGTATCCCTCAAGTGTGAGGTGATAGTGTTGGTTGTGAGCCTCTTCGGTAGAGGTGTTGTGGATTGTGGTTGTTGTAGCCTCGGTGGCTTTGTAAGTTGAGAGAGGAGTTAGGTACTCCTTATAGTGGATTGGGAAATCCTACACGGTGGTGTAGGCGGGGATGTAGAGCAAGGTGCTCGAACCTCGAAACAAATCTCGTTGTTTGCGATTGCTCCCATTGTCTCTCTAACTTACTCTTTTTACTTTGTGCAAGCATCATTCATTCATTGCATACATATCTTATACATTGCTTGTGTTGCCTTGCATCTTTTATATTGCAATTCGTTCTTATATGCTTGGCTTGATTGTGTGTGCACATATTTCATATTGCTTGGATTGCTTGTGTGTGTGGGCCTAATTTGTACTCATCCAACAAGAGCTTCACATAGCACCTCAACCCATTTCAAGGGGAATCAAGGGGAGTTAGTCCAGAGCCTCGCAAGGGGAATTCGGCTACACTTGTTGAATTGTATTAGTTTGTGCATAATTTGCATTAGCTTCCGCATTTAGCGCACTTAGTTTTTAATTTAGTTTCTTAGATTAGCACTTACACCTATTCACCCCCCCTCTAGGTGTTTTTCAATTGGTATCAGAGCTAGTGCTCCTGATACTTAGGCTTAACATCCTAGGAGTGAGATCCATTTGCTTGCTAATCTCATTTGCATTTGTTTGTTTGCACATTCATATATAGTTTACCATGGACTTCATGACCCCTCCTAGCTTTGACCCTTCCAACGTTGATGTTTGGAAGTATAGGATGTCCATGTACCTAAAGACCCTAGGTTTGCATGTCTTCCTTGCCACCACCAAGAGATGTTATCTTGGTGATGGTAATCATATAGGGGCCAATGCACAAGCCCTAGAGGCCATTAGAAGCACTCTTCCTAAAGATTATCTTTTATGTGTTTCTAACTTTGATTCCGCTTTTGTAGTGTGGAACAAATTGACAACCACCAACACCTCCAAGCTTCAAGTCCAAATCCAATAAGAAGAGGAATCTAGTGGAGAATCCGAACCACAACAATGCTACATGGTCCAAGGGAATGACTCCCTTGAGGTACATTCGGAATCCCACCTAGATAGTAATGATTGTGCTAGTTCTTCAAATGATTATGTTGATCTCCATGCCTTAAATGAAGAACTATCTATTGTGTGTGAAAAGTTAATAGAAAAATATAACGTGTTGAAAAAGAAAAGTCTAGATATTGAAAAAGAAAATAAATGTTTGCATTCTAGACTTGATTGTGTTTTGCAAGAGAAAGTTGAGGCCTATAATGAAAGGGATTCATTGAGATCTCAATTGGAACTTGCTTTAAAAGAAAATAAATTTTTAAAGTCTAAAAATGATTGTGAAACTCTTTTGAAGAAAAATGAAAATTTGTCTTCTAAAGTTGATTTTGTTTTAAAAGAGAATGTTGCTTTGAAAAATAAAATTATTTCTATTTCAAATGATTTAGATGTGTGTTTAAAGAAAAACATTATTTTGCAAAATAAGATGGATGCACATGTTTGCCATGCTAGTGTAGCTTCTTCATCTAGTCTACCTAATGCATGTACCTCTTCTTCTAGGATTAATGATGATATTTGTATGCTAAAGAAGAGAGTAGATTGTTTGGGCTCCACTATGAGCCAATGTGCCATGAACCACACACGGTTGGAAACCTTGGTTCGAAAGAAACAAGTTCCATCCTTTATGCATGCACACCCATCACGGCATACACATGCTTCACACGGACACCATCAACACAAGTATGCTCATGTGTACACATGTACACATTGTGGACGTAAGGGCCACCTTGCTAAATTTTGTTTTGATAGATTACATACTACTAATTTAGCAAAGAAATTTGTTTGGGTTAGAGAAGGGACTAACCCCCATGGACCCAATAAGATGTGGGTACCAAAGACCACCCCTCCTATTGTTTTTGATGTAGGTGTGGGCTCTCACATGACGTGAGAGTGATGACACCTTGGAGTGGATGCGTTCCGGACTTAAAGGAAATCTATTGGATGCATCACTTTCAAGGGAAGATTTGGTGGAGATGACCACCATGTTTTGGAGACAAGGAGAGTTGCTTCTTCGGTTTTGGTAACAATCCTTTACTCCCATTTATTGTTTACATGCTTTCCATGTTTTAATGTTTATAGCATGTTTTTGATGTCTATGGATTAGTATGTTCATTCCATGTTTATTAGATCCTTGACATACATGTATAGTATTTGAGACACATATGCTTATATGAACCCATATTTAGTGTTCTCACTTTTGTTTAAGCTATAATGTACATCATGAATCTAATACATGTGAATTTACATAGTAATCATGTTTTAGTTTTATCATGATGACTTTTATATTTGTTTTGATGCTTCATGTTTTGAATATATGTTTAGATGTTTGTTTTCATTAAGACTAGTTATATACTTGTACATAGAGTGGGCTACAAATAAATCTATATATGTTGAGCTTGATTGCTTATTTGAACCCATTAGATGTGCTAGTATAGTCTAGTTTTGATGATTCATACATTTCAAACTTGTATTCCATTTTTGGATTTGTTTTATGATTGTGTATTTCACTTCATGTATATGTTTGTATTGCCAAACTTTAAGATATACATGTACCCCTTGAGTCATTTGCCTTTCATGCAAATCTATATTTGGACTCAATTGTGTTTAGGGATATGTATGTATACTTCATGTTTGACAATTCATACATATACCTTGAAATGAAATTTGTTGTGATGAAAATTTAGTTTTTCATGTTTCATGTATTTATGTTTAACTTCATGTATATGTCCATCTAGTTCAAACTAATCTTATACATATACATCTTTTTGAGCCACGTGCCTTCATGCATACATTTTGTGGACTCGTTATGTTTTTTGATATGTATGTATACGTTAGTTTGTATTAGACATACATATGCCTTGAAGATTAGATAGTTTTGATGATTTCGTGTTTTAAGGAATAATTGAGCTTAATGAAAATATTTTTCATGATTATGATCTTCACATATTATTTGTACACTCATATCTATTGCTCATGTTTTGTTTCTCATGAGTTATGCTTTATTGGTTAGAGTGATGATTATCATGTGAATTTCAATTTTGTTTTATTCCTTACTTGAAGGATTTCGTGCTAGTTAACAAGTTTTCCATTTAACTAGTTGCGGTGTTCTTCATTTTGGTAGTGATTTTCAAACAAAACTACATTTTCAAATCTATCTTTGAAAGCCCCTACCATAAAGGGCGGTAGGATGGGAGATCATGTTCATGTATGCCCTAAATTGAAAATCTTTAAAACTTGAATTATGATTGGGTGGTAGATAATATGATGTATACACTTGAACTTATTGTTATGTCAATTGGTATCATTGAACTCTTTCAATTGGTATCATTTTGATCTTCTTGTATACTCATATATGTTTTGTATGTATGTATGCTTTAAATTCCAAGTATATCAATTTCTATTGGTATCTATCTTTCATACATATATATGTTTGTGTTTATGCTAGTGCTTGAGTTTCAATTTTGTTTAAATTGATTACTTTTAAATTGTTATCAAGACTATGCATGACTTTAGTTTGTATTTCATAAAGGGGGAGAAAATATGATTTTGTATTTCAATTGGTATTTGTACTCCCACACTTTATGATTAAAAGTTGTTTATATGTTTTAAATGAACAATTCTTACAATTGGTATCAATGTTTCTATGTAAAATCTTTTCAATTGGTAAAATATTTACAATTGGTATCATATTTAAGAAATTCAAAATTTGTTTTGGTTTCAAGATTCATGTTTAAGAATTCAAGACTTATGTTTAATTACAATTGGTATTTTCAAAATTATTGTTTAAAGAAAATATTCAAAGTTTTGATTTGTATTTCCTATATGCAAGGAGAGCTTAACATCTCTCTTACATATAGATTCATGTTGAGTATATTATAAATTGAGGAGCTTGACAACTCTTCTTTATATGATATACGTGTGTAGGGGGAGCTTCACATCTCCTCTTATGCATTACATAATATGTGTTATGTGAATTGGGGCTTGTCATCCTTTCTTCATGTAATGCATATGTGTAGGGAAGCTAACTTAGCGTCTTCCTCTTCATGAATGTATATAGCATATAACATATATTGATCCTTATTTATTGGTATCAAGATGCTTCATTGACATATTTTTTAATTGATATCATGTTTGTAGTCACCCCATATTGATTTTTTTGTTTGTTTTAGACAAAAAGGGGGAGAACATTGTTTGTATTATTTTGATTGACAGAAAGGGGAGAAAGATTTTTACCCCTCATTTTATCTATGGTTTTGATTGTTTACCCCTTTGTTGATGATTGACAAAAAGGGGGAGAAGTATTTGTGTTTTATATGATGCATGCTTATGTTTATGCATATATTATGTTTTAATCTCAAGAATATTAAGTTTAATTGATTTATAGAGTTTGCTTTGTAATTGGTATCTAGAGCTTATTTTGTTTTGAATATTCCATTTGATATCTAGAACCATTTATTGTTTATTATGCATATGCATGTTTCATGTTTAATATTCATTGCATATATTTATTGTTTATCCCTATGCATGAGTTAAGGGGGAGCTTCCTTGAAGCTTATCTTTAATCCATGCATATATAACTCCATGAGTTTTGTCATCATCAAAAAGGGGGAGATTGTTGGCCCAATGGCCTTCCACTCTAGTTTTGATGATGATCAACACTCACGTAGTTATGTTCACTAATATTCTTGTGTTTCTAAGTTTCAGATCATTAACAGGATATTAGTTGGTGATTAGCTTCAACAAGATGATTAGAAGCTATTCATGATGATTCCGGTGCCAAAGCTTAAAGATCATACCTTTGCACTTGGAGAATCACGGAGTTTTGGAGCAAGTCTACTTGAAGATGGAGTTCCTCAAGGAAGACTTAGGTATCCTAGTTTAGATTATGAGTTTTAGATCCATTTGTAAAGCTTAGTATAGTTGATATGCTCAAGTGCACAAACACACACGTTTTATGTTTTGATATTTGGTTTTCATGAATAGTTTGATCAAAACAAGTTTTCATGATTTATATGTATAGTAGATGTTTTCTATTTATACATACATGCTTAACTTATAGACAAACTTATTTTGACGTTTCTATTCATGTTTTGGAAAAATCAAGTTTGACAAAATACAGGTTTTGTTTTTGATAAAATTTGCAAGACTCTAAAATGAATTGATATGTTGATATATTGTCTTGAAATTTTTATCACATGTTTATGTTTTAACATAAAATGATAAAACAAGTTTTAGAAAAACATATTTTTAGAAAAACAGTTTTTATTGTGATTAAAACTATTTTTTAGATTTACTGTGAATTTATGGGATTTTTATTGAGTGAAAAGACCTATTTTCAAATCCCGTATCTGTGCAGTTCTGCACTGTGCCTGCCAGGCCAGTTCGGTCGACCGGACCGGTCGACCGCACCAAGTGGCCGGTCGACCGGGTCGGTCGACCGATATGCACAGACGTGCACGCTGGCTACACATTGTAGTCGGTCGACCGGACCGGTCGACCGAGTTGAGAGTTCAACTCTCAGGATGTTTCGGTCGACCGGGCCGGTCGACCGCTAGTGCCCAACGGTCACTTTTCTGACCATTGGCGGTCGACCGGGCCGGTCGACCGACGCCTGTCAGAGCTGCCAGCTCAGCTCTAACGGCTAGTTTTCTGTTTGGCCTATATAAACTCCATCTCTTTGGGGATTTTGGCCAAGTTTTTTAAGGAGAAAAATTTCTGGTTTCTAAAGGTTTTAAAACAAGTTTTCAAAAGTGTTTGGGGCTTTAATTCTTCAATCTTTATTGTTTTAGGTTTTTTGGAAAAATCAAAGAAAAGAATATTTTGGGAGATTTGTCTTGGTTTTCATTCTATATCTTTTGCAAGGATTTTCCCAAGTGATTTTCTTTGTTGCTAGTTTTCCAAACACCTAGTTTTCCACACTTGAGCTATCTTCTATCCTAAACTATTAGGATCTTGTTTTTGTGGAAAAAGATAAGAGAAAAAGAAAGAGAAGAGTTTGAGGTTGTTTGTTGTAAACCTCTTTGTTGTAAACACCCTTTTATTTGTGAATCCCTCTTCGGTAGAGGTGATCGGGTGATTGAGTTGTATCCCTCAAGTGTGAGGTGATAGTGTTGGTTGTGAGCCTCTTCGGTAGAGGTGTTGTGGATTGTGGTTGTTGTAGCCTCGGTGGCTTTGTAAGTTGAGAGAGGAGTTAGGTACTCCTTATAGTGGATTGGGAAATCCTACACGGTGGTGTAGGCGAGGATGTAGAGCAAGGTGCTCGAACCTCGAAACAAATCTCGTTGTTTGCGATTGCTCCCATTGTCTCTCTAACTTACTCTCTTTACTTTGTGCAAGCATCATTCATTCATTGCATACATATCTTATACATTGCTTGTGTTGCCTTGCATCTTTTATATTGCAATTCGTTCTTATATGCTTGGCTTGATTGTGTGTACACATATTTCATATTGCTTGGATTGCTTGTGTGTGTGGGCCTAATTTGTACTCATCCAACAAGAGCTTCACATAGCACCTCAACCCATTTCAAGGGGAATCAAGGGGAGTTAGTCCAGAGCCTCGCAAGGGGAATTCGGCTACACTTGTTGAATTATATTAGTTTGTGCATAATTTGCATTAGCTTCCGCATTTAGCGCACTTAGTTTTTAATTTAGTTTCTTAGATTAGCACTTACACCTATTCACCCCCCTCTAGGTGTTTTTCATAGAGTACACCGAACATAAAGTTATCAGTCCCAATTATCCGGCATTATCTCCTGGCAGAGGATTAAGATATTCTTTAGGAAAAGAAATAAATAATAAAAATTCGGGATGTTACATTCTACCCTCCTTAAGAAAGTTTCGTCCTCGAAACTTATAGCAGGAGGAATAAGATAGGGTCAAATATTTGTAATTCCTCTTCCGATTCCATGTAGCTTTTACAACTTCATACTTAACTTAAAATTTGCACAGGTTTCTAACTGTGGAATACATCCCTTGTTAATTTCAATCAACACTTGATTTTATGAACATTGGCAGTTCAAAACTTTCAGGTTATGCAAGGAGTAAAAATCTATGATGAATTAGAACAAGGTTTCGATCCTTTTTCACACGAATGTTGCTGACCGCCTACATGCTTGATATAAAAATTTTACTTCATAACCAATGATAGTTCCTTTAAAATAATTTCCCACTTTATTTAAGGTCAAATCCCTTCTTAATATAAATTTTGAACTCGGAGCTTTGAAACTTTGAATGCTTTTCTGGCGGTGGAGTCAGTCGGTAATAATAGATCCAATTTAAACTCAGATATTCGATTGATCTAAAGTGTTATGGATTCAAACTACTTTTCGTATCACAACTTTATCGGATAAGCCTTAACAACCGCTGAAATTTCTAGCGAACTCCCATATTAAATCCTGTGTCATGAGAAATGGTTTACATTTTAATTACTTTACTTGTAGACTAGAACTTGCATCAGTTCCTCCACAAAAATATATATGTCATGATCTAACAAAATAGATGACAAAATTCAAAAACTCAGTGGCTTAATTTACTAAACTGTTTATCATTTAATACTTTATTGACGGGACGAAGTTAATTCAATCAAAGAAGCTAAAGTCATGTCCTTCCATCGACTTATTCATGTATGTGATGAGTACACTAATATCTGATCATCCTCTTTTTCTGAATTAGTTTCCCACCACAATTTACCAATTACAGGTAAGTGAACAATCCTTCTTTTACAGATGACACAGAGTGTTTTAATATTGCAGTAGCTGTAACACTTTACTTTATGCTCGTTGTTTTCTAAAATAACAAGAATTCTCTCAAAGTCATGATAAATCCCAATTCTAACATAAATGTATATTACCAAGGTTTCATTATACAGAGTAATACCTCTGGTGGTAAAGTTAATCAATATTCAACAGCTTCAAGTTGATTTGTTGTATCGAATAATTAAAAGCATTAGAAATCTAATTTAGCTTTTCATTGCGACTTGAGTTGCCACAAGAATGTTTTGAGAATTTCCAGAGTCATTATTATCCACATTTAGAGGTCATAATGTATCAAATTTTTAATTTCCCAAATTTCGAAAGAATTACACTGTGTAAATAATAACTACCCATGTCACAGGTACATCCATACATAAAATTTACAATAAGTTACAATTATTGTTCTTATGAATGTTGTTACTTGATCTGGTTTCATCTAGTGAACTCAAACACTATTTCATTATCTGACATGATGTAACTTAGTGTAATATCAATGACAGTTGCAACTTGCGGTGAGCACCTGACTTAAATCTGTATACAATAATTGGTTGAGACATAAGATAAGGATTTGTATAATGTCACCCACATAAGATTGTCTCATAACATAATTTGCTTCTCAATTTCACATACAATGATCCTGCCACTATACATACAAAACAAATGACATTCATACCATCAGTCCCTCAGCGTACTGGTGGACTCACAATTGTATACACAAGTATGCATTGACCATCTTATTAAACACTAGGGTACTTATGATTCTGTTTCTAGATTCATCAAAATATCATCCTCTCTTCATTTCATATTCATACAGTATAAATTATCCCTATATAAAGATGTTCTTCAAAGAGTAACAATTTCATATTCCTAACAATATGACATATCCCTTATATTCTTTTATCTGCGACTTTAATCATCCCACACCCAGATTCTTAATAAGGTTCTTCTGTTCCGATTTATCTTGATTTGCCTGATATTTCAATTACTTTCATATTCCAGTGTCCCATATTACTGGCAGCTCATACTGAGGGCCCGCACCCCCAATAGAACGCATTCGAATCAAGACACGCGGGTATGCCCTCATTCGAACGTATGAAAATAATCAATATCCTGCACTTCGAGATCAATCATACACGTCAGAACCGACTACCCCCCTTGGAAATTCTTATATACTGTCACGCTATCAATCAAACAATGCACACATACATACATATTAGTCCTATGGATCAATCCCGATACATAAATAACAATTCTAGGTCACATTCCTATGCCTACACTTTCTAGGCCCTATATCTCTGCCTTACTCCTCATTTCTAAACCTTAATTCTGATACCAACTGAAACGGTCCCAGTTTTCATAATTTTTCCATATATATATATACATTAAATTAATCCACAGATCATCATAATGATCTCCAAATTTCTTAAAATTTTCGGCAGCACTTCCTTTGAAAATACGAAGTTTACTCTGATACATAGATACATACAATTCCAAAATTTCTCATAAATCTATATCCATAAACCATATCCCACGCAGTTATATCACATTTTCGGCTTGACATCGCCTACTTAAATTCTCACACGCTTATTATAGGAATACTACACAAGATAATAATTTAAGGACTTACTAAAGGATAATTTCCTTAGTGTCACCATCTAACATAATCCAACCCAAGATAATACCCATTAAGAGTTCATACACGAATCTACATATATACATCATCTCCATATACATGAATATAACCACATTAATTAATTACAAGCCGTTATGGAAGCTTAATAGGCCCACACAGTGAATGTTGTGCATCCTTTCAGTGCTCTACCCTTGCCTTTAGCTGATATTTATCCCTGGCTAGCCCTGAAAACATGAAGCTATGGGGGGGTGAGCTCGACAGCTCAGTGAGTGGAGTCAATTTCATTCATAAAAATGAAGCATAGCATTAACGATGTATAATATTCATGGTACTTGAAAATAAAATGAATGTGGCACATGAAGTATGTAATAATGCATCATTCTTTATAATTGTGTATTTGCTTCCAGCTATTATTGATAGATGCACATAGGACCGGTATACGGTGTCTCCACTACCACATACAATAACACATTAAAATATTCTTAGTGTCACACACTCACACAAACGTATACATCAAGTATAGCCATTTATTCACAATCACTTGCAAAATACAAATATAAGCATATCACCAATGCCATTCAATGTAAAAGTAATTCCCCGTCTTCCACCTCCTACCGGCTCCCGCTCGGCCCCTTCCTCCTTAATAATTCGTATATATAAAACATGTAAATTTTCCCGTCTTCCCCCCTCCTACCGGCTCCCGCTCGGCCCCTTCCTCCTTTTATATATATACATAATTATATGTCAAATCCCCGTCTTCCCCCCTCCTACCGGCTCCCGCTCGGCCCCTTCCTCCTTTAAACACAAATGCACCATGCACGGTTAAATTATAATATTCATCACAAGCAATTTAAAACTAACTTACACGTCATTTCATATATGGAATGATACTCTCAATGAGTACTTGCCCATTATCATGTATTCTTATGCAAAATTAGTATCCTTGTCTTAACCAAGCATAACACATATACATATATGTACAACATCAAATAACATACACTAATCACATTCATGTCACCCAAAATGAATTCTATTCTGTAACATGCATGTCAATGCCATTGTAAACTATACTTCAAAATGCAAGCCACATATGATATTTGGCAAAATGCTAAATCAACAAATTACTATAATATTTGCAATTTAATATAAAGCGGTCCAATTTATTTAAAAACCCCACTCACCATAAAGTTGAGCGTTCTACAAAAGGTTCGTACCGAGCACCGCTTCTTGTTTCCTTTCCGAATAATCACCTCGGGCACCGACATGCTAATCCCCCTATTTAATAGTAGCAACAACATCACATAATTTAACTCTTAGTTAAACATCAAGTGGATTACAATGCTCTTGTAGAAGAGACCTATTTTACCATTACATATTGCTAGCCTCTTACCCTTGAGAGTATACCAACATGATTATTATGGCTATCTCACGGTTTCTTATACAATAATTTGTTTCTAATTAATATTTTCATGGAGTCCAATACCCAACCCCAATTCTTACTATTAAGCAATATCACATAGCCTCAATTCATTCCAATATTCATGCCCACAATATTCATTTAATTAATAACCTAACCCAACAAGTTCTCACCTTCATTCGGAGAGTTCTTCACCAATCTTTTAGCTTCTACATGAACCCAAACCATGATCCTATTCAAGAGATCAACAAGATATCTTTTAGTGCTAAATTCACCAATATCTTGGAAGGTTACCACTATTTATATGCAAATTTTCTTCTAAAATTTAAATCAGAATTTTATCAAGTCTTAGATGAACTCACCTTAAAATTCAGATCTAGGGCTGAATTTCACCTTTAAAAACTTGACCTTTTTCTATGAGAAACTCCATTTTTCCCCCCTTCCCTCAAACCCTAGCAAAGAACAAAGGCCATTTTTAGTTATGAAATAAATTATAACATGAGAAGGATTAGTGTAGTATAACTTTACCTTCACCAAATCTTTGCCTCTGAAAATTTGGTTTTTTTTTTTTTTTAAGGAACAAATTTCAGAATTTAGGGCTTTGATTTACCTTTGCAAAACCATTCACAATCTGAATTTTTTCTTTACTTCTTCAATCAACCAAGATCCCCCCCTCAACCAAGCCCACTCGCGGCCTGGGGCGTCGCCCGCGCGGCTGTGCGCAGCCTGCGCCGCCCCCGCGCGGCCCCGCGCGGCCCCCGCGCGGCTGTGCTTGCGGCTGTGCGCGGCCGCGCGCTGGTGGCGCGCGGTTGCGCCGCCTCCCTGGCTTCGGCTGAGGGTAAGTGAGAGAGAGAGAGAGAGAGATTAGGGTTTGGTTGTTTTTGGAGAGCCCTAAAAATTTTTTACAGAGAAGAAAGAGATTTCTCCTCTCAGATTCTCACGTAAGAGGAGGTCATTAAACAAAAAGGCCCTTAACAATATAATCTTAGCAATTATCAATTCCCCTCAAGTCTTGCCACATGGCCAAGGCTAGGATCAAAATGATCCTAGCCCTACACCTCTTTTCTCCATGCACACCTAACCCCTTTCTAATTAAAATTTCTAAATACCAAGTATTACAATTAATTAAAGGGGTATGGTTGGTGGGGGTAGTATATACCATGTATAATTATTTTCAAATATTAAAATATATGACACCTTGCATATACATGATTATTCTTTACATAAAACATTGATATTTACATTATCACATACTTGTGGTAATTTATTAACACAAATTTCTCACTTAATCATCAGAGAAAAATAATTAAATTTATATAGATATATAGACATACCAATTAAAATTTGCATTGCCACACCAATTTATGATTAGAGTACACCGAACATAAAGTTATCAGTCCCAATTATCCGGCATTATCTCCTGGCAGAGGATTAAGATATTCTTTAGGAAAAGAAATAAATAATAAAAATTCGAGATGTTACAAAGAGGGTCAGGAGCAGGACATGGATACCGTTCCAGATCCCACTGCAGTTGAAAGACCAAGGAGGAATACTACGAGACCTGGTTGGCTCACCACTGATATGGTCGTCGCGTATGCACTTCCAGTTGTTGAAGAGGCTATTCCATCTACCTTCAGGGAAGCTGAGATCAGTTCGGAAGCAGAGAAGTGGAAAGAAGCCATGAATGAAGAGATGAAATCTCTTTACAAGAACAACACATGGGAACTCACCAAGTTGCCAAAGGGGAAGAAGGCCATAGGGTGCAAGTGGGTATTCGCTAAGAAGCAAGGATCTTTTCAAGAAAATACAGTGCGCTACAAGGCAAGGTTGGTGGCTAAAGGCTACGCTCAGAGAGAAGGGATCGACTACAACGAGGTGTTCTCCCCAGTTGTTAAACACTCGTCTATTCGGATCCTATTGGCCTTGGTGGCGCAGAATGAGTTGGACCTTGACCAACTTGATGTCAAGACCGCCTTTCTCCACGGCGATCTTGAGGAGGAGATCTATATGACTCAGCCCGCAGGTTACAAAGCTGCAGGGAAGGAAGAGTTAGTATGTAAGCTATAGAAATCGCTGTACGGTTTGAAGCAGTCTCCTAGACAGTGGTACAAGCGATTTGATAGCTTCATCAGGAAGAAGAAGTACACACGAAGCCATTTCGATCCATGTGTATACTACAACAGGTTACCATCAGGTGAATATATCTATCTACTTCTTTATGTAGATGATATGCTGATTGCTTCTAGGTCGAGATCTGTTATTGATTCTCTGAAGAAGATGTTATCGTCAGAGTTCGAGATGAAGGACCTGGGGGAAGCAAGGAAAGTATTGGGCATGGAGATCACAAGAGACAAGAAAGCTGGCAGGATCAGTTTGACTCAGAAGGGCTATCTGGAGAAGGTACTGCAGAGGTTTAATATCGGGAAGGATACTAAGTCTGTTAGTACACCAATGGCGCCGCATTTCAAATTGTCAGCGAAGATGTCTCCAAAGAGTGTTCAAGAACATGAGCATATGTCTCATGTTCCATATGCCAATGCGGTGGGTATCTTGATGTATGCGATGGTGTGTACGAGGCCAGATATTTCACAGGCAGTCTCCATGGTGAGTCGATACATGCATGATCCTGGACAGGGTCATTGGGAAGCTGTGAAATGGATTATGAGGTACATCAAGGGAACTGTTGATGTAGGCCTGGTATTCGAGAAGGACAACACCGGAAAGCAGGAATGCATAGGTTATGTGGATTCAGACTATGCAGGTGATCTTGACAAACGCCGGTCGACGACGGGATATGTCTTCATATTCTCACAGGCACCGGTGAGTTGGCGCTCCACACTTCAGTCTACCGTCGCGTTGTCGACCACAGAGGCTGAATATATGGCTTTGACAGAGGTCATGAAGGAGGCAATCTGGCTTCAGGGATTGCTTGATGATCTGGGCGTGGAACAGGATATTTTGAAGATAAACTGTGACAGCATGAGTGCCATCTACTTGGCAAGGAACCAGGTCTATCATGCAAGGACGAAGCATATTGATGTCAGGTATCATTTTGTACGGGAGATTCTAGAAGAAGGTGACATTGACTTGTTAAAGATTCACACTTCAGAGAATCCGGCCGATATGCTAACAAAGGTGGTGTCGGGGGTGAAGTTTGCACACTGCAAAGACTTGCTCAAGTCCTTCAGGTAGAATGAGCTTGCTGAAGCTCATTTGGGTGAACTACGGACGGCTTGATCCCTTGGGCAAGGGGTACGTAGGCAACCGGGTTGGTGCAGCCGCTATCGAGTCGGAATTCGGCTCAGATTTGAAAATCTTCACCGAGGTGGAGAATTGTTGGAGGAGTACATTGAGAAAGGTGATGTCATGCCAAGTGTCGTCGAAGACCGCTAGGAAAGTCGATGAGGAAAGGCAAAGGGACAGCGGCAGAAAAAGGCAGCAGCAGCAGAGACAGAGTGTCGGTCGACCGGTCCGGTCGACCGACGTGCACAGCGTGCACAGGAATTGAGCGGTCGACCGGCCCGGTCGACCGGAACCCTCTGTCTGCAGAAGACAGAACTCTCGGGTTTGCGCGGTCGACCGTCCCGGTCGACCGGAAGCCCTTGACTGACAAACCCCAACTCTCGGGTTTTCCGGTCGACCGGTCCGATCGACCGGTATTGGAGAATTGGGAGGTCGGTCGACCGTCCCGGTCGACCGACACGCGGGTTCTGGGTTTTTCTGCTGATCCGTTGTATGAGGTATTTAAGTCTAAATGTTTTTTAGGGTTTTAAACACCTGCGAAATTGTATTTGCTCTAGTACTCTTGCATTCAAAGAGACCTAGAGTGATTTGTATTCATCTTCCTAAATAGTAAATCTCTCCATTGATTGCCCCGAGGACGTAGGCACGTTGGCCGAACCTCGTTAGATCTGTTATTTGAGATTGGGTGATTCTCTTCTTGATTGTGATTGATTTCATTGTGAGAGGAGATCTGAGGATTCTCTGTTTGGTTCGTTGTTGTGATTTGTTTGCGAGCACAACACATGCTCCATCTTATTCAGCTCCTCGCAAAGTTCCATAGTGTTTGCTACATCCTCGGGTTTTGGCCTCCGTTTGGTAAACCTCCATACACAGCCTCGGAAACTTGCCTTTCCTTGGTCTGCCTTATGCCAATATCTCTCCCATGCGATTGGTTTTGGCTTTGCCAACCTCTCTCTTTCAAGCGGTCAGGAAGTGTCTTGGCCTTATAAACTGTTGGATCTAAACTGTATTTCTTAAAAAAAAAAAAAAAAAAAAGGGTTATGAAACTTAAAGTCCCCGAAACGGTCAAACACTCAGCTCGAGCGTGAGTCGAGTCTCTGCTCAGATGAAGATCAATCGCCCAAGAAAAACAAATAAAAACAAGAGAATCTAGAGCTCTCAGAAAATAGAAGTCAGAACAAAGCTTCTCGCAGACAAAGTGCTAGTAAAGAGACTCAGAGAGGGAAAAGAGAGCTTGTGTTATGTTTTTAGCTTCTGAACTTGGGTTCTATTTATAGGTAGAATAGCACCCTGGGTTCACAGCTTAATCCCATAATCCGTGATAATTCAACTGCATTATCTTATGATCTGTGGTAACGGACGAGTTGTTCTGCCCGATTTGTGGATTTTGAGATCTTAAAAAATGTTGGAAAAATCGGAAATATCAGTCAAACCACTTAGTCAAAATTCAAATAAAAGAATTAAAATACAAAAACTGGTGTTGGGCTTGGCTCGCACGTGTGATGCAAATGCCTGCGCACGAGGGGCGGCGTCAGCGCGTGCGCGTGTGGTGTCCCCAACCCGTATCCAATAAATTATAATAATTGAACGAGGGAGGTTTAGTATATAAACCACATACTTTTTCATATCATATACAATGTGAGACTAAATGAATAGGTCAAAATGAGCACTACATGAAAAGTCAAGCTTTTTCTTTGATTGTGTTCATTCAACCCTAACAGTCACCCAAAAAGATTGAATTTCAAGGAAGACATAAAATCAATGAACAACACTGAGGTTGTCCAATTTTTATTTATATTTTATGATTTATGATTTGAATATAAACAAAAATTAGACAACTTCATACTAAATTCGCCGGAGGGAGGGGAGGGGAGGCTGGGAAAGGAGAAGGAAAAAAAAGAGAGAAGTACAATTTAGACTTTTTCAAGAGGGTAACTGTATCCAAAAAATAATTGCACACTTGTAAATACATGATGGGTGTCTTTCTCATTTTTGGTGTTGACGTAGGCCCAAGCTCTCTGTGATTAGGCCCAAATAAAGCAATGATGGGCTGGGCTCAAATTGGACTTAAGAAAATTATTTAATTAATTATTTAAATTTATAGTTGGTGGTTGGGCTCATGTTAACATGGTCAAATTTTTGGTAAATATTTGCTAAAATACTTTAATAGCTTTTATAAAAAAATGGTGGCATGGTTGTTATTATCAGCTTCAGTCACTTATAGTTGTTTTGCATGTATAAGATCTCAAATGCCAATTTTACGTTTTGTACGTGTTTCTCGATAGAGTTTTGACCTAGTTATGAAATTATATTCTATTTAATTGATATCGCTGTGAAGAATTGTCTGTATATTATTATATTGTCACGAATCAGGTAGCCAATAATTCTGATACTGAACTCGACTCAGAATAATCCAAACATTTGATGTATAGACTTAGGGCTGGCTCGATCTGTAGGCAACTGAGACGGTTGCCAAGGACCTCCAAGTACACTGGGCCCCAAAAAGGGTAAAAAAATAAATCTGATGAGGTGATGGTCGGCGAGAGGACACCACCATTGAGGCAGCCGACGACCACCCACTGAAGGTGATCGACGGTGGCCAGGCGCAGGGGAGTCCCTCAACACCGCCCCGAACCCAACAACCATGAGTTGGAATGGGTTCGGGTGAGTGCTCGAGGAGAATTTCAAAAAAAAGAAGATAGAAAAATTTACTTGAGACCCTTGGATTGAATGAAATTATTTTTTATGCCCAAATTAATTGTAAATGACTCTCTGTTGAGCATTTTATACTCTTTTGTAAGTGAAATTTAAGAAATATCTATATAAAAAAAATATGGCAATCTTATGCCTGACCCAGTGTATGATAGGGGTGGCAATTGGGTCGGGTCGGGTCTTAAATGGGTCGACCCATAATCGGGTCGGGTCGACCCGACCCATTTATTTATATGGGTCAAAAATCCAAACCCAAACCCGACCCAGTATTATGTGAGTCGACCCGACCCGACCCATTTGACCCATTTAACTAAATGGGTCGGCCGGGTCGGGTCGACCCGTTAGCGGTAAATGTTTTGTAGGAACCTTGTTCTTGCATTCTATAAGTAGATGATAGTGGCATAATGTTGGTTTCAATAAGTTAAAAATCATAAAATCATGTATATCAAATGCAATGCTTCTTATTCTCTGAAATAAAGGTGAAAGTATTAGTGGGATTGAGACAAACTCAGGGATTGTTTATGCAATATAATTTTGTTTAATTATGAGAATGTAGTTAAAATTAAGGGGCTTTAGGTTTTTCATAGAAGATTGTGCAATGTGTATGGTGTATTGGATTTTGATGAAGAAAGGATGGAGAGCTAAATTATGAAGTCCCTGAGCGGAAATGATAAATGATTCCCAAAAAAAAATCTCTGGATCAAAAATATAAAAGGTAAATGGGTCTTAGCGGGTCTTAGCGGGTTTGGTGGGTTTGGGTCGACCCGACCCATTTATTAATCGGGTCTGGTGGGTCGACCCGATTACGACCCAAACCCGTATAGCTCAAACCCATACCCACTTACTCTGGGTCGGGTCGGGTCGGGTCTGGCGGGTCGGGTCTGAATTGCCCCCCCTAGTGTATGACAAGGCTCATAGAATTGCAGAAAGGTTCCTGAATTTTACAGAACTGACAAAAAGGCCCAACAGAGGAGAAAGGAAGAGAAAATAAAAGAAGATTGAAAGCTTACTTTGAGCCCCTTGTTTGAATTAAAATTGATAAAATCATATATAAGATTAATTATGTCATAAGAAAGATTGAATGGATTAGTTATATTATTTATAGAAAAGGATATACTAGTAAGACTTGAATACAAAAACTTGATTACAAATTTTGCACCTCAAAAAGCTAGAAGAATTGTTTTTCAATAAAATATTAATTATATAAAATATTATTTAATATTACCTTTTTTTTAAATATATTTTAAAAGGGTCTCAGTTGAAACTTTCACCCAAAGCCACATTAGACCATGATTTTGATGAATACGATTCCGAATTTAATCCAGATTGGAATTTGAACTAACATGAATAATGTACGTGTAGTTAAAAATTGATAGTACTTATCATATTAGTAAGAGAAATTTTACTCACACTCGCCCTCTCTGGTGTCTACACTTACTTCAAAATGAATTTTGAATTACAAGTTTACCTATAGATGAAAAGCCTATAATACCTTTTAATGTTTTTCCCTCTTATTTCTTCTCCAAAATACGGTGTTTGACTGGACATTATTACAACTCTTGATGTATTTAATTTTAGTTTGTGTGTTTCAATGTTTTTTCTTTGATTCTCTAGAGATTTTCTTCTGCCAAATGTTTGACTGGACTTTACTGCTTTGCCATGTTCTCCGGTTTCATTTTAGGTGTGGTATGTTCATTTGTTGCATCTGATTGTGCTTGTCTTCTTTCAAACTTTTTGAGGTCTTTTTTTCTCCTGCTAATTAAGAGGCGCATAAAGGCACTTAATGTCACGCGCGTGTGAGAACTCGAACCGATAACTAATGAGTGAGCGGAGCTCTTACGATCTCAGGGTTGACTGAAATGTCACTTGCGGGGACTTTCTGACTTTCTTGGTGACATTTAAACATAGTTACATAGCTTTTAGCTCATTGCCTTGCAATACAGATGTTCATAGATGTTAAATATGATGCCATCTAATTAATATCGGTTTGGTGGGTTTTTTACCTTTCATTTGGATCTAAGATGTACCGTAATTCACATGTACTTACGTTATAAATTTGGATGCCAAGGGGGGTGTTAAACTACCATGCAGTTTCCTCAATCCCTGATTAAGAGGCTGTTTGTTTCATCATAAAAGACGTAAAAATCCGTAATTCGTAAATTACATCCCAATTACAACTATGACGTTTGTTTGGACCGTAATTCGTAAAAGACTTACGCAACTTAACTATCACTCACTTTCAACCTAATTATTACTCACTTACAGTTAATTTTGTGGTCATGCAAATTTGTATTATTTTTATATGTTAATATTATTTTTTTTAATATTTAACATTTTTAATATTTATTTGCAATATTAAAACTTTTAAAATCATAGAATAGTTAGTTTTGTGGTCAACTTTTTCACTTACGACTTATACGTTACGACAACCAAACAGCGTAAAATACAATACACTTTCCCACTTACAACTTTATATTACCAACCAAATACCATAAAACTTACATACATGTAACTCATTTACAACTGTAAAAGATTTTACCAATTATGACTTGCGAATTACGGCCAATTACGACAACCAAACAGACCCTTGTCTCTTCTAATCTAACGAGTATAGAAACCACGTAGTATTATATTACTGATTTTTTAGAAGTATAAAGTTAATTGATTGACCCTATATAGATAAATAATTTGAATTTTCTCAACCATGATTAAGAATGTTGGGGAACTTTGGAAAAGAATATTTTGAAAAATTTTAAGAGTGTATGAAACAAATTATGATAACTTAAAATTGATAAGTGAATAAAAAAGAAGAATGAGTGTAGATAAAAAAAAGAATGGGTGTGAGTAAAATTTTCCTATTAGTAAATGTACCTCGCTCGCGAGATACCTTAATAATATTATTACTTGCTAGAAACTTTATAATGCGCCATACTTTCTAGTTTTGAAATTCTAGTTTTAAAGGAACCTCTTACGGGTTAAATGTTAATCGATTCCAATGAAAGTTTTAGAACTTATACCGTCCTATACTCTCAGCCAAACAAGTCATTTAATCACCTTCTTCTTCAATCGATCCTTAGGCAATTTTTTTAAAAAAAAAAACCTCTCTTTTAAAAAATAATTTAAAAAATCGACTTCACTTTAAAAAAATTCAAATCGATTTCTTATACATCACGTCAACGTCATACCGACGCTCAATAAACCCAGTTTCATAAGATTTGAAGCTTTGTGACCCTGATTCATAAACTCCATTCTGGTCCCCAAATAATCTCATATATGATAGTTTTATATGACATATAAACCTAGTAGTATGTTTAACTTTAACACGGCACAATAACAAACATGAGGACTATCATATTGTTCAAGAAATAAATAAATTACAAGACAAGTCTCAAAGCTTGTACAGTTATCAAAACGGCACCGACTATTTCTTTTTCATTTTTTTCAATTTTCATATTAAAAGTTAACGTCGTTACGCGTTAGTAGTACTTGGTTTCTGCCGTTTAAAACACAAAACACGTGGTTGACATGTAAAAAAATCTTTATGTTCTCATTATCTAATTCAATATGGGAACGCAAAATTTGCTTCTCACCAGACATTTTGCGTCTTCCTTCTCTCTGTGACAGGGGTGTCAACTCTTTTGGGGGGAGGGGGCCTGACCCACTTGCTAAGCAGGCTAGACCTGTCCCTGCCAAGGCTCCCACACGGGTCGTGCCCGGGGTCGCCTTTGGAGGCCCACGGCCTGCTCGGGCTGGGCCTACCCGAGTTCTGGGCTTGGCACGTGCCCGGCTCGGCCCGGCCCAGTCGCCCTCCTCCTCCAGGCTATTCCACTGTCCCTGTCACTTGAGAAATAAATGTTCAAAAAAATTGTAAACCCCAGGATTCAAACCCAAGCACTTTACCTCAGCTAAACAAGTCGATGTCTAACTTTCTCACACAATTGTTGTGTCAAATGCATGATAACTAATATATTTAATTTTATAAATTAGTTTTTATTATTTTAAAAAATCCGAGCCGGCGCGGCCCAGGTCTGGGTCACCGGCTCGCGGGCCGGACCCTAGTTTCGAAAATGGAACCCGGGCCTGGTTGGCCAACGAGCCCGCTCCGACTCGTTTGACATCCCTACTCTGTGAGTCTCTTTCACACTTAACATTTTCTCTTTAGCGCTTTCTATTTTTCTGACACTTTGTTCTTTAGTATGGTCTCCCTCAAACACTTTTTCTTTAATTGTCTCTCTACTTTTCCTTCCTATTTTCATCTTTAACTGTCTATGAACCTGTCTCTCTCTCATATCTTATTTTCTCTCGGACATTCTCCCTTTACTGATGTTAATTGTCTCTCTCTCTAAAACTCATATATCTAACTTGCCTTCTCTCCTTTTAATACTCTCTACTTCTCCTCTTCGTAACTCTCTCTGTAAAATTATTTTTCTCGTTACAAAGCTCTTTAATTATATGCTTAACATTGTTTTCTCTATATTTGTTTCTTCCTAATGTCCTCTTCAACATGATTTGTTTCTCTATAAATGTGTTTCTTTGACAATTTTCCCTATTTAACATCATTGGTCTCCCTAGCATTTTTTTTTTAACATTTTGCCCTTTGATATTCTTTGTCCTTTTAATATTTTTTTTTCTCTAATTATACAAAACTTCTCTTTCTGTCTATTTAACGCTAATCTCTTTATGATCTAAGAGTCGTCTCACATTCTTTTTCTCTCTGACACCTATTTCTAACTCGTTTTCTCTTACTAACAATACTCTCTTTAAGTCTCCTTTTCTAACATCGTTCTATTGATTGTTCTCTCTCCCTTGTTACTCTTTCTTTAACATCTTTTCTCGTTGTAACGTTATTCCACTCTAATGGTCTTTTCTCCAAGTTTCTTCTTATATTTAAATACTCTTAGGTGAAATGTTAGGATTTTAACTCGAATATATCATGGGAGTAGATGAAAACTTCAGAGATCAAGACCGGACAGGTGTGCACAATCGGTGCACAGATTAGTCGACTAATGGCATCTCAGTAGTCGACTATATGTCGACTAATAAATTGGATTAGTCAACAATAGAGCTGCTGGAAGTTTTCTTTTACGGTTCTGATTGCAGTTTGAGTTCAACTCGAGTTTTCTTCTCTTATGAGGTTGTGTTGTTCGTATTGCTAGAGTTTGTGTAGGACTAGGATGATGCTAAGGTTTATAAATTATTCCTTGGGGCAGCCTTCAATGTATGATCCAATAATTAAGAAAATGAGAGATTTATGAGAGAAATTTAACCATAAGGGTTCACTGTTGTAGGCGACCATCAAAGAGCATGTAATCTTCTTAGCGAGATGTATAAGTGCTTCTCATTGTACTTCTTTAAAGTTTTAATAAATTTTCTCCCCATTCTCCCATGGATGTATACACGATCTGTTTGATCGGTGAAAACACGTTAAATTGTGTGTTGACTTTCTCTACTTCGAAATATCTTATCTCTTCTTCTCTTCTTTTTCTCTTCTTCTTCACATTGTACTTCGATCTGGCTTTTCTTTTTTCGTTGCGTTGATTCAAACAATTGGTATCAGAGCATATTAGTTTATTGTAATAATTGATATCAGAGCAAGGTCAACGTGAAGATGTCTGCAATCAAATTCGATATTCAGAAGTTCGATGGCATCATCAATTTTAGTAGGTAGCAGATTAGGATGAATGCCATCCTGACCCAGAGCGGGTTGAAAGAAGTACTACTCGAGAAGGTAGAAAAAAAAGCCTGAAAACATGAAGGAAGAACTTGGCAGGAGTTGGATAACAAAATCTTGATGGTTATTCAACTTTGCTTGGCGAATGAAATGTTGATGAGTTTTCTTCAGAGAAAACATCTTCGCTATGGAAGCGACTTCAGAATCATTATCTGAAGAAGACGTTGGTGAATTGGTTGATTCTGAAGCAACATGTTTTTCTTCTTTGCATGAATGAAGGTATGCCTATCGAGTCTCACCTTGCAGAGTTTACCTTTATTATCATGAGTTAGATAAAACAGAGGTTAAAATAGAAGATGTAACAACCCGTTCTCGATAGACTAGTCATTACCATGTTGAATTGTGTGCTCATGTGGTACTAACATCTCGTGCAGGTAATATACCTAGCCTTAGGGTTGTGTTTAGCCTCCGGGCTCTCATGCTCCGCCTGGTAGGCGAGCCTAGCACTCAGCGCTTTGCCCCTAACTCTGTTCGAGTGTAGTTACGCTGCGAACAATTGTTGTACGTTATCGTGGTTTCACCGTGAGCGGTAACTAACCGGGTGTGATAGCGTTTAAGTGTTGTGCATTAGCTTCGCTCCAGCTTGCTTAGCTTCACTTGATTGCTCGCTTGTCTGCTCGCTTGCTTTATTCCTATCTCACTCAACCTCTGGGTTTCACTACTCTACTGATAATTTAGCTACTGCCTGTTATACGTGTGAAATTGGTACTAACACTTCTGCAGGTACATATATGGCCTTCTGGCCCTCCAACCTTTATGGGCCTTTCACCCACTTCCTTGAAACAGGAGTGCGTTCAGACCGTTAGATCTTTTAGTTACACCTGGTAGGTAGATCTAGCGATTTGCTATTAATCCATTCGAGCATAGTTACACTGTGAGCACGGCTTCGCCACATGCGGTAGAATAGCGTTCATATGCTCGCTCCGTCGTATGAGTTTAGCCGTGTCACAGGCGGTAATCACGCCAAATGTGATGAAAGTACACCTAGAGGGGGGTGAATAGGTGTAAGGCTAATCTAATGACAAATGATGCGGAATTAAAAACAAATTGTAACACACTTAGTATAACCAAAGAGTGTAGCTGAATTCCCGGTGAAGGGCTCTGGACTATTTTCTCTAAATTCCTCTAAATAAGAGTTGAAGTGCTATGTAAAGCTCTCTTGGTTCAACACAAGTGACGCACACAAACAATACCAAGCATATAAGAATGATATGAACATTATGAAATAATGTAAGGTACAATATAAGAGAGAGAGAGAGTTAGAGATAGTGAATCAATCGCAAACAACAAGATATGTTTCGAGGTTCGAGGCACTACTCTACATCCCCGCTTTCACACAGAAAGATTTTCACTATATCGTCCACACATGACTTCCCACACAGGGAACCTCGAGGATTTGGGTAATACAAACTTGGAGTACACAACTCCTCTCTCAACCAACAACAACCTCTTCACTAGAGGTAAGGCATAACAACAATCACCTCTACACTTAGAGGGATGGGCACTTAGCCAAACAACAATCCCCTCTCACTAGAGGGATAAGGCTCAAAGCCAACAACACCACAATCACCTCTACACTTAGAGGGATAACAACAAAACTAATTTGCATAACCTCCACAATCACCTCTACACTTAGAGGGATACCAACACAACCTCCACACTCACCTCTACACAAGAAAGAACTCAAATAAAAAAAGGTTTACAACTCTTGGTGGTCTCACTAAACCACAAACCAATTTTTCTCACAAAACAAGATCCTAATAGATAGGATAGATATGATAGCTCAAGTGTGAGAAAATAAAGAGTTTAGAAAACAAATCACAAAGAAAAACTCTTAGAAATACTTTTAAATAGATATAGAAATGAAGAACAAAAAACCAATTCCCAAAGACTATATTTTTCTTTAATTTTTTTCAACCCTTTTAAAAAAAAGATAGATCTTTTAAACCCAAAACACTTTTGAAAACTTGCTGTTTAACACTTAAGAAGATGGAAAATTTTTGCTCTCAAAAATCATGAAGAAACCAGCTCAAGAGGTGGGTATTTATACCCTCTCAAAATTCTGCCCGTTGGCAGCCAGGAAAGGTCAGAAATGACCTTCCGGTCGACTGACCAACAGTCATTTTTATGACCGTTGTGCCTCCGGTCGACCGCCCGGTCGACCGGCCCCCACCCGAGAGTGGTGTGCCTTCAGTCAGTCGACTGCGCGGTCGACCGGACGAAGTGGCTGGCCATGTGCACGTCCTCGTGCACATCAGCCGACCGTCCGGTCAACCGCCAGTGCAGTCAGGCTGGGTTTTTAAAGGATTAAAAACTTGTCTTTTTATCTTCAAATAAATCCCATAAAATCACATAATTTCCACAAAAATAAGTTCTTATTAGATTTTTGAAATACAAATATGTGTGACTAAAATTCAACACATACTACAAACTATTTGAACCATTTTTGTGATATTGAAATTGGCATTAAACAAAAATCAGTATTTTTCAAAAAATCAAACTTTGAAATGGAAAACCGTTTTCTCCAAAACCCATGTAATACAAAAACATGATATTGAAACAACTTTGAAGCATGTTTTATATGGATAGAATCTAATATACATATATGATAAATATATATATCTATGTTTTTGATATGAAATCCAAAATCAGTTAAACCAAAAAACCAAAACCAATAAACTTAAAACTTGTCTGTATATGTGAACTTGAGCATATCAACACTATCTAATCTTTATACAAGATCTAAACAACTAAACTAAACACAAACCGAAGTCTTCTTGTCTTCAAGTCGAACTTGATCCAAACACGATCCACCGAGCTTGACTCCAACCGAGTACTAGATGCGATCTTATCGCTCGAGCTCTTGAATCTACATGTGAAAGCTCCAAAACACCTTAGTTGAAACTAATCACCTACTAATATCTTGATCAAATATCTGAAACTAAATATCACAAGATTATTAGTAAACTATAACTACATGAGTTAATCATCATCAAAACTAGAGTGAAGGGCCTTTGGGCCAACACGTGATGGCATCTAGTACTGTACGTTAATTTCGCTCCAGCTTGCTTAGCTTCCTTGGATGTACGCTTGCTTGCAAGCCTATTTGTCTACTTAATAACTCAACTAATATTCTTATCTTGATGGTTGTGAAGAGTTTGAAACTTGTATTTATACTATTTTCAAAATCTGTATCGTTTTTCTGTATTAAGATATATGATAGTGATATTTATTGTGCTTACCACCTGACATGCTATTACTTGACACCTGACTCCTCCTTGTTACTACCTGATACCTATTTGATATTACCTGCCACCTAACACATTACTGCTTACCTTGTGATTATCATATTTCGGGAATCCTGCACTGTTATCATGTATTATATGTACAGTGACTCCTAAATCCTGACCTGTATTTCTTGTACTTATGTATTCCTGTAATTCCTAAATCTGTCCTGCTCCTGCTATTCTCGTAATGTGATAAATACATAATAATAAACTATAAAAGACCAACTTACACCGGGTAAGGGGAAACTGATGGACTTCAAATGGTGAATTGTTTACAGTGGTATTAGGTATGTTGTGCAACTCCAACTTTCAGACCTATCTGAGGGCCTCCAAGTGTCCGAGGAAAGCTCTGACTCCCTACTCCTGTTACATTCTTGAATGGGCATACAATACGACCCATCTTCCTGTTTGCCTAGCTGCAGGTTTTGGGTCAGCACCGGAATATCCTGGGTCGTGGTCTTGAGTATACACGGGACCCATTGTAAATATAACACATTGGTTTCATCATCAGTTTCCAATAACAATCTCGACTTACTTATATATGGATGTATGTGTGCTGGGATACTAGGGCACATGCCTAGATATATGAGTAGGACGAGTAATAATAATAACAAAATGTTAATTAACAATTTGTTATGTTATTTTGCAGTTCGGGTTGTATACACTCAGATTACGGTAACATGGGGCATAAGGTATATAGATGAGGGTTTCTTTGTTTAGACTATTCCTTCGACGTACTTGTCTCATGAAGCTGTAAACTTAGTTTGTACAGCTGGTTTTGCCTGTATGCAGCATTATCGCTTTTATCGGTTTTTATGCAGTTTTCTTAATTTAGGAGACAACTCAGGTTATATGAAACCAGGATACACTGACATAAGGTATATGGTATATATATGAGGATTTTCTTATTTGGATTATTCCTTCGACGTACTAACCTCACGGATCGGTAATTTGGGCTTATATAACTGGTTTTACTGCATTTACCTTACTTGCTACCTCCTTACCTGCTCCTATATGCTTGTGCTCACGACACAATTTTCAATACATACTCTTTGATTCAGATTTCTCGATACACATGTGCTTATCTATGCACGCCACCTGGCATTCGACACACCACTCGCTGGGGAGTTCTGACTCTCCTGGATCTTCGTGTCTAGGCTTGGAGCTTGTGGATTCTCCTGGCTGCTGATCAGAGTAGCGTAGCGGAAGCGAGGATCATCGACAGACCGTCTGCGGCCCTATCCTTCCAGGCCCATGCTCGTCTCTCGAGTTTTTTCTTCTGTAACTTGTGGACGCTTTTTGTACTGTTCATACTTGTATATCTCTTTGTACTCTCATAATTGCGCTTATCGGTGATGTAATACTCTTATAATATTGTGTCACATCTGGTGATAATTTTATAAATGTATTCATGTGTTAGAATGTATAATGCACCACATACTTTCGTACTCTGATTCTTGCCTGTACTGATGTTTAGCATATATATGTGAGGATATTTTCGACCAACCTATATACGTCATAGTAACGTCTCTGTACCCGCGAGATCGGGGCGTTACAGAATTTGAGGATTAAGCACTTCTATTACTATGTCTTTTATCGTCTTTTTACAAGAGCTTTAGAGAATCTATCATCTATGAAGGCAAATAGCTATTAAGGTCAATGAAATTAAAGAGCATCTACTCAATAAGGGCAAAATTGACAAGCAGTTGACGGAAAAGTCTCATCGCGATGATTTCGGGCAAGTTTCATTTATGAAGGAGAATGAAAGTACACCTAGAGGGGGTGAATAGGTGTAAGGCTAATTTAATGACAAATAATGCGAAATTTAAAAAACTAATTGCAACACACTTAGTGTAACCAAAGAGTGTAGCTGAATTCCCAGTGAAGGGCTCTAGACTATCTCCTCTAAATTCCTCTAAATAAGAGTTGATGTGTTATGTAAAACTCTCTTGGTTTAGCACAAGTATGGCACACAATCAAAGCCAAACATATATATATGAAATGAGCAATATGATGCAATGCACAATATAAGAGAGAGTTAAAGATAGTGGATCAAACGCAAACACAAGGATATGTTTCGAGGTTCGAGCACCCAGCTCTACGTCCCCGCTTTCACACAGAAGGATTTCTACTATATCGTCCACATATGACTTCTCACACAGGGAACCTCCACTGAGGATTTGGGCAAATACAACTTGGGAGTACACAACTCTCTCTCAACAAATACAACCTCTCACTAGAGGCTAAGCACAAAGCCAACACAAGATCAACCTCTCACTAGAGGGATACCAATAAACTCAATCACCTCTACACTTAGAGGGATACTAACAACCCAATTGCACAACCTCCTCTACACTTAGAAGGAAAGGCACAAAGCCAAAGCAAAGGAAAGGGTTTACAATACTTGGTGATCTCAAAGACCACAAACTAATTCTTTCTCACAAAATAATGATCCTAATAGATAGGAAAGATAGATAGCTCAAGTGTGAGAATATAAAGAGTTTGAAAATCAAAATCACAAAGAAAAATTCTAAGAAAAACTCTAGATAGAAATGTAAATGAAGATCAAACCAATTCCCAAAGACTTTTCTTTTCTTTGATTTTTTTCAACCCTTTAAAACAAAATAAAGATCAAATCTTTAAGCCCAGAACTCTTTTAAAAACTTGTTGTAAAATACTTGTAAAGATTAAAAATTTTGCTCTCTAAAAACTTAGTGAAATCAGCCAAGGAATGGGGTATTTATAGCCCCAAACAAAATCTCCTCGTTGGCAGCAGGAAAGGGCAGATTTGTCCTTCCGTTCGATCGCCCGGTCGACCGGCCCAACAGTCATTTTTATGATCGTTGTGCCTCCGGTCGATCGCTCAGTCGACCGGGACTGGACACAGAGAGCAGCAACTCTCTGCCGGTGGACCGGCCGGTTGACCGGGGCCATTTTCAGAGAGCAGAGCTCTCTGGACGGTCGACCGCCCGGTCGACCGGCCCACCAGCACATGGCTGCGTGCACATAGGTCGACCGGACCGGTCGACTGACTTCTGCCTCGGTCGACCGGTTCAGTCGATCGACAGACAGCCAGGTCAAACAGTTTTGGGAATTGAAAACTTATCTTTTTATTACCAATTAAATCCCATAAAATCACATAAATTCCACAAAAATAAGTTCTTTTATTATCTTAGAAATACAAATATGTGTGACTAAAATTCAACACATATTATAAATAATTTAAACCATTTTTGTGTTCTTGAAAATTTGCCTTAAACCAAAAATCGTATTTTCCAAAAACTAGAATTTTGAAATGGAAAACCGTTTTCTCCAAAACTCATGCAAATACAAAAACATGATATTAAGACAACTTTGAAGCATATTGTATATGGATAGAAACAAATATACATGAAAGATATTATATCTATGTTTTTGACATTAAATACAAAAATAAGTTTTGTTTAAATATAAAACTCCAAACACATGAATAAGCTTTTCAAAATAAGTTTTTCTAAGTATATGAAGTATAAATGTATATAAATCAAATCTAATATACATTAAAACTTGTAAACTTATTTTAATTCTATCTATTTATGAAAACCTTATATTTGAACTAGAAATCCAAAACCGGTTAAACCGAAAACAAAAAACCAATAAACTTAAAACATGTATGTGTATTGTGAACTTGAGCATATCCACACTATCTAATTTTTACAATGATCTAAACACAATCTTAAACTAACAAACCGAGATCTTCTTGTTGACTCGATCCAAATACGATCCAACGAGCTTGACTCCAATCGAGTGCTAGATACGATCTTTACGCACGAGCTCTTGAGTCATCATGTGAAAGCTCCAAAACACCTTTGTTGAAGCTAATCACCTACTAATATCTTGATCAAATATCTGAAACTAAATATCACAGGATTATTAGTAAGCAATAACTACATGAGTTAATCATCATCAAAACTAAAGTGGAGGGCCTCTGGGCCAACAATCTCCCCCTTTTTGATGATTTCAAAACTCATGGAGTTATAAATGCATGAATTAAAGTTAAGCTTCATAGAAGCTCCCCCTTAACTCATGCATAACAATAAACATAAAGATATGCAATGAATACTCATAACAAGTATGCATAAATGAGCACAAATATTTAATATCTAATGTTTATTTCCTCATTTTTGCATAAACAAAACAAATATGCATAGACAATAAATATAAAGGCATGCATATATAAACTCAAATACTTCTCCCCCTTTTTGTTAATTCATCAATAAATGAGTAAAAATAAATTTAAAAAATATTCTCCTCCTTTTTGTCAAACAACAAAAATCAACAAAGGGGCATAAAAAAAATGTTCTCCCCCTTTTTGCATAAAACAAACAAAAAGATACATATATGCGATATACATTCATGAAGAGGAAAGACGTGAAGTTAATTTCCCTTGCATACATGCATTACATGAAAAAGAGATGACTAGACCCTAATCACATAACGCATAATATACAATGTATAAAAGGAAATGTGAAGCTCCTCCTACACACATGTAAGACATAGAGAAGAGCGGTCAAGCTCCTCAATATGAGATACACTCAACATGAATCTATATATAGAGAAGATGTTAAGCTCCCCTTGCATATAAGCAATACATATCAAAATTTTGATACCAAATTATAACACCAATTTAAAATTAACAAAAATTTTAAGATACCAAAATATACCAATTGAAAATATCTTGTAAACTTTTGATACCAATAAAAATTAAACATTGTATGTTTTTGATACCAATAGAAATATATATGTATTTTGTAAATCATGATACCAATTGTAAATATTTTGTAAATTTGATACCAAATGAGAATATTTTATAATTTTGATATCAATTGAAAGTGAAAGCCAAATATTTTTATGTAAACATAACTCATTTCAATGTGGTTACCAATTTACAGTGAAATATGATACCAATTGAAAAACATAAACCAATCTTTTTGGTTAAACACTAAAATTATTTTACAAGTTGAAAAACAAACTAACTATTTGGTTAAATAATTCATTTTGCAATAAAGATACTAAATTTAGAATAAAGCCAATTTAAGATTTTTGATACCAATATTGAAAATGTTAGTATATTCCAAATTAAAATATTTTCATTAAGAGCATAGGAAACCAATTGAAAAATAATATACCAAATAATATCATTTTCATCATAAAGAGTGAGAGTAAGATACCAATTGAAAATACAATCGATTGAAAACTAAAACATGAAGTTTTCTCCCCCTTTCTGAAATACCAATGAAAATGATGCATAAGCTTGTATAAAATACCAATTTAAAAACTAATAGTCATTAAGGAGTAAATCAAGCTTAGCATGAACATAATTTGTGTTTTAAGATGTAAAGAAATAGTAAACACAATCAAATCATGTATATATGTATGAAAATGTAAATACCAATAGAAATTGATACTTTTTGAAGTTGAAGCATACATATATAGAAAATAAAAAATGAGTATATATACATGAAAATATCAATTGGGATACCAATTGAAAATATGATGAGGATCAAGTGTATAACTCATGTTACCTCCCTTTCATGCACATGTTTAAATAGATTGTTCAATAAAGAGCATAAGGTATGGTCGCCCATCCAACCACCCTTATTGGGTAGGGGTTTTCAAAAATAAGATTTGAAAATATAACGTGTTTGAAAAACTCTACCAAAATGAAGAATACGCAACTAGTTTTATGATAAACTTGTAAACTAGTACGAAATCCTTCAAGTAACAAATAAAATAAGGATATATCCATGAAACTTTAAAAATCACACAATCATCAACACTCAAATAGCAATAAAACTCATATAATCTCATGAAACTAAATCATGAGTAAACATCAAACATAGAGTGCAAAAGTCATGTAATCAACCTCATGAAAATAAGGCATTTAAGCTCAATATGAAATTCTTTTAAAAAATGAAAATTTAATTTTCATCAAAATAATACTAACTCCAAGGCATGTGTATGTTTTGTCAAAACTAAAGGTATACATACATATCCAAACACAATTGAGTCTATGAAGAGATTTTGCATGAAAGGTAAATGACCAAAGGGTATACATGTATATTCAATAGTTTTGACAAAATTAATATATACATGAAGCTAAAACATATTATCATGAAAAACATGTCCAAAAATAGGGAATACAAGTCAAAATGCATGAATCATCAAAATTAGGCTATACTAGTACTTCTTATGGGTACAAATGAGCAATGCAGCACAAACATATAATAATCAATTTGTGGCTCACTAGTTGTACAAGTATTGACACAAGTTTTAATGAAAACTACATCTTAAACATGTAATCAAATCATGAAGCATAAAACGAAAAACCTAAGCCAATATGATCACTATGTAAATACACATGTATTAGACTAGGATATACAACGTAGCTAAACTAAAGTTAGAACACAAAAATATAGGTCCATATATAACATGGGTGTATCTCAAAAATACTACAAATGTATATCACATGTCTAATCATGGCAATTAACATAATAATCATTAAAACATGACATGCTAAGAATCAATAATATGAAAGCATGTAAATATAAATAGGGGTTTAGAGATAGTTACTAAAACCAATAGGGTTAATCTCTAGGTCTCCAAACCAAGGTGGTCCTCCCACCAAACTCCCCTTTGAAAGTGATGCATCCAAAATTTTCACCGTTTAGCTCGGAACACATCCACCTCAAGGCACAAATGCATCTCACGTCATGTGAGAGCCCACATCTACATCAAATAAAATAGGAGTGACTTTTGGTACCCATACTCTTTTGGATCCATGGGGTTTAGCTCCTTTCCTAACCCAAACAAATCTATTTGCAAAATTTGAATCATTAACTCTATCAAAGCAAAAATTTTCAAGGTGGCCCTTACGTCAACAATGTGTACAAGTGTACACATGAGCATACATTGTGTTATGTTTATGAACGTGAGAAGCATGTGTATGTCGTGTTTTGTTTGCATGCATAGGTGGAGCTTGTTTCTTGCGAAACATGGATTCCAAACGTGTGTGGTTTAAAGTACATTGGCTCAAAGTGAAACCCAAACAATCAATACTCTTCTTTAAAATATCTATATCATTTTCAATAATAGTAGAAGAGGTGGAGCATGCTATGGATACACTAGGTGGTAAAGCTATACTAGCATGGCAAACACGAGAATCTAAATCATTTTTCAAAGAAACATTTTCATTAGAAATTAAATTCAATTTCTTTGAAATAGAAATAATTTTGTTTCTCAAAGAATCATTTTCTTTTAAAATAAAAATAAGTTTTGAAGACAAAATCTCATTTTTCTTCAAAACATCATTGCAATCATTTTTATTTTTCAAAATCTTGGTTTCATTTAGGGTAAGATTAAGTTGGGATTTCAATGAGTCCCTTTCATTTGGAATCTCATCTTTTTCTTGCAAAGCCATGTTAAGTTTAGAAAATAAATCCTTATTTTCTTCTTATTTTAAGGGTTTTTTTCAAGAGTTAGTATTTTTGCAAGAGGTTTTCACAAACAATAGAAAGTTCTTCATTTAATGCATCAGGATCAACACTGTCATCTAGTTGAGTTTCTGAATTTACCTGAAGGGAGTCATTTCCTTCGACCATATAGCAATGTTGTTTGGATTCATTCTCACTAGATTCCTTCTCCACAATGTTTGGCTTTTGAAGCTCGGGAGAGATCTGTTGCCCAAAGGCCCTTCACCTAGTTTTGATGATGATCAACTCATGTAGTTATAGTTACTAATGATCTTGTGTTTAATTAGTGACAGATTCATGATCAAGATCTTAGTAGGTGCATAGCTCAACAAAGGATAAAAGAACAAGATTTGGAGCTTGCATGTGGTGATCCAAGGAGTTTTTGGATCAAGCTTGGACCAAGTCAAGAAGATGAGAAGCCTTCAAGGGAAGACTTCAAGAAGATGAAGACTTGTGTCTAGGTATAGAATTTGTATTTTTGTTTTAGTATAAATGTAAAGGATAGATAGTTGGTGGATTGCTCAAGTCTATATCACACACACACTCTTGATTAGAACTCTTGATTTAATTGATTTCATAAAAGATTTTGTTTTTAGAAAAGAACTTTTATTTTAGAAAAAGATTTTTCTTTAAGACAAAATATTTGTTGGTTTTTGGTATTTCTATCATGTATATTCTTTAACCAAAACCAAGTTGTATACTAGATTTCAAAAACATAGATATTTCATATTGATTGTGGAGTGGATCATATCCATACACACTATGCTTTTAAATGGACTCAAATATCTTGTTTTTGTATTTGATAAAGGTTTGGAAAAACATTTCATGGAAAATTAGGTTTTTATCAAAAGAATTTTTACCAAGTATTTTACCTTGATAGTAGTATGACACATGCTCATACTCTATGATTTTTCAAGACCCAAAACCTAAATCCAAATTGTCCAGGTCCTGGAAGTTCTGATTTTTCAGAATTTCTCAGTGACCGGTCGACCGGCAGTCGACCGGCACTCGACCGACATGCACAGTTTTTGTGCATGTGCGTATCAGTCGACCGGAGTCGACCGATACTCGACCGACCCAAACCTGTTGCTCTCTGGAAAATGCCAGTCGACCGGATCGGTCGACCGACAGTTCTTTCCAGAAGAGCGGTCGACTCACCAGTCGACCGGTGGCTGCAACGGTCAGAAAAATGACCGTTGTCCGGTCGACCGGCGGTCGACCGCCAGCTCTGACAGAACCCCAACGGCTCTATTTTCTGGCAGCCTATAAATTGGGATTTTGTCATCTGTTTTGAGGTTAACATTTAGGAGACTTCTTGAGCTGTTTTTCAGACACTTTTAGAGGAGTTTCTCTACAAGATTTTAGTGCAAATACTTCCAATCAAAAGGAAGAGTTTTTATCAAGAGAGTGTTAAGTGATTTCTTGTGTTTTCCAACAAAGCTTTCTTTCCTTCATTTTCTCACCACACACTTGAGCTTTCCATTGCTAGATATTCTTATAGGTGTGTTGTAGTGAGAGTACTCTTTAGGTGATCAAGAGTTGTGATCATCAAAGAGATCTTTTCTTGTAATTTTGAGGAAACGGGCAAGTGTGCTCGTTGTGGTTGAGTTCGGGTGCAAACTTGTGGTGTGAGGTGCGTCCTCGTCAAGCCGGTGGGCTTGTGGTGTGTAAGGGACTTTGGGAGTCCGAGGGTTTGTAGGTGTACGGCACCGAGGAGAGATCCGGTGGGATCTTGCATAGTGGAAATCCTTCGTGTGTCGAAGGCGGGGATGTAGAGCAAGTGTGCTCGAACCTCGAAACAAACCCTTTGTGTTTGCGATTGCTTACTCTATCCCTCTCTCTCTCTTTGTCTCTTTTATATCTTGCATTACTTTCATTGTCTTTACTTTACATGCTTGATATACCCTTGTGCTTAATTGATATACATACTTGCTTGGGATTGTTGTTAACACTAGTATTCAACCAAGAGAGCCAACGCGGCACCTCAACCCATTCAAGGGGAATCTAGAGGAGCTTGTCCAGAGCCTCGCAAGGGGAATTCGGCAACACTCTTGAGTTATACATAAGTGTTTAATTAAAAGAAGTTTTAATTTGGTCATCTTAGTTTTAATTCCGCATTATTTGTTCATAAGTGACCATTAGATTAGCCATCACCTATTCACCCCCCCCTCTAGGTGATCTTACAAGATCAAAGTGTTCCACACTGCAAAAACGGAATCATAATGAGAAACCATAGAAAGATAATCTTTGTTAAGAGTGCTTCTAAGTACCGTTAGGGCTTGTGCATTGGCCTCTATATGCTTGCTATTATCAGATAGGATTTCTTGGTAGCCGCAAGGAAAACATGCAATCCTATGATTTTTAAGTACATACTCATCCTAAGCTTTCACATATTGATGTCAAAAACATCAAACATGGAAGGTGCAAAGTAATCCATGAGTGTAAACAATATGTGTGCAAATGCAACTATAGATTAGCAACCAAGATCTCACTCCTAGGTGGTTAAATCTAATATCAGGAGTGTAGGCTCTGATACCAATTGAAAGTACACCTAGAGGGGGGGTGAATAGGTGTAAGGCTAATCTAATGACAAATAATGCATAATTTAAAAAACTAATTGCAACACATTTAGTGTAACCAAAGAGTATAGCCGAATTTTCGGTGAAGGGCTCTGGGCTATCTCCTCTAAATTCCTCTAAATAAGAGTTGAGGTGCTATGTAAAGCTCTCTTGGTTTAGCACAAGCATGGCACACGATCAAACCCAAGCATATATATATGAAATGAATAATATGATGCAATGCACAATATAAGAGAGAGTTAGAAATAGTGGATCAAACGCAAACACAAGGATATGTTTCGAGGTTCGAGCACCCAGCTCTACGTCCCCGCTTTCACACAGAAGGATTTTCACTATATCGTCTACACAGGACTTCCCACACAGGGAACATCTACTGAGGATTTGGGCAAATACAACTTTGGAGTACACAACTCCTCTCTTAACAAATACAACCTCTCACTGGAGGCTAGGCACAAAGCTAACACAAGATCAACCTCTCACTAGAGGGGTACCAACAAACTCAATCGCTTCTACACTTAGAGGGATACCAACAACCCAATTACACAACCTCCTCTACACTTAGAGGGAAAGGCACAAAGCCAAATCAAAGGAAAGGGTTTACAATACTTGGTGATCTCAAAGACCACAAACCAATTCTTTCTCACAAAACAATGATCTTAATTGATAGGATAGATAGATAGCTCAAGTGTGAGAATATAAAGAGCTTGAAAATCAAAATCAGAAAGAAAAATTCTAGGGAAAAACTCTAGATAGAAATGTAAATGAAGATCAAACCAATTCCCAAAGACTTTTCTTTTCTTTGATTTTTTTCAACCCTTTAAAACAAAATAAAGATCAAATCTTTAAGCCCAAAACTCTTTTAAAAACTTGTTGTAAAATACTTGTAAAGATTGAAAATTTTGCTCTCTAAAAACTTAGTGAAATTAGCCAAGGAATGGGGTATTTATAACCCCAAACAAATCTGCTCGTTGGCAGCAGGAAAGGACAGATTTGCCCTTCCGTTCGATCACCTGGTCGACCAGCCCAACAATCATTTTTATGACCGTTGTGCCTCCAGTCGACCACTCGGTCGACCGGGACTGGACACAGAGAGTAGCAACTCTCTGCCGGTCGACCGGGGCCATTTCCAGAGAGCAGAGCTCTCTGGAAGGTCGACCGCCTGGTCGACCGGCCCACCAGCCCATGGCTGCGTGCACATCTGTGCACGTCAGTCGACCTGGTCGACTGACTTCTGCCTCGGTCGACCGGTCCAGTCGACTCGCAGACAGCCAGGTCAAACAGATTTGCCCTTCCGGTCGACCGCCCAGTCGACCGGCCCAACAGTCATTTTTATGACCGTTGTGCCTCCGGTCGACCGCCCGATCGCCGGGACTGGATACAGAGAGCAACAACTCTCTGCCTGTCGACCGGCGGTCGACCGATGCCATTTCCAGAGAGCAGAGCTCTTTGGACGGTCGACCGCCCGGTCGACCAGCCCACCAGCCCATGGCTGCGTGCACGTCGGTCGACCGGCAGACAGCCAGGTCAAACAGTTTTAGGGATTGAAAACTTGTCTTTTTGTTACAATTAAATCCCATAAAATCACATAAATTCCACAACAATAAGTTCTTTTATTATCTTAGAAATACAAATATGTGTGACTAAAATTTAACACATATTATAAACAATTTGAACCATTTTTGTGTTCTTGAAAATTTGCCTTAAACCAAAAACCATATTTTTCAAAAACTAGAATTTTGAAATGGAAAACCGTTTTCTCCAAAACTCATGTAAATACAAAAACATGATATTGAAACAACTTTGAAGCATATTGTATATGGATAGAATCCAATATAAATGAAAAATATTATATCTATGTTTTTGACATTAAATACAAAAATAAGTTTTGTTTAAATAGAAAACTCCAAACACATGAATAGGCTTTCAAAATAAGTTTTTCTAAGTATATGAAGTATAGATGTATATAGATCAAATCTAATATACATTAAAACTTGTAAACTTGTTTTGATTCTATCTATTCATGAAAATCATATATTTGAACTAGAAATCCAAAACCAGTTAAACCGAAAACAAAAAACCAATAAACTTAAAACATGTGTGTGTATTGTGAACTTGATGTAATACCCCGTTCCCGGAATACGTACTTTGTTACGTATTCAGTCTTTCGATCGTGTTTTCCAAATTACTTCCTGTATCTGACCGATTTCAGTTTTAAAAATAATTTCCCAATATTATGTATTTTCTGTGATTTTCTAGAAATTTTCCTGAAATTGAATAAATATTTTCAAAACCGGTGTCGACCAGTGTCGCTGATCGATTCTCGGATTTTTAATTCACAAACTACTAGGAATTTCTAGAAAGTCCTTTAGACTTTATTTCTTAGAATCATATTTTCTATCTAAATACTTTTTCTGAGAATTTTATGAATTTATGAAAATTCCAACGGAGTCGGCAGATAACCGATTCCGGGATTTTTAATTCTAAAACTATAAATTATTTCTTCAAACGAATTGCACCATGAGCCTTCAAATCTTATTCTTGATTTTTGGTAAAATTTTCAGGTCATTCCGAGATACTTGAATTTCGGACATTTTTTCAAAAATCCCAAAATTCCACAAATGCCACCTCATTTCCCACTCACTTCCCCACCTACCCCACTCACTCTCTCTCCTTCCCATGGCCGGCCAAGTGGCCAGGTGAGGGACACCTCACCCCCTCCTTTTTGCTAGAAAACCCCTCACTTCTACCTAAATTCCACCCCCTTTACAAAATCCCAAACATATAAAAGCTTTCCCCTTTGCATTCTACTCTTTTCTTCTCCACTTCAACAAAAGAGAACCCTTCACCAAAGTCTCTCCTCCTTCCTCAAACTGAAACCTAGCTCCAAGAACCCCCCAAGCTCTTCACCTCCAGCTCAAGCTTCTACTTTGGAGCTTGGATCGTAGCTCTCTTCGTCGCCAAGGATCATTTGGGAGCTACTCGTCGTCAACAACCCTTTCAAGCTCACAAAGCTTCGATCTAACGATTCCAAGTGAGTATTTCACTCACCAAGACTTGAATTAGCCCTAGAACACTTGTATCTACACCTCTTGTACACCTAGGTCACCCAAAACCATGAATTGAACCATCAAACACAATTTCCAGAAAATCTGTTCTGTCACTGTTTTTCCCACTATTAGTCGACTTACCCTAGGAGCTAGTCGACTAGAACACTTAGCTGAAACTTAGTTTTTCTGGAAAACACAGTATTAGTCGACTTACCCCAAATATCAGTCGACTAATCTTTTCTGGACCTAAATCTCAACTCTCTGGAAATCCCTATTAGTCGACTCCTGAATCCTCCTAGTCGACTAATCCTCCCTGGACCAGAAATCCAACTTTCTGTATCAACAGACTTAGTCGACTTAAGTATCCATTAGTCGACTAATAGTTCCCTGTTAGTCGACTACCCTTACAACCCTAGTCGACTAACTTTCCCTGAAACAGAATTCCAACTCTCTGTATCCTTGTTTTAGTCGACTAACCCAGACTGTTAGTCGACTAGAGACCCCTATTAGTCGACTAACCCTTACCCCTAGTCGACTAATTCTGACTGTGTGTCATAGTTAATTTCTGTTCTGAATTTGGTTCTTATGCTTGTTACATGTGTATTATATCTTGCTTGTTCATGCTTCAATACTGATATTACATGACCTATTACTGAATAGATGTATCTCTTGTTACCTCATGACTTGTTATTGCATATTCTTGTATCATGACATGTAAATAGTAAATATCACCACCCATCATGCCATCTCTTAAAACAAAGCATGATACACTTGACTTTCCTATAAAAAGCACCAACTTACATATGGGTCGGGGAAATATGCGGATATCGATACGTGTTCGTGTTTACAGTGGTAGTAGGTATATTGTACAATCATATTCCGGTCTAACCTGCGGTACACCAGGGGACCGAGGGGAGTGCTTGCTCCCTATTCCTGAATCAGTCATGACTAAGGGCATACATAAGACCCTCCTGAATAGCCTAGCGGCTGGCTTCCGTCACCAAGCAACGGAACAATCCTGGACCGTTATCCCGGGCATGTACGGGTCCACTGTAAACATAGTTCGTCGATACCCCCGCTGTTTCCAATAACAACCTTGAGTTACTAGGATATGGATCTATGTGTGCTGGGACGCTGGGTCACATAGCTAGATATCACAGTAAAGCAAGTAATAATAATAATAGACCATAGCTATGCATTCATTCCATGCTGACTTCAGTTCTATACGTTTTCCCTACTTGTTGATTTACATTCGTTATACTGTTCCGGTTTTCCTTATTCATGTACCTTAGCCACTTGGCTGTATTTGTTATTGTTACATGTCTTGATCCCTTGGATTTGCACATTCAGATTCCGAGGCCTGGGTCGAAGTGGAGCCATCCACGAAGATCAGGCTTTCTTTAGCGAGCAGGCAGATTAGCTCCGGTCCTCGTGCCAGACTCTCTCCTTTTGACTCACGAGATCCTCTTTCTACTTGTGAGCTTTTTGTATACATATTGTATATATTCTTTGGACTTGGTTATGATGTAATGCACACGTCATGTGTAATACTTTATAATATCCTGTGATAGCTTTGTATGTGTACTTCTTGTGTTGGCATATGTATAGATACCACGCTTTGTCGTGTACTCTGTTTCTTGTTGTACTTTTTGCTTAGCGTATATACGCGTGGGGCAATTTCTGGCCTACGTATATACGTCGCAGTGACGTCCCCGTATCTGTGGAATCGGGGCGTCACAGGTTGGTATCAGAGCCTAGGCTCTCACACCTAGAGTGCAATCAAGCAGCAAATTAATAATTGCTGATGCCAACTACAATGTACAAAGTTATCTAGTCCTTCTTGATTCCTCCTTGATTCCATCCCTTGTGTCCTAAATTCCTTCCATTTTTCCAATTCCAGTTATCTTTCACCAATCGGTATGGAGAGAAGGACGGGCCGTAACAACTCCGGGCAAGCGTCGAATGGACCCACAGGGGAGAATGTGGATATTTTGAAGGTCATTCAGACCATGATGGAAAACCAGCAGCAGCAGACTGAACTCCTCAGGCAAGAATTGGCAGCACCGAAGGATCAGAGGCGGGAAATGTATCGGACTTCAGGCGGCTGCAACCAGCCATCTTCACGGGAGAAGAGAAGCCCTTGGATGCTGAACAGTGGTTGACAGATACCACAGATCTGCTGAATGCAGCCAGGGTACCAAAGGAGAACCAAGTTGAGGTCGCCAAGATTCAGTTGAAAGATGTTGCTAGAACTTGGTGGCTTGCTGAAGAGGCCAGACTGGAGAAGCCTGTCACCTGGGACACATTCTCCAAGAGCTTCTATGCCAGATTCTTCCCAGCTACTGCCCAGAAGGACATGGAAGAGCAGTTTATCAGGCTTCAGCAAGGGAGCAAGTCCGTGGACGAGTATGCTGCAGAGTTTCTTAGATTGAGCCGCTTTGCACCGTACATGGTGACGGATGAGGAGAAGCGGGCAAGTAGGTTCCAGCAGGGCTTGCAGATGGACATTCAGATGTTCTTAATGCCCCAACAGCTGAAGACTTATTCAGAGGTTCTTACCATAGCTCGGGAAGTGGAGCGTGGGTTGGAGAGGAAGCGAGAGGATCAGATGAGGAACCAGGCCATGAAGAGGCCGTTTCCACCAATGGGGAGAGGAGGCCCATTCAGAGCAGCGAAGGTGCAGATGAGGCAGCAATTCAGACCAGCTCCTTACCAGGCGGGCCAACCATCGACCTTCTGCAGTTATTGTCAGAAACCGGGCCACATTCGTCAGAATTGCCGGAGGGCAAATGGATTGTGTTTGGTGTGTGGATCCAGGGATCATTCCATAGAAGCCTGTCCGCACAGAAGGATGGGGATAGCCGGCCAAGCTGTGCCAGCACTTCAGGGACCGGTTGGACAGAGAGCACTTCCAGGACCACCGGGGCAGAGGAATCAGGGACCAGTGATGAGGAGAGCTCTTCCCCTTCCTCCACAGCATGTTGTTCGCCCAGTCCAGAGGGGAGCTAGGACTGCAGCAGGGCGTGGAAGAGGTCAAGCCTACAACTTGACGGAAGTGGAAGCTGAGACTTCTGAGGAGGTGATAACAGGTAATATCAGAGTGCATTCTCAACCTGTTTTAGCCCTCTTCGATTCCGGTGCTTCGCATTGTTTTATCTCAGATCATTTTGTGGCATTGCATTCTATACCTGTTAAAGTGTTAGACCACAAATGGGAGATTAGTACCGGGAATGGAGTAGTCATGTCTTCTAGGGTTTGTGCTGATTGTCCAGTGGAACTTTGTGATAAGACCTTGGCCATAGATATGCTCGTGCTAGACACTAAAGGGTACGACGTAATCTTAGGCATGACCTGGCTCAGTCAGTACCATGCAGTTATTGACTGTAGGGAGAAGAAGATTATTTTCAGGATTCCCGTCAACCGGAATTTCAATTTTGTGGTGAGGTGAAGTCTACCAAGAGAAAGACTCGGTTGACTACTTCAGAGGTTCAGAAAGGAGTACGGTGTGGGATGAATTTCCAGGAGTGTTTGCTGAGATCTCAGGACTGCCACAAAAAGGGTGATCGAGTTCTCAATTGATACTGTGCCTGGGACAGCTCCTATATCTAAGGCTCCGTACAGGATGGCACCGACGGAGCTAGAGATTCTGAAGAAGCAGCTGCAGGAGTACTCTGATAAGGGATTGATTCGGCCAAGTGCTTCACCATGGGGAGCTCCAGTGCTATTGGCGAACAAGAAGGATGGTGGTAAGAGACTTTGTATTGATTACAGGGAATTGAACAAGGTTACCATCAAGAACAAGTATCCCTTGCCAAGGATTGATGATTTGTTTGATCAGCTTCATGGAGCCCGGGTATTCTCTAAGTTGGATTTGCAGTCGGGGTACCATCAGCTAAGGATGAAGGCAGAGGATATCCCGAAGACGGCATTCAGGACCCGTTATGGCCACTATGAATTTCTAGTTATGCCTTTCGGAGTCACAATGCCCTGCAGTTTTCATGGATTTGATGAACCGAGTGTTCTCGCCCTACCTGGATCAGTTCGTTGTTGTCTTCATAGATGACATCTTGATCTATTCCAAGAACAACAAGGAGCATGCAGAACACTTGAGGATTGTGTTGCAGACCCTCCAGCAGGAGCAGCTTCATGCCAAGAGGAGCAAGTGTGACTTCTGGTTGGACAGTATAGCCTTCCTTGGGCACATTGTTTCAGCAGAAGGAATCTCGGTGGATCCCAGCAAAGTCCAAGCAGTGAAGAATTGGCCTATTCCGGAGACGGTGACTGAGATTAAGAGTTTTCTTGGGCTAGCCGGATATTACAGGCGCTTTGTCCAGGATTTCTCTAGGATTGCAGCTCCGTTGACCAAGCTCACCCGGAAAGGAGGGAGGTACATATGGACAGAAGAATGTGCTTTGGCATTTGAGCAGTTGAAGCAGAGACTCATTTCAGCTCCGATCTTGAAGACTCCCTCAGGGAGAGGAGGGATGGTCATATTCAGTGATGCATCAGGGAAAGGCCTGGGGTGTGTGCTTATGCAACATGATCATGTTATAGCATATGCATCTAGGCAACTGAAGCCTCATGAGCGGAACTACCCAACTCATGACTTGGAGCTAGCAGCTGTTATATTTGCTTTGAAGATTTGGAGGCATTATCTTCTGGGAGATAAGGTGTTGATATACACGGATCACAAGAGCCTCAAGTATATTTTCTCACAGAAGGAGTTGAACATGAGGCAGAGGCGGTGGCTGGAGCTGATGGCGGACTATGATATTGACTTGCAATACCATCCAGGCAAGGTCAATACAGTACCGGATGCACTGAGCAGGATGCCAGAGAATAGGGTGCTTGTCCAAATCACTCAGCAGAAGGAGTTGATTCAGGACATTATCAGATTGGACTTGATGTTGGTTCGAGGAGCTGAGGAGGCAGGACAGCTCATGGCTTTGCAGATTCAGTCAACATTAATAGATGAGATCAAGAAAGCTCAGAAGGAAGACCCCAGATTGCAGCAGTTCCGAGCTCAGGTAGAGGCTGGATTGAGGACTGATATCAGTATTCATCCGGATGGTGCCTTATATTTTGGTAGCAGACTTTGTGTTCCCCAAGGAGAGGTTCGGCAGAAGATTTTGGCGGAAGCTCACAGTTCAGCATATTCCATACACCCGGGGGGAAACAAGATGTATCAGGACATGAAGAAGCAGTTTTGGTGGAATGCTATGAAGAGGGAGATAGCCCAGTATGTTGCCAGGTGCTTGGTTTGTCAGCAGGTTAAGATAGAGCACCAGAGATCAGCTGGACTTCTGCAACCTTTACCGATTCCCGAGTGGAAGTGGGAGCACATTACCATGGATTTTGTTACGGCATTGCCTCGAAGTCCTAAAGGTAATAATGCTGTGTGGGTAATCATTGACCGTCTCACCAAGTCAGCTCACTTTATACCATTCAGGGTGGGACAGTCAACAGAGGTTCTGGCAGACAGGTACTTGAAGGAGATAGTTCGTCTACATGGAGTTCCTGTTAGTATTGTATCAGACCGAGACACCAGATTCAGATCTCATTTCTGGGAGAGTCTCCAAGAAAGTCTAGGGACTCGTCTGAAATTTAGTACATCATATCATCCTCAGACAGACGGACAATCTGAGAGGACTATCCAGATTCTTGAGGATATGTTGAGGGCCTGCATGATTGAATTTCAGGGATCATGGGAAGACCATCTTCACTTGGCGGAGTTTTCTTATAATAACAGTTATCAAGCAAGTATCAAGATGGCATCATTTGAAGCATTGTATGGGAGGAAGTGTAGGTCTCCGATTTGTTGGGATGAAGTCGGTGAGAGAAGACTTTTGGGGCCAGAGATTCTGATTCAGACAACAGACAAGGTCAGGATTATCAGAGATCACCTCAGGGCAGCGCAGAGTCGGCAGAAGAGTTGGGCTGACACACAGAGAAGGCCATTGGAATTCCAAACAGGAGATCATGTATTCTAAAGATATCTCCTACCAAGGGAGTAATCCGGTTCGGTACTCGTGGAAAGCTTAGTCCGAGATATATCAGCCCATTCGAGATTTTGGATCGAGTGGGGGAGGTGTCTTACAGGTTGGCGTTACCGCCATCTTTGGACGGAGTTCACGATGTATTCCACGTGTCACAGCTGAGGAAGTATGTGAAAGATGATAGTCATATTCTGGATCATTCCGAGCTGGAACTACAACCGGACTTGTCATATCAAGAGCAGCCGATGGCCATTTTGGACAGGAGTGTCAAGGCATTGAAGAACAGAGCTATACCATTGGTGTTGGTGTCTTGGAACAGGCATGCCCCAGGAGAGGCCACGTGGGAACGAGAGGATGTTATCCGTGAGCGTTACCCTCATCTCTTCACAACCTGATTGGTAAGACTCTTCCTTTCATTCTTATCTAACGGCATTTTCCTTCTTATCCTTACTTATCTGTTCCTTTTCACTTTACGAAATTTCGAGGACGAAATTTTTGTAAGGTGGGTAGATTGTAATACCCCGTTCCCGGAATACGTACTTTGTTACGTATTCAGTCTTTCGATCGTGTTTTCCAAATTACTTCCTGTATCTGACCGATTTCAGTTTAAAAATCATTTCCCAATATTATGTATTTTCTGTGATTTTCTAGAAATTTTCCTGAAATTGAATAAATATTTTCAAAACCGGTGTCGACCAGTGTCGCTGATCGATTCTCGGATTTTTAATTCACAAACTACTAGGAATTTCTAGAAAGTCCTTTAGACTTTATTTCTTAGAATCATATTTTCTATCTAAATACTTTTTCTGAGAATTTTATGAATTTATGAAAATTCTAACGGAGTCGGCAGATAACCGATTCCGGGATTTTTAATTCTAAAACTATAAATTATTTCTTCAAACGAATTGCACCATGAGCCTTCAAATCTTATTCTTGATTTTTGGTAAAATTTTCAGGTCATTCCGAGATACTTGAATTTCGGACATTTTTTCAAAAATCCCAAAATTCCACAAATGCCACCTCATTTCCCACTCACTTCCCCACCTAACCCCACTCACTCTCTCTCCTTCCCATGGCCGGCCAAGTGGCCAGGTGAGGGACACCTCACCCCCTCCTTTTTGCTAGAAAACCCCTCACTTCTACCTAAATTCCACCCCCTTTACAAAATCCCAAACATATAAAAGCTTTCCCCTTTGCATTCTACTCTTTTCTTCTCCACTTCAACAAAAGAGAACCCTTCACCAAAGTCTCTCCTCCTTCCTCAAACTGAAACCTAGCTCCAAGAACCCCCCAAGCTCTTCACCTCCAGCTCAAGCTTCTACTTTGGAGCTTGGATCGTAGCTCTCTTCGTCGCCAAGGATCATTTGGGAGCTACTCGTCGTCAACAACCCTTTCAAGCTCACAAAGCTTCGATCTAACGATTCCAAGTGAGTATTTCACTCACCAAGACTTGAATTAGCCCTAGAACACTTGTATCTACACCTCTTGTACACCTAGGTCACCCAAAACCATGAATTGAACCATCAAACACAATTTCCAGAAAATCTGTTCTGTCACTGTTTTTCCCACTATTAGTCGACTTACCCTAGGAGCTAGTCGACTAGAACACTTAGCTGAAACTTAGTTTTTCTGGAAAACACAGTATTAGTCGACTTACCCCAAATATCAGTCGACTAATCTTTTCTGGACCTAAATCTCAACTCTCTGGAAATCCCTATTAGTCGACTCCTGAATCCTCCTAGTCGACTAATCCTCCCTGGACCAGAAATCCAACTTTCTGTATCAACAGACTTAGTCGACTTAAGTATCCATTAGTCGACTAATAGTTCCCTGTTAGTCGACTACCCTTACAACCTAGTCGACTAACTTTCCCTGAAACAGAATTCCAACTCTCTGTATCCTTGTTTTAGTCGACTAACCCAGACTGTTAGTCGACTAGAGACCCCTATTAGTCGACTAACCCTTACCCTAGTCGACTAATTCTGACTGTGTGTCATAGTTAATTTCTGTTCTGAATTTGGTTCTTATGCTTGTTACATGTGTATTATATCTTGCTTGTTCATGCTTCAATACTGATATTACATGACCTATTACTGAATAGATGTATCTCTTGTTACCTCATGACTTGTTATTGCATATTCTTGTATCATGACATGTAAATAGTAAATATCACCACCCATCATGCCATCTCTTAAAACAAAGCATGATACACTTGACTTTCCTATAAAAAGCACCAACTTACATATGGGTCGGGGAAATATGCGGATATCGATACGTGTTCGTGTTTACAGTGGTAGTAGGTATATTGTACAATCATATTCCGGTCTAACCTGCGGTACACCAGGGGACCGAGGGGAGTGCTTGCTCCCTATTCCTGAATCAGTCATAACTAAGGGCATACATAAGACCCTCCTGAATAGCCTAGCGGCTGGCTTCCGTCACCAAGCAACGGAACAATCCTGGACAGTTATCCGGGCATGTACGGGGTCCACTGTAAACATAGTTCGTCGATACCCCCGCTGTTTCCAATAACAACCTTGAGTTACTAGGATATGGATCTATGTGTGCTGGGACGCTGGGTCACATAGCTAGATATCACAGTAAAGCAAGTAATAATAATAATAGACCATAGCTATGCATTCATTCCATGCTGACTTCAGTTCTATACGTTTTCCCTACTTGTTGATTTACATTCGTTATACTGTTCCGGTTTTCCTTATTCATGTACCTTAGCCACTTGGCTGTATTTGTTATTGTTACATGTCTTGATCCCTTGGATTTGCACATTCAGATTCCGAGGCCTGGGTCGAAGTGGAGCCATCCACCGAAGATCAGGCTTTCTTTAGCGAGCAGGCAGATTAGCTCCGGTCCTCGTGCCAGACTCTCTCCTTTTGACTCACGAGATCCTCTTTCTACTTGTGAGCTTTTTGTATACATATTGTATATATTCTTTTGGACTTGGTTATGATGTAATGCACACGTCATGTGTAATACTTTATAATATCCTGTGATAGCTTTGTATGTGTACTTCTTGTGTTGGCATATGTATAGATACCACGCTTTGTCGTGTACTCTGTTTCTTGTTGTACTTTTTGCTTAGCGTATATACGCGTGGGGCAATTTCTGGCCTACGTATATACGTCGCAGTGACGTCCCCGTATCTGTGGAATCGGGGCGTCACACTTGAGCATATCCACACTATCTAATCTTTACAATTATCTAAACACAATCTTAAACTAAACAAACTGAGATCTTCTTGTAGAACTCTGTCTCCAAGTCGACTCGATCCAAGCACGATCCAACGAGCTTGACTCCAACCGAGTGCTAGATACGATCTTGACGCGCGAGCTCTTGAATCACCATGTGAAAGCTCTAAAATACCTTTATTAAAGCTAATCACTTACTAATATCTTGATCAAATATCTGAAACTAAATATTACAAGATTATTAGTAAACATTAACTACATGAGTTAATCATCATCAAAACTAGAGTGAAGGGCCTCTGGGCCAACAGAGAAGAGTAATAATAAGTTCGACGGGTAACCCAAAGCATAAAAATTTGGTGTGCAACTGGTGTCAGAAGAAGGGGCATATTAGAGTTGATTATTGGACTCACAAAAAAAAAACAAGAAACTAATACCACTGAATTGGGAGATGATAAGTCTGGTGTTCTTTCTGTTGCAGACAGCTCGGTTAATAACAAAGGTAGATAAATTATTGACTCTGGATGTTTATAATATATCAATTTCGATAGGAATATGTTCTTATCATGCACTTCGGTTCAAGGGGAAGTGGTCTTCATGAGAAATTCTGCTACGAGCAAGTCATTGATGAAGTAACAATCCAGTTTCATTTTCATCACTACTCTTAAAAACTTTCGTCATGTTCCCGAATAAAGGTACAATCTCATCTCTCTTGGAGCCATGCATAGAGAAGAGTTCAATTTTAGCTCTGAAGGTGATCTCATGAAAGTTTCCAAAGATACTCATGTAAAGTTTCAGGCCGAGCGTGTCGAATATGTTTATATGTTGCAAAATTCAGATATTATAGTTGGTGGATTATAGATATCCTTGGCTTCAATATCGGAGGTTGTAGATGAAATCACCTAGAGGGGGGTGAATAGGTGATAATGCTAATCTAATGAACTAAATGCAGAATTTAAGAACTAATTGCAATTAAACTTAATGCAACCAATAAGTGATGCACACACAACCAAGCCAAGCGTATAAATATGAATGATCAATATGAAATAATACAAGGCACAATACAAAGAGAGAGAGTAAGAGTCAATGGATCAAGCGCAAACAACAAGATTTATTTCGAGGTTCGAGCACCCAGCTCTACGTTCCCGCCTTCGCCCAGAAGGATTTAGAATCCACTAGCTTGTCCACAAAGGATCCCACACAGGGAACCACCACCGAGGATTTTGGGGCAAATACAACCGGGAGTACCTAACTCCTCTCTCAACCAAATATAACTGCCACCTAGGCACCACAATCCACCTCTACCAAAGAGGGATACAAAACCAATACCAACTCCACCTCACCAAGAGGGAGCAAAGCACAATCTCAACCTCTACGAAAGAGGGAGCTAACCAACAAATAAAGGTTTACAACTTGGTGATCAAAAGACCACAGACAATTTCTTTTCCCACAAAACAAAAAGGATCCTATAGAATAGGATAAAAGATATAGCTCAAGTGTGAGGAAAACCAAAGGAATGAAAAATAAACACTCAAAGAAAATCCTTGGAAAAAACTGAAATCAAGATAAAGAAATTGAATCAAAAACACTTTTCCCAAAACACTTTTCTTTGATTTTCCAAACCCTAGAAAAACACCAAATAGATAGTAAAGATTTGAGCCCAAAAACTTCTTTTTGATTGCTGTAAAAACACTGGTAAGATCAGAAATTTTGCTCTCTTAAAACTTGTTGAAAACTATTAAGAGAAAACCCTTTTTATAGCCATTTGGAAAAACTAGCCGTTAGCAGCAATTAAGGCCAGTTTTGACCTTCCAGTCGACTGGCCGGTCGACCGACCAACGGTCGATTTTTGACCGTTAGCGACCGCCGGTCGACCGGGCCCTGAACCAGAGAGCAACGGCTCTCTGGCCGGTCGACCGCCTGGTCGACCGGAGCAACCCGAGAGTGGGTTGCTTTCAGTCGGTTCGACCGGCTCAATGGGCTGGTTGCGTGCACGTATCTGTGCACGTCCGGTCGACCGCTCCGGTCGACCGGCTACTGGTACGGTCGACCGTGCGGTCGACCGCCAGAGCCTGGCAGTATTGAGTTCTGGGACAGAAAAACTTGTTATCTTTAATTCTAAAAATTCTCATAAATCTTCTAAAAATATACAAAAATAGTTTTATCACTTTACATTGATATAAAAATATGCGATAAAAATTTCAAGACAAATATCAAATATTTTGAACCATTTTGGTGTCTTACAAATATTTTCGAAAACCAAAACCTGTATTTTTCCAGACTTGTATTTTTCAATAGGAAATCTGATTTTTCCTAAAACTCATTCAAATACAAAAACATGATACTTAAATACTTTTAGGCATGATGCATATGGACATAAGTCCAATATACATGAAACATATATATATATATATATATATATATATATATATATATATATATATCATAGTTTTTGACTTTATTTCCAAAAATATGTTTTGTTAAAAACACAAAACCTAAAACACATGAATAGGTATATCAAATTAAGTTTGTCTAGGATATGAAGCATACATGTATATAGAACATGTCTAATATACATAAACACATGTAACTTGTTTTGATACTTATCTATTCATGAAAACCAAGATCGGTTAAACCAATCAAACCGAAAACCAAAATCAAAACAAAAACGTGTGTGTATTGTGAACTTGAGCATATCATACTATTCTAATCTTTACAAATGGATTTAAACACAAAACTAAACTAGGTACCGAGGTCTTCTTGTAGAGCGCCGTCTCCAAGCCGACTCGATCCAAAACTCCGAGGTTGACTCCAACGAGTGCTATATATGATCTTGATGCTCGGCTCTGAAAACAACATGTGAAAACTTTCAAACCATCTTATTGAAGCTAATCACCTACTAATATCTTGAATAAAGATCTGAAACTAAAATCACAAGATTATTAGTACACATAACTACATGAGTTAATCATCATCAAAACTAGAGTGGAAGGCCTTTGGGCCAACAGTGGAACAATTAGACACTACAATGATTTTGAGCTCGAATGTTCAGTTTTATGCCGAAGATAGCTTGGGAATAGACGACGTCGGCGCACAACAAGGAAGTCTAGATCATCATTCCTGTGTTGGAGCAAATTCTTATAAATCATGCGTGGATTAAGGAGATCGTTTGGTGATCAAGTTCTAATTGGCCCTAAACTTGTTCGATTTAATTAAGTTGTGAACCCCATAAGGGGGTTATGAAGAACTGTGAGTGGGATGGAATTGAAGTCAAGAGTTCAATTATGCATCATTGTGGGCACATAGAACATGATGACTATTCTCGAACTTGAACGTATTCAAATCAAGGGAAGATTGTTAGGATTTTGACACGAATACGTCATAGAGGTAGACGAAAACTTTAGAGATCAAGAACGTACAAGTGTGCATAGTCGGTCCACAGATTTGTCGACTAATGACATCTCAGTAGTCGACTAATGACACAAATAAAGAGTGAGTACATCTCAATATTCGACTGTATAGTCGATTATGGGCATGATTAGTCGACTAATAAATTAGATTAGTCGACTAATGGCACTATTGGTAGTTTTCTTTTAGGTTCTGATTGCAGTTTGAGTCAACTCGAGTTTCCTTCTCTTCTGAGACGATGATGTTCATATTGCTGAAGTTTTTATAGAGCTAGGATGATCCTATGATTTATAAATAACCCCTTGGGGTGGCCTTAAATATACGATTCAATAGAAAAAAAGAGATTCGTGAGAGAAGTTTTAGTCATAAGGGTTCTTTGTTCTAGGCGGTCATCAAAGAGTTTGTAATCTTCTTAGCGAGAGGTGTGAGTGTTTTTCATTATACTCGTCCAAAAGTTTTTATAAAATTTCTCTCTCTTCTCACATGGATGTACACACGATCTGTTTGATCGGTGGTACCATGTTAAAATGTGTGTTGGCTTTCTCTACTTTGGAATATTTTATCTCTTCTATTCTTCTTCACGTTGCACGATGATCCAACTTTTCTTTTTTCGCTGCGCCGATCCCAACAATTGGTATCAGAGCATATCAGTTCATTGCAACAGTCTGAGAGAGCAAGAGAGGGAGCATTAGTATGAGGAGTGTTAAGAAATATAGTAGAGATAAATCAAAATATACAGAAAAGTTGTTTGAAAGAAATCTGAAAAAATATAGTTACATAGAAAGTGGTTAGGAGATTCTTAGGTCGTGTTTGTATTGCGGAAAGCACTGGAAAAAAGTGTGAGTGGAAAACCCCTTTCCCTTTTCTGTTGTTTGTTTTATTGCAAATTCACTTACACCTTTTACACCCTCATTTTCTCACCTACAGCTGCTATAATTAATTTTGTAGTCATGTAACCCCCAATTTTACACCCTCATTTTCTCACTTACAGCTGCTACAATTAATTTTGTGGCCTTGTAAATCTTATTTGTATTTCACTTGCAGCCTAAAACAGTTATTTGATAATTAATATTTAATTTAATTTGATATTATTAATATTTAATATTTTCAATATTATTTAACATTACTTGAACTTTTCTTTAATAATTTATTTTTTAAATTTTCAACCTTCCATATTTAGTTTTTTATTAGTATAAATATTTATAAATTTAATATTGTCTTAATATATAATATTTATTACTTTAATTAATATTGTTATTTAATATTTATTAATTTATATAACTTTTAAATATTATTTATTATTTTATTATTGTTTTGAAATATTTATTATATTTAAATATGATTATTTAATGTTTTATTATTCAATATTTAATAATTTAATAATTATGTTTTAATTAATACTATAATATACTATCTATTTTATTATTTTTATTAATTATAATTTTAATAATATTAGTTTAGAATATTAATATATGTTATTTTAATATTTTAATATTCAATATTTTAAAAAATTTTATTTATTTATATTTTTATTACTTATTTAATTAATATTTTATTACTATTAATTAGTTGATTATTAAATTTATTATACATTTTAATTTTTAATAGTAGATTTAATTTAATAATATTGATAATATTTAAATCACCAAACAGTTAATTTTGTGGTTCACTTTGCCACTTATGCTTTTACGTTACTAACTAAACACCGTAAACCACATTATATTTTTCACTTACACTTTCACATTATCAGCTAAATATCATAAAACTTACCTGTAAAAATCTCAATTTCCACTAAACTTTCACATTTTTTCATTTTCAGTTACCACTTACACCTTTTCCTGTCACTTTGCAGCAAACCAAATAGACCCTTAAAGAAACAATCCATGCACGGTTCTTACGACTTATTTAGTAATAAGACTCATATCCTAATTTATAAGTCAAACCTACTCACGAACATCAAATAAGATATGAGATTCTGCTCCTCCAAAATCTAACATGTCCAAAATCTAATATGTAGAATTCCACCATTGACCAACTGTCTATGAAATGAGTTGTGGTGATGACAGGGGCGAGCATCGGTCGGTTCAGTGTGATTTTTGTCAATATTTTCGAAATCGCACCGCACTGAATCAAACTGAGTACAATAACTGAACTGTGTCGAACCAAATTTTCGGTTTGATTTCAGTTTAGGTTTTCGATTCCGAGGCAAAAGGAAAAGTTAAAGTTTTCATTCCCCGATCTCAAAAGCCCTAACTTCACCTGATTTATGGCGTCGATTCATGCAACGAAGGGCTTCTCGGTGACGAGATGCTTCACGACGACGAGCTTCTTCACGACGACCAGAGGCTTCATGGAGACGATATCGAGACCTCCACGACCATGGGTTGTGTGTGTTTGAAGTTTGATCATGAGACAAAAAGATTGAAGGAGAAATGCCTTTGGATTTAAAGAAAAGAAAATAGATGATCGCTCTCTCTCTAAAATCAGAAGCCATGCAAAAGAGAGACTCACATGGGCTTTGGATGAGTCGCAGAAAGAAAGATAATAAAAAAAAATGTGACAGTTTGTTAAAAACCCTCTGATTTTAACAATTAGATTTTCCAATCAGTTTAGTGAACCGTTTTTTGGCAAAATTGTAAAAATCGAATTGAATTGTATTTTTTGCAAAATCAAACCAAACCGGCCGAATTAATTCAGTTCGACCGGTGTTGTTGGTTCTGCCCATTGAATGGGCACTCCCAGCAGTGGAGCAAATTTTTAACTCCACTGCATTTCTTCAAAGGCATGTTTGGATTCATAAAAGTGAGAGAGAAATGGAAAGTGAGAAAATTTATTTTTCACTTCCCTTCTTTACTTTAAATCGGAAATAGGAAATGAAAAAATCCCTTTTTTTAACCCCTTTGATACTATCATTTTCCCATTCTCACTTAAGATGTTACAGTTAATTTTGTCGTTATTTAAATCTTACTTGTAATAAGTTATAACTTAGGGGCTGTTTGGTTGGTTGCAAAACTTTGCAAAATGTAAAAAGTTTTGCAACTTTACACTTTTCACTTGTTTGTTTCCATTTGCAAAATGTAAAAACTTTTTCCACTTTACAGTTGCTACAGTTAAATTTGTGGTCATTTAATTCTCACTTTTACACTCATATTTTCTCACTTGCAGTTGCTACAGTTAAATTTGTGGTCATTTAATTCTCACTTTTACACTCATATTTCTCACTTGCAGTTGCTACAGTTAATTTTGTGGTCATATAACTCTCACTTGTAGTACACCAATTCAAAACAGTTACTTGATAATCAATATATAATTTAATATTTTTAAATTTAATATTTTAAATAGTGTTAAATTTCTTATTTAATTATTTAATTATTTTATATTTTTAATCTTTAATTTTTTATTGTTTTTAATATTGTTTTAATATTGTTTTAATATTTAATATTTTACTATTTTAAGTTACTATTTTATTAATATTTTATTTAATATTTTATTATTTTATTAATACTTATTCCATTTTTTATTATTTTATTTAGAGTAAATATTTTATTAATATAACAATATTATACTTTAATATAAAATTACTATATATTAGTTATTTAATTTTTAATATAAAAAATTCCTTTATTAATATCCTAATAATTTTTATTATTATATTAATATTTTATTATGTTAATATTGTAATAATAATTCAGTATAATAATACTTTAATGATAATTTATTATTAAATTATAATTATATTTTACTTTGTTATTTTTATATTTCTATAATATTACAAGAATATTATAATAAAATTTATACTATAATAATTTTCAAGTATTTTAATATTATTACTATATTTTTACTATATTTATTTCTTTTAACATTTTTTAATATTTATATTTTATTAGTATTCTTAAAATTTTATTAATGTTCTTTAGATTTTCTTAAAATTTTATATCATTTATTTAATTAATATTTAGTAATATTTTACTATTTATACTAATATTTTATTAATATTATTATTATAAATAAAATATTAAGATTATTAATTTTTTATCTCAAATTTATTAATACAATTTAATTTGCAATATTAGATTTAATTTAATAGTATTTATAATATTTAAATCACTGCTACAGTTAATTTTGTGGTCAACTTTTCCACTTTCACTTTTACATTACCAACCAAACACCGTAAAACACAAAATACTTTACCATTTACACTTTCACTTTACCAACCAAACACCGTAAAACACAATATACTTTTCCATTTACACATCACTTTATCAACCAAAACACCGTAAAACACAATATATTTTCACTGCTACAGTTCACTTTTTCCATTCTCATTTTACAACTTACGACTTGCGACGTTTTGCAACGAACCAAACAGGCCCTTAATGCATTAAATTTTAATGTCAATATAAATCTCACTTGTAGCCTACAAATATTATTACAGAATTAATATTTTATTTAGTATTATTTTATATTCAAATTTGTGATCAATTTTTCACTTTCACATTACTAATCAAACACCGAAAAAAATAATATACATTTTTACTCACACTTTACATTATAACTAAACATCGAAACTAAGAATCGCATAAATTTCAATTTTTTTATTACACTTTCACATTTTTCATCGTTATTTCTTAGTTACATTTTTTTTCTCTAACTTCCATCAAACCAAACAGACCCACCCACCAAGGTGAATTTTGTTAAGAGAAGAAATGTGAAACAAAACTTGAGAACCCTAGCTGACCCATTATGGACACCCACGTGCCTACGAAGCGAACTGTCACGCCCCGCTTCCCAAAATACGGGAAAACGGAATCGCGACGAGAGTCGGCGACGTGTATACGCGAGAAAAATACCCACATATATACGCTAAGCCTAAAGTAACCTGGATAAGTTATAAATCTAAACCATAATATTAACGATCACTGCAATAATACATATAGCATCCACGCATGGTATCATCTGAATAAAGAACTAGAATAACAATGAATCTGATATAACGAGAATCAGGAAATAATATGAAGACAAGAAAATAAGAATACCGGAATCGAATAGGGAGAAGCTCCAGCTCTTCGCGAAGCGTACAGTCTCATCGAACACCTGCATAATAGGGACAAAGCGTCCAATATCTGGACGTGCAAATTCAGGATTGTCAGAAAGCGACCTGGTGAGTGTTGTGTGTGTAAAGAGGACTGCTCGTGCATATAAACAATGTGCACAAAATAATAACAGCTAACTGCAAACACTAAATAACATGATAAATAAACAACTGAATAACAATAATATGAATAAGTGTGCAGATAAAAGACAAGTAAACAACTGATGTCTAGATGTGTAACCTAGCATGTCATTAGTCTGGTATACAAATCTGGTCATGTGTACAATCATATGACTAACATAATTACATACAGTCGGGTGGTTACGGTCAGTCACCATGCATTAACATTAATTATCATTTATTATGTCAGCGAACACCAATTGCCACCTGTAATAGACGCATCCCATACAACGTCTGCTACACGTGTCAATCAGAGTCCTAAGTTATTGAAACTAATAGAAGAGACATTGTCAATGCTTTAGGTGGGTCCCGTACATACCCGGGACCACGACCCAGATGCCTGGCGCTGAACCAGGCCTACCGCCAGGTAGTCAGTAACAGTAACAGTACTCATAGTATCACTGTGGAACAGTAAACTCATAGTAACACTGTGGAACAGTAAACAGATGAGATGTCAGTCATCCCCCGGAACCATGCAGTGGAACCGTAAGTCGGCTGCGCAACCTGTATCGTAGATCCACCCAAAATACAGACGTTGTCTCCTTCATCAATTTCCCCAATCCCGGTGTAAGTTGTTCAATACTTTATTATTGAATTTAGTAAAAACAATCAATACTCATGTTACCTATAACACTGGGACGATGCGGTGATAGTAACGATAACAGTACAGTAACAGTCAATCAGTAATCGTATATACGGTGAACAATATCAGTAACAGTAACCGTGTATACGATGAACAATAGGACTGTACAAGGTGTTACGGTCAAACAATCCTTTCCCAGTAACTTTCAGTAACATGAATAATTATAGTAACAGTCTAGACACCTCTAGTCAATATACAATCTCATATATGTAACCGTCCCAAAATCTCATACTTGTACTGAATACAATATTAATGAATCCGCCAACTCATAATTTCAATAGTCATCACGAACATCAAGTATCAATCCATAGCGAGTAATCTGGTATAATAAACTGCCATCTCAAATATCAATAATTAGTCTCTCCCTATCAATCTACTCTGATCCTCAAGTCATCAATATATATATATATATTCTCTGAGTCACTGATATATCCAAATCCCAATATCTAAAATACTTCATGTCCTGATACACATAATCAAATCCTTATATTTCAATTCGATCAAGGTTATCACACACTCTCACTCTATCAAGGTCAATCACAGGATCCCAAAGTCAAGTAACATATCATATATCTATCTAGGATCTCTCAGGTCAGGTCAACTAAATCAATGCCTATTCCTCAATCCCTAAGTCAACTCCACTCCAACCGAGTCTACCGACAGGTTCAAGTCCACATATTCATTTTATTAATGAAGAACTCCTATTTATTCAATCATCGATATCCAAATAAATCAAAATCATAACTAAAAAGTGTAACATCCTCAATCAACATGGAATCTTGATCACCCTCACATCTAACAGTCAATATCCATAAGGGCATCACTATATCAGTCAAACTCACCAATGCGATAATTCAGAAATAATACCTCCAAACAGTTGCAAAAGTCAGTTTCAACGCATGCACTAGCTTCAAGGGTATTATATTCAGAATATCCATGTATCGGTTAAAACAGTCTATCAATAAAGTAACATCATGTCTAACATGTCCTCAATATCTAAAAGAATTCTAGTCGAAATAGTCACCAATAATTTGTCCGATAAACACCATATATAAAATATGGATCTCTAATCCTTAATCATTAATCAGTCAGCCTCAAGATCAATATACTTATATTAGAATTATCACAGTCATATCAGTTACAACATCAAGTCCGGTCACAGTATATTAATACTAGGCTTAAGCCAACAATGGCGATCTACCAACACATGAAAATGATACTGATGTTGGAATTGAAGAATATAAAGGTGAATCTTCGAGTTAAATTATGGCGAGATCCGTTGATCGAATCAACCGGATGATGGTTGGAGTGTGTTCTCCTTCCCATTTGTGATGAACGTGGTATATTCACATGTTCAATTCCGACTTCGAATGAATGAGATATTCAAGTCCAAAGATTGCCTAATTCAAAGCCAAAAGGGACTAAAGTTAGCTACATGCATTTAGTCCCACATTGGCCATGTGTGATGGAAGCTCATGGGGTATAAATAGAGGAAAATGAGAACAAAGGGTGTGCCCTTTGGGTACTTGGAGTTTTCGAGCGCGCGAAAAGGAGGGAACTATGCACGTACATACGTACGTGCGCGCACGCGCGCGCCGCTGGCGGCGCGGCGGCGGCGCGGGGCCGGGCTCAGGCTCAGGCCCGAGTCCGGGTCCGGGTCGGGTTCGGGTTCCCTACCTGGCCTGGTTCTTTTTGAATCAGGGTCGTAGGTATGGGCCGAACCGCTCCAACCCGCCGCGGAAAGATTCGAATCACCCGCCAACGGGTGTCCGCTGCGAACAGATCCGACCGTTCGCCAACCGCTGTCGGAAAAACGACAATGCGGTTGGGCGGTTGATCGGTTGCGACGGTTCTGTCCGAACCGTCGCAAACTGCTGGAATTTGGCGGACGAGAATACCCCTCCGGAGCGCTATAAATAGCGCTCCAGGGGTTCATTCTCAGACACACCAAATCTGAGATCTCTCTCTCTCTAAAGTTCTGACTTCGGTTCTGAACTGGGCTCCAGCAAAGTGGGAATCCACGACTTCCAGAGCGACTTCCAACGAAGTGGGAATCCGCGACTTCCAAGTGAAGTGGGAATCCGAAGCGACTTCCTAAAGGAGATTCTGCCAAAATTCTTCAATCTTCCTACGTCCTCAACAGTGGGTGTTCCTCCAAAAGAGTAAGACAAATATTCATTTGAAATTTGTCGTTATAACGCTATTTTGCTAATCCTGTAGGTAGTATGGTTGACTACGGTTCGACCGTACGGTGATTTGGTAGTGCTATTCAAATACCGTGAAGAAGTGTGTATCTTGGGAGACCAGCGTCCATTATCCCGTTAGCACCGGTGCGGGGGACGTAATTGTCTTAAGGAGATTCGCTCTAAGCGTACCTCACTTCAAATACTGTATAAGTGGATTAAGTCCTTTATACAGGGGATATACTCTACAGTATATCGAGATTGACTTAGATTCAGTCTAAGTGATACTGTATAAGTGGACTAAGTCCTTTATACAGGGAATATACTTTACAGTATATCGAGACTGACTTGGATTCAGTCTAATTGGTGCTTAAACCAAGGAAGGAAATTGAAAGGTGGTTCTTAAATTAAGGAACGTTCTATTGAACGGAAAACCTCCCACCTGATATTTGCCGACCTGGCAATTAGATTGTTGATATCTCAGTGATCTTGATTAGTTGTCAGATTGATTCTTGTTAAGCAGAATATCCAACAATCTTAAGACAATTACTGTTTCTCACTTCTGTTCTGCTTGAACTTGCAGAAAAAATGTCTGAGACAAATCAAGATACCTCCAGCAAGGCAACAAACATACCGCTCCAAGGTTTGATGCCTACTCCACTTCCTAACCCGAAGCGGAGAAGCCAGGAAAGTTTGATGGCACAGAGTTCAAGAGGTGGCAACAGAAGGTGCTCTTCTACTTGACCACTCTACATCTGGCCAAATTCCTGCAGGAGGATCCACCAGAACCCGGAACTGATCGGGACTCAGTCCTTGCAGTCGATGCTTGGACACAAGGTGATTTCCTTTGCCGAAATTATGTTCTTAATGGACTGGATGACTCTCTTTATAACGTCTACAGTCCAATCACTACGGCAAAGAAATTATGGGCCAGTCTTGACAAGAAATACAAGACTGAAGATGCTGGTACCAAGAAGTTCGTCGTTGGACGATTTCTGGAGTACAAAATGGTGGATAGCAAGACTGTCATCAGTCAGGTGCAAGAGTTCCAACTTATCTTGCACGAGATAGAGGCCGAAGGTATGATTCTTCCTGAAACTTTTCAGGTTGCAACCATCGTGGAGAAGCTCCCCCCTGCGTGGAGAGACTTCAAGAACTACCTGAAGCATAAGCGAAAGGAGCTAAAGTTAGAGGATCTCATTGTGAGGCTTTGTATAGAGGAGGACAACCGCAAGTCCGAGAAAAGGAGCAGCAAGAACTCTACGAAGCAAAAGCAAATGTGATCGAGGACTCAAAGGGGAAAGCGTCTACTTCCAAAAGCTTGAAGAGGAAGAAGCCTTCCAGGGGTACAAAGGTAAGGCTCAAGACGGCAGAACCATGCGCTTCAAAGGACCTGTTACATCTGCAACAAAGAAGGTCACAAAGCAAATGAATGCCGCAGCCGTCTAAAGAAGAACAAGAAAGCCACCCACAGGCCAACATGACCAACCATGAATCACCAAGTCTTTCAGCTGTGGTGTCAGAAGTAAATCTGACAACCAATAACAAAGATTGGTGGGTAGACACGGGAGCTACTAGGCACATCTGCTCGGAGAAATTGTTATTCTCAGAATATCAAAGGCTAGAGCAAGATGAGCAATTATTCATGGGTAATTCAGCTTCCTCAAAGGTTGAAGGAAAGGGCAAGGTCATCCTGAAGTAGACATCGGGCAAAGAGCTTACTCTTAACGATGTCCTTCATGTTCCAGACATCCGCAAGAATCTAATCTCTGGATCTATACTTAGTAAGAAAGGATTTAGAATAGTCTTTGAATCCGACAAATTTGTACTTACTAAGGGAGGGATGTATGTGGGAAAGGGTTATCTTGTTGATGGACTTTTTAAAGCCAATGTTGCAGTGGTTGATAAAAAGTCCGTGTATTTGTACCCAAAGCTATAAAAGGAAAATCTTATGTTTATTTGCTTGAGTCTCCTATTTTGTGCATGCTAGATTAGGGCATGTAAATTACAAGTCTTTGAAAAACTTGTCTAATCTGGGATATATTCCTAAACTCAACTTGGAAGAAATTCGCAAGTGTGAGGTTTGTGTTGAGGCCAAGTTGGCTAAAAATTCATTTCACTCAATAGATCGAAATACAGAACCTTTAGGTTAATTCATAGCGATCTATGTGACTTGAAGTTTATGCCAACTAGAGGCGGTAAAAAGTATTTTATTACTTTTATCGATGACTGTACAAGATACTATTATGTGTATCTTTTGAACAGTAAGGATGAGGCAATAAATATGTTTACAACATATAAAGCCGAAGTTGAGAATCAACTCAACAAGAAAATCAAGATTCTAAAATCCGATAGAGGCGGAGAATATGAATCAAATGATTTTAGTGAGTTATGTGCTAGTTTCGGTATAATACATCAAACTACAGCACCATACACTCCTCAGCAAAATGGAATTGCTGAACGGAAGAACAGAACTTTGAAGGAGATGGTTAATTCCATGCTCGTAAGTTCTGGAGCTCCGCAGAACTTGTGGGGGGAAGCTC